>CM062809.1:678697146-679297146 GCA_031772625.1 Pinus tabuliformis | reverse complement strand
AGGAGGTGTGTCAAGAGGTACGTAACACCTTCACACACCCAAGTGCATGAGAAAATTCAATTAATATTGAAGATGGTGGTTGGTGTTTCTATTAGGGGAATAAATGAAAAGAAATTTGGCATATTGAGGTGACCATCCACAAAGATAATAAGGAAGGAAGAGCAAGAAAAGAGGAGGAGATCAACAAAAATGAGGAAGAAACCCAGGTTGGAGAAGATATTTCTTGGTAAACCCATTGTATCATCACCAAGGCTTAGAAAAACAAGGATATTATTTTGATAGTTTGAAAGGTATATTACCCAAGAGTTTGGGATGAGTCTAATGAGGCAAATTTTTGGTCCTTTTCGAACAAATTTTCTAGTCGATTTTACCTAAAATCCAATAAGAAATTGCGAAAAATGTAATTTTAAGTTGTTGAATTTGCAAAATCCAAGAACTCCAAGAGTTTTGAATGATGTTAAATTCATTTTTGCATTCAAAATCACAATTTAAATGGCAGAATGGTGCAGAAGCATCTTTCACGTCCAAATCATCAAACTTGTGGAGGTCAAAATACAAGAGGGGTCTTGACATTCATGAGAATTTTATGCAAATAAAGTGGTTTTCTAAATTAGGGTGATTCATTAGTCTAGAATAATTAATAAATTGAGTTAGTTGAAATTATTATCGAATTTGCACTTGTGAGGTGCAGTTCAATTAAGATTGTGGTTGAGTGATTGTAGAATCTAAGATTTTGTTAAGGATTTAAAATAAGAACCAAAACAAGTTGTGATATATCCATATTTGTTTATATAAGGATGTAAGCCTATGGGCATGAGAGGCAGCAAAGTGTAGTAGGAAGAGAGGAGGCGAGGGTTATGCACCCATGTTGTATATGGGGCCATGTAAATTCTGTATACTAAAATTGTCAATGAAGTGTGTTGTAATTATCATTTCCTCTCTTTTATCTCTATAATTGAATATGTGTTGGAAAAACCAACCTTATTGTGAAGCATTATAATTGAATATGTGTTGGAGAAACCAACCTTATTGTGAAGCATTATAATTGAATATGTGTTGGAGAAACCAACCTTATTGTGAAGCATTACAGTGATATTCTCAAGTTAGTCTGAAATTGTATTATTGATCCAATGTTTTAGGTTCTCGGAAACAATTGAAAGATTAGCATTGTGATTATACCCATGAGAAAGAGCAGAGTGTATGCTGGATAAATCTAATGCAGGTTTGAAAGGTGATTTGTGAAAGTGTGTGAAGAACGTGGATTGTGTTTGTAGAGCCTTTTTACCTGCTCGGGATATTTTTATAATTGCTAGATGCTTTTATAATGTGAATGAAGTGTGAACCAATTGGTGTTTTAATGTTTGATGGAAATTTAATTTAATTTACCATTCACAAGTTTATTGGACTAATGAGGATTATTTTCCACTCACTATCCATAGGCCACCAACATGAAAGCGTAATCATTGTTTCTCAAATTAAGTGAATGATAATGGTTGATGATTAATTATTGGTAGGTTTTTCTAAATTGGCTTATAAACCATGGTTTTTTTTTACATTGGCACATGGTTTTAATATATTATGTATTAAAACTATGTGTTGGTTTGAGAATGGTTTTATTAAATTAACTAGTGTTTAAATGTTTGATTGGGTTTAAATAAGTATCAAAGAATTTTTTTATGGGACAAATGGTTTTGAGAAAACCATTAATTGGAATTCTAAACCATGGACAATTTTTTTTTTATGAATATAGTATGCTAAATCATGCATGGATAATGGTGCACAAAAATTTGGCAAAGAAAACTTATTTTGTGTGAGAATTATTGGAATGAGTCAACCATGAACATTTTTTTCAAAAATAAGTGCATAGTATATGGTGATGCACTCAAGGAAATTTGGCACTAATTTAATTGCTACATCATTTGGTATCAAAGCTGGTAAGATTTTTGGAATGAGGTTGTTAATTAAGAATTGCAATCAGATGAAGGAATGTAGAATCGGAACGTGCAGGTAATTTGGTATTGACGTTTTTCAATTAATTGTGAAATGGTTAATGACAAGTGGCAGCAAATGATATGAGAATTGTGGCAAGAATTTGTTTAGCTAGTGTAGCTGTTGTGGAAAGAGGAAGTGTGACTGCATAAACCCAAAAGAGCAAAGAGTTCTCAAGGGGTTCCACAGGAGGGAACTAGAAATGCCAAAAGGCCAAGTGTGAATCTTGGTGAGGTATTGTGTAGCAAAGAGGTGACCTATTACCACAGAGTTTATTCGTAGTTCATAATGGGAATAGAAAATCCCACAGAGGAAGAGGAGGAGATGAAGATGACTAGGGATAGTCATTTAAAGAATTCCTAAGGAAGCCACATCAATGCCACAACAGTTGAGATAAGGAAGATGAGTGATACAAAGTTTGAGGAGGAACTCCTTGAGATGAAAGAACATTTGAATGTGCTTATGAAGTTGCTACAACAAGGTGAGGAGAACTAGAGAAGTGGGTGGAATATAAGGAAAAGGGTCAAATGGCCTATTGAGAAATTATTTGCAAGAAAGCTGATATGAAAGTCGAGACATAGGTTAAAGGAAGAACTCAGGGAAACTGAGTATGAGGAAGCAGCTCACATATGTGAACCTAAGCAAGGAGGAATTCTCGTAGAGGATGGAGATGATGTTGATGGAGACTTGATGTTTGAGACATCAAATGAGGCTAAAGAGATTATGTTTTTAAATATGATGATTTGTGTGAGATTGTAGGTGAAGAACAACCCTTTGAATTTGTCATGAAGATAGAGGAAACTAGAGGAGAACATAATCTGAATTTTGTTCTAAGCAAAGATGAAGAGCAATATTTAAACACAATGTTCTTGAAGGGTGATGAAGAATCACAACCAGAAGTAGAAATGATTTTCATCTCTCAAGTTGATTACATGTATGCAAGTGATACAAAATGTGAAGATGAACAACTTCCAAAAGTTGTTATGGAGGAGGTTGCAACAAATCCAAATGTTAAAGGGTTTACTAACATAATCAAAACAGAGTTCAACCAGCAGATTGAAACATGACAAAGAGTTTGAGCACCAACTCTACAAGTAAGTGAAAACAAGAGTAAGTGTGAAGGCATATTTTTTGGGTTGTATACTCTTCTTTTGATTGTTTTCGTGGTTGGAAAAATTCCACTTGAAATGGTGAATAGGAGCATCATGAGAAGTGGAAAGGTAGAGATGATTATCTTGCATGATTGTAAGCAACAAGAAAAGCAAGTATGGAATCATGGTGAAGTTCGAGAAGCAGCAAGACAACAACATGATGAGACGAATGATCAACAATAATGCAAAGTTTAGGATCCTCGAGGAACTGTCACATTATTACAGAAAACTGGTAAGCCTCATAAACAAAAGTCGATGAAATTTTTCTATTATGAAAATTTGGTGCAAGAGCATCTTTCACTTCCAAGTCATCAAACTTGTGAAGTCAAAATACAAGAGGGGTCATGAAATTCGTAAGAAATTTATGTAAATAAATTTGATTTTCTAAATTGATTTTAGATAAGATGATAGTCTATAATAATTAACGAATTGATTTAATTGAAATAGTAATCAAATCTACTCTTGAAAGGTGGATCTCAACTAGGATGGTTGTTGAGTGATTATGGAATCTGAGAATTTGTTTAAGAATTCAAACCGGTACCCAAACATATTGTGATCTATCCATATTTATATAAAGATGTAATCCGAGCATTAAAGGCACCCAGTGTAGTAAGAAGAGAGTAGGCCAAAGTTGTGAGCCCATGTTGTATATGGGGCCATGTAAATTCTATATTATGAATTTGTTAATAAAGTGAGTTGTAATTATCATTTTTTTGTGTTTTATCTCTGTAATTAAATATGTGTCGGAGGAATCAACCTTATTGTAAAGCATTAGATTGGGTCAAAGTATGTGAAAGTGATTTTTCAAAGTATATGAAGGTGGTTTGGGTTTGTAAAGACTTTTTAGGGGCTTATAGATATCATAATTGCTACATGCTTTTATAATGCAACTGGAGTATGAACATATTTTTTTGACCATTGGGGTTTTAATGTTTGATGGAAGTTTAATGTTATTTACCATTCACAAGTTTATTAGACCGATTAAGGATTATTTTCCACTCACTATCCATAGGCCACCAGCATGAAAGCGCAATCATTGTTTCTGAAATTAATGGTTGATGATTAAATATGGGTTGGCTTCTTCAAATTGGCTTATAAACTAAGGGTGGTTGAACACTGTCACATGCTTTTAATATATCATGTGTTTTGTATTAAAATTATAAGTTGTTTTTGGAAGATTTAGTGTTTTTTAAAGAAATTATTGATTAGTTTTCAGAAAACCATGTGTTGGTTTGAAAATGGTTGTATTAAATCAATTGTTGTTTAAATGTTTGATTGGGTTTAAATTGGTATTAAAATTATAAGTTGTTTTTGGAAGATTTAGTGTTTTTTAAAGAAATTATTGATTAGTTTTCAGAAAACCATGTGTTGGTTTGAAAATGGTTGTATTAAATCAATTGTTGTTTAAATGTTTGATTGGGTTTAAATTGGTATGGAGGAATGGTTTTATGGGACAAATGGTTTTGAGAAAACCATCAATTAAAATTCCAAACCATAGACAAATTATTTTTTGATTAATAGAGTATGCTAAAATCACGAATGGATAATGGTGCATGAAAATTTGGCAAAGAGAATTTATTTCATGTGAGAATTTGTTTAAATGTTTGATTGGGTTTAGATTGGTATGGAGGAATGTTTTTATGTGACACATGGTTTTGAGAAAACCATCCATTGGAATTCCAAACTATGGACAATTTTTTTTTATGAATAGAGTAGGCTAAAATCACTGATGGATAATGGTGCATGAAAATTTGGCAAAGAGAATTTTTGGAATGAGTCAACTATGAACATTTTTTTTCAAAAGTAAATACATAAATATGGTGGTGATGCATTAAAGAAAAATTGGCACTAGTGACATCGCATAACATTACAATCTTACTAAGAATCTCATTGTTAAATTACAATGAAATGTCGTTAGAGTACACCCAAAGTTTGTGACACTAAAAAAGAATTGAAGCTTACATGCAAATTCATTGAAGTTTAATTAGTAAATTGGTTAAATTATTTTGCATCCATTAGGTGTTTATTAATTTGCATGTTAAGTTTGTGACACTAAAAAAAAATTGAAGCTTTCATGCAAATTCTTTGAAGTTTAATTAGTAAATTGGTTAAATTATTTTGCATCCATTAGGTGTTTATTAATTTGCATGTTATTTTTTCTGATTCCATTTTAAATGGTATGGTCTGAGAATTTAATCACAACCTTGTGGATAGTCATGGGAAGGCACTAAAGAAAATGCTTTGAAGTTTAATTAATAAATTGGTTAAATTATTTTGCAACCATTAGATTTTTTTACTTGCATATTATTTTTCTTTTCCATTTTAAATGGTATGGTCTAAGAATTTAATCACAACCTTGTAGATAGTATGTGGGAAGGCACTAAATTATTGTCCATATTCCTAGCAATATCAAACAGTTTATCTAAAATATAATTAAATACTTGTTAAGTAAACACTATAAATAATTTCTTCATAGCTGTGTTAATACCATACTCTTAAAATGTGATGCTTATTAAGCCATTGATTTAATGGTAATTTAGCTAAATTTTTTCTTTTCAAAAAACTTCATGAAACACAAAGTAGTGCTTCAAATTCCATGCTTTAAAATGCGACATTCATATATGTAAATAATAGGATCAAAACTTTTACAATACTCAATAATTGAATTATGGAATGCAATTTGATGAAGCAAAAACACATGCAAAGAGAAAATAGTTAAAGAGAAACTAGAACAATTTTGAAAAATGCACCAAAATGGAGCTCTAAATTTACAGGAATCATTCACACTCTTCTTTAGAAGTAGAGTGATTCTTAGCTTTTTACAATGAAAAATGCATCAATATGGAGCTTTGAATTTATAAGAAATATCTACGCTCTTTTTTGAATGACCTAATATGGAATTTAAAGGGTTTGCAATGAATTTGTGTAAAGGACACAAATTTAAATTCAAAAAGCTTTGAATTTATAAGAAATATCTACGCTCTTTTTTGAATGACCTAATATGGAATTTAAAGGGTTTGCAATGAATTTGTGTAAAGGACACAAATTTAAATTCAAAAAGTTTATATGTAAATTTTAGAAAAAGTGGGAAATTTGAGAAAAAAATTTAAGTGCCATGTTTAATAAAAATACTATATTTTCATTGTTTTTAGATGATAAAAAAAATTACTTATAATGAAATGGTTTTGCATATTTTTTTGCCAAATTTCTCTAGTCAATGTTTAACATTTTGCCCAAGTCAAAATATATAAAAATTTAGAAGAAAAAAATAATACTATAAAAATTAAATAAAAATAGGTTATAGTATTCATGTGGAATATAGTCTATTTAAAGGGGATTAAACCAGTATAGAATTATCTTAATTCTATCTATCAAGCGGGGAGAGGGATCAAATCCTTGATATGCAAACCTTTTTTAGAGTAAAAATAGATTTGAAAATAAATTTATTATTTATTTTGTGTTGATAAATACATTTACATCTACATCTTAACCCCTCTAAATTTAAACCCCTCCGCTGAAAAAAAAAATTTGTTTTTCTACCATAATTAATTTTGACTAGTTAAGCATTTAATTTTTCCTCGCAACATTTTTTAATCCTATATTGAATAGAAGTCCCTTTTTGTTCACACTATGTGTTAATGAATAAATTTACAAGTAGATTTAAGTCCACGTATAAAAAGTACCATAATTAATTCAGAGATGTTACCCCGTCATATATTTGCGCATCTTGAAATAGGAAAATCTCTTTGCCTGTATATGGGGTCTTATAAGAAACTGAATTATTCCATATTCAGGTTGGAACATGACATAATTGAGAAACTCTAAATAGCTTGTTATAAATTGGTTCATTCAAATTATTATATATATATGGTTGTCATGTTATATTTAAAAATATGTATTTTGACTTCATGTTATATTTAAGGATGTTAGGTTTTGTACATCATGAAATTTGGTTAGAGATCATTTTTGAAATAATATACATCAATTTTTCATATATCACGTCACATCATGGATCTCTACTTTTTAACAAAAGACTACGATAACGTTTATTATTATTATTTTTCGTAAATAAATAAAAAATAATAACATACTAGTGAGATTAAATAAAACTTAAATAAATTTATTCAAAAATGAAATTTTATATAATTTTGTTGGAATTATGATTTCTATTATATTAACACATACAGGTGTTAGTAAACGGATGTATTGTCGGACTTAACGGAATTAAGTGTATGTTGTGAAATAAGTGAGAAGCGCTAGTTTATCCAATGTCTAACAAATTTGACTTATGTATAGAGATATTGTTGTTATCTACTTATGTATATAGATTATAATATTATTGTCATTGTGTAATATGCCAAATTTTTGTGAGTGTAAAATTGTTGAGGGGTTTTGCCAAAAGTTCATTAAAATGGGGTAAATATTATTTTTATTAGAATAGTGCAACAAAATAATATTTTATTGGAGAATGGTAACAAATATTATTTTATTAAAATGGCGTCAAAAAGTTATTAAGTGGAAAATGACCCCCACCAATAAAATAATATTAAAAAAGAGTCTAGAAGCATGGAGAGAAAATATATAAGGAAGAGAGATTCATTTGTTGGGCATCTTTTGACTATTACTCTTCATATTTCATCTTCTCTTAGCGTTGTTTAGCACAAGATCTACAGTGTTGTTTAGCACAGGAATTCCAGGCAGAATTTCACCCTCATTTCGAAGAACTTCGAGTGTCTCCCTAGTGAGGAAGTTATGCAGTCCATTTTTCAGGCTTCCACAGGTGTTTACCAAGTTTCACAGAAGCAATTTGAAGTGTCCATTTGAGAATCAACTACAGAAGGTTGGAGCACCGAAGGTTTTGAAAGATATTTCTCATTTGAGCAAATGATTTTGCAGTGGGTGTGCAAGATTGAAGAGTTAGAGCATTGTGGTACGAATTTATCTTATTTGGAGTAGTGCGTAGAGCTGGGCAGAAAGGGGAATTCACACTAATTGGGGCTTTCTTAATCAACTAGAATTTGCCTAAGATTTTTCTAGATTTTTCTAGGTTTTGTGAGAGGAATCTATGGTTAAAATTTTAGAATTTTCTTGACACTATTCGGGTTGGAAATATACATTCCTCAGTAGTTTGTTTTATTGGTAAACTGGATAATTCACACCACTTGGTGGGTTTGATCTTTCCTTGGTGTTAAGACAAACCATTTTTGGGTTTTGTGGGTTTTGTGTGAGGAGCTCTAGCTAAATTTTCAAAATTTTCTTAGCAATTTTGAGGGCAGAAAAATCATTTCTTCTTCAGCAATAGCAACAATATTTTCTAGGCACTGCGTGCTACCTGTTTGGGTAATTTCCAATATCTGGGTCTTCACCTTTTCGCCTAGTTTTGCATTGTTTGTAGAAGCAAGCCTAGGTTCTTTTGTTCTCACTTATATGTACCATTTTCTTGATATTTAATAAAATGGCTCAAAACTTTCATCTTATTGCATTGGTTTATTGATTGGTGCTTGCATGGAAAAATTTTATTGTTGTTTCTAGTTCATGTTTTAGTAATTACTTTTAATTTTCCAATTAGGAATATTACAGTGGTATCAGAGCATGGTCTTGGCCACTTTTGGGGAAGTTAGAAAGATCATGGAAGAGTTGGGCATGCATGCATAGTGTTTGGTGGATCCACAGACAAACCAATGATGCAAAGGAGAATACAAGAACTTTGGGATGAGATTTGTAGGAATGATGAGAGGTTGGCCTAGTTGAGGAAGATGATGGACCAGTTCCATCTTCATCCTTATGATAGATACTCTATAGGTGTGCCTGCCATGGGGGTGAAGCCATTTACACCATGTGGGGAAAGTCAACAAAATTAGGGTAATAAACCTCCTCAAAGGGAGTGGACAGGATGAGAGCAGTTAGATGATGGAACCGGGTGGAGATATTACTTGATATCAATGGGCCTAGGATGCAAGTACACTAACGATGAGCCGAAGGAGGAGTTTGAGCATGAGGCTGAAGGCATGTGGGATTGTGAAGAGCACATAGATATACCCAATGTGACACAGGAGTCATCTTTGTTGGAGATTCCTTTGATAGCCCTGATTGACAAATTGGTGGAGATAGTTGAGCATACACTCGTAGGGCCCTCCATTGATGAGGTATCCATTGATGATGTCCCTGTAGTTGTGATCGAGTTTCCAAACGATGCCCACCCATATAAATTTGATGAGGTGCCAAGAGACACAGAGGTGTCCACCATTGATGAGGTGCAAGAGACATATCCATCATTGGTGAGGTACCAAGAGACACAGAGGTATCCAGAGTTGTGACTGAGTTTACATATGATAGCTGCCCATGATAGTTTAAATAGCTCTAGGATGACATTTTAGCATTGAAAAGAAGGTCGTGATAGTCCGAGAGACCATTCTACAGCAGAATGAGGAGCTAGAAGGCATAAAAGTGGTTTGTGTTGAGTCAGTGGCCAAACTTACTCGAATTTGGGAATATTTATATTCCCTAACGTACAAATAGAGTACATATTGGAGCATTAGAGCATCCCTCTTCAAGCATACATAGATGGGGCTTAAAACACTATTAGATTACCTCTACACATTGGAGAGATAGAGGTAGATTTGCCTAGTCAGATCTCATGTGTTGACCAAAATAATGAGATGAGGCGACATGAGTTGCAAAGGGCGTAGCATTTTCATGTTATGTTGTTGCATGTATGGGTACACGTGCATTCAATCCTTCCCTTGGGGTTGGATGGAAAGAAATTCTAATTTGGTACCCAGTGGAGTGGGCTAGACCTATGGATATGATCGTAATCTGGAGTGAAGCTCAATAGAAGCTTTTAGACATTGGGGATGTTGGAGGACCGGGTTGGCATTGGGATCCAGGTGGGGCTTCCTACTATAATATACTAGCAATGCAATATTTCTACAACATTGGTGGTATAGTTGACCTAGAAATTGAGTGCATGCACTCTTTAGAGGAGTTCTAGTCAGCACTAGTGGTGAGTCAGTTTGTGATCAAACTACATGGGTTGTTTGAGCATGTTGGTTGTGCATGGGGTCATGGGATGATTAATATACTCTAGTAGGATCTTGTCAGAGGAGGTGGCATGGGTAGGCCACCGAATAGGGAATTATGTGGAGATGATCCTCTCTCATGGAGATGATGTATAGGGGTATGCAGTGATGAGCAATGGCCTACAAAGGAGCATGAAGGTGTATGGTGGTGTGTCGTGGTGCATGGGTTTGCACCATGGAGTAGGAGGAGTTAATCACACCGCATTAGGTTTGTGGGTGGAGTGATAGATGCGTCAATGCATACGAGACACCAAACAATATGAAGTGACACAGTAGTGGGTGGTGGCATTCAGTGGTGTACATCGGTATGCCACAAGGCACAAGGGTACATAGGAATGTAGAGGGACACATGGTTGTGTGCATTGGCGTATGGTATTGCACTGTGAGATCTTGGAGCGTTGTCTCTAAGGAGGACTCCGAACAAGGATGTCAAGCATACCATTGGGTTTGACTTACCCAATGTTAATGAGGGGATAGAAGAGCATATGGTGACATCATGTTCAGTGAAAATAGGACTTCGATTGAGTTATCAATAGATCCAAGGTAGAGAGAGGGATATCCATAAGAATACCCTTGAGTATCCATATGGGATAATTGTCCTATGCTTGGGGATCTATACACCTATCACTCTCTAGTATTGCTTATAACCGTACAAAGTTTGGTTGTTTCCCCTTGATGCTCTTAGTATAGGGGGAAGGATGAGAGAGGCTTATTCGAGACATTTGGATGGGACACAATGTATCTAAAGAGAGACTTCTCGATGGTGGCATTTTTGGTCAGGGTGCAAGATTACGGATATAGGTTGGGGGATTATGCCATTTACCATAGAGGTATCATATGTTCCACCCCTTAACTCACACTTAAGAAGATGATCGTAAGGGAGCCATGTGATGCACTTTTGGTAGGATAGACTGAGGTGATATATGAGCATAAGGTACAGTGGATAGAAGACTTCATCTACAAGAGGGTGTCCAAACTCTAGGCAATGTCCAGGTGCATGATCTACGGTTGGGATAACAAATTTCGTTGTGTGGTCTACCAGGATCAGAGTAGTTTGGCATGTATAAGACTTGTTCTTGATGACTAGTAGCCATTTGATTACATACAAGAGTCAAGGATGAGACACAAATGGAGTCTAGTAGATAACAGGGCTTCATAGAGGCATCTAGTGAGGAGAGGGAGTTGTGAACCTCCATTGTAGCTATGGGATCGAGGGATCTAGTTGCCTGATGGATTGTGCCACTTCCTAGTGAGTACGACCATGATAGTAGGTGATTCAGTTCATTCTTCGATTGACACATGGGGGATTTTTATGGTCTTCATCATATGGCAAGGGAGGTTGTTGCTCAGGATCAAGGCTAGCCATGGAATGGTAGACTCTAGCATTACTGAGGTTCCCTTGTAGGTAAGGCACAACTTCGATAATGACAGGTATTGTGGTCAAGCATTGCAGGAGAGGAGAATCTGATATGAGCATGTTGAGTAGTCAGTCGTGACTGGGGTTTTGCAGTGTCAATACGACAGTCTCACGTTGCAATGGGCATGGGATCCTGGCGTCATAGAATTTGGAAGTTCATCTACCCTTAGGGATGAGTTGTTTCCTACAAGGGAAAAGCATTCAGATCGTCCATTAGGTTTTAATGGTTTATTATGGGCATGGAGGACTTCACCAACATGGTGGGAGATCAGTAGGAGGAGACCAGGGGGAGCTCATGTAGGCAGAGATTGAAATCCATAGGGGTTGGATTGTATCTTTGAGAGCCTACTCCTGAATTGCATGAGGTTGACTACTTATAGGGCAGCTTCATGAGGGGTTCATCGAGAATTATAATATCATTATCCTCTACTCATGAATAGTATGGGGATGGCTTATGGAGCTTATACATAGTTGCATGGTGGGTAGAGTAAGGGGTGATTCACATTGATTAGGATGTCTTGAGATCTTGGTATCAAGGGATTCCTTTATGACATGATAGTGCATGTTATAGGGACCTCAGTATTTTTTTTTGTGATAATTTAGGTCATAAAAGAGAAGGAGCATTTGTTTGAGAATTGCATGAGGGCAAGCAACTTTTGGCAAGGAGGACTGTAGTATTCCAATTTTTTGTGAGTGAAAAATTGCGAAGGGATTTTTCCCAAATATGATTAAAAGAGGTTAAAGATTATTTTCACTAAAAATGTGCAGTGAAATATTATTTTATTGGAGAATGGAAACAAATATTATTTTATAAGAATGGTGCCAAAAGTTATTAAGCGGAAAATTTTCCCCACCAATAAATTAATATTAAAAATAAGTCTAGAAGCATTGAGAGGAATAATATGAGGAGAGACTCATTTGTTGGGCATATTTTGATTATTACACTTCACATTTCATCTTCTCTTAGAGTGGTTTAGCACAAGGTCTAGAGTGTTGTTTAGCACGGGAATTCTAGGCAAAATTTGAGATATTCCTGCTTAGTGTTTCACTAAGGGAATATCAAAATTTTGATCTATTTTTTCACTCACATTATCTCACTTAGGAAAAAGGGGGCCTAGGGGACCCATATATGATTTTTGGCCTAAGAGGCGGTCCAACTATAGGCTCAATGAAAAATTGTGGCTTTGGTGGAATGTGAGGGCCACCATGAAGGCATTTTCCGCCCACAAGGAGAATACACTTTCATTGGCTCGAAGAAGGTGGGTGGAAGTCGATGTGGGCCCACATGGGCAACCTTGCAGGAAATTCAATAAAAGAGGGAGGAGCTCTCATGTTTTGTTATCACTCATCATTTTCAAATTTGTCTTTGACAAGAGAAAGCTTGAGCATTGAGCCAAGTCTACATGTGTTGTTCAGCACACCGGGTGTTTCTGAGCAGAAATCCTAGCCCTTGCTTCGGTGGACTTCGAGTACCAGCCCAAGGAGGGAGTTCTTCTTCAACATAATCCACACCAGCAACATGAGGTCGATTTTCAGTAGCATGGAAATCCACAGCAGCGCAGGGTCTGCCCAGTCATTGATAGAGGCATTCTGGGCGTGTAGGGAGATAAGGGAATTTGAGGTGGAGAATTGGCGGGAAGGCTTAGGAAGCCTTCTAACAGGGTTTGCGGGTATTTTGGAGGCATTTTAGAAAAATATCATTCAATAGGCCGAATTTCCCAGCTGGAGAGCTAGTCAAGCTTAAGGGGGTCAAAATTCCGAGGTCAATCTTTGGCCAAACCCTTCGTGGGTTATTCTGGGTTTCTTGACTAGAGGTCAGGATTAAATTCCAGTAATTTTCTGAGTAGTAGAGATGGCTCTAGAAGCTCTTCATTTTAGGAAGCAATACCATTTTCAGCACAACAATTGGGCTGAGTTGACAAGGCTTGAAGGAGGGTGATTCGGGGATCATTAAGGGCTTTGCTATCTTGCTAAAAGCAAACCCAGGTGCACACATTCAAGCACCTTGATTGTACACATTTCCCATTTAATAAAATGAGTAGATAGCAGTGTTGAAGAAGCATTTTCGTGGTCTGATTGTCTATTTTGATTTTTGTGATGTGTTTTCTATTTTGCTTTGATTATTTACTGTTAGTTTTCCCTTAGGGATATTACTGTGGTATCAGAGATATAGAATTGGCACAGCCTGTGGGAGTAGCACAGTCTATGACACCGAAGGATAGGCATAATGTGACATACTGGAGACAAAGGTACAGGAGCAAAGAACGACAGCTAGAGATCACCCCTGATCTCATGGTGACAAAAGTAGAGGTAGAGGAACCCAACATGGGGGATAACGAGGGAGACAAAAGGGATGAGGAGTAGTTTTTCCAACTCCTACTGAAGGCAGTGTAGGATTTGTCTCGGAACATTGAAGGGATGGGGAAGTGAAATTGTAATGGCAACAAGGGAAAAGGAGTCCAAGGATATTTCCACTATAAAGAAGGGTCTGGCACATCACACCGCCATGCACATCTCCATGCCAACATGCCATTGGTCCAAAAGACACCCCCTAGATCCACCATTACCATGTTCCTACAATCTGGAGCAGGAGGAAAACCAGAGCAAGAGGAAGCACCCTATGGAGACTACTTCCTGGAGTATCAGTCCTATGGGCCTGAATTTGGGAGGGCTATTACTTTCAAATATTTATGTCAATTGAAGGGAAACAACAAGTCCAAGGGATAGAATGGAGGAAATTATGTGTAGGAGACACACTTGAAATGCATTGTGGGGAGGCTATTTCTCCCAACTTTCGATGGGTCCTCCAAGAGCTCAGCCTAGGCCTGGGTCGAGAAGTTGGATGTTTATTTCTAGCTAAACCAAATGATAGAAGGTGAGGCAATCAAGATTTCCACATTACACTTGGAAGGGGAAGCCCACGACTAGTGGTTCCACGGATTGACCACTTTGGGGCATGCCAGAGTGACTGCCTATGATGAGTTCACCATGAGGGTGTTGGAGTAGTTTGAGAGGAAGGATCCAGATGAGTATTTTGGGGAGCTAACTAAGTTCAGGAAGACCGGGAGCGCAAACACCTATGTCTTAGAGTTTCTTCTTTTGTCAGTGATGGTCCCAGAGTTGTCAGAGTCTAAGAGGATTTTCATGTTTATTGATGGGCTAACAGAGCCATTACGTGGGTTGGTAAGGTCCTACAGGCCCACTACATTGCAAGATGTCATAGGGAGATCCCAAGACCTACAAGATTCCTTACCTAGGACAAGGGCACCATTTCCCCCTAGACAGGGCTTCCAACATAAGGGGAAGGATAGCAAGGCCCCACCACCGAGATCCAATCAGGGGCATGCACAGTTGGATGATGAGACCAAAAGAGACCTCAAGAGGAGGAATTTGTGCTTCACTTGTCAAAATCCATGGGCATTAGGCTACATGCGTGCAGCGAGAAAGGCTCACTATATAGAGGTCTTCTCTGACAGTGATGCAGAGGAGGAGACTTATTTTGAGATGCCAGTATAGGATAGCACAACATCACTAGGAGGAGGAGGAGGACTGCCACCACCACCACCATCAAGGGTAGTTTATTTCACACCTACTGGAGGGTTACTTGCATCATTGCAAGGGGTATCCAAATGTTTTACTATGAGGATCTGAGGCACTATTCAGGGGCAGCGTGTCTCAGTACTGGTGGAAAATGGGGCTACCTACAACTTCATTGATTTGCATCTGGTTTAGAGGAGGGGCATCACAACTGAGGAGTTTGAGGGATTCTCAATCTTATGCCTGGGGACAAGACCATATAGTGCACCCACTATGTGTTAGCTTTGATAGTTACCATGGGGAATTACTCCATGATAGATCATTTCTTTGTGGTGGATGTACCGGACACCAACATTGTGTTGGGAGTCTAGTGGCTCTATACATTGGGTAGCGTCACGACAAATTGGTATAAGTTGGAGATGGAGTTCATAGGTCCATACAGAAATATCGTGTTGCTTTAGGGGATGCACTCATACCCCCCATAGAATATCTCCACCCATAGGATGGAGGTTGACTTGAGACATGGATACATCGAGTGGGCTGTGGAGTTGAGGATCTTAGAGGCTGGGGGAAATCCCAGGTCACCACATCCCAAGATATGGGCTATTCTTGATAGGTATCCAGTGGTGTTTGGGGACATACCACTGGGACAACCTCCAGACAGGGGGTTTGAGCACACCATTGAGTTGGATCCAAGGGCACAGGTCGTCATCACCATCCCTTATAGACATGTCAAGGCTTAACAGGATAAGATTAAGAAGGCCATCCATGAGCTCTTGGAACTAGGACAGATTAGACCCAGCGCTGGCCCTTTTGCTTCATCAGTTGTGCTATTGAAAAAGAAGGATGGGTCCTTACAGATGTGCATTGACTACAGGGCTCTCAACAAGAAAACGTTGAAGAATTGCTACCCTATTCCCCATATAAATGAGTTGATGGATGAGTTGAGGGAAGCGAAGTTCTTCTCAAATATTAATCTATGGTCGGGGTTTCATCAAATCTAGGTGAGGGACCAAGATGTCCCAAAGACAACATTTTGGTGCCACTATGGTCACTTTGAGTTCCTGTTTATGCCCTTTGGGCTGACCAATGCACTTGCCACATTCCAAACATGCATGAACCATGTGTTTCATGGAAAGTTGATGAAGTTTGTGTTGGTGTTCTTTGAAGACATATTGATCTACAACTAGACATGGGAGTATCATTTATAGCACCTTGAGACAATATTTGTGCATCTTGGAGGAGCAACAATTCTATGCCAAATTATCCAAGTGCGAGTTTGGGCTAACTGAGATGATCTACCTTGGGCATATCATTAGGGAGGATGGTGTTAGAGTCCATGAGGATAATATCAGAGCTATCCAGGCATGGCTAGAGCCCCGTAATTTGACCAAGTTGAGGGGGTTCATGGGCATTTTCACCTATTACATGAAATTTGTGAAGGGTTTCTCACAGTTGGTTGCACCCCTCACTGATTTGACAAAGAAGGGGGCTTTCAAGTGTACCACTACAGTGCATGAGGCATTTAATTGCCTCAAGAAGGTCATGAGTAGTTTTCCAGTGTTGGCACTCCCTGATTTCATTCAGCCTTTTGTGTTGGAGTGTGATGCATCAGGAGTGGGTGTGGGAGCCTGTATTGATGCAGGGGGGGCACCCCATAGATTTTGAAAGTAGGAAGATATTGCCCCATGATATTCTCTACTCGATCTATGAAAAGGATATGTTGACCATTATGCATGTGTTGGCCAAGTTCATGCAGTCAAGGTCAAGACCGACCACAATAGCCTCAGGTTCATTTTGGAGCAAAAACAATTATAAGAGAGGCAGCAAAAGTGGGTGAGAAAACTACAGGCATAAAACTTTCACATCAAATATGTCAAAGGGAAGCATAATGTAGTTGTTGATGCGTTGTCTAAGAGACCAGCCACCTTGTCCTTGATGAACATTGCCCCGGACTGGAGGGTGTAGTTACTCATTGAGTACTCCAAGGAAAATTTTGCAT
Organism: Pinus tabuliformis; assembly: GCA_031772625.1. Classification (NCBI taxonomy): domain Eukaryota; kingdom Viridiplantae; phylum Streptophyta; class Pinopsida; order Pinales; family Pinaceae; genus Pinus; species Pinus tabuliformis. The sequence goes on along the minus strand of CM062809.1, from coordinate 679,279,971 downwards.
GCGAGATCTTGATGGGTTGGTGATGAATGACCAATATCGGGTGATGAACGAGGTGATCTACTACCAATATTGGATTTACTTGGTACCCAACTCCCCACTGAGAGAGAAGATTTTGCAAGTTTCCCATTATTCACCACTAGCAGGGCACCATGGGTTTACGAAGATATATTAGACCATTAGGGAGTGCTTTACATGGAAGGGCCTCATAGAGGATGTTCTGAGGCATATATGGGAGTGTGACACATGCCAGAGGAACAAGGGAGAGCAAACACACCCCGCTACTCTACTATCGCTTCCCATTCCTGAGGGAAAATGGGAAAGCATATTGATGGACTTCATCACCCGGGTGCCCACAGTATAGGGAAAGGATTGCATATATGTGGTGGTGGATTGCTTGACAAAGTACACTCATTTATTTGACATTCTAGCCTGGTACTTGGTCTCACAGGTGGCCGAATTGTTTTTTAGGGAGGTAGTTTTGCTACATGGTCTCTGTAGGAATTTATAGGGTAAGTTCCTTATATAGAACACCAAAGGACACCACTCACAAATAGATCATAGATCAATACACCCATATTCTTGACGTGGTTAAAACCCTCAAAGAGGGAAACAGTCCACGGCCTGAGCCAACGTGGCCACTTCAGCCAATTTATTAATAAAATAATGAAAATTTACATAAGCTTCTCTCATGAATGGTCACCTTACAAATGACCCTCCATGATCTTTAAATAGAGATCATGGACCAATCGGGTGTTAAGACATGGATCAAGTGTTGGTAATACCAAGCAGATAATGAACCGTCAGATCACTACATATCATGACCGTCGGATTGTAAGTTACAAAAGTACATAGTAAAGTACTAGACCAAGTTATGCTTAACTATTTCATATGTGTTGGAATATCCTAACATCCCCCCTTAACAACAACTTGGGATAGGATTGAAGGATGTAGAAATATGACATAATAGGAGAAGGAAGCAGGCATTAGAGCCTATCCCCCCTTAGTGACAACTTCCTGAACTCCAACCATAAATCAAAGTTTAGTAAACTTCACCTCTGTGAGAGCCTTTATAAAGGTGTCTGCAACTTGATCATCAGTTGGACAATATTTCACTTCAAGAACATGGTCATCAATGAGATTTCTGATGAAGTGCATGTGTAGTTCAATGTGTTTGTTGTGCTAGTGCTGGACTAGATCTTTGCACGGTTGAATGGCACTTTGATTATCACACCAAAGTGTAGTCGGATGTTCATGCTGAAAACCAAACTTTGACAGGATCTGATGAAGCCACAAGGCTTCCTTACTAGCTTCTATGGCGCCACAATACTCTGCTTCTACTGAAGAAAGAGAAATGGCACTTTGTTTTTTGCAAGCCCATGTAATAGGTCCAAAACCAAGAGTGAAGACATAACCTGCAGTAGACTTTCGATCATTAGGGTCACCAGCCCAATTGGAATCAGTGAAACCAACCAATAGAGGAGATGCTTCTGCACTGAAATGAATCTGAAACTGAACTATGCCTTGAACATAATGAAGTATTATTTTAGTTTATTTCCAATGACTCTCATGTCGGTTTTGCATAAATCGAGCAATAAGGCCAACATCAAAGGAAAGATCAGGACGAATATGGGTCAGATACAAAAGTTTTCCTACAAGCTGACGGTATAAGGTAGCATCAACTTTAGGGGAAGTACAAGTGACTAAAATTTTGGCTCTAGAAAAAAAGGGAGAAGGCGCTGGCTTACATTCTTCCATGTGAAAGTGGTGTAGAAGATCACAGGCATACTTGGACTGGGAAAGGGAAACACCTTCCTTGGATTGCAAGACTTGAAGACCAAGAAAATAATGAAAGTGTCCTAAGTCTCTCATTTCAAACTTCTTTTTAAGGCTAGACTTCACATGTTTTACAAGGTTGGGATCACTACGAGTAAGGATAAGATCATCAACATAAAGAACAAGAATGATAAGAGACTTACCCACTTTCTTGGTGTAGACAGTATTGTCAGAATGACACCTAGAAAATCCAGTATCTAAAAGAAAGCTATCCATTTTGGCATATCAAGCCCGAGGGGCTTGCTTGAGACCATAAAAGGATTTCTTAAGCCTACATACAAGGCTAGATTCTATTTGTATAAAGCTAGGAGGTTGTTCCATATAGATTTCTCCATGCAAGTCCCTATGCAAGAAGGTAGATTTAACATCCATCTGATAGACTTCCCATTTGAAAGAGGCAGCAAGGGAAAGAACAAGGTGGATAGCGTTCATTTTGGAAATAGGGGAGAAGGTTTCAATATAGTCAATGCCTTCAACTTGTGAAAAACCCTTAGCAACAAGACGAGCTTTATGTTTATCAACTTTTCCATCTAGTCCAAACTTGGTTCTGTAAACCCATTTGCATCTAACAAGTCTTCGTCCCTTTAAAAGAGGAACAAGATCCCAAGTATCATTTGCCAATAATGAACAATATTCCTCATTCATAGCTGCATCCCAATCTGGATAGCCTGAAGCTTTTTCAAAGGTGTCAGGATTATAATTTGTTGAAGCTTGAGCCAGTAAGGAAGAGGCTCCATTGAATTGAGAATGTGTACGTCGTTGATCTGTAGGATAACCTACAAGATAACTTGTTGCATCCCTAGTAGCACAGACCCATTTTGGAAGATGATGAGCTGAAGGAGCATCCTGAGAAGGTGGGGGAGGATTGTCATCCTCTTTGTCATCATCTGAAGAATAAATATTTTCAGAAGTAGAAGGGATAGAGAGAGGTGGCACATCCGCCGAACTAGGCTCATAGGACGATATATATTTCAACAAACTTTACATCTCTTCTAATGATAACATTTTTGGACTTTGGAATAAGTCTATATCCTTTGACATCTTCAGAATATCCAACAAAAATACATTTTTCACTTTTAGGTTCTAAAGATTTATGTTTCTCATCTAAAATATGGGCCCATGCTTCACTTCCAAAAACACGAAAGTGACTTATATCTGGTTTAATTGAGCTACATGCTTCTTCTGGAGTGATATTCTTTAAAACCTTAGTAAGAGTGCAGTTTACGATGTAATTTGCACAGTTAATTACATATGCCCAAAAATTAAGACTAAGTCCTTTAGATTGAAGCATACAATTAGCCATTTCCTTTAAGGTGCAGTTATTCCTTTCAGCTACACCATTTTCTTGTGGAGTATATGGAACAGTATGTTGCATTTGAATTCCATGCTCACTGCAAAAGTTGATGAATTTGTTGTTAACATATTCTCCGCCATTATCAGATCTTAGCTTAAGAATTTGATGTCCAGATTGTTTCTCAACAAAGACCTTAAAGGCCAAGAACATGTTAAATACTTCACTCTTTAGTTTTAAGAAGTATACCCAAGTGTGTATGGAGAAATCATCAATGAAAGTTAAGAAATACTTGTAGCCAGAGAATGAAACAACTGGAAGTGGACCACATAAATCACTATGCATAAACTGTAAAGGGGTTGAGGCGTACCAAGAGGCATGTTTTTCAAAACTATCCAGATGATGTTTTTTGAGTACACATCTGGAACAAACACCATCTCTGCAAGATACCATAGGAAGACCTGTCACCATATTTTCTTTACATAGATTTTGAAGGGAGCGATAGTTTAAGTGACCAAATCGCTCATGCCAAAGTTTACTCACTTCATCATTATGAGCAACAAATACCGAGGGAAGAGTTGATGACCCAAATTTGTTAAACTTATACAACCTCGTAGAATCATTAGCAATGCCAATAGCTAAAATCTATCTAGGATCTCTTGGGTCCTTAATTACAATATCGTGAGGTGAAAATTCAACGATTTTACCTTCACCTGAATGAGTTATCTGATATATAGATAGAAGGTTGTAGGATAAGGTTGGAACACATAATACATCATTAAATTGACCATTGTCTATGTTGTCCCTTAAGAAACCAATTTCTTGGCTGTGTAGAAACTGTGCCTAAGGCATTAATGTTTATTATTCTTGTCACTTATTTGTATGATGTATCCTCAAGTGAAGGACCCGAAGGGCCTGAATTTTAACCCTTAATATTTAGCTGACATGAAAGTCTCATAATGCCATATAGTTGTTGGATATAAATGTTGACTGAAGAATGCTTTGAGAAGTTAGAGACAATATGTTGTTTTTCACAGAAACTATTATCTGTAACGCTTTGAGAAGTTAGAGACAATATGTTGTTTTTTCACAGAAACTATTATCTGTAACTTAGAAGAAATGTAGAAGTGGGAATTTTTAGTACAAGAGCGCTCTTTTAATGAATTTTAACTTCATTCACATAAGTAAACAAATACCTGCAGCTTCATTACCATACTTAAAGAAAGGAAGACACATGATGACACATAACAAAGAAATTACAAAATCATACCCAACAATGTGTGGAAAACTCCTGATTCTTTCATTAATCATCAATTTTATCAAGAATACAATAGCATAGCCTACAGTCTCTTCAAAATTCAGACCATTTTTTCTATAATTTTGCCTCTTTTTATACATCATGGGACAGTTGGTAATCACCAAAATTGTCAAACTGCTTAACTATCTCCTAACTGTCTAAAGTAAAAGTCATTACAGAATATTACATCGGAGGGTAAAGACACCTCATTCTTCTCAAGAAAAATAAATAACAAGAAGTAACAGAAATTAGAATATGAGTGGTGAGTGTTGCTCGCTCTCCAAATATGTGGCTTGACTGCTGATGAAGTTTCCCTGTAGATGTTCTAATGATAGCTAAACAACTTTAACACAACAAAACTGCATCTTTACAAAGTTTCATGCGTGGACTTGTGGGTTATGGGCCCATGTATCCATCGGAAGTGTTCTAATTGGTAGAACCACAAAGAAACGCGACCAATAGTCATCAGTCTCTAATTTTAGTTATTCTGCTAAAACAACGGAATTGGTTGATTTATGCAAAATATGGCAAACCTTCAAATACCACGGAACCAAACGAATTAAGACTCCAGTTCATAATCTCATCATGTCTTCCTTTTCCACAAACCTTTACCTTCCCCACGGAACTGAATGGAAACAAAACTGCAGTTCATAGACTTCTCGAGTCCGAAATTTATAATAAAACCTGTGCACTTTTTGACGCGATATCCGTCGGATCTTGTCCCTTCTTGATGAGCAGCTATGATCAATCTGGCCTTCAATGGATTAAATCACATTCCATAAACCATCGCATCTGTTTTCTAAATTAAACCTCATCCTTGTTAATCACGCGATTATTGTCGGATCTTAATCCTTCAAGCGGACATCCCTGATTAACTGAGGTTTTAACTCAGTGTTATAATTTCTCATGTCTGATTTTGGAGTTATCTTCCGTGCTTATTAGCACGCAATTACCATTAGATATGTTGCATATCAATCAAATGGTTCAAATCTTCTCCTAGGTTTCTCGCGTTCGAAAGCCATCAATAATATAAAACAAACCATTTCTTTCGGAATTCTACATTCTCTTTTGATTTTGTTATAGCATAATATTTTATTTTTTTGTTTTTTGCGATAAAATTGAAAATGAAATTTAAATGACAATGGATGCTACAACAGTCTAGATGAATAGTTCCAGTCCCTACAACACTAAGAGATCTATCATCACCAACATATATATTTTTGGTGTTACAATCATTTAAATAAGGAAACATGTCTTTTTTTCTAGCCATGTGATAAGAAGCTCCAGAATCAATGAGCCACTCATGAGAATGAGAAGAAGAAGATGCATTTAGTGCATAACCAGAATGAGATGCTTGACAACCACATGCAGAAAGTGTTATTCCTGAAGATGAAGTTGAAGTTGAAGAATGATCCAAATGGATGTTATGCTTCTTCATTGGTACTTCCAAGGCTTCCATCTTCTTAAAGCATTTGGATTCTAAGTGGCCATCTCGACTACAAAAGTTGCAATGTCTATCAGTGTTCTTCCCTTTGTTTTTATTTGACTTATCATTTTGTTGAAATGATTTTTCATTTTGAGATTGAAATTGCTTAGGACCCTTGTTTGGTTTAGAACCATTCTTTTTAGAATACTGCTTATTAGGATTCTTTGAATTTAGTTGTTGTTGGGTGGCTAAGGCTTCCTTAAAAGAGTTTCCAAGATTAAGATGACCAAGATGTAAGAGTTTTTCTTGTTCTCTTATTAAAGAATCACAAAAGGAATCAAAAGAGGGGGACTTGTAGTCTTGTCCTTGAGAAATAAAGGTTTCTTTAGTAGAATGGAAGATGGAAACAAACACAGAGTAGGCTGGTCCCAACTTAGTAAGAATGGAATAAATAAGGCTACCATCCTCTTTCTTAACCTTAACACCTTCCAAGAGAAGTATAAGGGTCTTGAACTTGGACAAAAAATCTTCAATGGAAGAAAAATTATTGGGGTCCAACATAAGCAACTCATTTTTCGAGTTGATGGGCTCTAATTTCGTTTTTAATTCCAAAAACTTTAGTGAGTTGTTTCATTAGGGGTATCAAGTTCTACGATATGGAATCTAAGGTCTGGAGAAATAGACATCCCTATCAACCCACATGTTTAATCGTGCCTATTTTCCCATTTAGTTGTCTTATCTTCATCTTTAGGTTTAGCTTCTTGGCATGAGGCTATTCTGTAAAGACCTTTGCTTCTAAGTAAATCCACAATGTAGGACCACCATTGGAATTAGTTAGTGTTTTCAAGAATTACTTGGCATGGATTTTCCATTTTAACTGAAACTAAAGCTGTAGATGTTGAAACTAAGTGTTCCAATGGAAATATCTCGAAAAATTAGGCTGATTAAAAAAAAAACAGCTCTAAAAACGGCTTCCGCATGAAGAAGTTATGGCTTTTTGAAGAAATGTTGTTGAAGATGACAACGAAGTGCGTGAATGTGTGGAAGTGGATGATAATGTTATATTAAAAAAAATCTCTCCTCTTCCAAACTTAATCCAATTAGCTCACTTAAAAAACGATTTTATGTGACCCACTTTTATAAATAGGTGAAAGTCACTTTTACAAAGGTACTTTATGAGATACTCACTAAATTGTAACTTTAAATAAAAGATAAAGAGACTTTAGAATTATAAGTGACTCACTTTTTATAATGGATGAAAACACTTTTACATAGAGTAACTTTAAAACATAAGTTACATGTGCTTTTTGAAAAAGTAACTCAACAAAAAGAAAGACTTGAACTCAAGACCTCTATTCTCATCATGTAACTTTGGACCAAGTGAGTTAGTTTGAAAAGTGAGTAATTTTTGGAAAAGAGGAAGGAGAGTTTTTGTTTTTGTTTCTTTTTTTTTTGTCACTGAAGCTTTGGGGTGCATGCTTACTCGAAAAAGGTCTTTTTTCCTACAAAACAAAAAACCACACAACCCAACACGTACATACAAAAAAACAAACCTTATGGCTTGAAGTTATTTTTTGCTGGAAACTAAATATTTTCCTCAATGTTTCTGATTTTCCGAGATCACACTAAGGCAGGGCGGAAAAGAGCATACGCATGAGAAAAATCCTTCCTTTCTGTTTTTTATTTGCCCAGATCGCACGGAGTCGCTGGGCAAAGAGAATACACAAAAATGAAAGGTATAAATCCAGTAATAAAAAAACAGAGAGATAAATAAACCGAAATAAAATAGAGAGAGAATAACTAAAACTGCAAATAAACACTATATACCTCCAGATCTTAAAAATGACGTAGCTAGGGCTATCGGAAACCTTTTCGCATGAAACAAAAGGGGTTCCTCACTGGAACAGATGCTCCTAACACAATAGAGAAGTCCCCTCAGCCCGAAAGCAATCAGAAATAGTAGGTCTAGGAAATGACAGTTGGATGGAGTTGTACCGTCTTCCGATTTGGATCACCAATGGATGCGGCCCTCAAATATCTCTGATACCATGTAGGAATTTACAAGGTAAGTTCCTCAGATAGAAAACCAAAGGACATCGCTCACAAACAGATCACAGATCAATCCACTAGTATTCTTGACGTGGTTAAAACCCTCAAAGAGGGAAACAGTCCACGGCTTGAGCCAACGCAACCACTTTAGGAAATTTATTAATAAAAGAATGAAAATTTACATAAGATTCTCTCATGAACGGTCACCTTACAAATGACCCTCCATGCTCTTTAAATAGAGATCATGGACCAATCGATTGTTAAGCCACGGATCAAGTGTCGGTAATAACGAGGAGAGAATGAACCGTCGGATCACTACATATCGTGACTGTCAGATTGTAAGTTACAAAAGTACATAGTAAAGAAACACACTTTATCTAACTCTATAGTAGACCAAGTTATACTTAACTATTTCCTATGTGTCGGAATATCCTAATAGTGTCCCCAAGACAAAATTCAGTTATCGGTTCAACAGGTTCATGGGTGGGTTTTGGGAGGAGTTGTTTATATTGGTGGGTATGGAACTCACCCTGAGTACCAGTCACCACTAACAAACAGATGGCCAAATGGAGATAGTTAACAAGTGGTTGGAGGGCTACTTGCATAACTATGTGACAGGGTAGTAGAAGGCATGGATACGATGGTTGCATTTGGGGTAATACTACTACAACACTATGCATCACAAGTCTATACGTATGTCGCCATTTTGAGCCATACATGGTTATGATGCATTATCTTTTGCTAACGTTATGTTTGGAGACAGCAGCACCCCAAGGGCCAGGAATTAGATACAAGATAGCTAAGACATATTAAGGGCTCTAAAAGAGAATCTGCAAATGGCCCAGAATTAATAGAAGATTTATGCAGACAAGGGTAGAGTTGGGAGGAAGTTTGAAGTTGGGAACTTGGTCTTTTTTAGGCTCCAACTGTACTGGTATTCTACATTCAAGCATAAGGGGGATGAAAAACTCAAGAACCGCTTCTATGGGCCCTATCATGTCGCTCGAAAGTTGGGGGAGTTAGCATATGAGTTGGAGCTACCACTAGGGTGCTGGGTGCACAACTTTTTTCATGTGTCTTGCCTCTGCAAGGCACTAGGGCAGTAGATCACAACTGCTACAGAGTTACCCCATATGGATGATGAAGGCCATTTGGTGCTGGAACCAGAGGCCATTTTGGATTCCAAATAGAGGCACATGTGTAATGGGATCATCAGGAAATTTCTGATTCAATGGAGGAATCTACCCGATGAGGATGCCAGCTAGGAGGGGGAACAGATACTATAACATCCTTCTTTGCAGTTGCTTGAGGACAAGCAACTTTTTGGTGGGGAGGACTATCACGATATTCCTGCTTAGTGTTTCACTAAGGGAATATCAAAATTTTGATCAATTTTGGCACTCACATTATCTCACTTAGGAAAAAGGAGGTATAGGGGACCCATATATGATTTTTGACCTAAGAGGCACACCAACTATAGGCTAAGTGAAAAATTGTGGCTTTGGTGGAATGTGGGGGCCACCACGAAGGCATTTTTGTTAGAAAATTATATATTACAGAACAATGGAACACATAAAATATATTGCAGAAATATAAACACGTAAAATACATAAAACAAGAGAGACACAGATATACGTGGTTCACCCAATTTGGGCTACATCCACGGGAAACAACCAGTCCTTCATTTTATATTATCTAGCAAACTGAAGAGATACAACCTATAGTAGATCCACTGTAATTCCTTCTTCGCTCTCACACAATCTCCTCTCTCTTTCTCACTCAGAATACATATCTACGTAGACACAATATAATTCCCTCATATATAGTGAGGGGTTTCCTTCTAGGAAAGAAAACCCTAAACTAAACATAACTTCTACTGTCAAATCTCCTCCTAATGAACGGCCCAGATTGGCTACGAAATTACAACATTTTACAAGGCAATTTTACATCTATTTTTAGCTTCGGGGGCACTACCCCCGATCCCTCTCCAGGGGGGGCTCCCAAAGATCGCAGTTGCCCTCCCCTGGACCCCCCTTGCAACACAAATATTACAGGCAGAATTTTTGCCACATTACGAACTAGGGTCCAATGCAGTGATACCTCTGAATAAAGAAGATAATCAGGCTCCACACCCAACAATTTTTTGCCCACAAGGAGAATATGCTTTCATTGGCTCGAAGAAGGTGGGTGGAAGAGTATGTGGGCCCACATGGGAAGCCTTGGAGGCATTTTGATAAAAGAGGGAAGAGCTCTCATTTTTTGTTATCATTCATCATTTTCGAATTTGTCTTCGACAAGAGCACTCTTGAGCAGTGAGCCAAGTCTACATGTGTTGTTCAGCACACCAGGTGTTTCTAAGCGAAATTCCTAAACCTTACTTCAGTGGACTTCGAGTGCCAACCCAAGGAGGAATTTTTTCTTCAACATAATCCACACCAGCAAAAAGAGGTCGATTTGCAATAGTAGGGAAAGCCACAGCAGCGCAGGGACTACGTAGTCATTGATAGGGGCATTCCAAGAGTGTGGGGAGATAAGGTAATTTGAGGTGGAGAATTGGTGGGAAGGCTTGGGAAGCCTTCTAACAAGGTTTGCAGGTATTTTGGAGGAATTTCAATATAAAATCATTCAGGAGGCTGAATTTCCCAACTCGCTAGTCAAGCTCAAGGGGGTCAAAATTCCAAGGTCAAGATTTGGCCAAACCCTTCGTGGGTTATTCTGGGTTTCTTGAGTAGAGGGCAGGATTAAATTTCCATTATTTTTTGAGCAGTAGAGAGAGCTCTAGCAGCTCTTCATTTCAGGCAATAACACCATTTTCTGGGTGTAGTGGTCCCAGCTAGGGTACTAGACTGGACTCTATATTTAATATCGACCGAGGTGCGTAAGCTTAGAGGCGTGGTCTAAAATATATAGACATAAAAAATTACAGGTGATTATGAGGTAGGTTACAAGGCTTCCTTACAGAAGACCGGAGTATGCAGCCTATCATTCACACACCTAGATTACTCTACTGCTATACTTGATTACAATGTTGGTATGAGATGCATCTATCAAATGAAATCATGAATCTAAGTACTGTGTATGACTGTGGCAATGATTTTAACCTCCTTACAGAGGTATCACTCAGAAAACCCTTGCTTGGTAAACACACACAACATGCAAGATATTTACACTATTAAACTATATAAAGAGAACATAAATGGACGGTGAAATGAAGCAGAGTTTATGAGAATGCATCTATAAGTCACACAGGGACCGAATCCCTTACAAGACTCCCGTTCCAGATCCTAGTGCTGACCATTCAACATAACGATAAACCCTTCATAGGCGCACACCATATACATGTAATGAAATTCAAAGGATGGAGGAATCGAAAGCTTATATAAATGTTATGCAACCCGTATGCTATGTAAATCAACAACTATGTAAATCGAAAATGTGATGCAAACCATGTGACATATATAAATCGAATCTAATACAAACGTTGTGCAACATATAAGAACTGAAATGTAACAAAATGAATGGACAGTATACCAATCGAAGAACGCAGGGCCCGTCCGCGTCCTAAGGATATACTGGCTATCACCGTTCAGCAATCAAACCAATGCAAAGGGTATACACACTTCGTGACTGTAAATATGTCCTTGTATTAAAACTAAAACTCTGTTCTGAGAAAACGATTCAACGATTAACCTTCAAACATTAAACTAACTGTATTTACATATGCGTACGCACAGCCATGTCATCGATACAATGAATGTACATAGTGTTGTTGCCGCTTTTATTACATAGCCTTTTCAAAATGTTTCCATGCTATATGTTTCAAAAAGAAAAAAAATCAAAAATGAAAAATAGAACGATGTTGTTGCTGCTTTTATTTGCCAGAGTACCCTGCTTTGACTTAAGTTGACCGCATGCATAGGAGGCTCGATTTGGCTGGGAGATAGGTGTTTGTCCATGCTTGGACATTCTGCTTTTCGCCCATGCCTTTCGTTCTAGCTCTTCTGCTGCGCCACATGTCAAACGGTAAGCTCATTACAGGATGTGGGTACTTCCTGTAACCATGTCATCAAAAACCTCTAATTCTGGAACATAAAACCCCTAAATTAATTTCTATGCAATTTAATAACTATAAAACGATTAATAATCAATATTCAAGGGTTTTGAGGAATATATGATGAAAATGTATGGATAAATGATATGTTTTTGGGAAGGAAAAAGGGTCTTAGGATGATACCAACATCTCTCCCCGACTTAAGGACTTAGCATGTCCTCATGCTACCCCAGAAGTACTCCCCTTGAACTCTGTGCCTGCATGGATCTCTACTGCCTTGAGCAAGGTATCTACATTCTTCTTCACCTGGTGATCCTTCTGTCCCTTGAGCTCCTGCTTTAACTTTTTATATTTCTCTTTAAGAGCCTTCTTCTGATTGTACCACTTAGTGGCCCAGTTGGAAATCTCAGATTGCTCAGTCTCTAACTCACTAATTCTTTCCTTTAGCTTTTCATTTGTCTTCTGTGTTTCTTTGCTTTGCGCCCTGAGCATTTCATTTTCTATTTTAATAACCTTTTCCAACATGTTAGCTTCCATGAGCTCTTCTTTCAATTCTTCAATTTGTTTTTCTAACTTCTTCTGTCTTTTGGTGGGAGGTGGTGAACATTTTTCCTGTTTGTTATGGCTTTCCACCTCTATGTCAACTTCTGGTGCTGGTGGTGAATGATCACCACTTTCAACATCCATTTATGCAGGGGCATGAGATTCAAATTGGTCTTCTTGCAGCTGAGTTTTTGGTGTCCTCCTTGTTCTTCGGGAGTAGGTGGTAAAAATTTTGTCTTCCTCAGCCCTCTTGGCATCCTCTTTTTGCATGTTCCTGGTCCTTATGCTGCCCACAGGTTGAGGTGCTCTGCTGGCCTTGGACACTGGAATTTCCTCATCTATGTCCTTCATAAACCCAGAATCTTCTTGCACTTCTTCTTTTTCCTCCTCATCTCTGATTTGGTTGACAGCTAGGAATTATTTCCATGGCTTCCCTCACTTCTGCAACTCATGTTCAATGAGGATTTTAATCAGGCCAAAATGGTACAGGCTTTTGTCCTCATTCCCTTTTTGTTTCTAGATAGTTTTGGCCATCTTTGTTAAACTTTGCAGCAGAAAATATGGCACACTGATTACACATTGTTTCTTTAAATGGAGGAGTAGCTTGATGTGGTATAGATAAACAATGTTGTATCTACCTTCACAGGTTATAAACTTCTGAAGAATGTAAACCATTTCATCCCAAGGATGAACTAACCAGCTTCTTGGAACTCCCTTCTTCCAGTTTACTGAGGAAACTCTAGATCTGGAAATGCACTGTGTCCATGATTTCTCCTTGAATTGCTTGGTTTTGAAGTACTTCTCTCCTTCAGGAATGATTCCAATTGCCTGAGCTATAGTATCCTCTGAGATTATGAAGGAGAAGTTGCCTATTAGGGCCTTTTCTCCATTAAAGGTAAAGGCAAATTATTTTGTGACTTCTTCATTACTCCCATGGAATTTTTCTAGAAAAGGTAGCCAATGTGTTTCTCTAAGAATCTCAATACAGTCCTGATGGTATTGTGAGCTATCGAATGTACTGGGTTCGACCCTATTAGTTATGGTGATGGCAGAGGGTTGTGCCTCTAACCCTTCTCTGTCTATACCCTTAAAATTTTAACACATAAATGTCAAGTTGGTTACCTGGCATATATCGCTTCCTTCAGTCTTCAATTATGGTGCTTGGCTGGTCGATGTGACTGTGGTGGGAGTTAGAGATAGAATGGTGATGCTTCCCTTTTTGGCGCTCACCGGTTTCACTGTGTAAACCGACCCCAAACAGTGATACTCTCCTCGGCGCTCCTTGTTCAGATTTTCACTTTTTAACCCCACTCAAATGATAACAATCTCCTCGGCGTTCCTTGCTTCACTCTTTCACTTTGTAACTCTACTCAAATGATAACAATCTCCTCGCGTTCCTTGCTTCACTCTTTCACTTTGTAAGTTATGGGAACCGAGGGTGGAAAGGATGTGAAATAACCTGTACTCGCCTTACAATGTAATCATTCATTTAAAAACAGAGTGTTGTACGCTTGTATGCATGTTAGCATAAGAACGCTGAGAGCGTACCCATAGTGCTGAGCTATAATGCTGGGTGGCGAGGTTATGATTCGGGTGTGTGTGGTGTAAAACATATAGGCCGCTTGTTATGATTTGACTGTATGGGGTGAAGAATATATATATAGGCCGCTTCTATCTCATCCTTTGTATTTTTTTTTAAAAACAAACACACAGCTCACCACGTGCCCTTTTCAATTATACTCGGTCATGTAGAGAATGTTGGTATGCCTGTAGGGTATATGACATGGTGAATGTGTTGGTGATGGGTTTTAGGGATAGGTTGATGTAGGGAAATGATGAAACTTGGTGGGATAAGGGTGATAAGTGGATGTATGAAGGTGTCCTTGAAATCAATTACAACAGCTTATAGTCACCAAAATTACATTAAAAACTAATCTAGGAAATTAAATGCCCAAGAACAGAAATACATTACTCTTTTGTTGATCATTTGACATGCTGAGTTGCTAATCCTTTTGACTGTTCTTTTTGACAGGTCCTCTGAGGGAGGTTGAATACACAGGTCCTTTGAGAAAAGTTTTGAAGATGTAACAGGTCCCTTTGAAAAATTGGAATGTACAGGTCCCTTTTTGAAGACTGAAAATGTAATCGGTCCCTTGGAAAACTGAAGATGCAATAGGTCCCTTAAGAAAATTTGAAGATACAGGTCCCTTGGAAAAACTGAAGATGTTCATGCAGCTCTTTGTATTGTTACAGGTTCACTGAGCTTGCAATTTGCTGGAAGTCTTGGTGCCCAAATCCTTGTAAAAGCTTGGTGGAAGTCTGTTGAAGTAGCCTTTGATGTCAAGATTTTTTTTTTTTAACAGGTCCCAACTGAATGTTTTAAACAGGTCCCATTGCTGCTGGTGTTAATAGCATAGATGTCTTGAACAGAACAGGTCCCCCTGCAAAATATTTATAACCAGGTCCCTCTGAAAATCATGACAGAACAACTTATTTGTTAAAGTCTGGAATGCTGGTAACAAGCTGCTGTTGGAAATTTACAGTGAAATATAGAATAATAAATCTGAAGAATTTACAAGGGAGAGATAAAAGTAACAGAACAGATGTCTCCCTCTCCCCGACTGAAAGTTTGACTTGTCCTCAAGTCATGATGCAACTGAGAAATGAAACAATGAACAACAGAAATAGAATTCATACCCGCCAATAAATTGGTTTTCAGGTAGGAATTTGGGGTTAGATTGTGCCAGATACTGGTTTTCACATCTAACCCATTATTATTTTTTTTTAGTTTTTGTTTTATTTATTTATTTATTATTATTATTATTTATTTTTTTTTTGTATTTTTCTTCTTGATTTTGAAATTGAAAGGAAATAAAACTAAGGCAGTGATACTGCAGCTGAGGGCTGCAGTACCTCAACCTCTTCTTGCTGAGATAGTGTATGCAAAAAATCTTGCTTGCTGATGGGCTTGTTGTACAGCTTCAGGCGATGACCATTGACTGTGAAAGAATGACCTTTGCCATCAATAGTTTGGAGTTTTACTGAACCATTGTCATAAGCCTGAACAATTTCATAAGGGCCCCATCCAATGGGTGGTGAACTTAGCTTTATGATCCTTGAATTTTGAATCAAAAAGCAGAGCCCAGTCACCTTCCTTGAAGTGCTTCTTCTTAATGTGTGAATCATGCCATTGCTTCCTGTGCTTTTGCATGAGGGTGGTGGTTTGTTTTGCTTGCTGCCTCATCTCATCCAGCTGGTTCAACTGCTGGATTCTCTCTTTTTGTGCTTGATCCAAATCAATTAGTAAATCTGCAGCTAATTTAAAAGTGTGAATTTGGAATTCAATAGGAAGCATGACATCCTTACCGTACACCAATTGGTATGGTGTAAATCCGGTGGTATCTTTCCAAGTAATCCAGTAAGCCCAGAGTGCCTCCTTGAGCTTTTCTTCCCAGTTTTTGCGGTTCATTGCAACAGTTTTGGTAATGATCCCCTCCAAAGTCTTGTTGGTGGATTCCACCTGCCCATTGGCCTGTGGATGGTAGGGGGTACTTTTCCTATGCTTTATTTGGTACTTGTCTGTGATGTCCTTCATGAGCTTTGAGGTGAATTGGGTACCTTGATCAGTGACAATTTCTCTTGGCACTCCATACCTCACAAAGATCTCCTCAAAAAGGAAATTGACTACTGTGTGCTCGGTTGCTCTTACCAGTGCTTTTGCTTCTGCCCACTTTGTGACATAATCAGTACATACTAAGATGTACTTCTTACCATTAGAGGCTGGGTTGATAGGTCCTATGAAGTCCAGAGCCCACTTATCAAATGGTTCCAAGTGAACTTGGGGCTGAAGGGGCATCTAATCGGTAGCTGTGGGTCTGCCCATCCGTTGGCAGCTATCACAACTCTTTACATACTTCTTGGCATGCTTGAAAATGGATGACCAATAGTATCCAAGAGTAAGAAATTTGAAGGTTGTCCGCTTCGCTGCAAAATGCCCACCACACGGTTCATCATGGCAAGATTTTAAAATGTAAATTACCTCATCATTTCGTACACATCTCCTAATGATCATATCAAAACCAGTGTAAAAGAGATCGCCATTGAGCCATGAATATCTAACACTTTGTTTGATCAGTCTTTTCCTTTCCTTTGCAGTGAAATGTGGAGGTGTCCTACCTGTAGACAAGTAATTAGCTAAATCAGCAAACCAAGGAGTTACTATGGAAATTGCAAATAAGTGCTCATCCGGAAAAGAATCCTCAACAGGAACAATCTCACCTAGATTTTGCAGTCTAGATAGGAAATCTGCCACCTGGTTTTCTTTGCCTGGTCTATCTAACACTGTGATGTTAAATTCCTGTAACAATAGTAACCATCTGGTAACTCTGCCACAAGTTATTGATTTATTCATGAGATGTCGAATGGCAGAGTGATCAGTATGTACAAAGACTTCATAACCAGTTATGTAATGGCGAAATTTATTCACAGCATAAATGATGGCAAGTGTTTCCTTCTCTGTAATTGTATAGTTTAGCTCGGCAGGTGTGAGATTTTTACTAATGAAATAAATTGCATATGTACAAGATTCTTCTTTTTGGCCTAAGCATGCACCTATGGCAGTGTCAGATGCATCGATAAAAATATGAAATGGTAAGCTCCAATTAGGCCCTCTCAGGACTGGTGCAGTAGATAGTTTCTTCTTGAGTTGTTCAAATGCATGTTGGCAGTTCTCAGTCCAATTGAAAAATACATCTTTGGCTAGAAGTTTAAACAAAGGTAAGGCTATCTTGCTAAAATGTTCAATGAATCTGCAGTAATAGCTAGCATACCCGAGAAAACTTCTTACCTCTCTCTGGTTCTGTGGAATAGGCAAATCGGCAATAATCTATATCTTGGCTGGGTCAACCTGGATGCCTTGAAAAGAGATATAATGGCCCAACACTATCCCTTCATTTAGCATCATGAAACACTTTTCGTTGCTAAGGGACAGGTTAGCTTCAATACACCTTTTCAAAACTCTCTCTAGATTTTCTAATGCATGTTCAAAAGAATTGCCATATACTTAAAAATCATCCATATACACTTCAACACAATCATGAATCAAATCAGCAAAGATAGCTAACACAGCTCGTTGAAATGTAGTTGGAGCGTTACAAAGTCCAAATGGCAAAACATTATAGGCATAGGTGCCCAAAGGACAGGAAAAGGTGGTTTTGTCCTGGTCTTCAGAGGCAATCCAGATCTGGTTGTAGCCACTGAAACCGTCAAGAAAGGAAAATGATGATTTGCCAGCTAGGGTGTCTAACACTTGGTCGATGAATGGCAGTGGGAAGTAGTCTTTGAGCGTGGCTTTGTTCAGCTGTCTGTAGTCAACACATATATGCCACTTGCCATTCTTCTTAGGCACAATAACCAATGGGGATACCCATTGACTATCAGAAATAGGATATATAAAGTTGACTCTCAAAAGTTTTTGCAACTCCTCTCTGACAATGTCTTGGAGCATGGGGTTCATTCTTCTTTGTGGTTGCCTCACCGGTTTAATGGTGCTATCAGTGTAAATGTGGTGAGTGCATGTGTCGAGGTGAATCCCATGCATGTCAGTGTAATCCCAAGAAAAGGCTTTTTGGTACTTCGTCAAGAGCCTAATCAATTTTTCTTGTTGAGATGAGTCTAGGTGGTTGCCTATGTTCAAAGTTTTGCCTGGACTGATCTCTATGACTTGACTCTGTGTATTGGTGATGGATTGAACTGGAAAGATGTCATGAAATGTAGATTGCAAGGAATGGATAGTGCATGTTTCTTGAAAGTTTTGAGCTAGAAGTACATCTGCAGCATTATATTGTTCATTTCTCAAATTTTCAGATATATCAGGTTGTGAAAGAAATAATTCTACCAAATCAGTATTGTCTTCGTGGAAATCATAGATCTGGTCAATGCTAAAAACAGATTGTACCTCCTCTTTGTCATTAAATTTGTCATCAAGCCACAAGTTATGTGTTACTGCAGGTGATTGTGTCGATGGATAGAGGGTGAGTTGTTTCCTTTCGGTCCCTCTAGAGATAATCATGTTACCTGATCGGCATCCAATAAATGCATCAGCAGTCGCTAACCATGGTCTACCTAGAATGATAGGATGTCCTCCTAGATTGGATTTGGGTTGAAGAACTAGGAAATCCACCGGATACTCCCAAGAGTCCAGTGAGACGATGATATCTTCCAAAATCCCCTCAGGAATGACTTTGGACCTATCAGCTAGTTCAAGAACAATTGTGGTATGTTGCAAATTCATGAGTTGGAGTGTTCTCATAGTTTCAAGGGTCATGACATTGATTGCAGCTCCAAGATCTATCAAAGTGTTTGGGATCCGTATGTTGTTAATGATGGTGGTAACTTTTGGAATGCCTGGATCAACATACTTCTCCATGGAGATGGTATTGGTCATAAGGCCTGCTAAATTTCCTAAAACATGAATGGTCTGAGGATCAATCCTCTTTCTAGAAGGTTTCTTGAGACACATGTCTTTGATGGCTTTGGTGTAAATAGGAATGTCCTTTATAGCTTGCAGCAAAGGGATTTTTATGTAAACATTTTTAAGTTCATCCAAGACATCAAATTGTTGTGGAGGCAATGGTGGTTTTACTTGGACCAAACGGTCTGGAAAAGGTGGTTGCAGTGATTGCATCTGTTTGTCTTTGGTTTCACTGCTTGGTTTTGTTTGAGTTGTCATTTCATTTTCTTTTTCTAAGTTTTCTTCTTGTTGGTCTGTTATTGGAGAATCTTTTTGGAGTACCCTACCAGACCTCAGATTAATGTTTTGTAAAGGCAGTGTGGAGTAGGAAGTTCCTTCCTCTACATTATAGGCTGGCCTCTCTGCTCTATTGTTCGGATTTGGGACAGTTTGAGCAGGTATTTGTGTGGGTCTGGGAGGTTGTGGATTAGTTGGAAATTGAAGTTGTGGTACATTTATTTGTGGAGGAGCAGGCAGAGTTTGTTGAGAAGGTTGGGGCTGATAAACAACTGGCTGAGGGTGCTGCTGATATGACTGTGAATGTGATGGATATGGATGTTGGTACTGCTGATATGGCTGTGAGTAAGGTGGGTATGATTGAGGATACTGATGGTAGGATTGGGAATACTGTTGAGACGGTCTCCATTGATTTTGTGATTGGTTTCCATGCTACCATGGCATAGGTATATTCCATGAGTTTTGTGCATACATCTGATCATTCATAGGAAATTGCATATTTTGATTAGGAAACATACCTTAGGGTGCTTGCCTTGGCTGCCATGGTCGCTTTGCACCCATGTAGTACACGTTCTCCATCTCTGTGCTGGCTGCCATGTTACAGTTCTGCACAATTTTAACTTTAGGACAGTTAAACATATCATGATGCTCAGTACAGAAAGCACATACTTGGATATTCTCTAGAGGACAGTCTTTTAATGCATGCTTCTTGCAACACTTGGGGCAGAAAATAGCCATGATATTGTCTTCTTCCTCCTGTTTCTTTTTGGCTTTTAAGGTATCAATTTGGTTTCCTAGAGTAATCAACAAATCTATTTTGAATTCTTCTAAAAGATTACCAATTTCAGCAAGAGTGACACTAGCAGAGGCAGTTTTTGTGACCCTAGATGACAAGGTTCTCTTTCCCATTTTGGCTTTACTTCTTGAATATTTTTCACACAATTCAGCTATTTCTTCAAAGGGTAAGGCAGAGATATCACCTTTTCCCATTAAGTTGAGATCATCCATGTATTCTTCCCGGATACCTTTCAAAAATATTGTGCGGACTAGATCAGGAGGCATTGTTCAGTGTTTAGATTTTTGCAAGTTATAGACAAACCGTTCTAGATATTCTTCTAAGGTTTCATCCTCCTGCTGACTCATTCTAAAGATGTCATCTTTAGAGTCTTTGGATCTGCAATAAGGCTGATATTTCCTCAGAAATATTCTCCTCATGCCATCCCAATCCACTATGGCATGCTCACCTAGCCCCATAAACCATTTCAAGGCTGCTGCCTTTAATGTGGCTGGAAACAATCTCAGTCTGTGAGCATCATCAGTATAGCCATAAGTTCGACACACAATATCGAACTCGAATAAGAATGAGTCCGGATCCTCTGAAGCCATACCATAGAAATTGGGTAGCACGGATGGAGGTATATTTTTCATTTTGATCTCCTCATCCTCCTGTGGTTCTTGTATAGGGAATTTAAAAGTTGATTCCTCCTCCTCTTGATGGGGAACTGATCCAGATCCCTCCTCAACCATTCTACTTGGTCTCTTAGTGTCTCTTGGTGGAAAAGAGGGAAAGGAATATTGTTTGGTAATGGTGCTACTTTTCCCTTGTGTAGAAGATTTAGGAAAGGGTTGTTGCTGTGATTTATGTGCAAACAGAGTTTCCCTCTCAGCAAGAGTAATGTGTTGTCCTGAATAAAATTCCTC
Source organism: Pinus tabuliformis (assembly GCA_031772625.1). Classification (NCBI taxonomy): domain Eukaryota; kingdom Viridiplantae; phylum Streptophyta; class Pinopsida; order Pinales; family Pinaceae; genus Pinus; species Pinus tabuliformis. The sequence goes on along the minus strand of CM062809.1, from coordinate 679,259,032 downwards.
AGCTATTGTTTGAATATCCTCCTCAGTTGGTGTTGTATTCCCTGGAGAGTCTTCTCTTAATGATGATGGGTTAGTGTTGAGATGGTGGGGGGTTCTTACAAATCTCCCTTGATTGTCTCTAAGTCTAGGCATAAATGAACATGATTTCTAACTGTGTTTTTGGTTGTTTTTGTGTATTGAATTTTTTTTTTTTTTTTTTGAATCCTTTACGTACGCCTCCCCGGCAACGGCGCCAAAATGTAGTGGTCCCAGCTAGGGTACTAGACTGGACTCTATATTTAATATCGACCGAGGTGCGTAATCTTAGAGGCGTGGTCTAAAATATATAGACATAAAGAATTACAGGTGATTATGAGGTAGGTTACAAGGCTTCCTTACAGAAGACCGGAGTATGCAGCCTATCATTCACACACCTAGATTACTCTACTGCTATACTTGATTACAATGCTGGTATGAGATGCATCTATCAAATCAAATCATGAATCTAAGTACTCTGTATGACTGTGGCAATGATTTTAACCTCCGTACAGAGGTATCACTCAGAAAACCCTTGCTTGGTAAACACACACAGCATGCAAGATATTTACACTATTAAACTATATAAAGAGAACATAAATGGACTGTGAAATGAAGCAGAGTTTATGAGAATGCATCTATAAGTCACACAGGGACCGAATCCCTTACAAGACTCCCGTTCCAGATCCTAGTGCTGACCATTCAACATAACCATAAACCCTTCATAGGCGCACACCATATACATGTAATGAAATTCAAAGGATAGAGGAATCGAAAGCTTATATAAATGTTATGCAACCCGTATGCTATGTAAATCAACAGCTATGTAAATCGAAACTGTGATGCAAACCATATGATATATATAAATCGAATCCAATACAAACGCTGTGCAACATATAAGAACTGAAATGTAACAAAACGAATGGACAGTATACCAATCGAAGAACGCAGGGCCCGTCCGCGTCCTAAGGATATACTGGCTATCACCGTTCAACAATCAAACCAATGCAAAGGGTATACACACTTTGTGACTGTAAATATGTCCTTGTATTAAAACTAAAACTCTGTTCTGAGAAAACGATTCAACGATTAACCTTCAAACATTAAACTAACTGTATTTACCTATGCGTACGCACAGCCATGTCATCGATACAATGAATGTACATAGTGTTGTTGCCGCTTTTATTACATAGCCTTTTCAAAATGTTTCCATGCTATATGTTTCAAAAAGAACAAAAATCAAAAATGAAAAATAGAACGATGTTGTTACTGCTTTTATTTGCCAGAGTACCCTGCTTTGACTTAAGTTGACCGCATGCATAGGAGGCTCGATTTGGCTGGGAGATAGGTGTTTGTCCATGCTTGGACATTCTGCTTTTCGCCCATGCCTTTCGTTCTAGCTCTTCTGCTGTGCCACATGTCAAACGGTAAGCTCATTACAGGATGTGGGTACTTCCTGTAACCATGTCATCAAAAACCTCTAATTCTGGAACATAAAACCCCTAAATTAATTTCTATGCAATTTAATAACTATAAAACGATTAATAATCAATATTCAAGGGTTTTGAGGAATATATGATGAAAATGTATGGATAAATGATATGTTTTTGGGAAGGAAAAAGTGTCTTAGGATGATACCAACACTGGGTTTTACAGTGCAACAGTTGGGCCGAGTTGACAGAGCTTGAAGGAGGGTGACTCGGCGATCATTGAAGACTTTGTTAGCTTGCTAAAAGCAAGCCTAGGTGCACACATTCCAATACCTTGATTGTACACCTTTCCCATTTAATAAAATGAGTAGATATCGTTGTTGTGGAAGAATTTCTGTGGTCTCATTGTCTGTTTCGACTTTTGTGATGTGTTGTCTATTTTTCTTTGATTATTTATTGTTAATTTTACCTTAGGGATATTACAGAATTCCACCCTAATTTCATAGAACGTCGAGTGTATCCCTAGTGAGGAAGTTGGGGAGTCCATTTTCAGGCTTCCATAGAGCTTTTTGCAGGTGTTTACCTAGTTTTGTGCATTTTCTGTTCGCATAAGCAATTCGAAGTATCCATTTGAGAAACAACTACAGAAGGAGTACAAGAGATTTTGCAGGAAATTTCTCTCATTTGATATGGTGATTTTGAAGTGGGCTTGTAGGACAGAATAATTGGAGCATTATGGTATGAATTTATCTTATTTGGAGTAGTGCACAGGGTTGGGCATACACGGGAATTCGCACTACTTGGGGTTTTCCGAGTTAGTTGGAATTTACCCAAGACTATTCTAAGATTTTTTGGGTTTTGTGAGAGGAGTCTGTGGTTAAAATTTCATAATTTTTTGGGTAGTATTCGAGCTAGAAATCAACATTTCTTCAACAGTACATTTTATTGGTAAGCTAAGTTATTCATGCCAACTAGTGGGCTTCATCTTGGCTTGGATTTAAGCCAAACCATTTGTGATATTTTATGGGTTTGGTGTGAGAAGATTTGGATTAAATTTTTAGACATTTCTTAGCAGTTTTGAGGGTAGAAACACCAATTCTTCTACAGCGGTAGAAGAAGTATTTTTTGGGTAGTGCGTGCTACCTATTTGGGTCATTTCCAACACTTGGGTCTTCACCTTTTCACATTGGTTTTGCAGTGCTTGTAGAAGCAAGACTAAGTTCTTTCGTTCTCACTTATATGTAGTATGTCCCTTATGCTTAATTAAAATGCCTCAACACTTTTGTCTTATTTCTTTGGTGTACTGATTGGTGCTTGCATGGAAAAAATTTATCTTCTATTATTAGTTCATGTTTTGGTCATTATTGTTACTTTTCCAATTAGAAATATTACACATTGTTTACCATAAATAGAAATATATATCAACAATATTATTCATTGAAGTTGATACTCCTTAAAATATGATAATAGGGGATACTTATAGAAATGCAAGTTTAAAAGAGATATAGAAACTTTGATGCCACTTATCTTACTTTAATTATGCTAAACTTTAACTTCTTGAGAGAACACAATCTCACCAATATGCTATGCCACTATTTAATGCTCATAATAATTCTTATAATGGAATGCCTCAGATCATTATATATCAACAATACTAGACATTAAACTTGATATACCTTAAAATATAATACCAAGGGAGATTCATAGAAATGAAAATTTAAAAGAAATATATAAATTTTGATGTCACGTATCTGACTTCACTTATACTAGACTTTAACTCCTTGAGAGAACACAATATCACCCATATGTTATGCCATTATTTAATGTTCATAATAATTCTTACAATGAAATGCCTCAAATCACTGTATATTTCAATGTATGTATATGTCCAATCTATATCATTATTTGAGCTTGGGGATTTTTGGTTAGCATAGACAGATTGTGTATAAATATGTCTAATGTAATAAATTTATTATTGGGATATTTTTTATGGAATAAATTTTAACACTAACTTTAGTCATGGTATGCTTGCTTTTGTGGGTGGTGTGTTGTCTGACATTTATTACATGTGACTCCTTATGCGCAAAACTCAAAAGAACAACAAATGGATTTGAGTGAATTGATAGTTTATTTTTCTCCCTAGAACATGAAGACATTTCATTGGGTTGTTGGACCTCAAAAATATCAGTGAGGAAGGAAACTAGAGGCAAGGGGCATTGTGAGGAGAAGGTATCATTGGGGTGTTGCAAAAACTAATTGTCTTTAATAAAACAAATTAATTGCTTGCACATAAATTGTCAACCAAGGAAGGTATGTTTATTTCAAGGTTATTAAGAACTATATATACATGAAACAATTGATATCTAACATTGATTAATACCTAATTATTCATGAGAAAATGGCACTCAATCAAACAAAAAAAATTATAATTGTTCACTTGTAATGTCGCCTCCTCTCACATCTACCCACTTTCACTAGCTTACCGATGGTAATCATGAGATGAGGGGTTACTATGATATAAATAAACCTCCTATATGACCTTAATGAAATGGAGTCGACAAAACAAGACCTTACTGACTTCCCTAAGGTGCCACGGGACCTCTAAGAGTAAACCAACCCCTCCAGATGTCAAACCCCTGAGACAACTCACCTTTTCCCTAACCCAGAACCCCATTTTCTCCCTTACAAATGCATCCATGTGACTATGGGTTCCCAGTCACTCCCATAGGCCTACATCAGTGTGATTGTGCCCTTTTTCTGCTAGTGTTGTGCCAGCGACTGTGATAATTAAGGCTACTTTCCAGGGTTGGGGCTTCGCCTCTACCCAAAAAGATATGAAACTTCCAGAACTCATAAAAGATATGAAGACAATGATTGTAAACCAAAAACTGGAACCAGGACTTGACCTGACCATCCCCAAATAGGAGTGACATTTTTCAAACACTTGTAGATATGCCACCTATAGGTCATGAATGAAACTCTGAACATAAGGGACTAAAAAATTAACTGAGATTTAACAAGAATGGTCTTTACCTTCTCACATTAGCTCACATAACATCAATAAGGTCTTACATTCATTATTTATTCAGTTATGATTGAAAACATGAAAAAGACATGACTAAGATCTGTCATAAAGCCATGTTTATAACAACCATATAACCAAACTAACCATAAGAGAACAACCACTAAAGCCACATAATAACCAATACATTTCCTTACCAAAAGCAAGGGAAACTTAGCTTTTATTAACCATAGGCAATTACCAGCCAAGTTCAGGACTTCCACGTTCCACCCAACCATAGATTGGTTGAACGAGATCTTTCTTTAAGCCAATCACCCCCACGCCATATTCCAAGCATGAATGTGGGATCTCATTGGATAAACCAATTTGTAAACAACCAAGGGAATCTAGAGGTTAAACCACCTCCATCCTCACCATATTGTGATCTCACCTAAACCAGTCCCAAGATCACAAAAACCAAACCGAGCTTTGGAGCCTCAGAATTTCTTCACCATCCTTGAGGAATTTCCATATATCCACCCTCAGGCTTTACCGTGTACCCCTCCATTACCGATCAGGGGATTCCAAGGTCTTTGGGAATTTTCTAGAGACCACCTCACCCTGGATTCTAAAACCATCTAGAAATCCAAAGCTCAAATTGATAAACAATCGCATCACACCATGGCTAGCCATAAATGGAAAGGATAGGCTAAACCCACTGTTGAATCCCAGCAAAATCCATGTCAATGACATCAAAAGGACAAAATACCATCATGCACATACCATGCATGTCAAAACCAACTAGGAAATCACACATGCAATTTGTTACCTACAAGTATTACCGTTGAAGTTGCTTGATCCTTACCTTCCTTTGCTTTCCTTGTCCTTCTTTTCTTTTCCTTTCATTTCCTTACTTTTCCTTTCCTTTCCTTGATTTCTTACTTTCTTTCTCCTCTTGGTGCTTTCTCCTCTCTAAGACAAATTATGACACTAACTGACAAAAGGTTGATAAAATCTACCAACTAATGCTCTGAGGCCTTTTTATTATTGATGAGGCTTCTAATTTCTTCAATTTTCCATTATTTTCCTTCATTTTCCTCCTCACATGAAACTTGTGACCTTTCACCTTCCTTTTCTCCTAATTTCCATTATTTTCATAAATAATGTGCCTAAAATATATTTTGCCTTTCCAACGCCTTGGCCATTTCCTTTGCCAATTTTCCCTTAGCCATAAAACACAAGTAGTGATTCCCACTAGGATATTTTGCCCAACATTAAGCTTGGAATAAGTGTCCCTTTCCCGTGGTCTTATTTTACCTTTATTAACTTTTATTACATGAAATTTTAACCCGGGGTTCTTACAAACTCCTCCCCCTTAGGGTAACATTGACCTCGGTATTAAACCACACCTAGACCCAAAAAAACCGTGGAAGAGAAAAAACATACTTCCTATGGAGCTTATAACCTAGCTCGTTGCAGTATTTACAATAACATCCTGCTCAAAAGAAAAATCATCATGTAAAACATGACAACATGACAACCATACTTCTTATTGGAGCTTTATAACTGAGGTTATTGTGGAATTTACAACAGAAACAAAAAATAAATATCTACAAATACCAAGACTAATTTTACTTCATTGGAAAACAATAAAGGATACATAGCCTGCATCTGATCATCCATCTCCCATGTAGCTTCATCAGACCCAAATTTCTTCCACTACACTTTAACCTGCTCAAGTGCTCTGTTCCGGAGCACAAGATGTTTCTGTTGCAATATGCATTAGGGTTCTGTCTGGAATTCTCCTTCTTGATCCACCTACAATACAGGCCAATCAATAACATGATCAACATCCTTTACATATCTTTTAAGCAATGAAACATGAAAAACATCATGGACTTTCACTATCGGAGGTAGTGCAAGTCTGTAGGTCACTGGCACAATCCTCTCAAGGATCTCAAAAGGCTTGCAATACTGTGGTGCCAACTTAGTACATGATCCGATCCTCAAGGAACTCTTCTTGGGCTTGATGCGCAAATACACATGATCCCCAACCTGAAACTCCTTAAATGCCTTGTGTTGGTCCACATAAATTTTTTTCTCGTCTTGTGTTGCCTTTAGATTCTTCTTTATAACCTACATTTCTCATTCCATATCTGCTAGCATGTTCGTTCCAATAAGTACCATGTTCACTGGATCACTCCAGTTGATGGGAGTGTTACAAATTAGTCTATACAGTGCCTCAAATGGACTCATCCTCAGTGACTCTTGATAACCGTTTTTTTATGAAAACTCAACCAATGGAAAGTACTCCTCCCATATCCTCTTTTGATGCATGAAATACATCCTCAACATGTCCTCTAATATCCTGTTGACCCTCTTTGTCTGTCCATTTGTCTGTTGACGATAATTTATGTTGAAGGCAAAATCTATCGCAAATAATGAAAACAAATCCTTCCAAAACTTGCAAGTGAACTTGGCATCCCTGTCTGACACAATATTGTTTGGAACACCATGCAATCTCATGATCTCCCTGATGAAGATTTGTGCTACCTCACTAGCTGAATAAGTAGTCTTCGCTGGAATGAAGTGAGCTACCTTGTTGAACCTGTCTACCACAACCATGAGAGAATCATGCTACCCGATGTCCTCAGAAGACCTGTAATGAAATCCATGGAAATGACCTCCCATTTCCACTCTCAAATCGGAATCGGCTAAAGAAACCCACCAGGATGCTTTTACTCTGATGTAGGGTTACCCCCACACATACCCATAGTATGCATAAAATGCATAAACACAACTGTCCCAGGTATTTGACTCTTTAAGGAGTCAAATCTTCAAACCATAAGTGGGTAAGGCCCCTTTATCCTCGGTTCCTTTTTATCGGAACCCAATCACCCCGACTAAACCTCCTATCAGGACTATATCAACCCTCGAGCCTTCATATAAGACTTTGATTAAATTATTTTCATTAATCCTTCTTATCGGGACATAAGAAACCCTTCAAAACCTTTACATAACCCATAATTCACATATATATAACCATCCTCCTTTATAAAATTGGTTACGTATGGGTTTAACACATGAATACACTATCGGCGCTCTTTGTACATTATAACCCTTTTATAAAGGAAAATATGCACAAAACATACCTTTCTGCCCTTTTTATGGTTTCTGCGCATTTCCCGATGCTACACCTTCATTGCAATCGTAATCGGGTTCTTCACGGATCATATATGCATATAAGCCTCACCACCTACTGACTTTGATATGCCTTTTCCTTTAATACCGGGCCGCACCACTTGAACGCAAACACAAAGAAATATATTGAAATCCTACTCCGACTCATACATAACCGGATTTCAAATATTATACATTCGCCACTATTTGTGTCATTGGGTCCGTCTTCTATGTTAACCTTCCGCTGCACCAATCCTCCGAACTCTGATAAGCGATCACACCGATCTACAATCGTCGATCTGCTTTATCGCTATTGGCATATTGGCGTTCCATCACATCACGCTATCGCAACATTCATAAATTTTTAGCCCTTTGACCTCCCAATATACGATAAGCTATCTAATTTGGGCCGTCAATCTGGACTCTCGATCCGACGGTCCAGGATCTATCGCACTATCGCAATCGCTCCCTCTATGGTTGGAACCCTTCACCTACAAATCGCCGATCTGATCAAACTTCCAGACCCGATAAGGGTTTAGACCAACCTTCATAATATTTCAAGTCCGGTTTCCAGACTCATACTATGTTTTGCGCTAATTTCCAATGTAAATCGGTTTTTAGGCTTGTGGGACTTAGACTATGAATTAAACTCTGTCAATGTGATATTTTGCCTCGCTCCTTAGTGAAATCATCTGGATCGTGGATCTTCCAAATCCAACGGCTGCTGAGCATCGAACTCCACTTCTTCGTTCTTCCTTTTTCACTTAGTTTTTGTGCTAGTCTTCAATTCTTCTGTGGTTTGCTCCTCTTCAAAGGTTTCGGCGTTCTTACTGTTTTATTGCGCAATTCTTCCTGAGATTTACTCTTCTACGAATCTCACTTCGCTTCCACCCCAGAGCTTCACTCTTTTCCTCAATTTGATTCAAGGATCCTTTTACGCTTCCTCTTAATCAACTCCATTCCTCTGCGTCCTTCAGAATTCTACTTGCAACCTGTTGCAGAGCCTACGAATTCACTAGTAATTCATCCATGAAATACCCAATTCACACAATCTGACACGGTCAGGAATAAACTCTATATATATATATATATATATATATATATATATATATATATATATATATATATATATATATATATATATATATCTATATATATATATATATATATATATATATATATATATATATGTAAAAAAAAAGATTACACTCGAGACTTCTCTGTCTCGCACAAGCCTAATCTTCTGCTATCAGTGGCCTCTATCTTTGACTTTGCCCGTAGGCTTACATATATTCCAGGGAGTTCTATTGAAAGAATCCTTGTTCGACTCCTATATCTACTGAACTGACTCCTAAATCCTCTGTCCACTATATCCGCTTCTAATCTCCTATTTAATTCCTAAGGGTTCTCCTTAGTTCCTCGAATCATGGTACTGTTTAAGAGTTATATTTGATTTTGAACTCTCTTATCATTACTCCCACTCATGTTCTCATTTATTTGGGAGCATTTACAACATCCTCATATTATCTGATTTATTCCTATTCTATGCACTTAAAATCCTAAATTACATTAATTCATCACTTAGGAATCCAACTTCGTAAAAATACATGACCCCCTATGTCTACTTAATTACAATGATTTTCTCTTGGGTGAATTTTCCTGCATCAGACTCCAGAAGTAGAAAATATTCATGATCTCCTGATCATGTGTCTTCTGATCTTGGTCTTCCTAGATCCCACACTTTGTTTTGTAACTGTCCACATGCTTTGTTCCCTTGTCGTTGTTGTACTTATGATGTTTTTTGCTCCATGTTCTTCTTCTTGTTAATCAGATTCAAACTCTAATTGATCTTGCTTCCTACTGCTACCATTTTCCAACATTTGGACTGCTTCATCATCAGCTGCCACATTTCTTCAATCTCTGTTTCCAGTAAATCTTTAGACTGGTTCATATTTTGTTGCTTACTTCTACCTCCTTCTCTTTGTTTCAAGTTGTTGGTGCTATTTCCTAATTCTTTAAACTACTGTTGGTTTACTTTTTCTTCTTCGTTTGCTCTTGTTCCAACTTTTGCTCTGCTTGCTATGCTGACTTCTATTCTAACTCTTGCTTTTCTTGCTGCCTCCCTATCATCCTTACCCTCTTGCATTGAATCATGTTTGTCTAGCACTCTATCCAGCAAATTAACTTCTCTATTCCATGGATTGAGTTCTTCCATAGAATTCTCTTCTTTCACCTTTATTTGGCTATTCACTTGTACCAAATCTCCTCCAACAATTGCAACAAAACCTGCACCCACAAAACACTTGTTAAAATAAAAAACATAAGGTTGTTGTGCCTTATCTTTCTTTGGCAACAATTCAGTTTGTTGCTTTGTTTCTTTCTCCTTTGTTAGCACATTAGTATGTTGTTCTGAACTCTCAAAAGAATTCATGAGACTATTCATTAGCCTCTCTTCCACACCATCAGTCCTAGTGATGCCTTCCTGCTCTTGTCCACCATAGTAAACTCCTTCTCTTGCAGTGTCAATTTGCTAAACTCTCATTATCATCTCCTTTTTCTTGTAATTATCATTCATGACAATTCTTTTGTCTTCCCTTTTCAGCAGTCTATCTTGAACATCCATTCTCTATTTTTCCAACTCCCTTCTTTGAAAATATAATTTTCTATATAACTCAATAACTTCAATTGGAGTGGATTTTGGAAATTTTACATAATTATCCATACCTTCCTTTGTTATGGATGGATCATCAGATGTCCTTTTTCCCTTTGCTGAGTCTTTTGCATAGAATTCTTCTTCCCCAACATCTTTTAGTAGATGTCCTTCTTCTTCACTATGTTTTATCTTGTTGTCCCTCTGTAACTCTTCTCCCATAGTTATCCTTGTCTCACCATCTTCATTAACATTCTCCTAAACGTTTTTTTCATCAATAACATTAATCAAACTCATTTGATTACCTTTCTGAGACAATATTTCTTCATTCTTCATCAAAATAAGATCCTGATTCCTCATCTCCATGACAGTTTCTATAGACTTATCCATAGACCTTTTCTTCTTTATGCAGTCAAATTCTTCTTCCTCTAAAAAGTTTTCTTTGTTACCTTTTGCTTCTAGTTCTTTATCTCCTCTGAAGATATCTTCAAGAGGCTATTTTTCTCTTGCAATACCTGTTATAATACACAAACTATCAGTTTTAAAAACATAAGACCTTGTGATCTCACTTGATGCTTCAGCCATCATATCTCCTTGCTGTTCCAAATCCTTCATATGATTTAGAAATTCTTTGATGGTCTCTTCTTCAATATCCTGAAGCTCTTCACTTGGTTGCTTGATATCCTTCTCCAACTGTATATGAGACCTATCTATCTCATCTTCTTCCAAAACAGAATTTGAATTCTGCTTGTCTTCTCCCTTCTTCATGACAATATCAGCAAATTGTCCCTCTTTACATGTTTCACCTGCGAACATACACAACTTGTAAAATTTAAAACCATGTGACCCTTTGGCCTCACTTGAAGTTTCAGTCTTCAAGTCTTCATCTTCACTTTCTCCCAGAATTTCTCCTTGTTCTAGTTCACAAATGGACTCTTCCATTTCTAACTCAACTTCCTTGAGTTTTTCCATCAGCCACTTCACTTTATTTTTTTGTAGCCTTATCTGCATCTCATGCCACTTTACTGGCTTCTTCCTCAAGACCCAACCTAGTCTCTAGCTTTCCTCTAGTATTTTCCTTAATGTATCGAGTTGTTCTTTTAACTCGGCAATCTCTTTTTCAATCTCCTCTTGACTCATCCTCTTGCCATTTGCCTTGGCATCCTCTTTCCTCATCTTTCTTTTGTTGTGGCTTCTGTCTGAACCTCTACTATGACTATTAGTAGTCATCTTCTTCTCTTTCTTCATGAGTTCCTCACTTATCTGCAACAAGCCTCTGCAACAGCTAGTCCACCTTGTTGCAATCTTACGTCAATAAGCTCTCCTCACTTAGTATTTTGGTAAGCACGGTCCTCTATCTGTAACCTCCTCTTGAGCAACACCTTTGCTCCTTCTAGGCTTCTGCAATCTTTCACTCTCTCTTGAGAACACTTCAGATATCCTCACTGCCACTTTAGAGTGTTTTCCTTACTCTGTCTTCAAGAACACATCTGGTTCTTCCTCTCATAGCTTCTCTTGCTATCACCCATGCATTAGTATAAAAAAAAACATTCTCAATTTAAAACAGAACATATTGTCTCACCTTCAAGATCTCAGCATGATATTGTTTCACCATTCCACATGTACTTTGAATAGATTGTCCTTTATTTTGTCTCCAAGTCCTCTTTCCTTCGGAACTTGCATTAAGCAATCTTCCTTTTTCTTTCCTTCAAGGAATCCTCTATTCTTGTCTACTCCAATCCTCTACTGGAACTGCTACAGTCTCCCAAGAACTCCAAAAGTTCCCCTTACAGTCTTCAGCTACATTTTCTACCATTCATTCATTAACTTATGCACATGACCTTCTTCTGTGTGCAAACTCCTTTTCGCAGAAATCTTCCCCACTCTGATTTCAATTCTGCTCTGATTACAAACATGATCTGAGAGCAATTTTGCTCTGATACCACTAATGATGCAGGGTTACCCCCGCACATACCCACAGTATGCATAAAATGCATAAACACAACTGTCCCAGGTATTTGACTCTCAAAGGAGTCAAATCTTCAAACCATAAGTGGGTAAGGCCTTGCCTAAACCTCCTATCGGGACTATATCAACCCTTGATCCTTCGTATAAGACTTTGATTAAAGTCTTTTCGTTATTCCTTCTTATCAGGACATAAGAAACCCTTCAGAACCTTTATATAACCCATAATTCAAATATATATAACCATCCCCCTTTATAACATTGGTTACATATGGGTTTAACACATGAATACACTATTGGTGCTCTTTGTACATTATAACCCTTTTATAAAGGAAAATACACACAAAACATACCTTTCCACCCTTTGTATGGTTTTTGCACATTTCTCGATGTTGCACCTTCATCACAATCGTAATCGGGTTCTTCAGCGATCAGATATGCATATAAGCCTCACCACCTTCTGACTCCAATATGCCTTTTCCTTTAATACCGGGCCGCACCACTTGAACGCAAATACAAAGAAATACATTGAAATCCCACTCTGACTCATACATAGACGGATTTCAAATCTTATACATTTGCCACGATATGTCGTCGGGTCCACCTTCTATGTTAACCTTCCGCTACGCCAATCCTCCGAACTTCGATAAGCGATCACGCCGATCTCCAATTGCTAATCAACTTTATCACTATCGGCGTATCGACGTTCCATTGCATCGCACTATCGCAACATTCATAAATTGTTAGCCCTTTGTCCTCCCGATATGCGATAAGCAATTAGATCTGGATTGTCGATCTAGACTCTCGATTCGATGGTCCAGGATCTATTGCACTATCACAAATGCTCCCTCCATGGTCGGAACCCTTCACCTAAAAATCGTCGATCCGATCAAACTTCTGGACCCGATAAGGGTTCAGACCAACCTTCATAATATTTCAAGTCCAGTTTCTAGACTCGGACTATGTTTTGTGCCGATTTCCAATGTAAATCAGTTTTGAGGCTTGCGAGACTTAGACTATGAATTAAACTCTGCCGATGAAATATTTCACCTTGCTCCTTAGCAAAATCATCTAGACCATGGATCTTCTAGATCCAACAGCTGTTGAGCATCGCACTTCACTTCTCTGTTCTTCCTTTTTCACTTAGTTTTTGTGCTAGTCTTCAATTCTTCTATGGTTTGCTCCTCTTCAAAGGTTTCGGCCTTCTTGCAGTTTTATTGTGCGATTCCTCCTAAGCTTTACTCTTCTGCGAATCTCACTTCGCTTCCACCCCAAAGCTTCACTCTTTTCCTCAATTTGATTCAGGGATCCTTTTACGATTCCTCTGAATCAACTATGTTCCTCTGCGTCCTTCAGAATTCTGCCTGCAACCTGTTGCAAAGCCTACGAATTCACCAATAATTCATCCATGAAATACCTAATTCACACAATCTGACACAATCAGGAATAAACTCTGTATATATATGTAAAAACAAAAGATTACACTCGAGACTTCTCTGTCTCGCACAAGCCTGATCTTCTACTATCAGTGGCCTCTGTCTTTGACTTTGCCCATAGGCTTACATATATGCCAAAGAGTTCTGTTGAACTAATCCTAGTTCGACTCCTATATCTACTGAACTAACTCCTAAATCCTTTGTCCATTATATCCACTTCTAATCTCCTATTTAATTCCTAAGGGTTCTCCTTAGTTCCTCGAATCATGGAATTGTTTAAGATATATTTGATTTTGAACTCTTTTGTCATTACTCCCACTCATGTTCTCATTTATTTGAGAGCATTTACAAAATCCTCACATTATCTGATTTATTCCTATTCTATGCACTAAAAATCCTAAATTACATTAATTCATCACTTAGGAATCCAACTTCCTAAAAATACATGACCCCCTATGTCTACTTAATTACAACGATTTTCTCTTGGGTGAATGCTCCTGCATCACACTCTACTTTGACCTTCTGATAGTCCAAACATCTTTCCACGAACTCTACCACTTCATTCTTCATATTCAACCAATAGAAGAACTTCTTTATTGCTATCAACTTCTTCTAATATCCTGGGTGGCCTGAACATGGTTTTACATGAAACTCCCTAAGATAAGATTCATGAGTTCATTGTCATTTGACACATAGATCCTATCCCTAAATCTCACGAAGCCATCTGCTATAAGATGATAATACACATCTTGACCACATGTACTCTATTGTAACCTAAGTATAAGCTCATTGTACCTGTCATCATGGTGTCATGCCTATAAGATTCAATCCTTTAAATATGTCCTATATGATCTCACTTCTACAACATGGTTCAACTGCACCTTCCAGCTGAGAGAATCTGCAACCTTGTTCTCCTTTCCTTTAATTTACATGATCTCAAAGTAAAACTCACAAAGGGTAGCCAACAATCTAGCTTGTCTATTGTTCAGATTTGGTTGGTCAAATAGATATCTTAGTCCACTATGATCGCTCATCAACACAAACTTCCTGCCAAGAAGATAATGTCTCCACATCTTCAAGGCATGAATAATAGCTTTCAACTCAATATCATGAGTCACGTAGTTCTTCTCGTGCTCATTCAGTTTCCTAGAATCATAGAATGTCACTTGTCTCTCCTTCATAAGGACTCCACCAAGCCCTCTCTTGCAAGCATCTGTACATAATACAAACTCTTTAATATGGATCTACAATCTTTAACACTGGAGCATTTGTCAACAACTGCTTCAACTGCTCAAAATTGGTTGCACACTCCTTTTTCCATTCAAACTTCTTACCTTTCCTCTGCAATGATGTCATAGGATATGCAATGTGTGAGAATTTCTTGACGAACCTCTTGTAGTAACCTGTTAAGCCCATGATTGATATGTCCTCCTCCACATTTCTAAGAGATTCCCACTCCATGATATCCTTTATCTTCTTTGGATCTACTATTATGCCATTCTTGGAAATAACATGTCCCAAGTAGTGTACTCGTATCTAAAATAAATTGCACTTGCTAAGCTTATCATACAACTGATTCTCTCTTAGAAATCTCAACACTGTTGCTAAATGCTCGACGTACTTTTCCTCATTCTTAGAATATATCAAGATATCGTCAATGGATACAATAATAAACTTGTCCAAATAAGGACGCAACACACTATTCATCAAACACATAAAAGTAGTTGGAGCATTAGTCAAACCAAATGGAACTACAACAACTCATAATTCCCATACCTAGCCTTGAAGGTATTCTTGTAGATGTCCTCTTCTTTGATGTGTACCTAATGGTAGCCTAATCACAAATCTATCTTTGAGAAAATTGTTTCTCCCTTCAAATGATCAAACAAGTCATAGATCCTCGTTAATGGATGCATGTTCTTGATCGTCACCTTGTTAAGCTACCTATAATCAATGCCCAACTTGAGAGTACCATCTTTCTTCTTTACGAATAATAATAGTGCACCTCAATGCGATACATTTGGCCTAATGTATCCCTTGTCAAGAATTTCCTTCAACTACAAATTCAAATCTACGAACTCTGGAAATATCATCCTAGGGTGCCTTTGATGCTGGTGTTTCCCCTAGTACTAACTTAATAAAAAAGTCTACTTCCTTGTGCGGAGGAAACTCTGGAATCTTTGCTGGAAACACATCCTGAAACTGTTGCAATATAGGATAACTCTTGAATATTTATGCATCCTCAATATCCTTACCCTCATCACTAGAAATATGAATTACAAACATCAAACACCCTTTTATGAAATTGCGCTTATCCTACATAGTTGTGACCATCCTCCTGATGTAGGCTTCTTCTTCCCCTGCAAGATTCTCTTCTCTCCATTATCACGCAGGCACTCAATAGTCTTATCATAGAAATCTACCTTGGTCCTATGAAGATACAATCAATCCATACCCAAAATCATACTATATGATCCCCATGGAAGTACATTCAAATGTGATGATGTAGGCATACCATTCAACTCAAATGCATAATCTCTTACTAAGTGATGAACTCTCTTCTTTGTACATGTATCCAACTGCACCAACCAAAACTCTACATGCACTTCTTTTCTCAAGCCACAATTATCCACCAAGTCAGGATTAACATAACTATAATTGGATCTAGGATCAATCAAAATAGAAATAACTTGATCACAAAGCTTACCGTTCATCTCAATGATAGATGTTTGGTGATCCACCTACCTATTGTCTACAGCCACATAAATCCGAGGAATACTATGACCAACATCCCCAGTTGTTTATGCCTCCCGAGAATTATAGATTTGAGGCCTACCTTCCTGGTACAATGGACAATCCTTCTTATGATTATCTCTGCCACAAATCCAACACTTCAACGGTGCTCTACTATCACCAGGCTGTGACACATGCCCCTTCTCAACTGCATTGAACTTCTTGTAAGGAGAAACATTTTCTTTCTCACCTGCATCTTGAGGTCTTCCCCACTTCGGTGGCCATTTTCATTTTACTTTCTCATTTCCCTTCAAGTCACATTTAGGCTCAGTTTTTCGCTTTGACTACTCATAACAATGCTTCAATTTATGGATGGCTTCCTTTAACGACCTAGGCTCATCAAACTCGATATTTTCTCTATATGTTGTTGGAAATCCATTGATGAATCTCTGAATCTTAGCCTTCTCCTCCTTGAGATATGACACATACCTCAACAACTCCAAGAATCTGCTAGTGTACTTATCATCTATCATACAACCCATCTACAACTCATAAAATGCCTTAACTCTATCAACATAGTATCTCTATGATAAGTACTTCTTCTTGAAGATCCTATCAAACTCATCCAAAATAAAGTCTTCTTCCAGAATACCTTTGACATTCTTTACATCTTCCCACCAGATATTTTCCTTCCCTTTAAGACTGAAAGTTGCTATCTTAGATTTCATGTTCTCTGAATAGCTATGCAATCTGAAGAATTTCTTCATTCCAAGCAACCATGCCTCTGCATATTCTGGTTTCTTCATCTCTCCATCAAATGTAGGAGGCTTGACTTTCTTGAACTCCTCAGGTAAATACTCCCTCCTCCTACAAGGATGATGTTAGGTCCCTATAAAGACATCAATCATGTGCTCCTATGGAATCAATTACCGTAATATTCAATTTCTGGAAGTCCTTAATGTTCTCTTCCATTGAACCCTTTTGTTTGAGATTTATCAATTGGCTAAAGAAGGTGTTTCTTTTTGTATCCTCATAATGTGCTATCACTTCCTTCGTGAAAAATGACTTGGTGACAAGTGGTAATTCCTGCCAATGCACTACAAGATATGGTTCATTTCTTACTTCTCTTAAATATGATGTGATGGATGGTGTATGATATCCATACAGTGCCATAAATGGGGTTAAATATCGCATCGAGCATCAACAACAAGTTCTACAACTTTTAAAGGATAACCTCACTTTAGCACAGAATCGAATGAAACAATAGGCATATCAACATCGTAGTGAAATAAGTTTTGATGTAGGTGACTAGGTATTTTTACGGCTACAACCATACAAAAAAAATTCCCTGAAGAAAGCTAAGAATGATAATAAATTATAACCAAAGTATTATGGTCCTTACAAGGTGTTGAAAAATATTGGTACTATGGCATACAAATTGGAGCTTCCTACATCTTCCCGAGTGCACCCAGTTTTCCATGTTTAATGCTTAAAGAAGGTTATAGGTGACAAGCTTCCAGTTCAATCAATATTTCCAGAACTTGACGAGGAAGGAAAAAAATATTGGAACCTGAAGAAGTCATGGAAACAATACCTCGACAGCTACGGAATCAATTAATTTTAGAGTATCTCATCAAGTGGAAGAACTTACCTGCGGAAGATTCCACATGGGAGGATGATAATTTTATACTGAAGCATTCAGAACTACTCAAGCATTGAGGACAACACTTTTGAAGGAGAGGGGCATGTTAGGTCCCTACAACACTAGTGTATTCCCTAATTATTATTAGTGTAGCCCCCTTATTGTTATTGTTGTGCCCATGTAGTCCCCATATTGTTATTGTTGTGCCCCATAGAAGCCCACTATTTTTATTGTTGTGCCCTTACATTATTATTGTTATATCGGCTCTGATTATATTGTGAACCCTTAGATTCCTATATATATAAAGGAGGTTTTGTCATTTGAATCATCCAAGAATTTTCCATTTGTGTAATGTAAAGGAGTTTTCCCTCTCAAAGAGGTTGATTTTGAAGTCGTTGATCTCTCTTTTCCATCTTTTTGTGAGTTGGTTGCATAACAAATGATGATGGTGATGACTGTGATGATGTCTCCTGGATGAGGAACTAGAATGATGCCCATACATACCATTCCTCTTGTCATGTCTATTCAAGGATCTGCCACCTCTAACTTTGTCCCCCCTATCCAACCTGTATCTGGATCGAGACCTACTACCATAGGCTCCATTATTTTTCTCTTCTTGCTCTTGACCGATCCTTATTCTTCCCTGTCTCTATAACTTTGACAAACTCCAAAGGATTGTTGCATTAACCTCTACCTTCTTCTCCTAAGACATTCCAAGTCTTTCCTGAGCCTCAACCAACCTGTCATTGTCTACTTTGCAACTTCTAATGTTTTCCCTCAAGCTCCTTAATGTATCTGCTATATCGGAAGAATACTCGTCTCCTTGTTGTCCAACTGATTTGAAGGGAGAGTCATGGGAACTATAGTCTACCATTTTTATTGTCATCCTAAATTCTCTTCTTCCTACAGTTATACCATGTCAGATATACAAAATAGATACCAAA
The DNA here is from genome assembly GCA_031772625.1 of Pinus tabuliformis. NCBI lineage: Eukaryota > Viridiplantae > Streptophyta > Pinopsida > Pinales > Pinaceae > Pinus > Pinus tabuliformis. The sequence continues at coordinate 679,240,036 of CM062809.1, read as the reverse complement.
ACCAAATCCATACCTTAGTTATGTTGAGGGGATGCTTATCTCATCTACAAGATCAGTCCATATTAGCATTTACATGTATAATCATTACCATATACATGTAATAACATAACATCACGACAGCATCATGCATGATCATATCAATTGTATACCCGAATCGCATGCATAACAAGCATAACCTTGACAACATCATACTTACACAAAGAGAGCTAAAACATGCCCTGATACCACCTTGTGGTACTCTGATACAACTCTGTCGTATCAAATATGACCCAAAGAGAGCACAACCTGTTCTAATACCACCATGCTACATCGCCTCCTATCACATATACCCACTTTCACCAGCTTACCCAGGTTAAACATGATATTAGGGATTACTATGATACAACTAAACCTCCTAGATGACGTTAAGGAAATGGAGTTTATACAACAAGAACTTACTGACCTCCCTAAGGTGTCACAGGACCTTTAGGAGTAACCCAAACCCTCCAGGTGTATAACCCCTGAGACAACTCACCTTTTCTTTTACCTAGAGCCCTAGTCTCTCCCTTTCCAAGGCCTCCATGTGACTATGGGTTTACATTCGCTCCCATAGGCTTGCATCAGTGAAACTTTGGCCTTTTTCTTCCAACCCTAGTGACTGTGAGAATTAAGGCTACTTTCCAAGGTTGGAACTTAGCCTCTACCCAGGAAGCTATGAAACTTTCAGAACTCATAAAATACATGAATACAATGATTGTAAACCAAAAACTGGAACTAGCACTTGACCTGACCATCCCTAACCGTGACTGAAATTCTGTCAAACACTTGGTAGATATGCCACCTACAGGTCATGAATGTAATTCTGAATGTAAGGGACTAAAAACTTAACTAAGGTTTAACTAGAAGTGTCTCTACCTTCTCACATTAGCTTCCATAACATCAATTAGGTCTTGCATTCATTATTTATTTAGTTATGAGTGAAAACATGAAAAGGGACATGACTAGGATCTATCATAAAACCATGCTTATAACCAGCATATAACCAAACAAATAACCATAAGATAATAGTCACTAAAGCCACATAATAACCAGTACATTTCCTTACCAAAAGAAAGAGAAATTAACTGTTTTTAACCATAGACAATTACCAACTGGGTTCAGGACTTCCACATTCCACTCGACCATAGATTGGTTGAACCAGATCTTTCTTTCATCCAGTTACCCCTGTGTCATATTCCAAGAATGAATGTGGGATCTCATGGGATAAACCAATTTTTAAACAACCAAGGGAATCAATAGGTTAAACCACCTCCACCCTCACCATACCGTGATCTCACCTAAACTGGTCTCGAGATCAAAAAACCAAAACTAATCTTGGATGCCTCAAAATTTCTTCACCATCCTTGAAGAATTTTCCCATCTCTACCCTCAGTCTTTTTTATGTATCCCACCATTACCGTTCAAGGGATTCCTAGGCCTTTGGGAATTTTCCAAAGACCACCTTACTCCATATTTTGACAAATGTCCAGCAATCCAAAGCTCAAACCGGTAAATAATCCCATCACACCATGGCTATTCGGAAATAGCAAGGCTAGGGTAAAATCTATTGTCCAATTTCGACAAAATCCATGCCAATGAAAACAAAAGGACCAAATACCAACATGCACATACCATGCATGTCAAAACCAGCAAGGAAATCACACATGCAATTTGTTACCTACAAATATTCCCATTGAAGTTTCTTGATCCTTGTCTTCCTTTGATTTCCTTGTCCTTCTTTGTTTTTCCTTTCCTTTCCTTTCTTGCTTACTTTCTTTCTCCCCTTAGTGCTTTCTCCTCTATCAGACAAATTCTAACACTAACTGAAAAAAGGCTGACAAAAGCTACCAACTGATGCTCTGAAATATTTTTATTGATGAAGCCTTTAATTTCTTCAATTTTCCATTATTTCCTTTATTTTCCTTCTCACATGAAACCTGTGACCTTTCACCTTCCTTTTCTCCTAATTTCCATTATTTTCATAAATAATGTGCCATAAGTACCTTTTTGCCTTTCCAAAGCCTTATCCATTGCCTTTGTCATTTTCCCCTTAGCCATAAAACACAACAAGTGATTCCCACTAGGATATTTTGCCCAACATTCAGCTTGGAATAAGTCTCCCTTTGCCCATGGTCTTACTTTTCCTTTATTAAATTTTATTACATGAACTTTTAAATTGTGGTTGTTACAGTTACTCTTGTAGGAATAGAAAATAATTCAACAAAAACATCATTGTAAAACATCAGTTGCATAAAAATAAAACTTGACGCAATACTAGAAATGAAAACAAACTTGCAGAATAAAATGACACATATTTTAGATCACTCTTGCAAGAAAGGAACTAGCAACTCTTGAATCAATTGCATAAAACAATTAAATCTAAATTGCACAACCATCAATCAAATAAGAATCAACCATTCATTGACTAAATAACACACTATAACAAATGTAACAACAACCAAATAACATTTTGCATCAGCATTGAATTATAAAGTTGCAGCAGCGATTTAACAGTGACATCATATTGTTAGTAAGGATTGATGATGCAAGAAATCTATATCATATATTTTGGAAACTAGTTCAACCAATACTAATGAAAATGTATTGACAACAAGAATCTATAATAGTGATAACTAAAAGTATAACAAAAATTGAATTAACATAGCTTGCAATTAATTTAAAGTAAAATGAATATGTTACCTCTTTAACATAGTGATCCTTACTAAAGAGGAGGGCCCTTCCTCCTTAGCATGGAGTTGGTAATCACAACCCGTTGACTAGCACAACAAACCATGAATAAACGATGAAACCATAAAAGATTTTGTTAATTCTGAGAAATAGCATACAAGATGCACAGTTCTCAAAAATGATGGCGCCACCCCTCACACAAGATAAAGGGTTTGTGTCTTATAGTTTTTCTTCCTATGTAATCTTGGTGCCAAAATTATCCATGAGAATCTCTTGTTTCTCATATTTTTCAAACTAACAGTCATTTCTTACCAAATTAAAAAAATTTAATAGAAATAAAAGTAAATCCATAATGGTATCTCATTTTAATGAGTGACTAAAATGGAGGATTGTAACTATTACAACTGAATTCATTGAATTTTCAAGGGAAGTCAAATCCTTTTTCACACAACAATCATAGTTGACATAGCTAAGTAGAAGCATCCATATCAACCCTCAAAAATGGCACTGAGAAAACATTTTGTACATTGGCATGGAATAAAGTAGAAACCAAAAAAAGTCTATCCTAGTGTGACATTGTTGCAAAATTCCTAGAAGAGGAGCATAACATCATCTAGGAAAAGGAGAGTAGTGGAATCCTAATAAGTTGGGCCATCCCTGTAAACATGCCCTCACTTTGTTAGTAAAGTTACACCAAAATAGTTATCATCTCATCAAATACAAGAAAAACTGTAGGAGTTAAGGTGACATGAGAGAATAGCCACTACTTTGGTCAAAAAAGTAATTAAAGGAGTAAAAGGATGCAATTGTAAACGTGAAAGTGATCGAAAAGGTATGGAAATAATAATAATAAAATATGCCAATTCCTAGACCCAACATCTCCCCCCAAATCAAGCAACTTCATGCCCTCATGTAAACCCCTCAATAAGCCTTCAATGCATGTTGTGAATGCAACTCAATAAAATTATAGGCCTTTGTTGCATCCTCAGGGATAGTTATGTATCCCTCAAAAAAAATCAAATCCAACCACTAGGTCTCTTCCTCTGCATGTTTCAACTAGAAATAATTTTGAATCATACATGAGTTTTGGAATCCAAATCAAAGGAAATCTAAACTTCAACCCAAGCCAATTATGCCCACATCATATGATGCAATAGCATACACATGTATTATTTAAAATTCATGTATGAAGTTTAAGTAGGAGTATGGGTATTAATATCCTTATTTAGTGTCACACACTTCCCACCTTAACTTGATACCATCTAGTGCACTCTATCTTAATTGCTCAATTCTCCTAGAATAAAGGTCTAAAACTTTATTGTGGACCTAACTTACTTTATCCCTTCTATCTATGGACTAAAAAAAGTTTCCATATGTTCTCACAATAGTTGCAAAAAATCCTACTTCTTCTCGGATGCACAACATTCTATTCTCCTGGTTTGTTGTTACAACTTTATAGGCTAATTTCCAGCTTATCTGATTTTGCACAAATGAGGCAAATATTGTTAGCTAGATATTTCTCATATAAGGTGAGAAATTGAAGCTATTTTCTCCATAATAGACAAACTCGTGCAAATACAGCTCCCACAACAAAAAAATTTCTACAAAGTTACTTTTATTGAATTGAGGCTTATGTGATCCATATCAGGTTTACGAAAGATTTTTCGGTGAAAATCACAAGATCTATTATTTGTCGACGCGTTTCGAACCAACTATTGTGGTTCATCGTCAGGACAACTTGTCCTGACGATGAACCACACTAGTTGGTTCAAAACACGTCAACAAATGAAAGTTACTTTTCTTGAACACCTCAAGAAAATGCATAATGGTGATTATTTTATATGGCCTCCATTATTTGATAGCTATCAATCAAAAAAGAAGAAGTTTCTCCTGAATAAATAAGGCGTATATTCCTACAGCTCAGTGTTTCATGTACAGTGTTTCATATTTGCACTTTTTCCTCCTATAACTACCAGACATTCTCTTACAATTCCAACACTTGTCTCCTTTCTTTCTCCCTTTACTCTTTCACCTTCCCCCCTATGAGTCTTTGGATCATTAATTATTTATCCCAAGCCTCTTTAAGATTATAAATAATCCTCCTATGCTCACTCATTGGGAATACCCCTTTTTGTAATGATATAGCTAAATTGTCCTTCAATTATTCAATTTTGCAAATAAAAACATTTTCTTTAAATGATCACCCTTTCCTATTTTAGGTCACACTATCTCAACTACTTTTATAGCATTGTCTTTGACATATTTTTTTTATTCCTCTTGGATTTCAATTTTCTTTTCATCCTCCAACTTTACTTCCTCAGTTACTAATTCTTGTGTGTCATTAGTATCATTGGAAGGTTCTTGTGTACCAGTAATTTGATTCTCCTCAAGCTACTTTACCTCAGCTACTGGTTCTTGTGTAACAACAATATCGTCAATAGCTTCTTGTGTACTATCATGTTGATCTTCCATAGGTTGCTATGCCTCCAATGTTGGTTCTTGTGTGAAAGTAGTATTTTCGGTAGGTTATTATGTAGCAGCCTATAACTCCATATCCTCTTCTTCAAACTCTATTTTAACTCCCACTGAGATAGAATCTAGATTTTGTAACTCTTCACATGTATAGCCGTCCTCGTCGAAAATTTCCCCACAAACTTTATACATCATTTTCTCAGTGTATTTAGTTTCAAAGGGGAGAAAAAATGCATTCACCATTTCAACAACCTCACTAAGGTGTCTAAACCTAAGGGTTTCTCAGTCAAAATTTTCTCTTTTATTATTGAAAGTTGTTTTCTTAATTCATTTTCTTTCTTTAAACTATCAACTTGTTGAAATAGGGGGTCAAATTCAGACTTACTAGAAGGAGAGATGTCATCCTTTTTTCTGCCTGGATTCCTACTATTTCTCCTTGTTCGGTTGTTCCTTTAGATCATCTGTATCAATTGGCATTTTAAATGATTGAGTAGACATTGTTTTTATAGTAGTCCTAACCCTCATTTTTCGAAAACTTTCCACCTACAAGAATTTTCAACAAACTTTTATTGATTATTTCTTGCAAGGGTTGTTCCTCTACAGTAGAGTAGACACCACATTATGAACTCTCTGACTGTCCACTAGTTATGTTGACTAGTATGTCAACATGAAGAAAGTTATCAACATGAGAGTCTTTAGAAGATGTGTTAGCAGGGAAACCTTCCTTGGGGGTATTAGGATAAGGTTCATGGACATGTGTGTCAGTAGAGGAACTTTTAGTGTCACTCCTTTTGCTTGGTCATACTTCCTCCATATCAACATCCTCACTCTATTCTTCATACTCATTCTCTACTTCCTCTCGAGTTGTCCCTCTTGTAGTGGCCAAAAATATTGCCCAAGTTCTCCCTTATCGCTCCAATGTGTCAATGATAATGAACTTAATTATCCCATGGCTTGTCACACAAGTCTCTGGATACTTCGTCTGTAGAATGGAATTGGATGTATGTTTTAGTGATTCCATGAGAAAATATAACATATTAATCAGTTTCCCTTAGAAAAATGGGCTAATAGTTGAAAATAATAATTAAAGGTCACTCCAAAATAACCTTCATAGGTAAGGTACTTTTGAATGGATTAGGCCACATCCTCCCATGAATGTGGGAGTGAAGTTATGTATGCCCCTTTTCCTTTATTCCTAATACATTCCCCTTATTGAAGAAAATTAGCTTTCGCTATTAGAACTAAAGTCTTCTTGCTAAACCAACACACCCCTATTTTTAGCAAGACTGTCACTCTATTAATTACCTCTTCTTTAAATGTGAATTGAACTCCTCCCATAGTTAAGCCTTGTTCTGTCATGTTTTATGTGAATTCCAAGGAAACTTCCTCATTGAATCCCCTTAACTTATTAAAATACACCAGTCATTCTTGACTTTGGAAAATTCTATATACTCTTGGATAGTCATTTAGTGAATCATTTGAGTTGGGATCATCACGCACAATAGCTCCCCCACATAGCTTCAATTATTGGTACAAGTGTTGTTATAGGTCCAACAATCGTGACATGCAATTGTTTGTTGGTAGAAGAATGTCAAGTTTGGAGAATATGGAAAATTTAGTTGTAACAGGATATTTAATTAGTACATAGGTTGTCATAATTGACAAGTGATCTAGGATATACAAACATATTTTGAAAATCAAATCAGAGTAATAATGATAAAAAGTGTTAAATGATGAATAGTATTGGAAATAGAGATATAAATGCCAAAATTGATGGTATATCATATGATAGCATGATGTGAAATCCCCCTCCCAACTGAGATGGAGGTCATCATCAGCCATTGTTGAAGGGTGGATCATGTCACACAAAATGTAGTAATACAATCAATGAGAGAGGTATATCTTTTGGGTACTTATCGGCTATGATGATGCAACAATTGGTTAGGATGGCGTTGACTCAGCAAGGATCACACACTAGAAAAGCTTGTGGTAGGAATCTTCAGTGGGTCCCCTTATGCAGTTGAAGTGGCATTAGCAGTCGTACTTCTTCAATATCAGTAGTGTCTAGTGTAGTAACGAAAAAATGTAATAGAAAATGTAACAAAAACTAGTCCTCAATGGCAGTAATAACAGTTTTTCATGGCCTTCAATATCAGTATCAATAGTAGTATATGGTATTTAGTATCAACAAATATATCATAATAAAATGTAACAATAACAAATGTAATAACACCTAAAATTGTGAAGTTGTTACTGTTAAAGTATACTACAGACAAAAAGATGTGATGTATCAATTACTACCAAGTTTGTTTTCACTTGAAACCTATTTAACCATTCCCCAAATGGGTTTTCACCATTCATTATATATATATATATATATATATATATATATATATATATATATATATATATACAAATGAAAAATGAATTAAATGGTTGGCGGCAGAGGAAAATTCTTCCTTGCCCCAACAATCTCAAGCTCTGAATCTGAGACAATGTGAAAAAGTTAATCCTCACACTATAAGGAAACGACCTTCTAGTGGAGGTTATAATGGAGGCTTTTAGCGTTATAAAAGCAAAATTTGTCCAAAAAAAAATCTACAGTTGCAATAGCGAATTTTTTAGCAGAGATGATAACGAAACTTCATCACAACTGAAAAAAATTGGGCGTTAAGAGGTTTTAGTAGATGTTTTCTTAACAGTGCATTTCATGGAAATAATAGCGCTAGTGCACTAAATAAATAAAAGCATCGGGATGTATGCATAACAAAAAGAAAATAACATTAGTGCCTAAAATGTATACCACCCAGATGCATATACATTAACAAAACGCTTCGAGATGCTCTTTTCAGGAACGACTCCGGGGCATGCAAAAATTATTATAGACCTCACGCTTTAATTTAAACTCTCATCTCCAATGCATATGATTTAAATAAAAACATCGGCATGCTATTCGTATAACAAGACCAGTGTTGTCAATTTGAATCATGCACCGAGTCTGCAAATAATATTATGTAGCATTGGATCGTTAGTTATATGAAAGCATTGTTGCTTTAAGAATTATAGTGCACTAGGGCATTAAATGCAAACAACAATCATGCTTGAAGAATATGATGCCCCAGTGTTGTCATTTTCAGAAAAGGCACCGTCCATGCAAAAATCTTGAAGTAACGGTGTTTTTAGATAAAGTAACACATCAGTGCGTGTTTATGTTATAGACACACCAGTATTTTGTATGAGATTTTTTTTTTTTTAGAAACATCGACCTGTGATAGTGAAATTATTGTGATTTTTTTAATTCTTATTCATCGGAAAATCAACATATATCTTATAACAATATTCATATAAATTAAATTTTGATTAGTTCATTTATATATTATGTTTGGATTAATTTGTTATATCATCAGATTTCGCATCTCTTCATTATAATATTTAATCATCCATATATTTAATCAGTGGTGTAACATTTCACAGTGACATTGGATAATGCAATAGAATAACTTAAAATGTATTTTATTATATATCAATAAGATGCTCTTTTTCATACAAAATGGGATAGTTATTGGTAACTCCTTGTCTTTCAATTGACACTATGTCCATTACATTAAAGAATGTTTATGATTTTTAAAAACAAATATTTCAAAAAATACAACAGCTTGCATTGATATCCAAATAGATCATCATTCTTCATTGGAACTATTGTCACTGCTTGAGCTACATCCATGACTTGGGTTATTTGGACGAATATTTTGTTGATTGCATCAATTGTTTTCCTCTTCTTGATCATGTTCCATCTACAAACATAAAAATAAAGTGTAATGAGTGTATCTACATTGGTGATAATAATTAAAATTGAATTAAATAATATACATCAATGTAAATCAAATAGCAATATACCATAGCATGAAGTGACTCGTGAAATGTACACATAGTTTCAAAGCCAAGTCTCATGTCTTGTTGCAACAAGTCTTTTATTGGCATAGTTCCATACTTTGTTTTCTGCAAGTTTTTTACCCCATTAAAAATCATCGATTTAATATAAAGGGTTTTTTTATTCTATTAATTATAAACTTAGAGAAGTAAAACAACATAGATACTTACAAATTCCACAATTAACTTTTTATATTCCAACATATATTCACAACCAATATTTAACCCAATGTCAATCAATTCTTCTGATGGACCTTCTTTGTATGTTGGCGCCTATTTGAAGACATTCAGGGATGGTTATTGTAAAACAACTTAAAATGGACAAAAATGAAATCTTGAATTGTTATAAGGAAATATTATCAATTACTCACAAACTTTGATATCAACCCTTTTCTTCCCTGTCGTCTTGTTTTATGTGCTAAATGAGTTCCATTTTGTTTTTCTTTTCTGTAAGAAAATACTTGAAAATTGATATTTAATGATAATTATTTGTTTTGGCACTCTCCGTTGTCTCACATTGTGGGGTTGTCAAAGGAAACAACCAATTTCATAGACAAACCACCTATTCAATCTTCTGCGGCTAGATCTAGATCTAATGTTCTGCCTTATTTCTCTAATTCTACGAGAAAATATGGCTCCCAGCTTCGTGAAAATAGCTGCTAGCTCAGTTCCGTCCGCTTCTGGAGAGCAAGCTCCTGCCCATATCATCAATGAAGCCCCAGCTCCCATTGTCCAGGTGGTCCATGCCTCACTCGATGAGGTTTTGAAGTTTTTTGAAAGTGCCCTAATCTGTCGGTTCAATGGTTTTTGGCCGCAGCTGATAGCTCTCCACAATAGGATCTTGGAGGTATGGAAGCTTATCATTTCTGATGAAATTAATATTTACCCCTGTGCTAGGGGTTTCATTATAGTAGATTTTGAAAATCTTGAAAGCAGATAATGTATTCTAGATTCTCGCCCTTGGTTTTGGGAAAACTCAGGCCTATTCATGAAGCCATGGAACCCATCATTCGATCCCTCAACAGCAGTCATAACCTCAGCACCAATTTGGGTGAGGTTTCCAAGCCTACCCTTGTATCTTTGGAATCTCTCCTCGCTAAAATCCATTGGAAATGCAATTGGGAAATTTTACTGCAGGTGCCCAGAAACAGAGGAATATGCCAGAACCACCTATGCACGCATTTGTGTGGAAATGGACTTCAGTGTTGGATTCCCAGCTAAAATAAACCTAACAAGTAAAGACTATGTGTGGAACCAAAAACTCAATTATGAAAGTGTCCTCTTCAGATGTTGATCCTGCTTTGAGACAGGCCATCTAGCCAAAAATTGCCCAAAAGCCTCCCAGAAAAATTATGCTAGAAAAAACCACCACAGATCTACATGGTGGGAAGGAGCACAAAAAGAACACTACACTGTCATCAAAGAAGAATACTCTAGAGAAAACTCTGAATCACAAGAAATCGGGCAAGAAAGAAACAACTTTCAAGACAAGCAAGGAGAAAGCCCCGCCCAACAACAAAAAAGTGAACTCGACAACCCCTCAAGCATAAATAGTTATGAGGATTCGAATACCACACAAAATAAATCTTCATTTAACAGCAAAGTAGATCTCCTAGACCAGACTTCTTCTCTGACTATCTTCAAAAGGACGAACACATTAGATCGCAAATCTAAGACACCAATGTCCCAAGAACCAGAAGAGATGAAGGAGATGCAAGATAAAGGAAGTTGGAAGACTAGAGAAAAAAAAGAAAGCTACAACACCAATCTCGCCAAGAAAGACGAGGAGTCATACAATTAAAAACTAAGAAAATTATAGGTCTGATAGACCAATTTGGTCTTAGTGGACGTTAACCACTATCATTATCATCATCGTCATCATCATCATAAACTCAATCATGATTTCATACATTTAACGAATGTCGTTGTTGAGATGGCTCCTCTTGTGATGCAATTATGTCCATTTCTTTCACCATATCCTTGTACATTTTTTTGGACATTCCCACTGGCATGTTTTGCATATCAACTCATTGATCCTTTGGTTTTTTTCATAATCTTCTTTAAAAAGTAATAAACTATTTTTATATTGATATGTGAAAACTAAATATAACAAAATTAATATTAATAAATGAATGGTTTGTAATAATATGTACATATAATTCTATAAAATCATTTTAATTAGGATAATTACATTTTGAATTATTTATTTTTGTTGTTGTATGTTTTTGCTATTGCAAGTCTAACAAGTCACATCAATAATTTCTCTGGAAATGCTTCCTATAGTTTTGATATAATTTGGTTCTTGTAATCATTGGATTGATTTTTGTATCGTAAGTATAAAGTACGTCTATACTCATTCCACTATATCCCTCATAGTTTTGTAAAAAAAAAAAAAAACCCTTTCATTAACCTCCAGCACTGCTCCAAATGAGCTAAGGACCAATTCATCGTCATTTACATGTTCTATCATTTTTCTTTTCCTATAACAACATTGATCTTTTTCTTCGTTGTTGCTCCTTGTACAACATTAAACATATATGTAGTAATAGATTGTTTGAAACATGTTATCTAATATTATTAAGTACATTATTAATGAAAATTCAAAAAAAAAAAAAAAAACTCATATTGAATAGTATTTTTTCATTCACCTTATTCATCGGCCTTCGCAATTTTTCTATCAGGATTTTATGCTCTTCTGCACTTAGATTAGAAATAATCTTATTGAACTTCATCATTTTGTGGCTTTGCATGATACACACCAACCAATACATATTATATAAACTTACATATAGTTCAAACATATTAATTTTGTAAAGAATTTACAAAGAACTTGTCTTTTCTGTTTTTTTTTTATGCGCTATAAATGTGTCAAGAAATATTTTTGCTACTTGACAACTTCTCAGAATTTTTTATCAATATACAACTTATGTCATTCGATATAGATCCATTAAATATATTTTATACATAAATTAAATAATTTTCAGCCAAAGAGAGGTTTGTTAACTGGTGCGGTTCTTTGAACCAAACGCCCTGGTGAGTTTAATAAAATGCCTTGGTGCATTTAATTTATTAAACACACTGGGGGTTTAATTGTTTAACATTGACAACGAAAATTAATTGTTTAAAACAAATTTAAATTATGACGATGTGATTTGTGACAATAAAAGCACTATCATCATATTAAAAAACAAACACATAAAAAATTAAATACAAGCCACTTAATGGTGATATTTCGTAGAGGCAAGTCGGTGTGTTATATTACACCAGGTGCATCGATAAGCAGGCCCTATTTTGTAAAAATGGATAGGGCCGACAGGATTCGGTGCAATAGAAGTATTTCCAACACCTGTGTGTTAGATTACACAAGGCGCATCGTGCAACAAACATTTTAGAAAAAACAAATAGGGGTGACAGGGTTTGGATCTAATTCAATAAGTGACCCTCCTACTTTACATGTCAGATTCTCTATATATAGTAAGTACACAAACCCATTAAATCTAAAATACCTAAAATGAAATACTTCAATTGTGAAGTGGTAGAGGGAGTTAAACCCTAAGGTGAAATTTTGCAGTCACATAAGCAAAAGAAAGGTTTAAGGTAAGTATTGAATTTTCTATTTTTATTTTGAATTTTAATTAAATTTAAATAGGAACAGAGATCGTAAAGATTTTTACTAGTAAAATCAATAGTAATTTTTTTATTATGTAGGGTTTTTAATTTTTTTTCTCAATTCTGAATAAATCTAACAAAAATTGTAAAATTTTGTAACAGTAAAATTCAAAAAAAATCTATGTAGGGTTTTGAGTGAATCGCCATACCTTTCAAATTTTGATCTTTTTGCAGTTCCAAAATTGTTTCTCCATAGTGCCCCTAGTATTTTTCTTTTGCATAGGATCTCTCTTTTAATTAAACCCTAACAGAAATTGTAAACAAAAATTATTAGTAAAATCAACAATATAATTTAAATTTTTTACTATGGTTTTGAGTGAATCACCATACCTTTCAACTTCTGATCTTTTGAACAATTTTGTTGCTCCACAATATTATTTTTCTGCATAATTCTCCCAGTATGTCTCTCCTGTAAATCTCTCCCTTGAAATTTTGCGAAAAATAATGAAACAGTGAATAAATTATTACTATTGATAAGACTTTATGAAATTAGATTTCAAAAAACCAATTGCCGCTCATTTTTCAATTAAAAAAAAAAAAACTTGAGATTTTTTTTTACTTAATCTGAACATCCATGCGTTTGATAGTAAGGAGCACTGTTGTATTTACAAGTAAAGTGAAACGACTACAATAAATTACTAGTGCGTCAATTTTTTTAAATGCACCGACATGATGGAATTTTTATTTTTATTTTTGAAATCTCAAAACGGTGTAGTTAACATTTTAACGCAACGGTGCGGTTTAAATTTAAATGCATCAATGTTGTAATTATTATAAGATCTCTGACATGGTATGATTCCTCTTCATTTTCAAAATCTTGGAAATAGGTGTGGATTGATGTTGTTTTTATTTAAACGAAACGGTGTTATTTTTAAAAAAAAATGATATAATAAAGTATTTTCTTATTTTCAAAATCCAAAAATTGGTGCGATTATTAATTTAACGCCCCAGTGTGGCTATTATTTAAATGCATCGGTGTGGTCATTCATGATAAGAGAAACAATAGGGTTTAAAAGTTATCTGAAATTTTATTTTTACATAAAATGGCATATTCCATACTCAATTCTTCAAATTCTAGCATGTTCCATATTTTTCAAAGTTCTTCGAGAAATTTCAAATTTTATTTATATTTTGATTATCTAATTGAATTGAATTTTTTTTATCCATGTCAATTTGAATATAAATGTATCCAAATTTGCAGGATCTTGATTTGAAATCGAGTTCAAATGAAGAAAATAATCCTCCATTTCAAAAATGCTGGAAGCTCTTATCAGGAGCAGCATATCGCAATAAATTGGTATATGAAATGGACAGTTGCTTCACCCTACCAATTGGAACATGGAATCTTCTAGCTGGAATCCTAGACCAACAATGGTAATAATTGTTTGGTATAATGTAATTTCAATAAATCAATTGTATTAACATGCTTACTAATAGCATTGATGTACTAATGTTCAATATTTTTTGAAATTAGGATTCTAGTGATGATGAGAGACCCCCCTACCATCTTCTGATGCACCCCACTACAACATAAAATTGCGAGAACGGTGCATTAAGAGCAAGACTCGGAGAGGGAGCATACAAATAATGGTTGAATCAACGATTTATTCAATTCCCACTATGTCCATATTAACCAATTAGGATGAATACAACAATAGTAGTTCTTCATCACAAGTTGGTAATGGAGGCAATCAAATAGAGGTTGGTATGGATGATTACTTATGGGATATGATTGACATGGAGGCAATTTTGCTAGATGCATTCCAAGGCAACAAGCTAGGGAATAATTTTCATATCACTAATGCCTTATTTTAAAACCTGAAATCTGCTTCCACCAACCCTCTCCTTGGACTTAGCAGCAAGTCAAATTCTACTCATACGGAGACAAAGATGTTAATGTACAACTTGAAAGCAAATTTTAACATGTCGAATGCATGTTTCTCATAAATATTGAGGTAATTGACCTACATGATCAATCAAGTCCCTTATATTTTGAGAAAACATGTCACACAATCAACATTAAAAATGGTCGATTTTGTGAACATTAAATATTGACATTGGTGTTGAGTGCATATCATATTATGCATGTTTGAATGATTGCATTTTATATAGAGGAGAATATGCAGACAAAGAGATATGCTTGAAATGTGGGCATGATAGGTACCATAAATAATTAAAAACAAGTAAATCACATGGTCCTTCTCATAAGATATTGAGGAACATGCCTATAATCGCAAGGATTCAAAGGCTCTTTCTTACAAAGAATTAGGTGTGTTATAAAGATGGCATGCCTCACATAGAAGTGAGTCATGAGTTATGAAAATCCCAATATATTCAATAGCCATGAAGCATATAGAGGATACATGGCCTGAAAAATTCAAATATGAAGTACGAATTCTATGACTTGGCATAGCCATGGATGGTGTCAACCCATATTCCCTCCAAAATAATAACTATTCTATTTGTCATGTAGTAGTGATCAATAACAATATCCCCCCATGGTTTCCCATGAAGAATGAACATCTTATGTTGGCTCTCAGAGTCCTTAGTAGAAGACAAGTGAATAATATTGATGTCTACTTATAACCATTGGTAGATGAATTGAAGGAATTATGGGAAGAGATACATGTCTATGATGTATCAAGACCCATCGCAATAGAGAGGAGTTTTACATTGTATGGCATATGTACTTACACCATACATGATTATCCAAGCTTAGGAGTTTGCTCTAGTAAATTACATTTTTATTGATTTGTTTATATACGTAACAATATTGTTTCACATATTAATTTAATTCTCTATAGTTGTTCTGATCTTCGTGATCACTAACGTGTCCTATATATAATATTTTCGCAGATCTTGTAACAAAAGGGTATCATGGATATAAATGTTGTGGACCTTATCTAAAGGCTAGGTGGTCTGAACACCTATGAAATGCAGTGTATTATTGCTCCAAGGTATTTCACCTAGAAGAATGCCCTTACAAAAGAGAAACATCTCCTTTTAATGGTAAACCAAAGAGAACCCAAAGGCCTACAATAATGACACTAGCTGAATCGCCTAGAGAATATGAGCGAGAGAAGGAGTTTGCATAAATGTCTAATTCAAATGGGGAGCCTATGTTTGATGATCTAGAATTCTTCGACACCTATGTTGAGAAATTTCCCATTGGGATGAAAAGGAAATTTGTCTTTTATGAGCTCCCATGTTACGAGCATCTTAAGATTGTCCACTTAATATATCCCATGCATATATCTAAAAATGTTTCATATTCTTTATGGAGGCACATATGATTGAAATAAAATGACACATTGGTTGTTAGGAGAGATCTTATTTCTTCAAAAACTAAAAAGAAATATTGGTCAAGGCAAGAAAATAGACGAGAGGTTGGTCCCTTTTGGTCTTTCAAAGAGGTGATGTCCCATGGATTTTAAAGAAAGATGACATTTATTTGGAAAAGGAATTTATAATGGGTGTGATTCTGTCTTTTTTATATGGGTCTTCACTACGACATTGATTTACTGTGGAATACCATTTGTCAGAGTTGAAATTGCATGATCATTTCAACCTTCTAAGAGTACATATGTCAAAAACATGATTTTATTTTTTGTTATTATTTTTATGCAATGGGATATTTTATAATTATTCTTTGTGTAATGTACTATTTACTTTGTTGTGTCATGTTGTTTCGCTACAACCACCCTCCAAAATTTTGGCCTGCACCCAATTTCATAGCCTCCCTTGAGAGTTTCACTAGATGACTACACACACTCAGGTTCACTCTGTGAGCCCGTGTGAGTCTTTGTATCTGCCTTTATTTTTCATTTCATTCAATTTTTTGCATGTTGGTATCAAGGTCATGCTTGCAACCATGTTCTGGTCAAGCTCAAGGTCTTCGCTTCGTGTGTACATGTTGTGTTCACTATGAAAGCATCTCTCACACTCACACATGGAGTCACACTCACTGTCGCACAAGTGTTTTCACAGTTGATAAATGATCAATCACAAGTGTCACGCTTATCGCTCACACTGTCGGTCAGTCATGTTGAGCATGTGTGTCTATATGGTTTGGGTCATCTCATCGTCAAGTCATGTTGGTGTGTGTTGTCAATATCACATGTGCATCTTTCACGCATTCACACACTTAGTCATTTTGCAGAAGTTTCGACGACTGGCCTCCCCTCTGATAGTCGTACCATCACCCCACCATCAACTCGATCAACTGTCACCCAGAACAGTGCAAAAGCATCAAGCAAGTCATTTCAAGCTACGTTGCCCGCAAGCATATCAATCATCCTTCAAGCTGTCAATTGGAGGATTTGACCCGGCAACTATGCTAAGACTCATTCCAATCAAAATTTGCATAGAAGATGTAGACCTTGCCCCCTCCGTTGGCTGGGAAAATTACATAGACATGCCAGATAGACACCCAGTGCCCATCCTTGTCTCCCTCAGAAAATTGTGCAGTTTTTCCAACTAGTCCTCCTGAAAGTCGACTGGCTGCTCATCCAGAACATTGTGGAGTTTTCATGAGTAGGTCCTCTGCTACCCAGCAGTCCGCTTAGCTCAAAAATTGCGCAGAGATGATTATCAAGCTAGCCTCCCAGCCTCAATGTAGTTTCTCTCACCAACATCTCCCAGCAGCAGACTGCCAGTTCCCTCCAGGAATTATGCAATTTCTACTGCCAAGCACCCAGCCAGCTGACTGTCAGTTCCCCTTGGAAATTGTGTAGTTTCTACTACCAGTGACCCAGCCATATAACTGGAATTGTGTAGTTTCTGCTTCCAGACACCCATTCAGTTCCTCCAAAAAAACTACGCAATTTCTGCATGTTGATCCTCCATGCAGCGCGGGTTGTTCCTCTAGAAAATTGTGAAAATTTTGTTGTCAAGCCCTAGCTACCCGCTCGTTCCAAAAAAAGTGTAGATTTTGTCTGCCTTGCCTCCCTGCAGCCTGGAATGTCCCTCCCAAACTTTGCGCATTTTTGCTTTCTAGCTGAACCAGACCTTGCAGACAGTCACTGTCGACTCAGATTTCCCATCTTCATCACCTAGTGACTCTTGCACACTTTTCATCAATAGTACCTGGAGCCATCATCCCGCTTTGCAACCTTGCTTCTTCTCCCTGTCACCTACATCCGAAATGATCATGTGTCATGGTAAACTAGGAGATTTTTGGATTTGATGGAATCTCGTCATGAGTGATTATAGGTACATGTATACTAACAAACATGGCACGATGACAAACGGGATGAATGAAGGGAGCACATGTAGAAGGAAAGGTTCACCAACGGAAGAATGAATGATCCATGAGAAGAGATGTGCTCGTGAACAGATGATCATGCAAATATGTGTTCACGGGCAGACGAACGAGAAAACATGCAAGATGTGCTCACGGATGGACAAACGGACGAACATGCACCTTGCGCGAGTAGACAAACTTGTCAAGCCTTTCAACGTACAAGTAAGTAGAAATGTGCCAAAGCAACATCAAGCGAACCAACGACCATCGAAGACTCTGCGCACCTTTCCATGCGGAGGTGAATCTATGACACACCATGAAGTCATCCATCACCCAACAGCACTGCAACTCGACATGCACTCCAGCAATAGCACGAATGTACTAGCACTGTCATGTTGAGTCATGTCACCCACATCTCTATTATGGGTCATGATTTCAAACAATGTAATGTAATGTGGAAGTCCAAGAGACCCACTTGTTGTACAAAGAGTCATGGAATTCAAATAGTCATGAGGGTAGTCAAACAGCGACAAGGGTCAGTTTCACCCTTGGCTATAAATACCCCCTCATTTGTATATGCAAAGTACTTTTCACCTCATCTCCTCCCACATAGCCAAGAGAGTCTGTAATCTTTTCTTTGAGGAGTAAGTAGTGGCTCCAACACCCTGCGCACGAGATTAGTGATGCATGGTGTAACGATGTGTTTTGGAACTTTCACTTAATTCAGAAGCCTGCTAACAGGACAGCATGTTTTCACACATGTATTGTATTTGTTGTAAGACTAATCTTTAACACTTGTAATGCATGTTGCTTGAAACTGTGTTTAACACTTGAACTAATTCACTTGTTGTAATGCACATGTTAATTAAATTGTGTTGTATATGTTGTTAACGTTGTGTCACCTGTGTAGACTACTCTCTCAGACATCAGACAGACCTTTCACATGGAAATTGTTATAACAATTGTTGTATTCACGTGGACTAATCCACTAAGTGTTATATGTGTTATCTTCCCTTGTGTGTTTTGACTGCCGCATCTGTGTGGGTTGTTCTGCCGGAAGCTGCAGATGTCCTATTGTTTTGTGTGTTCCTAGTAGAGTTGGGAATTCTCCCAACTAACTTAGGACTCACTCCCACCCTCTCCCTCTATGGTGAAAGAACCATTGACATAAGTGACACTTACACTCACCAAGCACGCGAACCTCACTTCTCGGAAGACAAAGCAGACCACTCTCCTATGATGATAAGTAAGAGTTGAGGAAAATATTTAAGATAATGGCAACCAGTCCATCGTACCGGATGGGACTCCTACACCAAATAGTGTGAGGTCTAGTTGGGATTTCATACCAGGGAGATCCCCTGATGTTGGCGGGTCCAACACCGTCAACATTTTGGCACTGGAAGGAGGGCTAGATGACAAGCTGATTCCATACATCTGGTTTGAATATCTTACCCATGAATAATACACAATTCGTGATCCTGGGGTGTTTCTCTTATTTCTCCCTTATTCAGTTATCAATCCTCGATGAGCTTCTCGATTACTTAGCCTTGTTAAAGTTTGACGATGAGGACAGAACGTCTGTAACCAAGCACATTTCTGATTTTCTTCATTTCTGTGAATCTCGTGAAATTGATAGTGATGAGCTTGTTTGCATACTCTTATTCCTCACCCTTGAATGTTGTGCTAATCGGTGGTGTCATACCATGCCACCTGCTTCCATCCATTCCCTTCTCACTTTTCTCAAGGAGATCCATCAAGCCTTCGATGAGTATGACCACCAAGATATCTATGAAAGAATCTCTCATTTAAGAATGAAGCCTGGTGAATCAGTTGAGGAATTTTCTACACACTTCTTTCACCTATGTCACGAAATTCCTGAGTAGTTTGTGGACCTTGACTTCATGAGCCAAGAGCTAAAACACTTGGTTCATGTCTCCCGAAACAGTGAAATTCCTGATTTTCCTTCTTCCTCAACTCTTGTGGATCATGAGACACCTCATGTCCCGAAGAGGGTGCCCCCTCGCAGCAGTTGCAAAGATGAGAAATATTCTTAGCATATTCCCAACACATATGCTTGACTGTCTCTCGCCCAATGGAGGAAATTCTAGAATGGTTCAGAAAGCCTATGGGAAAAAATCATCCCTCAATTCACAAGAGGACATCACCATTCATAACCCAAGTCTTGAGTCTAATATTCATCTCTGCCATCCTCCATCATATACAAGACATGACTCCTTGCACCATGACTCGCTTGAGCAATCTACTTCACATGCTAGCTATGTGCACTCTCTTGATTCTCAAGCTGCTGGCTCAAGTTGGAGTCATGTGCAAGGCAGTCTTATCATACAAGGTGAGAATAAAGATGGTGAAGGCATAATCAATTCCTCTCAAAACATTCAGCTTCCATTCTTGATCGATCCTCGATCCGCGAATCTTGGTGAAACATCATGCACAATCAATTCTTTCGATCAACCTCCAGTCTTGGATTTTCATCACTCCCATGCTTTCGTATGTTATGATGAATGCCCAAGCACATCATATGATCTATTGTCATCTCATGTACACTCTAACTCAAATCTGGAATGTGCGCCAGTCAAAGAATACATCCATATCAAAGCTTCCTCTGCACCTCACTTTCCTGTGTGTCCTATCATTCACAGTGCATCAACATGCATTGGAGACACTCCGCATTCTCTTGCTTCTTCACCTTATGAGTTATCTCCTCGACCAACACAAGGCAATGAGGTTTTCCATGATGAAAATAATCTCAACAAACAGGACTTTTCCCACTCGTCATCATCTTATGTGTTGCATGAAGACAACTCGTCAAGTCAGCTTGCTGAAAATTTTGATGAAGCCTATGACATAGATGGTTGTCATCCTAAGAGAAGTTTTGAAATTAGTCACAACATCCATCCTCAATCCATGCATGATCTGGTTCACATCGTAAAATACAATTTTTCAATTCTGGAAAGTTCCGGGACATGCGAGGGAGTCGAGGCACTTCAACATCTGTTGATAGTTATGTCAGGACCTCACAACTCTCGTAAGCCCATCAAACATAATTAGATATTGTTTCTCACACACAATCCATCTATCTGCATGGTTGCACTCGATGTGGATCCCCGTGTAAGGAATATTTACTATTCAGGGTATGATATTTCAAAATTTCATATTTTCGCTAATGATCGAATCCATGAGTCTGTCACTACATGTTCATCTTCATGCACCTCTCTTACATCCAATTCAGGTTGGGAGTGTCTATCCCTCATCCAATCATGGGACAGTGAAGTTGATCATCTCAAAGAATATCTCTATCTAGAATCACACTTATCATATGTTCTCTCTTGTAATCAGCTCCTTGGTATTTTTGCAAATTTTGCACGTCAAATCTGCCCACTCATCACACCAGAAATATCCCTGTGTGATGACGAGTGCACAACCTATCGCGTGAATCAAGTTACTCTCATTTCGCCACATCCCAACCGGTTTCACACATTCATAGTGTTGGCATCCTTTCTACATTTATGTGATTACTATGATGCCTATGAACTTTTTCACCAGTTGCAAGTGGGTGTTCTATCATGCCTAGCACACAACGAACTTAGTTCCCTCATTCAGAGCATTCGCACGATTGTTCAAAAGGTTTCTTTTTTCATGTCAAACTGGGAATCCAACATCTCGATTGACTAGTCTGATTTCTCTTCTATCTTGGGTGGCTGTCATGCAGTTTATCATTTTCCCAACAATACATCCAATGACAGTCACTTCGCACACTGTGATCTTAACTATGTAACATCTTTCCTCTTAGACTTCTATCAAGCAGGTGAGGCACTTCGACCTGCACTAATGGCTATGGTATTCCTCACTATCTTGACATGACTGATGAGAATGACCAGATCTATCTATCCGTATCACATTCCCATCATGATCTCCTCTCTTGAATCATGAATTTTATGATCCAATAGTTGAATGGCTAGAACAATCTTACTTGGTGAGTCGTGTTGCAGGTAACAAGCTTCAGTCCTTCTTCGTACTCGCTGAGAAACTTGGTGCAGAACAGCACACACTCGCAAGAGGCCTCCGAGATTTGTTGAAAAACAGTAGTCACGGAAGAGGTAAGCATGTGTGTTGGGTGGTTGTGACACATTCTTCCGCCCACGGGCGAGACATTCTCTCTCGTGTGCAAGTTTTGCAAGTTTTTTCATTTTCTATTGCACACTATTTTTTATCTATTTTAATCGCTCGTATCTTTGCGACTCCAAGTCAGGTACACCTACGGTGACTTTATTGGAAATTTCATTTCACGTAACCTCGACCATTTAACATAGGAGTAGGAGTAGTGTTTTCTTTTTCGCTTGTCTTTTCTTTCTGGTTTGCATGATTTTTTACTTGTTGACTTGGTGATTGCTTGTTGTTGTTTTCACTTTGTTTGATTTGCTTACTATTTTTGTTTTCGTTTATTTGGTTTGTTTAATACCTTACTATTTTTTTTTCCAGAAATAAGTGTTGCCAACTACTACGTTCTGGCTTTTGAATAGAGTACGTGGCTGAGATTTGAATAGACGTGTGACACTGCAGCACTTGACCTGTCTTGTATTCATCTTCTTTGTGCTTGGTTGTAACCTTCGGCTGATAAAGTCTTAATGGAAAGTACGATCCATCTGCAAGGGAATTTTTGGTCCAACCATGAACTTGTGTCCACACTAGGAAGCCTCATGCATGTACTCAACTTTCTACTTTGTATATTCAAACTCATCCAACTAGTAGAAATGGAGAAGGGGAAATATAAATGGGCAAACCTATGTCATAGGACTTACATGCTTCTCTGAAGGAACAACCTCTTCTTCTCTTAATAAGTCGGGATCCCTCTTTTTCCCCAAAAATAAATAAGTGCCTATGCACAATCCTCTTTAAAAAATACAAAGGAAAAAGAAGAGAAAGGATTCCTATGAAGAGAGGTGAAGCATGCAACTCCACCAAGGTACCGACCAGGCTTGCTGGTAGTGGAGCAATGTGTGTGTTCCTGCGTGACTCCGCTGGGGTACTTTCCAGGCCTGCTGGCAGTGGAGCAACACCAGAGATGAAAACTTATGCTCTAAAAAACTTCGACTCGTGCGCTAAACTACCCTTCCCGGATTCAAAACACTACGATCAAATTGAACTTTTGTTTATGTTTGATTGGGTTGGCTAAAGGTGAACCATGTATGTCCATGGGGTAAGTGGGGAAACCGAAGTAACCCGCACAGCGATTCAATACTCCCCAAAAGACTAAGGCCCTATTCTATCAATGAACCAAAACAGAGAAGTTGGAGTTCTACTAGTGTGTCGCCAAGTGTTGTAATAGCTACAACCACCCTCCAAAATTTTTGCCTGCACCCATATTCAAAGCCTCCCTTGAGAGTTTCACTTGATGACTACACACACTCGGGTTCACTCCATGAGCTCGTGTGAGTATTTTCAGCAACCTTGCTTGTTTATTTCATCCAAGTTTTTTCATGTTGGTATCGAAGTCATGCTTGTGGCCATGTTCACGTCATGCTCAAGGTCTTTGCTTCATGTGTACATGTTGTGTTCACTATGAAATCATCTGTCGCACTCACACACGGAGTCACACTCACTGTTGCACAAGCGTTTTCACGGTCAATCAACGATCAATCATAAGTGTCGGGCTTATCGCTCACACCATCAGCCAGTCATGTTGAGCATGTGTGTCTGAATGGTTTGGGTCATCAAGTCATGTTGGTGTGTGTTTGAAAGATCACATGTGCATCTTTCACTCATTCACACACTTAGTCATTTTGCTAAAGTTTCGGCGAACGAACTCCCCTCTCACAACCAAACCATCACCCCGCTATCGACTTGATCGATTGTCACCCAGAACAGTGCAGAAGCATCAAGAAATTCATTTCAAGCTACGTTGCCCGCAAGCATATCAATCAGCCTTCAATTTGGTCGATCGGAGGATTGACCCAACAGCAACCCTGGGACACATTCCCCTCAAAATTTGCATAGAAGCTGTAGACCTTGACCGCTCTGATGGCTGGGAAAATTGCGCAAACAGGTCAGACAAACAACCAGTGCACATCCCTGTCTCCTTCAGAAAATTGCTCAGTTTTTCTAGTCAGTCCTCCCGACAGTGAACTGATTACTCATCCAAAAAATTACGTAATTTTCATGAGCAGGCCCTCTGTTTCCCAACAGTCCGCTCAACTCAAAAATTGTGCGGAGATGATCAGCATGCCGACGTCCCAGCCTCAGTGCAGTTTCTCTCACCAGCAGCAGACTGTTAGTTCCCTCCAGGAATTGTGCAGTTTCTGCTGCCAAGCACCTGACCAGTTGACTACCAATTCTCCTTGGGAATTGCACAGTTTATGCTATCAGTGACCTGACCAGCTGACTACCAATTCCCCTTGGGAATTGGGCAATTTCCTCTGCCAGGCTCCCAGCCAGTTCCTCCAAAAAACTATGCAATTTCTGCATATTGATACTCCATGCAGCTCGGCTTGTTCCTCTAAAAATTGTGCAAATTTTTTTTTCAAGCCTCGACTACCCACTCGTTCCTGAAAATGTGCAAATTCTTTCTTCCTTGCCTCCCTATAGCCCGGACTGTCCCTCCCAAAATTTGCATAGTTTTTCCTTCCAGCTGAGCCAGACCTCGAAGAAAATCATTGTCGACTCAAATTGTCCGTCTTCATCACCCAGTGACTCTTGCATATTTTTCATGAGCAGTACATGGAGCCATCATCCTGCCTTGCAACCTTGCTGCTTCTCTCGATCACCTACATCCGAAATGATCATGTGTCATGGTAGACTAAGAGGTTTTTGGATTTGATGTCATCTCATCATGAGTGACTACAGGTACAGGTATAATAAAAAACATGGCACGACGACAAATGGGATGAATGAAGGGAGCGCATGCAGAAGGATAGGTCCACCAACAAACGAATGAATAATGCATGCGAAGATATGTGCTCATGAACGGATGATCATGCAAATATGTGTTCGCTGACAGACAGACAAGAAAACATGCAAGATGTGTTCATGGACAGACAAACGGACAAACATGCGCCTTTCGCGAGTAGACGAACCTATCAAGCCTTCCAACATACAAGCAAGTAGCAATGTGCCAAAGAAACATCAAGTGAACCAACGAGCATCGAAGGCTCCGTGCACCTTGCCATCCGGAGGTGAAGCTATGACACACCATGAAGACATCCATCACCCAATAGCACTGCATCTCGACATGCACTCCAGCAGTAGCAGGAATGTACCATCACTGTCATGTTGAGTCATGTCATGATTCATGTCACCCACATATCTACTATGGCCCATGTTGTCAAACAATTTAGCGTAACATGGAAGTCCAAGAGACCCACTTGTTGTATAAAGAGTCATGGAAGTCAAACAGTCATGAGAGTAGTCGAACAGCTAGAAGGGTCAGTTTCGCCCTTGGCTATAAATACGCCCTCATTTGTACATGCAAAGGAATTTTCACCTCAACTCCTCCCACATAGCCAAGAGAGTCTATAATCGTTTCTTTGAGGAGTAAGTAGTGGCTCCAATGCCCCACACACGGGGTTAGTCATGTATGGTGTAACGATGTGTCTTGGAACTTTCGCTCAATTCATAAGCCTACTAATAGGCTAGCACGTTGTCACATATGTATTGTATATGTTGTAAGACTAATATTTAACACTTGTAATGCATGTTTCTTGAACCTGTGTTTAACACTTGAACTAATTCACTTGTTGTAATACACATGTGTTAATGAAAATGTGTTGTATATGTTGTTAACATTGTCTCACCTGTGCAGAATACTCTCCCAGACATCAGACAAACCTTTCAGATGGAACTTGCTATAACAATCGTTGTCCTTGCGCGGACTAATCTATTGAGTGTTATACGTGTTATCTTCCCTTGTGTTTTGTGACTACCACATCCATGTGGATTGTTCAGTTGGAAGCTGTGGATGTCCTGTTATGTTGTGTGTGCCTAGCAGAGTTGGGACTTCTCCCAACCAACTTAGGACTCACTCCCACCCTCTCCCTCTATGGTGAAAGAACCACTGATATAAGTGACACTTACACTCACCAGGCACATGAACCTCACTTCTCATAAGACAAAGCAAACCATTCTCATGTGCTGACAAGTAAGAGTTGAGGCAAATCTTTAAGATAATGGCAATCGGGCCATTGTACCGGATAGGACTCCTACACCAAATAGTGTGAGGTCTAGTTGGGACTTCATATCGGGGAGATCCCCCGATGTTGGCGGGTCCAGCACCGTTAACATGTAATTATATTCTGCTCGTGCGTGGGTGTGTGAACCATGACTTTCCCCAAGATCTGCGATGTACCATATCTAAATTATCCGCATTTGTATGTTGGATCACATCAAAGGAGATTCATATGGATAGCATTCCACATTGGCATTAAGAGATAGCTGAGATTGTTTATATATTTAAGAAGGAACAGTCGACAAGTTTCATGGACTCGTGGTTCATCTTTTAATTCACCTAGTAAATGAGGTTGAATTAGTTGGCGTGGTTTCTTGTCATTGGATGTTCTTCTTAGAGAGGTACATGAAGAAATTGAAAGGTTTTGTTCGAAAAAATGCAAAACTTAAGGGGTCTATGACAGAGGGGTATATATCATACGAGTCTTTCTATTATGTCAGTGATTCCATCAAGGAGATTGAAAACACACCAGGTGCGACAATTTGGGACGACGAAAGGGATGAATGTTGTAGGGAAAAGTATCCGACTCGGATGACCCTATCCCACTCTAAGGGTGATAGTACCTCAGCAACAACTGTAAAGAAAACTACTTAAGGTTTACTTCTTTATGAAAGCAAGAGAGAATGAAGAAATGCACTAACCTTTGCCTTGCGCTTAATATTTGCTCCAATCTCTTCTCTTTGCTGCTTGCTCCTAGCTCTTTGCTCTTTTGCTGGCCCAGCTACAATGAGATCCTGCAAAATAACCAAGAAGGAAACTACAAGAAGCATGCAATCATAACTGATTCAAGGATTATCATAAATCAAATATACAATTATCACAATACATCATTGAAACAAGTGCATATAGAAGAACCTCAATAGCTTTTATTAATGGAAGAAGTAAAGTTCTGAGAG
The DNA here is from genome assembly GCA_031772625.1 of Pinus tabuliformis. Lineage (NCBI taxonomy): Eukaryota > Viridiplantae > Streptophyta > Pinopsida > Pinales > Pinaceae > Pinus > Pinus tabuliformis. The sequence continues at coordinate 679,212,882 of CM062809.1, read as the reverse complement.
TGTTACAACCATTGAAGGCCCCAATCCAGCAACACCTCCCAGCAGAAAGAATTTCTCCTCTTCACCTCCTTCAAGCAATCACCCAATAGTTCTATAGTGAAACCAACAACATATCATTACTTTGCACAAGATTCCAGCCTCCTGAGCTCATAGGAGAGAGCTCAATATATAGATGAATTGAGAAAGGATGAGTCAGCTTGCAACTGGTGTGTAGCTGCCTTGTGTCCTCTCTCTCTTCAGTTGATCTTCAGTTCTTGAGTTCACTTCGAGAACCTTGCTTCCACTTGGAGAAACAGAGCCTCTGACTCATCACAAGGCGAAATCCCTGATCCAAGTGTCATTTTTGGAAGATTCCAGAGCAATGACTCAGTGTGCCACTTGTCCCATCTCGCTCAGCGCAGGTGGTCTTTGTTCTACCTGCTTTGCAACGCAGGTACACCATGGAGGAGTTGAGTTTCAGCACAGAAGCCTAGTGGAGCACCTGCTTTGATTTCAGGATTGCTTGTTTTTGAGTGTTTTCAGGTGGAGAACTGATCTGAGAGCTGTTGGTTTGCTGACCTTGTTCCTCTAGGGTAGGAACATCATGTTTAGGGACTTTGGATCCCTTGGATTATTGACAATTCATGCCCGATGCTGCCAGGCACAAAATTGTCTATAACAGATGCCCCCTAAAGTATGAGGTCGTTTATCGGGTGAAATGCTTTATTAGGAGGATCTGAAGTTCATTCAATCTGCTGAGAAGTGTCCTGTAATAAGATACAATACAATACATTATTTTTCATTCTTTTTCATGATCTAGCTGAGGCGGGCATTCCCATGCTCAGCTTTATAAATTCATTTTGGTACATAGCACAGACGATCGTCTGATGATAGACTGATAATTCTCTGCTGAAATTATCATCCTTTGAGAAGGATGATCATCTGCTGCAATGATGTACATATCAAATGTCTTTATATCCTGAATATATATCGCAGCCCGGATGGATGAAACTAGATCCGGGGTCTTCAATCTCTTCCGATCTTCACTCGATGTACAAGTCGATCCATGTGAGAATTTCTTGAAGTCGAACATGGAAAGACATCGCTTGATTACCGGTCAATGATGTAAACCGTTAACAAGCGCGAGAGGAATCACCGATAAGGATGATGACCCTCAAGGTACGGCAGTACAATTCACATGGTGGGAATAAAGGACTTGGCGTCGACCACCATGCAAAATCTTCTGGTCGAAGGTCATTGATGTATACCTGTCGCCGGAAGTGAGAAACTTGCCATTGAGGCATGCAAGCTTCAAAGTACTGAAGGGGTTGTTCCTAGATCAACTCCTTGGATAATGAGCTGATGTCGACAAGGAGCGATCCGTCAAAGGAGGGCCTTAATGAATCCCACATCAGTGACACGGAACGGAGCTAGTGATTGTGATGAGGTGAAAACAAACTGTGATGTATGATTCAGGGTGGCGGTCATGAAATGGATGAAGGACAATGTATGGCAGTGGATGGGACACTGTTGACTCTTTGCAGAACAACATCTCTTGAACATATAACGACACTGATGTGATGGATCGGTAGCATTACCCCAAATGTGGATGGTGTGGCGAGGACCATGGTGATGAGACCGGTGAATGAAACAACCCAACCCGATGTGATACGGAGGACAAAGTGTCATGTTCAAGAGCGACTTGCTACCATTAAAGCTGTGAGGTTCTCCCAATTTTTCCCCAGTCATTGCTGACCAGTACCTCTTTATTTTTGTCAAGCTTGAGGAGGATAACATATGCTTGTTCTATAACCTGCCCTTCGGGCAAGCCCATCGCTATGTTTTAACGAGCCTAGCGATAGGGAAACTCGTTCTCGTCTAAAGACAAGTTTGTCGCTATTTAATGAATTTAACGAGTCTAACGACAAGGATGACTCGGTCCTTTTCATTTTTAGAGAGTCTGAAAAGGTACATAAAGTCAACTCCAGAATTCCTTTTTCTTCATCTAATCCCTTAAGTCCGAAAAAGTATAAAACAATACAAAAGGGATGAATTTTCGATTTCTTTAACGAGCCGAACAAAACAAGCGCTCGATCTTTTTGTGCAATAATCCCTCAGGTCCAAAAAGATTAAAATCTAGAGGGGGGATAGCTCTTTCGGTTGCTTTAACGAGCTGGAAGGCCAAAACTCGGCAAACTTTTCATATTTTACGAGTCAGTGAAAAAGAGCTCAAAGAAGACTCGTCTCTTGAGGAACGAGTGATGAACAGGGCAGCAGCAGATTCCAGGTACAGGTTGGAATATTCCAATCACGGCAGTGTCACAAGGATGGCTTAGTGAAATCACTCTTCGCAACTGTTCCTCAAAATGGGTAAACAAACATATGGAGATGAACGATTGGCCAAATGAACGGATGGAGGTGAGACTGCAAGAACATGACCAAGGGCTTTAATATGGCTGTCAAAGGTTACATTTACCAAGGTTATTTACCGGTTCATTTTTTCTGGGTGAGCTTGAACTCTAGGGGAAGATTGCTCACAACTTATGTTTATTTTTTAACGAGCATGAACTATGTGCTAAAACTGCTCGAAGATAAGTTTGCATGCCCCCAGTATAATAATGCAAATCGAGGTGCATGCCCCCCAAGCTTCATTGCATCCAACTCGGTGGTTGGAATGAAGGTTTATCTCGGGGATTTGTTTCGTTTTTTAATGAGGTTGATACAAGATAGGAACTATCCTCGACTCCTTGTTTCATTTTTTAACGAGGTTGACACAAGATAAGAATCGTCCTCGGCTCCTTGTTTCATTTTTTAACGAGGTTGACACAAGATAAGAACCGTCCTCGGAGCCCACTGTATTTACAGTATTTCTATTAGGGCGATGATCCATGCCGAAAAAATATTTAGGAATCTTCCGAATCCAACCAGAAGATTGGATTAGATTTCATTTTGTAGGTTTCCACCGTGGCCACTCTCGCCAGATTATTTGGAGGCGGTAGGGCGAAAGTACCCATTAAGGCAGGGTCTTTTAGGAGGCCTACTCCGATATTTTGGAGCGAATGATTCCTTCCATGGATCATTGGAATGCTTCCTGTAACTTGTGGACTGCCGGGGAGAAAAGTTTGTTGGTCGACGATTGTAATTCCTCCTTGGAAGGGAAATGCAATCTTCCTGAAGTAGGTCGACACAACTGCGGCCATGGCATAGATCCATGGTCTTCCAAGTAGGATGTTGTAATCGAGGTTTCCATCAATTACTTCAACATCAATTCCTACTGTTTTGCCCCCCAGTTCAACTTGCAAGTTACTTAAAATCCCGTATGGAGTATATGATCGTCCATCAAATGCTTTTAACGTCGTTGACGATTTCGACAAGGGTGGTGAGCCTAAATCTTTCCAGCAACTCATCGACATAAGACATGTAGATGCCCCCTCATCAATAATTGTTCGATGAACAGTTTTGTTGAGGGCTTTCACTTGAATAAGGAAAGCTAGTTGAGCTGGTAACTGAGGGTCATATCCTTTATGATCAAAGGCCACAAGATTGGAATCCATTGGGCCAATCCCACCTATTGCTGATGATAAAGCTTGCTCTTGGGAGGGGCAATTTTGTGGTACCTCAAGTGTCGACATAGTGGACGGCGATTGGGCCAGGTCCTTTACTATATTATAATTCTGTGCTCCTTTGGCACGAGGATTAAATGTCGATTTGTGTACTACTCCCTTTGGCGACTTTATCATTGGCTCAGGAACGATGGGTGGCACAACTTCGGTCAAAGTTGTTGTTGAACTACTAGGTCGTTCATTAACCTTGTTGTTCGACAGCTTTGGATTCCCGTAATCTTTACTCCTTGTCAAAGCATTATTCTGTTGCTTTTAGGTAGACAACATAAGCACTTGGGATCCGGAAGCATTTTGATTAGCAACCAGATTTTGACCTGGATTAGGAAACGGATCAGTCAATACTGCTGGGGTTTCTGAACTCTTGAAGAGTTTCTTAACTTCAGCTATATGTGGACAATATTTCGTCCAATGATCCTCATCGCATATATGACACCCTGCCGGGGGTTTCCTTTTTCTCCCTGTCTTTTTCTTCTTGCCCCCTGGTTGCTTCAGTTTTTTGCCCTTGTCGGTCGACATGGCATTTACTTCTGAGGCAAGAAGTTCTTCATTTGCATTTTGACTAGAAATTTTGTGCTTTCCAATCACGCCATTACCGGCGCGAGTGTCATTGTTTGATTTAGGAGGAGGAGGAATAGAGAATTCCGGTCTAGGGGCGTCAGGTATTTTGTCGTAGAGCGTGCCAGACTGAGTATAGACCAAGTCTAGATATTGCGCACGAGCGATAACTTGCTCTTCTGTTACGACTCCTCCCTTTGCCACGTCTTCCGTTATAGCGGGAAGTAACGACTTGATAAACCATTCAGCTAATAGCTGATCAGGAACGTACGTTTTTACCATCCTACGACGACGTCGCCACTCATGTATATGATCAGATATGTGGGTGGCAGTCGTCTGTTTGAAATTGGTAAGGAGTTCTGTTCCCGTTTCATACCTTATCGGTAATTGAAAATGGGTTAAAAAGGTTGTGGCTAAGGTACTGAAGTTGTCGAACGAAGCTCTAGGCAATTCAATGTACCATTTTGCCGCTGGACCCGTTAACTTCCTCTGAAAGAGACGAAGTCTTATCGAATCATCATTTAGGGTGTTCGATGAACACCATAGATGGAATGTCATCACATGATTTGACGGATCTTCACCCGGATTTCCATTAAATTTAGGAATGTCTGATGGAAGTTTATGCGGAATCGCTGGCCACCAAGGGGCATAAGCAATTGGATCATTCGTCAGCCGTTTTAGATCTGGTAATTCTAGAGTTGCTACAAAGGGCAACTGTTGATTCAGGTTAGGCGAAGCATATCCAGGATAAGATGGAATCGCCTGAGCAGTGGGTCTTTGCATACCAGCATAATGTTGGCAACTTTGACAAGGTTGATGGGCATAACCATTATAGTATGGTTGCCCATTACTTACAAAGACTTGTTGCTCAGGTCCTTGACATGATTGCTGGAATGGCGGTTGTTGAGTTTGAACCAGCTCTGGTTGTTGGACCATTTGCTGATGCCCAATACTAGATGATTGACCAAGATGAGGAGTCACAGTACTTGTTTGATCCTGAGTCGCTCCGGATAAGGAGGCACTGACCTGAGGTTGCGATTGAGATGTCGAGACAAGAGGCTGTTGTATGGCAACCTGAGAAACTTGGGGTTGACATACAGTAGGCAGCGCTTGTACTTGCGACGCAATCACCATACCAGGTATAGTGGCAACATTCGACACAGGGTGTACTGGTTGCATTGAATATGCAACTCTTGGTTGTTGAGGCAGTATTGGTACCCAACCGCTGGATGTAATTCCAGTTTGACCTGAATTTTGTTGTAAACTCCCATATGGTTGTTCTCCAGGGGAACAATGAAAAGGCATACTGTCCTCCATATGGTGGCAATCCAGTACTTAAAGGGTAGATTGGCCTTTGAAGACACGTTGGATTGATTTGTTGAGTTTCAACATAAGAAATACCAGATGATAATCCGGACGAAGAAATAGGAACTAACCATGTCATCGTCCCTGATGGGACTCCGGCTTGTTGTTGACAATTTGCCGGGACAGATGGTATACCAGCGAACATCGTTGGAGTAGCAGCAGGAGGCTCTGCTGCTGTTGTGTCGGACGACACAGTCCTAGATGTCGACGGTTGTTCAGACATATCTAGTCTATCCAAAAGATTTCTTAGCGATTCTACAGGAACTTCCACTTGTGGTGGACTAACTTCGGAGATCAACGAGGGAAGGGTGATGATTATTCCGCTTAAAATAAATTTTATAACGACGCTTTAGACACAACTTGCTTTTTCAGTTTTAAAGAGTCGAGAAAAAGCTAAAGATGACTCTAGTCTCCTTCGATGTTTTAACGAGCCCGAAGTGACAAATGCTCAGATGGACTTTTTCAGTTATAGAGTTTGAAAAAGGCCAAAAGAAACTGCTCTGGAGATCTAGGCAGAGGGTGTGCCAAACCTTTCACAAAACCACAGAATACGTTTTACGGTACGGATGGTCGATCTTCGTGAATGCTGTGTTCACTGCATTGTGATCAGTAGGGCGGTCGACATGGCTTCCTATGGATAAAAGATATATGCCTATAGGGGTCTCCCAATATATACGCGACGGTACGTGGGAGCACAAGTCCGTATTAGTGCCACCGACTCTCAGGAGGAATCACCCACCTTCGTCGAGATCGACAGTCACTATGTTTAACGACGCCTGAACACGTCTCTAACTTAGACCTCTATGTGCTTGCGTTATGTTTCAAAGCGTTGTTAGGTTCATTCAATATATTTTAAGTTGATCTTTTTTAAAGTTTGCCTTTCAAGGTTCACCACGAGATGTTTGATACAAATTCCTAAATGCAGTCTAAGATGAGAAGCAAGCTTTTTCAAATCTTTTTGACTGATGAAAATCTTAACTACTGAGGGAGAAGAAAGGCATATCTTTTCACACAGTTCATACAACACAAACTAATGCATTTTCTCCTAAATCATCATGCAAACTTTTTCAAATGCAAAATGCACAATGCATGTATTTTCTTTTCCCTTTCTTAATGTTGATGTATTACAAAAAGAAAGTTGTTATATAACTTTGATTTCGATTTCAAGCGAAAGTAAACAAGCTGGTCCAAAATCAAAAGACACCTTAAGATTTACTTGTTTAAACACTGGAAATGCATGAAATCAAACCATAATGACGAAAGTAAAAAGACTAATTAGCTATGGACAGCAAACAAGCTAACTCTTTAGACCAGCAAAATGCCTAACACAGGTTCAGATCTAAGAGGCCAAAGCAAGACTAGTTCACTTTCGTTATGGGAAATTGTAAATGATGTAAGAAATACAAAAGAACAAGTATAATTTCGTTATATAACAGAGGCGGAATGATGGCAATGTAAGGTTGGTTTCAGAATAGGTACAAGACTGGTAACTGGCTGCAAAATCTATATTGAAAACAGGCAAGAAAAAGGGAGGAAACCCCAAATGCAGAAGGCAAAATTGGGCCAACGCAGGTGCTGCACAGCCAGTCTGGCTCTCAGCGTAGGTAACCCCTTCGGGACCTGCGTTGCAAAGCAGGTAGCCTGTGTACTACCTGCTTTGGAAAACGAAAGTTGCGTTTTCTCAGTTTCCGGGTCACAATTTTCTCAAAAATTCACAGTTTTTGCTCAAATCAGAAGCTATCAGTCAAGCACACACTAAGGGATGACAAGGAACATGAAAAGCTATCACTAAGAGCTTACAAGGATCCTTGTAGATCAGCTCTTCAAATCATGAACATGCTCAGAAATGAGCTAGAGTAGTTGCCCTCTACTTCGCTTTTGATATAGTCAAAAGCTTTTCGATTTGGTACTCTTTTGTTCAGGAAATGAATAGAAAAATACTACAAACAATCAAACAGATACGATCCCTAGCGGAGTCGCCAGTTTGTTGTAGGGAAAAGTATCCGACTCGGATGACCCTATCCCACTCTAAGGGTGATAGTACCTCAGCAACAACTGTAAAGAAAACTACTTAAGGTTTACTTCTTTATGAAAGCAAGAGAGAATGAAGAAATGCACTAACCTTTGCCTTGCGCTTAATATTTGCTCCAATCTCTTCTCTTTGCTGCTTGCTCCTAGCTCTTTGCTCTTTTGCTGGCCCAGCTACAATGAGATCCTGCAAAATAACCAAGAAGGAAACTACAAGAAGCATGCAATCATAACTGATTCAAGGATTAGCATAAATCAAATATACAATTATCACAATACATCATTGAAACAAGTGCATATAGAAGAACCTCAATAGCTTTTATTAATGGAAGAAGTAAAGTTCTGAGAGTGTTACAACCATTGAAGGCCCCAACCCAGCAACACCTCCCAGCAGAAAGAATTTCTCCTCTTCACCTCCTTCAAGCAATCACCCAATAGTTCTATAGTGAAACCAACAGCATATCATTACTTTGCACAAGATTCCAGCCTCCTGAGCTCATAGGAGAGAGCTCAATATATAGATGAATTGAGAAAGGATGAGTCAGCTTGCAACTGGTGTGTAGCTGCCTTGTGTCCTCTCTCTCTTCAGTTCTTGAGTCCACTTCGAGAACCTTGCTTCCACTTGGAGAAACAGAGCCTCTGACTCATCACAAGGCGAAATCCCTGATCCAAGTGTCATTTTTGGAAGATTCCAGAGCAATGACTCAGTGTGCCACTTGTCCCATCTCGCTCAGCGCAGGTGGTCTTTGTTCTACCTGCTTTGCAACGCAGGTACACCATGGAGGAGTTGAGTTTCAGCGCAGAAGCCTAGTGGAGCACCTGCTTTGATTTCAGGATTGCTTGTTTTTGAGTGTTTTCAGGTGGAGAACTGATCTGAGAGCTGTTGGTTTGTTGACCTTGTTCCTCTAGGGGTAGGAACATCATGTTTAGGGACTTTGGATCCCTTGGATTATTGACAATTCATGCCCGATGCTGCCAGGCACAAAATTTTCTATAACAATGAAGACAAAAGGGAAGGGGTGCTTCTCTAAATGAATGGAAAGAGGTGCATGATAAAGAGTAAGTGACTTATCATTTGTCAAATTTCGACACGTTAATTATTTACACTAAACATTATATTAATGCATATTTTGATCCCGTGCATACTATATATGTTGGTATGATTTCCTCAACAAATTTAGAAATTGAATCCATCAACAAATTCATTCTTTACAATGTGGAAGCAACATAATCGTGGGTCGCATTGTACAAGCAAACGAGGAGGAAATGGGACAATGACAAGAAAGAATTAAAATGGTTGTATGGTAGAAGCATGCCTTATCCTGGTCATTTAAAAGAAAATATGCCAATGGCATGCCCTAACAGTTAGGTTATTTATCAAGTCAGAGAGAAATACAATGCATATAGTCATTACCCATGTCCTAAAGAGGATGTGCTAAACATAGGGATTGGATGTAGCAACTCGGTAATAATCTATTTCTGTAGATTTTTAACTTCATAATGCACCTTTGAATTGTAACATATATATTTTATATTTTTAATTATGTTCAGGTTATTAGACACATGACACTATGATTTTTTTTCACTTTTTATAGGTGCATTGGTTCACATCTATGTGGGCATATGGACATCATTTTTTCACGAGGGATGTTGATGATGGATGCATGACATAAGATTTTGGAGTGGAAGTCGAGTTTTACCAATCTAGTCGTGTTAGCCACCACGATCAAAACCTAATATAGGAGACATTAGCTTACGGTGGAAAGATACAATAGATCATCCAAGTGGGCTTATTTTTGTTCCAATATGTTATTTTTAGGTGCAAGTGGTGGAACAACTTTGAGAGGAATAATGTAAAGGAATATCGCAATAGTGGGCTGCTATCTATCAACTCTAGAAATATGTCGCATGGGAGCCTTATGTTTTCCTCAAACATTGCAACTAGGTGTTTTTTTACCCAAGTGTGTTGGATAGGGATCGGCGCTTCGTATTAAGACACGACCCTAGATCAAAACATATTTTTGAGAACAATAGTGTAATCATGCTAAGTGAGGAAGATAATAAGGGTGATGACAATGGAGAGTGATATGTACTTGTGTTATTTCAGCATTTATACTATTGTTGTGAGTTTTTGTTTTCTTTGTTTCACTAATTATATTGTTTTTATTCGTCTTGTCAACATTTTATATAATTGGTAAGATTCACAAACGTTTTTACACATTTTTTGCAGTGGAAACATTTTTACACTTAAAATTAAGTATTTCCAATTTTGTAATTTATAATTTAAAAATTAAAATTTTAACATATTTGTTTGATGTATTTAAATCTATTTTATAGTAGACTTCTTCTATAGGCTTTGGATAGACATCAGGATGGATCAAAAGATTGTAATTCAAAACATGAGTTATCAATTCATAACTATATATTATTAATATATCAATCTAAATATACTTGTATTATCTCCTTTCTCAAATGAAATTGTGACTGTCAATCTAAAATAACTCACAAAGTGATAGAAATGGAGAAGGAAAATCATATTTGTATTATATATGTGTACTAAAAGGCCTACTATAACCATCATCAATTTTTTTCAATAATAGTAAAATAACCTCCCTTAATTTCACTATGCAACATGTCTCCATAAATATAAATGCAATGTAAAACATGGTGTACAATATCTATGGTAATAAGGATTCAAGGTGACAATCCTTCTCAAATAGGAAAATGAGAAGAATATAACCAAAATGAGAAAATAGGGAATTTGGAAACAACATTGAAGATTTATTCTAGATTTCGATACTTACTGGTTTATTAATCAGTTCACATGTTTTTTCTTCAAGTTTATTTCAAAATCAATGTAAATTAGGTAGTGATAAATCTATGAGGACTTTAACAATGAAAAAATTGTGTATTAACATGGAAGATTAAATTCTTGACATGAGAGGTAAATTCATGTTTACTATACTTAAATCATGGTTATTTCAACATTATGTAAACTAAAAGGAGATCTTATGCATGTATAAAATGTTGATTACATCTTTTTATGGACCATAAGAGAAACAAATGGGCCTCATGGATGCATGAGAGGTTTTATTTTTTTCTTCATAGATAATGGAAGAGTTTTAACTTTTCTTTTCAATGGTAATTATAAATAAAAGTTGTATTAAAATATTTTATGGCTAAGAATCAAATGATAAATAATGTGATGGTGATTAAGACACATTTGTTTGACTTTCTAATACACTTGGTGATGCATTTTTCTTTTTTTTTAGATTATATAAAATAAATATCTATTTTTATGTATTTGTAACTAAATTATTTAAAGTATACATGTTTTTATCATTGTGGACATGATGTAATATTAGCTAGGAGAAATGTGAAAACATGAATTTTAGTGTCTATCTTGTGATAAGTATGTGGAAAAATTAATATTTCTTGAGTTGTTCATTAAAAAATAATCAATTATATTATTTTTCAAAAAATTAAAGCTAATATAGTATAATTTTTGTATTATTTAACTCATAATCATTATTAAAAAGGATAAATTTAAACCATAGCAACAAATAAAGAACCAAAATAACACCAAAATGTTATATCTTTATTACTAGAAAAAAGTTCACTCTTCTCTTTAAGGGAGAACTTCCAATAGAGCAAATCTTCAACTACATGTAACTTCACAAGCCTTATTTTACATTTTTAATTTAAATTGGTAGGAGTTGTTGTAAATATTGAATTTAAATTGCTTGAAAATATCATAACTTTAGTGAAATTTTGTTAAAATAGAATTGTTTAAGTTATATTAAATCTAAATTAATTATAAAAAATTCTAACTTAAGTTTTTTAAACATCACAATAGATTGAATTTTATAAACCAATATAGATCCATATTAACAAAGGATCTACCAAGAGCCGAGAGGAATCAAATCTCATTATATGAAAATCTCTTTTTAGGATGCAAAACTTGAAAAAAAATGTATATGTCAAAATATTTAATCTCTTTTAGTGATTGATAAATTAGTGATTAAGATGAATCTATAGTGGTTTTCTATCTCTATATATAGATTGACCATAGTGTAATTTTTCATCGATTAAATTGTATTTTTGAACGATTTACTATTATTAATATTTTATATTAAAAATTGAATTAGTTACACATTTTCGTCTTATTAAGAACTAACTAAATTATTTTACCTTTAATTAGTTTTTCCTTGTGAGTATTGAAATATTTTAATAATTATGTTGGAATGAATATGAATGAACTATTTAAGCAATAGAAATATATTTATGGATATTTTACAATTATAGTTTCAACCATATTAAACTTTGTAATTTATAAAAATATCTTTGCATTTTTATTTTAAAGTAAGTCATTTTGCATGTATATATATATATATATATATATATATATATATATATATATATATATATATATATAGATATATATGAACTTATATATATATATATATATATATATATATATATATATATATATATATATATATATATATATATATATATATGAACTTATATAATATATATATATATATATATATATATATATATATATATAATTTTGATATAAGTTCATCAATATATAATATATAATAAATATCATTTCTTAAAAATAAACATCATGATGATAGCCATCTAACAAACATAAACATAATCTAAAATACACATTCAAATTCGCTACTGTCATAAAAGTATATACACCTCTAGCACATATAAACAACACTAGCTAGCACACAAATCTAATAATCTAATATGGCATCATCATCATGATAACATCTAACAAAACATGAGAATTGTTATCTAACATTATCAACACAAACTGCTATCAAATATCTGATACAACAAATGCAGTAGTGGCAGCCTAGTTTATAGGAGAAGATGATGGATGGTCAAGTACTGCCTCAAAAATTGAACTATGAAGTGGAGGAGAAGGTGGTTGATCTACTCTCTTAAAATAAACATGAGGCACCTCTTCCAGTACTGGGATGTGATCATCAGTCAAATGATGAGGTGTACTACCAGAAGGATCATTGGCAGCCTAACCATGATCTGATGGGGTAGTACTACCATAAGCATGATCACAACCCTCATCATCATGATCTGATGGGCTAGCACTATGTGAAGGATCATGTGACATATCTAATGCATGCCCTACATCCCTCCTCGCTTCCAATAGCCCAGTAACTCCGATGATATGATGCATAACACTCATCATATTATGTGGACAAGCCCTCAAGAAATCCAGATGCCTAGGATATGCCCTAACGTCTCAATCCCTCGCAAGGTAGACCCCCTCCTCGACCAAAATTCTAGGTAGTCGGTCACAGTAGTTCATCCTAAATCTGAGACTAGCCCTGCGGGCCCACATGCCCATGCCCCTCTACATTGGAGGATGTCCCTCACCCTCTGGGGCCGCACCAATCTCCACATATCTCTGATCTGATGGGGGAGGAGCAATGTCCCCATAAAATTTGTCGATGCCTACAAAATATATAGTACACAACAATATTTAGACAAATTCATTAAAAAATTTAATAAAACAATAAAGAACGTGTTCAATAAATTTCATTATAATTAATTAAGACATTAAAATGAAACTAGATTAATTTAAACACTAATATTACCTTTATCATCTGTATGCTCACCCAGTGTGAAGAGGATGTTGTGACATTGTCTCTTTTCCATCCCCGTGTACAGACACGACAACAAGAAAAACATGTGCTCAGCCTCACTAGCCAATAGCACTTGTGCCTGGGTGGAAATCCTGGCCAGATGCCTTGGTAGGCCCCTCTTGGGTATCATCTCGCCCCACATGCACATCCGCACCTTAATCATCGGCCTAGGAGGATGATGGTCAAAAGTAGGCCTCGTCTCTAGAAACCTCTCAAAAAATAAATAAAAAATACTTGAAGCAAAAGGGAAGTTTGTCCTCCCACGAATCATTGCACAACATCTATCTAAATCCCTACAAAACTGCTGCAAAAAATAGCATACCATATGCTACATCGTAGGGTCTACATCAAAGAATCAACATAAAGCAAAAGAGGGCAACTAATGTGCTACCCATCACTAGTAATAATGTGTAATGGTGTTCACTAATAACGAGAGGCACCTAACCTCCTGTGCAGCAAAAGAAGCAATTTGTACTTGTCCACTACAGACTTGAAAATATACTAGACGAACTACATGAGCCCCAACATATCTTTGGGAGTAGACAAGATGAATCTATGTTGCAACACCATGGGGAACATCAAGGAACTAGGGAAAATCCTCTCCTCTTGTATAATCCAAACATAAAATATATGTCCTCCTTAGAGGGCCTATACCACATCTTAGGACCAACACAAATATATTTTTGGTGGAAATCCCACTGACGGACTAGTTGTGCCATCAAGCCAAATTGGGCCTTCAGGGATGTAGCCTCCTCATAGTACTTAAGGAGGCATACATTCATCAAGAGCACTCGGTTCACTGCACTAATAGGGAAAGGGTATAAATTTTTCTCCCTCTCATGCCTCCCATAGTTGGATCACATTATATTGGTCTGTGATTTCCTCCTCCTGTTGTTGCTCCCTCTATTGACATCTCTGCTACATGATTGACATATAAAATACATCATCCTCATACATAAAACATAATTTTTTTATGAAAATAAAAATATATTTATAAATATGGACATATAACTTTCAATTAAAAAAAATCATCCCCGGTGCACCCAAAAAATAGTAATGCAACGGCTTTGGTGCATTATCAAACAGAAAATCACTGGTAACAGTGCGTACATACATATGATGCACCACTTTGGTTCACATACATACATTTTCAACATGGTGCATTGAGACAACCTTATGCACTGGTGCATATGTATAATATTTTCGTACCAGTACGAAACGTCTAGGTTATCAAACGCACCGAGCTATATTTTTTAATATTATGTTTGCGGTGTGTTTAGTAAATATAAACACACCAACGTACAATTTATAGATTTTCCATGTGCATTATAATTTACAAAACGCATCGACAACATCACGGCGCGCTAGGTTCATGCACCGAATTGCGATGCACCCTGTAAATTTACAGGGTGCACCGCTATCGGTGCAAGCCAAACCAGTCGAACTCACCATGCAAGAATTAAAAAATAAAAAACAAATTTTTTGACCTAATCTACAATTCTAATCCGCTAAAAAATTAAATTAGAAAGAAACATAGAGATTAATTGGACATTTGCTCGTTGGGGATGCACAGTTAACACTGTAAATGAGAAAAACAAATTTCACCACCATTTGAGAAAATTTGAAAGCCACACGTTGAGCACAGTACAAAAGGGTGGTGAGCAAGAGAAGCACTAATGGTAGGGCACTTGTGTGAGGCAAGGGTGGCATCGATGCTTCAGAGAGCTACAATACTACAAATGATAGAAATGAAATTTACGACTGGTAGTTTTTTTTATTTAAATATGTTTCGGTGCGTTAGTATAACATGAGCACCGATGCGTACTATTTCCAGGAGCACCACATTTTCTTAAAATTAAAAACCCTAAATTGGTGCTCTTGTTAAGATGCATCTAGGCATTTTAATAAATGAACCGCACTAGTGCTTTGTGGGAATATAGCACCACATTTTTTTTTAATTAAAAACCCTCTAGTGGTGCTCTTTATAAGATGCATCAGGGCATTCTAATACATGAACAACATCAGTGCTTCGTGGGAATATAGCACTACATTGTTTTTAAAATTAAAAAATGTATAGCAATGCTCTTGTTAAGTACACGACGGGGCGTTTTAATACAGGAACAACACCGGTGCTTCAAGAGGATATAGCACTGATATGGTGAAATTAATTTTTGGATCAACATTTTTGAAAATTTAACCCTTTTCTGGTGTTATCAAGTAGTATACCCACTAGTGCGCTTTTGTACTTAATGCACCGTTATTTTTTTATTTAAAAAAATAAATAAATCTACCACGGTGCACCATGTCCTATTAGGCATCGGTGTGTATGTGGATAGTAAATCACTAGCGCGTTTGTATATTATAGATGCATCGTTAGAAAAAATCCACTAAAACATTTGCCCGCCCACATTCGTTAGTGACCTCCACTACAAACGGATTTTTGGGTTATTTTTATAGGGGCTTTCACAAAAACCTCCACTAAAAGGCCTTTTCCTTGTAGTTTCAGAGGATGGTTTATGATACAAATGAAGGCAGTGTCCATGGAAACAAAAGAAGTTTTTTATCCATCAATAGTTGTAAATTTAACAGTCCCATTGTTGAAGACTATGTCATCTTCATAAGGACCTATCCACCTTGTACAAAGCTTCCCTTTAAAATACTTGAATTTGGATTCATGTAATAAAGCCTAGTCACCTTTCAAAAACATCTTTTTCTTGATAAACATCTCATGCCACTTGGGCCTTGTTACTGGATGATATCATTATGTTTTATGGAAGCCAAGTGAAATTCTCCTAATTCATTTAGTTGGTCCAAATAGTGTCTTTGTGTTGTAGTCAAATCCAAATTTACTTCTAAATAAACCTTGAGTTCCTAGATCTCGAACTCAATGGGAAAGATAAGACTCTTACAACACATAAACTCATATGGAGAGAAGGTCGTGGTGTTTCTTCATGTAGTTCTATACGCCTAAAGTGCCTCTAGAATTCTCTCAGCCCAATGTCAATGGTGACTAGCGACAGTCTTTGTCAGAATTTCCTCAATCGCTTTGTTGGTACTATATACTTGTACATTAGCTTGTGGTTAGTAAGGTGAAGCAATCCTATGATGAATATTATACTTTTTGACGATATTTTCAATCTACTAGGAAGCAAAATGTGGCCCTCTGTCTGTGACTATCTCCTTTGGCACTCCATAACAAACAAAAATATCTTAAAATGAAAGAGTATAGAATAGCTTGCTCAGTAACTTTAGTGAGTGCCTTGGCTTCAAACCACTTGGTAACATAATCTATAAAAACTCGAATATAATAATTCTAATGAGATGGGGATTTGATATGCCCAACAAATTCACAATCCCATTTCTCAAAAGGCTCTAAAATGAACTAAATCTGAATGACATCTCATATGATCGGATGGGTTGGCCCATCATTTGGAAACTGTCACACCCTTGCACATACTTCCTTGCATCCTAAAATATGGTAGGCTAAAAGTAGGCCATATGAAGCACTTTATGACCCGTTCTCTTATTAGCAAAGTGTATGCCACAAGGTTCTTCATGGAAAATATTCAAGATGTTGTGGACTTCATATACTCTCACATGTCTTATTTGATGATTTGGCCTAGTGAAAAGAGATAGCCATCCACCCAAAAATATCACACACTTTGTTGAATTATTTTTCGTTTTCTCTAGGAGAAAGGTCGTATGGAAGTCTTCCTGCAGTGAGATAGTTAACAATGCCTACATACCACGGTGAGAGTAGAAACTGCAAAAATATATTCATCCACAAAATAATCCTCAACACATAAAAGCAAAAATGGGATGGACTTTGCTTACCAAGCAAAATCTCTGGTCATCTATCTCATACCATAAATACATATGTCCCTTACAAGTCATGGACTGGATTCGACTGCCTGGCTGGAACAGAACAGGTATTTCATCAGTGTGGAAAGCCTTATTCTACTCGCTCCCCCTCATTCAAAATCATCTTACACGGAGAATCAAGGATGGATCCAGGGCTCGCATCGGTATGGATCCATGGACAGGAGGAGGAGGGAGATGTTATCTCCCTCGTGAGCTTATTCGATTACTCGATCAACAAAATATTAGAGTAATAGCTCAAATTGCAGAGCAGTAGAATTCATCCATATTCACACAAGCATGGAATCTGCAGCTCAGTTAAATTTGCCTCCAGTCTAGAGTAATAGCTCAAATTGCAGAGCAGTAGAATTCATCCATATTCACACAAGCATGGAATCTGCAGCTCAATTAAATTTGCCTCCGGTCTGGCATCAAAATTGGGAGGATTACACAAGTGCTCTGAGTGAATCCCATATTCGCATTAAGGATGGACCTAACGAACTCATGTGGAACAAGGCTGAATCTGGATATTACTCACCCAAGGAAGGCTACCTGTGTCTGATTAATTACAAAAAATCAGAAATAACTCAAAGCTGGTGGAAGATCATCTAGCAATTAAAGACTCCACCCTGGACAAAATTCTTCTTCTGGTGCATTCTCCGGAACAAGGTCCCTACTGGGGAATTGCTTATGCACAGGTCTGTGCATGGTCCCACCTGGTGCATACTATGCAAACAGCAGTCCAAATCGACCACTCATCTGTTTCTTACATGTGGAACCACAAAACAGATATGGAAGGATGTGGCTGAGGAGATCGGGTTCATAGGGGCATGGGAGGGTGAAAACATCACAACAGCTTGGGAGGCCTAGAAGCGAGCTCATTCTGGAACAAACCGCACATGTCTTCCTCTCATCATTTGCTGGGCTATTTCATTGGCAAGGAACAAAATGATCTTTGAAAATTGCTTGATTTGATGGCAAGCTATTATTGCCAAAATCATTGTAGCATATCTCGAATTGCCTGAATATACTCCTCCTCGCTCTCGCAGACCATCTACCCCTGACCCCATAGATCACTCCATACCATGGGCTTTTTTCGATGGAGCAGCTCAACAACATGGATGTGGGGGGGGGGCTTTATACTATATCTATCTGATCAACATCATTACAAAGTCAAGATGGGCTTAGGCGTAGGAACGAACAATTTTGCTGAGCTCATAACTCTTCGTCATCTTATGCATTTTGCTTTAAATCATGAGTGTAGAGACTTACGGATATATGGGGACTCAAATATTATCATAAATTGGATCAATCTGAAATCTAGATGTCATGCACACACACTCTTAAATATTCGGGATGAAGTTATGCACCTCAAATCACAATTTAATAACATCATTGTTCGTCATATCTACAGGGAGCATAATCACAGTGTCTATGGATTATCCAAGGAAGCCATGCACCTACCAGGAGGACAGTGGATAATCCATGAACAGAGGGATATCTCTCAGTACCAGTACTACAACAGGCCTTATATAGAACAAATCTACCCTCGGGTGGATGACCACTGATTTTTTGCTGAACTGACGAGTATATATGATGGTGTAGATAATATAGTTTTTATTTATGCAACAGCATCCTGCTAGATGCAATTATGTTTTTATATAGAATACTGATCACAGCATCATCCTGCATGATGATTGTTTGACATTTTGATACAACATCATCCTGTGTGATGATTTTTTTTTTTTTGACACAGACATGTATAGGAATGGTTTATAGATACTATAGTCATGGAGGAAATCCGCATATGTTGAACAGCATTTACTATATGTAATTTTTCACAATAAAATGAAAGATTACGATTTTTCCGATGGAAAAAAGAAAAATCCTCAACACATAAACTATCAGTATTGTTGGGAAGCCTAGAAAGGAAGTTAGCAATGGCATTATCCTTTCAAATCTTGTCCATAATAGTGATATCAAATTCTTGCAATAAACATAACCACCTAGTAACCCTACCATTGGTGACTAGTTTATTCATTAAGAATCAAATAGAAGAGTGGTCAGCATGTACATAAACCTAATAACTTGTAATATAATGCTGAAAGTTGTTAATAGCATGTAAAATAAGAAACTCCTCATTTATTTTATAGTTCAATTTAGCAAGGACGAATTCTTGTTGATGTAATAGATAACATAAAACTTGTGTTCTTCTTGTTGTCCCAGCACAACCCCAATAGAAATGTCAGAGGCATATGTAGAAATATGGAACGGTAATGTCTAATTGGGTCCACATAAAATAGGAGTTTTTGAAACACACCTTTTTAGACTTGTAGAAGTATTTCTATATTTCTTAGTCCATATAAATTCTACATTTTTTTAAAGTAAGGAAAATAGTGGGGATGCTATCTTAGATAAAATTTCTGTAAAACACTTGTAATAACTAACATGCCCTAGAAAATTGTGTATCTCTTTTTTGTTTTGGGAGTAGGAATTCTTAGGATTACCTCTATTTTCGTCGGATCAATGTGTATCCTTGCAGTAGAAAGATAGTGTCCCAACACAATTCCTTCATTCATCATCATATGACATTTTTCACTGTTCAAATAAAGATAAGTTTTCTTACATCATTCTAGAACCTTCTCAAGCTTAGCTAATTCTATATCAAATTCATTTCCATATGGTGTAAAATCATCCAAAAAGTTTCTAAAAAATCATTAACGAAGTCTGGAAATATTAGTGACATAACTTGTTGGAAGGTAGTTGGTGCACTGTAGAGTCCAAAGGGAATGACTTGGTATGAAAACATACATGTTGGAATGAGCATCGAGATATGAATGATAAGCATGAATTGCTTTATTATTCACAAAGATGTTACATATAGATACATTGTGTGACTGTTGGATTCATCTTCTAAGGCCTCTTGGACTCCCTGTGATGGTTCACCTTCCACACCATAGCCCTATGAGAATTAGGTATCCAACATTCCCCCATTAATCTAAGGGGGCATATATGACTCCAAGAAGAGAGTTGCAATACAAAAATGTAAAAATTCATAGTAGTAATTGGTTGAATGTGCTCTATGAAATTATGGTATAAGGTGGGAGAACTCGAGGTCTCAACCGATGGTGGTTTAAGGTTGACCACCAACACTAGCATGCTTTGTGCAATTCCTGGAATACTTCCAAATATGGCTAGAAGTTGAATTCTTCTAATAGAGGAAGTGATCCCTAATGTTGTGAAAAGGGAGACCATTGGGATCTCAACCTAGAACACTTGATGCAGTTCCTAGAATAATTCCAAATTTGGCTAGAAGTTGAAGTCTTCTGCTAGAGGCAGTGCTCCCTAATTATTAGAAAAGGGAGACCATTGAGCTCTTAACTGATGGTGGTTTAAGGTTGACCACCAACTCTAGAATTCTTACTGTAGTTCTTGGAACAGTCTCGAATTTGGCTAGAAGTTGAAGATTTCTTCTATTGGAAGTGCTCCTGATACTAGTTTGAAGATGACCATAAACGGAATCACGCTCATAACTTTGACTTTGGTTGCAACTTTGATTATGGTTCAGGGTTGAGGCTCTGATTTTCACTATTTCTTAGGCTATGGCTTAGTCTCTTCAAAATTGGTATCTTATCATCAATTCCCCCTATTGTATACAAGGTGAGAAGATGATATCATTGCTACTCAGGCTTACTTCAATACTTGAATCTATTGAAGAATCTAGGGAAAATTAAGTTAATGAGATTCTTCTCGCCATGATAACTATTTGTGAGGTATTTTAACTTTTTCTTATTATCACAATCTTCTTGTTATTATTTCATCAAATAGTTACTAAAACAAAAGAGACACGAACACAAGATGTTGGCTTTCTTCCAGATCCAAAACCTCTCACTCTTTGAGAGGAAAACCCGCACAAAATTCTTCTTATAAAGGTTCCAATTGACGAATACCAAGACCATTACCCTTGACCTATTAGGCCACTCCAAGACCAAGACACCAATCCTCTTCTTTGTCACTGCTAAGATCATCATCATTATTGCAACACTGATGCCATCACTACTGCACCACAGATATATTCATTACTATTGCAATATCAAGGCCATCACTGAGATCATCAATGTTGCAACACCATTGCACCTTCATAGAGATCTTTGATAATAAAAATGAGATCTTATACTGAGATATGTACATATAGGAGTGTTGCATCTATATGACCTTCCATCAATATCATGACTATGTCTATATGATTACTTCTATGATGAGATTATAAATGTATTTAGAATGTATGTCGAGACCATGTATGTTGGGATAGAGTGTTTCACTGTGGGATCACTGATATCCTCATCATCTGAGACTATGATTGTGCCTAAAGAGTATGTTGAGAGTGTATTACTGAGAGATATTCATCACACATATGACGAGATGGTGGTTGTATGCTGAGACAGTGCTCATTATGACTGTGAGGAGGCTGAGACATCACCTCTATGACACCATCTGAAAAACAAAAAGATCCTTATCCATCTGAAACTCTGAAGTATTGTACTCATATGAAATTTTTGAACTACTGTACTTGTCCAAGATTTCAGAGGATACGAGTTCCTACTTGTCCTGTAATGCAGATCTTACATGCCTATTTATAGTAGTTAGTCTCCATAATAAGCCGACATGAGAGAGTGAATCGTCGTGTCTCCTTATTTGAGCCGACATGGCTGCTTTTTACATTGTTTGGAGGCCGACTTCTTCAAGAGGGATTGTGCTTGTCTTTGGAGGCCTGTTAGACATTTTTATAGACTTGTATACATTGAACATAGGCTCAAGAACAGCTTCTTCATACACAACATTGACTCTTTGACTTAGTAATAAATCCTAAGGCTCTCAATGGGAGCCACTAACAAATAAACCTCTTGCTCATGAAACCCATGCAGAAAGGCATACAAAAATAATTTTATTTATTTTATTTCATAATTTACAAAGATCGTGTCATTATGAAGATCGAACCTAGTTACACTTTCTTCAACACTTCCTCTTAACTAGGGAGATATTCATAATGGTACTTGGTCATTCTCAATCTGAAGAATTTCTCATAAGAATAATTAGAGTAGTAACCCATTTGTATAGCATCATAGTAACCAACATTGTTTCCATAGCAAGGCCTTGATTGATAGCTCTATCTCTTATTAGATCATAGCGCAATGTTGGTGAGACCAATGACTATAGACACCTTCATCATTGTCTCTCAAGGTACATGCCCACCTGGGTGTTTCATTGAGTTTTACCTTCTACGAATATTCATATCTTAGGTTCCCAACCCTCAAAGAATATCAGTCCTCTTTCCTACTCTTATCTTGGATTCCCTACACATCATCAAAGAGCATTGGATGCCAGATGATTACCCAATCCTCCATTCTTTCTTCCCAAGTGAAGACAAGAATGTTGTGTCTATATCTCCCTCTTAACTAGGGAAGATATGCCCATTTCTGTAAAGGAATGTACCCAAGTTCCCTATGACCAAGAACTTTCCCAAGCTCCCTCTCAATTAGGGACTTATCAGAGCTCCCTCTTAACTAGGTACACTCCTTTTCATCAGCAGCTTCCTCTTCGTGGGTCCTTCAGCTTCTTGATCAATTTATTTCATTGATGTCATGAAATTTAGTCAAGCTTCTTCCTTGTAGGGCATTAACCATCCATCATTTTCCTTATTGGTTCATCATGTCATTCCTTTCTTCATAGAAATTGGCCTTCTTGATAAATATATGGAACCTTCGTCATATGGCCACTTCTTCCTCATCATGTTTCTTTCAGGAATTTCCATCCACCACATGAATGCTAGTTGTACTTGTACTTACAACTCTTGTTCCAGTAGCCCTGCATGAACTCATCCAGATATTATTGAAGAAATCAAAACATAACATTAAACCAAACGGTACCCTACGAGATGGCTCTTCATCATGACATCTTCCTATAGGTATCAGCATCCTGCATACATGTTGACATATCTCCCAAAGATATCCATTGTCAAGGGTCTCCATCTTTTCCAAACTTTCATCGGAATCTTCAAATCTTTCCAGGAGATTTCCTAGTCAAATATTTTTGGTCCTTTGGATGTTTATTGCCTTCATCATGGTTTCATATCTCACGATCTCTTCCTTCCTCACACATTCCATTCCCAAGAGCTTTCAATCAGAGTTCCTTAATTGTAGTCAACCACCTCATACTTCATATGAGGACATATTATGTTTATTTCATCTAGTGTGACTTATGCCTTCCTACATCCTTTCATAGGAGGAGATCCTTTTTCTCTTGATCATGCTTCTCAAGATAGAAGTAGTGATCCATGTTACCTGCAACCATACTACATGAATTTATAATATTAAATACAAGCATACATACCTCATTTTACCTTTAGGTCATCTAGGATTCTTTCAGTGGCTTCCTTGATTGAAGTGCCTTCAACCCCTTGATATTCTTCTTCTCTTATGACATCATACATGAATTCCACAAGTTGGAGTTTCTGATGAAACACTTGCTTTCTCTCTAGATTAGTGAACCCTCCGTTGAGAATTCCATCAGAGAATATTAAGGATCTTGCATGTTCCCATCTGGCAGATGTTTCCTTTTTGACTTGATGTATGATGAGCCTTGTCCTGTATGACTTCTTCATTTCCTTTAATGTCCAATGAGGTTTTGAAGAGATATATCCTTCATGTTTGATTGTCATGGATTTTTTCCTTCATGATTCCCTTGTTGATGTCACGAGATCTTGTTTAAAATGATGCCATGATGCATCTTATTATCATGGTCATATCTATAACAAAAGATTTAGGAGCTTATGATAGGACCCTTTTGTGAGGGATACCATCTCAATCATATTAGAGATATGTTACTCCCTCTTTCCTTGGCCTTTATCTTCAGCTTCCTTCATCTTTCCAGCGATATGAGCTTTCTTTTTATAATATTTCCATAGCACTAGTTTGTCTTATTTGAGGACCAAACTTCTCTTTCCTTTCTGCAAATGTTTGAGTCCTTTACCCTTCAATACTTTTTCCCTCAACTTGTCTTTTTCTATCTAGCATAGAGACCACAAGTTGTCGAATGAGGTAACTTCCTTGTCATTTGTTACCTTGCTTTATCAATTAGTTCATTTCAAAACAATGATGATTATCTTCTTATCATCTCTCCTAGATCTCCCAATTGAGATCTTATGAAGATATCCCTTCATTATTTTATGCCTTCAATTTTGTGTATATCATGTCTAAGTGATATGACCTTCTTTTCTGCATTATTCAAAGAGTATATCTTCTAGCATTTCATATATCTCTTTTATGTCTCCTCTCCTGTTACATAGGGATGAGAGGAACTTTGACTGATTTCATAAGAATCCTATGAGTCCCTTGATCCTTTTCAATGCATTCAAACAATGCTTGATCTTCAGAGACTTTTCCATAGATATCAATGACTTCTCTTCCAGGGACTATATCTATCCTCCTTTCTTATGCAAGGAATTTCGATTACCCAACCAATTTATAGATCTCCTTGCAGACAATAAATCATTTAACCAAACTTGATTATAAAATGAAAGATACTTACTTGACAAGTGAAGATGAACTCTTCTACTTGATCACTTTAATGATGGTTGAAGAAGATTTATTAGAGCTTCCTCTTGGATGATCTTCTTTCAGATGAAAACTTTCTTCAGTAGAAAACGGTTGGTCCCTTTGATGAGGATGATTTGTTGCTTCTTTGGATGATCTTCTTCTAGGGCAAGGAGATGATCCTTGATTGCTTTTATAACCTTGAATATGACAATACCTTCTTGTCTTCAATATGGTTTGCCTTCTAGGGTCTCTACTTTCTCCAAGATGATGTGATCTTCATTTTTTAGGTCCTTCGAGCTAGCTTGCTTTGTAGACAACTCAATGAGGGTCTTAGTGGCCTTTTGATGATGACTACAGAGACAAAATCTCTTGTTGTTGTAGACTGCTTCTGCGATCTAGGGTTTGATCCTTCAATGTAGATATTGATATCCTTCAACTTTCTTTGATGCCCTTCTCAGAACTTGATCCTTGAATGTCTCTTTGCTATCCTTCCTTTGACTTCAGCACCTTAGCTCTGATACCATGTGGAAGAATCTAAGGAAAATTAATTTAATGAGATTCTTCTGGCCATGATAATTATTTGTGAGGTATTTTAACTTTTTCTTATTATCACAATCTTCTTATTATTATTAGAGTGTGTCTTCTTAATTCATCAAATAGTTACCAAAACAAAAGATACATGAACACAAGATGTTGGCTTTTTGCCAAGGCCAAAAAATTTCACTCTTTGAGAGGAAAACCCGCACAAAATTCTTCTTATAGAGATTCCAATTGACGAATACCAAGACCATGACCCTTGACCTATTAGGCCACTCCAAGACCAAGACACCAATCCTCTTCTTTGTCACTGCTGAGATCATCATCATTGTTGCAACATTGAGGCCATCACTACTGCACCACAGAGATCTTCATTACTATTGCAATATCAAGGCCATCACTGAGATCATCACTGTTGCAACACTATTGCACCTTCATAGAGATCTTTGATCATAACAATGAGATCTTATACTGAGATATGTACATATAGGAGTGTTGCATCTAGATGACCTTCCATCAATATCATGACTATGTCTATATGATTACTTCTATGTCGAGATTATAATTGTATTTAGAATGTATGTCGAGACATGTATGTTGGGAAAGAGAGTCTCACTGTGGGATCACTGATATCTTCATCATTTGAGACTATGACTATGCCTAGAGAGTATGTCGATAGTGTATTACTGAGAGATCTTCATCACACATATGTCAAGACTATGACTATGTCTTAGTATGCTAAGACAGTGCTTATTAATATTATGAGGAGGTCGAGACATCACCTCTGTGATACCATTCAAAAAACATAGAGATCCTTCTCCATATGAAACACTGAAATACTATACTCATCCAAAAATTTTGAACTATTGTACTTGTCTAATATTTCAAAGGATCCAAGTTCCTACTTGTCCTATAATGCGGATCTTACACACCTATTTATATTAGTTAGTCTCCATAATAAGTCAACATGAGAGAGGGGACCGTTGTGTCTCCTTATTTGAGTTGACATGACTGATTTTTTCATTGTTTGGAGGCCGACTTCTTCAAGAGGGATTGTGCTTGTCTTTGGAGGGCTAGTAGAGATTTCTATAGACTTGTATACATTGAATATAGGCTCAAGAAGAGATTCTTCATACATGACATTGACTCTTTGACTTATTAATAAATCCTAAGGCTCTTAATGGGAGCCACTAACAAAAAAACCTCTTTCTCATGAAACCCATGCAGCAAGGCATACAAAAATAATTTTAGTTCTTTTATTTCATCATTTACAAAGATCATTTCATTATGAAGACTGAACCTAGTTACACTTTCTTCAACAGAATCCTCACTATCAATCCCCTCTTATACCATACAAAGTGAGAGGATAATCTTTCTAGAGTGCTCACATGGATTTACATAAAAAAAACCATGATCCTCCATGCAAAAAAATCAATAAGGGTGTTAGTTTATATGGAAAATGCACCCATTTACAATGCAATTTAACTAGTAAACTTACAAAAAAAACACCATTTGCAAGTTACCATAATTTTTTTCTTTATCCCCAAGCAAGCCTTCCCCTTATGACTTCACAATCCCATGTCCACTTACAATAAAATAATACACTTCACAATCCAACAATGAATAAAATATATGTATAATAACTAGCATGGACCATGAGAAGCCAAGAAATAATACTTTTTTTTGTTTCTTTATTATCAAGGCATAAGAAGAAAAACTTATAGTTGATGAATTAAGCTCCCATTAGGATTGATCATATGAAAGGACACTAAATAAAGACCCAATGACTCATTCATAAGTTGCTCTCATATGCACGATCTCGCCTTCATCTCCCTAAGTCAGAATGGGAAAAAACTCCAGCATCAACTGATATGGACTGCATCACCTTGAATATGGTTTGGTCATTCTTTATTACATTACGTTTTATAGTGAATCCCACCTTGCATCCATTTCAATACAGGGTCCATACATGAACCAGAAACAAAGAGCCATCATGGGTGTTCTCTTTGTCACACTCCATAGCACTCCTTAGCAGATCATATTGTATTTCCTTGAATTGCAGTGAACTGAGGAAAATATTCAACATGTTTGCATCCTTATATTGCTTTGCTAAAATGTGTAGACCCATATGTATTGAGAATATATAGTTATAAAATATTCTTCCAATAAAGTGCATTGACAAGATTATTCAAAAGAACACTCATAGGGTTGTCAACCACATTCTTTATCCTAATAGTATAATTGTGCTCAATGTCATCTTGTCCATCATCAAAGACATAGAACCAATACATTGTAGTTACTCTTACAAGACCTTGAATCCTACATATTGTGCATAGAGACACCCATTCATGCACTCTATAAATTTCTTAAGCTCATGAATCAATAATGTTTATCTTTTACATTAAACTAAAATATAATGGAAAATTGTGCATTGCAGTGGCGTCATCGAGAAAGCAGGTCGTTCTAGAGAACCAGTGCAACAATGTCTAAGTTTATTAGAAGGGAAATGATAGCAAAGAAGCTTCAAGCATTGGACATTTTCTCAATGCAAAGGAGGACAAAGAATCAACGTTACGATGGCTCACTTAGGCTAAGCGTTACTCAGTTCAGTTTTGTTCAAGGCAGGAGCAGCGCATTTCATGAACAATGGCAAAGTGAACATTGGAATATGAGTTGATACCATGTTAGAGCATTAGAGAAATGGTAGAAAAGACCAAGGGTTTCAATATTTATCAGAGTGGCACATATGACCAATTTAGAGAGGCACATTTGATAGGTTCCTGAGAAAAACCTTCTCTAATACTAATATTGGAATGAGCAACCAAATCTGAATGATAAGCATGAATTTCTTTATCATTCACAAAGAATTTACATATAGATACGTTATGTGATCGTTGGATTAATCTTCCAAGGTCTCTTGGACTCCCCGTGATGGTTCACCTTCCACACCATAACCCTTAGCAGATTAGATGTCAAACAATACCCCAGGGGTAAGTTAACGTGGTTTTATCTTGATCTTTAGGTGCAACCTATTTTATTATAACCCCTAAACCTGTCAATAAATGAAAATAATTTCTTAATAGATTGAATATCAAATACTTGATCAATAAAAGGCAGTGAGAAGTGGTCCTTTTGAGTGACCTTATTGAGCTCCCTATAGTCAACAAAAATTCTCCATTTGTTGTTCTTCTTAGACATGATGACAAATGGGGACACCCACTAGTTGTCAGAGATTGGATGGATGAAATTTTCATTCAATAATTTTTTAAGTTCTTCCTAAAGAATATCCTTCAAGGTTAGGTTCATTTTCCATTGCAGTTGTTGGACAGGATGGAGTCCATCCTTCAAATAAATATGATGAGTATATAAACTAGGATGAATTCCTTTAATATCGGTATAATCCCATCAAAACCTTGTGTGTTCTTCCACAAAAATTGAATCAAATTTTCTCTCAGCTTAGGAGATAGATTATGGTTAAAATTTAAAGTATTTTTGGGCTCAATTTCACTTGAGACACTCTAAATATTTGGGGCACTCGGTATCCTTTCTATGATAAGATCGTTAATGACAACATTATAACTAGGCCCATTCATTATATAATTTAAAAGATGGGATATTGGTTGAGTAATAGCAGAGGAATTACTAATAAAATTGTGAATAGTTCCATCCTTTGTTTCATTCTTAAAAGGCAGGGCCTTCCCAATAGTGAGGAGTGCCCATGCATCATCCCCTTCTGGTTCAAATTCAAAATACAGAGGGTTTTCATAGTCAACACTTGGTTTGGTTGGAGGGTAGAGGACAAGATTCTTTGTGAAATTTCCATCAAACATTCCCTTAAAACTTGATCTGCAACTAATGAATGCATTTTTGATGGCTGGCCATAGTTTTCCCAAGATCATGGATTATCATCCTAGGTGTTTTGTAGGATACTACCTAGGAAATAAGCTAGATATTCCCAATAGTCTACTGAAATGACCACATCTTCTAAAATTCCCTCTAGCTGAATTTTGAACCATTATCAGCTAGTTCTAGTACAGTAGGGGTTGGTCTCAAATTGGTGAATCCAAGCAAATAAAAATTTTCTCTAGTCATTATATTTATTGTAGTGCCCAAATCAACCATCGCATTTTATTTAATATGGACTGTTACTGTCAAATTCCCTAGGTCATCATATTTGGTATGTGGAGCTTCACCCAACATCAGCGCTGACAATTTTCCCACCACATGGACAGTGGGAGAATCTCAGGGCTTCATACCAAGTTTATTAACACAAATTTCCCTTATTGCTTTTATATAGATCGAGACATATTAGATTGCTTGGAGTAATGGAATTTGGATGTGAAAAAATTCCATCTCCTTTAGGAAATCATACTGAGGTTGTGGAGTAGTATTGACTATAGTTAATCTCTCTAGATAAGGTGGATTCGAAGGAGTCTCAATGTTGACAACAACATCAGTTTTTACAAGTCCAACAATAACAACAAAATAAACTATTTTAGGAGTTTCAACAATAATAGCAGTGCCAATTGTTATAGTGGTCTCAATAGTAATAGTTTCACTAGTTATATGGGTTTCAACATGTTGTCTTTCTAATAATCCTTGTATTGGAGTTTCTTCCCTAGGTGATTTCTCTTCTTTTTATTATATAATGACAAGGAAAACTCTTAGATTTACTATTCTCCCCTACAACAAAAATACGTATTTACATCCAATAAGGGAAATATAGGATAAATGGGCACTTCAACTTGTTTCACTGCCTTATTATTTGGATTAGTATTACTTTCTACAGGCAGTTGGGGTCGCAGAGGGGGATTACTCATTGGTGTATTAGAAGGAAGTTACAGTTGTCGCTACTGCATGGGTAATTGTATAGGAAACTGTCTTGGAAATTAGGTTCCACGCCATCCTTGTGGTCATGGAAATGGTTGATTTGGAGGGGAAGGCCACTAGGGCTAAGGCACGGGGTACTGAACCAAGGGAGGATTAGAAAATTGTCAAGGGATTGTAGAATATTGCATTTGCTAATGAACTTGTTGAGGATTATACATAGAGTTGAGGTATTTAAAGAATATGATGGATCTTGAGCCATACCTGGTTTTCGATCTTGTCATGGTTTCTTAGAGCCAAAGAAATATGCTAATTCAAATTATTTTCCTGATTCCTTGAATATTTCTTTTAACCTTGGCAACAATGGCAAGTTTCATATAGAATGTTCTTACTCACAGATGTTACATATCTCCACATTATGAAGAGGGCATTCTTTAAGGGGTTCTTCTTCCCATAGTTGGGGCAGAATATAAATAGAGTTTTCTTAGCTTCAATCTACTTCTATTTCACTTGTAACATATCTAACTGAGTATATAGAGAACTAATAATATCGATTTTGACCTTTTAAAATACATTACCAACTTCTACTGTTTGTACCTCGCCATTAGCTAATTTTTGTATTTTAGCATAGGCATCTCATGCCAAATCCTTGGTTCTTTTGATCCTCTTGAGATCCTTAAATAAAGTTAAACTATATCAACATAGGGTTCCTTTGATGTCTCCCTTTTCCATGAGGTTCAACATGTCTATACAATCATCCCTCATTCTATGAATCATAATTATCATCAAAATATCTTTATCCAAATCACTATGCTTGGGCCTTTATTAGTTGTATTGAAGGTGCTTGATTAAGTCTTCCAAGCTCTTATCCTCCCTCTAGGACATTCTAAATAGTTCATCCCTTTGATCCCTAGTCCAACAATAATCTTGACACTTTTCTAAAAAGGTTTTCTTCATGCAATCCCAGGAAAAAATAGATGCACCACCAAGTCCCATGAACCATCTTAATGCAACTGAGAAACAATTTTTATTTATGGGCATCTGAGATGTAATCACAACTCCAACAAAAAACATTGAATTTGAAGAGAAAAGTTGTTGCCATTATGACACAGATTGGCGCTATGACAAAGGTGTTGTCCTTGATGGCAACTCACACAGATGACAGATCATAGTTCAGGCTCTCAGAATGAAGAAAAAGAGGTATACGCAGGTTCCCCATTGATCAAGCCACGTATACACACGAGTTCGCAAACCAAAAGACGCGTATGCGTATACATGCACTTTCACGCAAGGAAAGGCGTGTATATGTTGGAAAACTTAGTTTTGGTCGGTGGTATTTGGTCCATCATATTTTGATCCATGGTATTGGTCCAAGGTATTCTATCCGAAGTGTTGACCCCAGATATTTGGTCCAAGGTATTGATTCTAGGTGGTTTTTGACCATGGTATTCAGTAAGGCCTAAGACTATATAAGGAGGAGAAGATCATTAGGCAAGGACACTCAAGAATTGAATATCTAATGAGAAATAAGATCTAGAATACATGTCTTTGGGTTATGGTGCATAGCTGGATCTGAATCAAGGATGAACCTGAGCGCTTGATGAAGGATAAGTTCTATTGATGGGTCAAGATCTTAAGGCTTGAAAAGAAGTATCTTTATGTGGTTTTGATCTTTTATAAATGGCACATGTCGTAATCTGTAAATCTGATGATCTGGGTATAACTAATGTCTGAATAGTTGTAAAAGTTAAATCATATTTTACAGATCTGTACGCAGGTTCATTATAGCAAAGGCACGTATACACGTCGGTTCGACATTTGAAAAGTGCATATACGTAGGTTTGCCTTGATACAAGTGCGTATGCATGCAGGTTCGTCACATTGAAGTAGCGTACACCTCATAAAATATTTTTTAGCTACTTCTAATTGTTGTTGCAGTGTTCTGGGTTCTGGCTTGGGTTCTGGTTACTATTACTGTATTCTGGTTATAGCATTCAGAGAAGTGATTGTTTGATTCAATTTTGGTTGGTGCAAAGGAGATTGATTGATGCAGATATATTTTGATGTTTGATTGATGTTATTGATGGATCCAGTTTGAAAATTTATGAAACATGGTCCCTAGAAGAAAAAGAGAAGGTTGTAGCCTTCTGTAGGTCAGCACCTACGTACTAGTAAACACATCAGCTAGTACAAGAACTAAGGGGGTTGAAGCTCCCTTCTAGGAGAAGCTAGAGAATGAGAGAAGGTTGTAGCCTTCTACAGGTAGAAGCTTGCGTACTGGTATAAGACTGCACCAGTACAGAAATATTGTAAAAATAAGTTTCTAATTAAAAGAAGACAGATACAATTGCAGTAGGTGGTTTTCACCCACATTGGGTTTCCACCTTATATCTTGTGTTCTTGTGTGTGATTGTCTGCTATGTTTTTACTGTACCTGGTTGCTGTTTATATGGTTCTGATGTACAGATTAAATATCAACATTTGATGAATTAACTAAATTATAAGTCTGCAGGGTATACGCAAGTTTCCTTAACTACAGTTGCGCATATACGCAAGTTTAATTAACTGAAGTGGCATATACAAATCTAATTGTGAAATGAAATATTATTGACTTGCTAATATTGATTCCCCCCCGCCCCCTCTCTCAGTATTATTTCCAAAATTGGTATCAGAGCAGGTCCTTCAGAAGAAGCTTGATCGCTTGAAGGAAGATCTATCATCATGAGCAACTACGAAAGAGAGGCATCCATTAGACCACCAACCTTTGATGGGAGCAACTTCGTCTATTGGAAGGTAAGAACCGCAACATATCTTCAATCTCTTGGAACAAATGTTTGGGAAATCGTGGAAGGAGGATACACATCTCCATCAACAATTCCTACAGATACGGCAGGTAAAAAGCAGTATGAAACAAATGCCAAGGTTGTCAATACTTTATTGGGGAGTCTATCGCAATCAGAATTTGTCAAGGTTATGTAGCTCAAAACCACCAAAGAAATATGGGACAAGATCGTTCTAAGCTATGAAGGAGACGATCAGGTAAAACGTGCAAAACTACAATCTCTCAGAATTCAATATGAAACTCTCAGAATGCACTATGATGAAATTATAGCTAATTATTTCTTACGTATAGATGAGATTGTTAATCACATGAAAACTTGGGTGAAGAGATAAAAGAAGTTACTTTAGTTGAAAAGGTTTTAAGATCCTTGTCTTCTAAGTTTGAATCAAAAGTTTCTGCCATAGAAGAAAAGAAAGATCTTCAGAGTATTACTATGTCACAGTTGCACGAAATCCTAACTGCTTTCGAAATGAGAAAAGGGGGTCCATTAGATATGAGATAAGTTGCATTCAAAGCTTCAAGAAGAGGAGAAATCAATGAATCGGGACATACGTCAGAAGGAGAGGAAGAAGCCAACTTTGTCAAGAACCTTCAATGGGGTTCTGGAAGATTCAGAGATAAACTACCTTTCAAATGTTTTTCTTGTGGAAGAGTCGGTCATTATGTTGCCAAATGTCCTCACAAAGATAAGCTTGATAAAGGTAAGGAATCAGCAAAATGGAATAGAAAACAAAGTGTAAGTAAGAAGAGCTACTATACGCATGAAGATAGCGATGGTTTATCAAATAGTGATGAAGATGAAAATAGTAATGATTATAGACTTCTGATGGCTTTTCAAGATGATGATTTCTTGGATGCTTTAGATGAAGATGGTCTTAATGAAGAAATTTCTAAACTTAAAATTTGCTTAGAAAAAAAGAAAATGATTATAGATACTCTGACATTCCAGCTTGCTGAAAGGGAAAAACACAATGAAAAATTAGAATGTGAAATTGTGGGTCTAAGAAAAAATATTGAGAAAACAAAAGCTCTCAATCTCAGATTTGCTAATTGAGAAAACAAAAGCTCTCAATCTCAGATTTGCTAAAGGATCAGAAACTTTAGATGAAATTATCAAAGTGCAGTGTTCTCCTCTGATAAAGACAGGTCTTGGATATACTGAAGAAGCATCTCAAACACAGAAGCCGTCAACCTCCAAAAGCTATCTTGATGCATCAAGGAGAAGTGAACAGTTTGACAATCATCAGCAAAGGCATAAAGCAGATCACCAGGTAAATCGGGTTCAATCTACCTCAAGGATGAATAGAAGCTACAACCAACCTCAAGTAAATCATACTTAATCTATTTCAAGAATGAATCACCAGGACAGTAGGTTCGATAATCAGGAACTACTTTAATGGCCAATGTTTTTCATGTCATAACTTTTGACACAAAGTTGTTCAATGTGTTGGTTACAAGACCATCATGACTAGAGAAGCACGAAATCAAAGGAATGTGACTGAGATCGTGAAAAGGACTTACAATAACTTTTCTCCTCTTGAAAATGAAATAGAATGCTATATCTGTAACAACTTCGGTCATGAAGATTCTGAATGCAGGAGAAAGTTTCAGCAAACATCTCAGAAGGAGCAAACTTCATTGGGTCCCAAAACATGGAGAAAGAAAGAACCATAAACAGAAAGATGTGGTATATCCTTGTATGTAGAAGGACAAGAAAATCAGTGGTATATTGACAGTGGATGCTCGAAACACATGACAGGTGATAAAGAAAAACTTCAGTCATATACTGCCTTAGAAAAGGAAAAGAAGGTCTCATTTGGAAATGACACTCCTGCAGCCATAAAAAGGTAAAAGTTTTGTTCTCTTAAAAGAAAAGGTTAAAGCTAAGAATGTTATGTATGTTGATGGTCTTAAGCATAACCTATTGACTATCAGTCAAATGTGTGATCAAGGAAATGAAGTAGTATTTCAATTAAATGTGTGTGTTGTTCGTGAACTTGATACAGGAGAAACAGTTATAAAGGCATAAGAACTCCAAATAATTTATACATACTCAAGGGAGGAAAACAACAGTGCTATCTAAGCAAAAATGATGAACACTGGCTATGGCACAGAAGATTGGGGCATCTAAGCTTCCCTCAAATAAGGAAAGCATGCAAATTCCAGGTTGTTCATGATCTTCCTGACATCAGAATTCCAGAAAATACAATATGAAAATCATGTCAATTTGGTAGGCAAACCAGAGCACATTTCCCAGAAAAGGAAAGATTAGCTAGCAAGCCTCTTGAACTTGTTCATATTGATTTATGTGGTCCTTCAAGAAAAAGTCACCTCGTGGAGAAGAATACTTTATATTGTTCATTGACGATTTTTCCATAATGTGTTGGATAGGACTTCTAAAGCACAAAGATGAAGCATTTGAAAAGTTCAAAGCCTTCAAAGCTTTGGTTGAAAATGAATCAGATCGCAAAATCAAATGCCTCAGATCTGATCAAGGAGGGGAATTTACCTCGGATGAATTCTACGACTTTTGTGAAGGACATTGAATAAAAAGGGAATTCTCTACCGAAAGGACTCCTCAACAAAATGGAGTGGTAGAAAGGATGAACAGAACTTTTCAACAAATGGCTCGTGCCATGCTAGATGAGTATGGAACTCCTACAACCTTCTGGGGTGAAGTTGCATTTGTTGTCGTCACTATTCTCAACAAAACAAACATTTGGGTAAACAGCACTTAAACTCCACATGAACTTTGGTATGGTAAGACTCCAATTGTAAAATACTTCAAAATTTTTGGAAGAAAATGTTACATCAAAAGGACTGATGAAAAACTTGGCAAGTTTGAACCTAGAGCAGATGAAGGCATTCTCCTTAGTTATTCTTCCCGAAGTAAAGGATATAAGTGTTATAATAAAAGACTAGGGAAAATTGTTGAAAGTATTGATGTAGTGGTTGATGAAATAGGCGAAAATCCAAAGCAGGTAAAAACCGAAGATTATGAAGAAGATGAGGATTATCCTTCCACATCAAATCAGACTAATTCTGAAGAAGAAACCAATCAAGCACTAGAAGAACAGATAACAGTAGAAGAAAAGACTCCATCCAGGGATGTTCAGAAAAATCATCAAGAGACTCAAATTTTGGGACAGAAAGAGGCAGGTGTGCAGACTAGAAGAACTATTACAGAAGCTTCAAGCTATCTAGCATTGTTGTCCACCATCGAACCTCAAAATGTACGTGAAGCATGCAAAGATGAGTGTTGGGTCAAGGCCATGAATGAAGAGCTTGAGCAAATTGAAAAGAATAATACTTGGGAATTAGTTCCTAGACCTTATGATAAGAATATCATAGGAACCAAATGGATATTCAGAAACAAGCTAAATGAAAATGGAGAAGTTATTAGAAACAATGCCAGACTTGTTTGTAAAGGGTATGCTCAACAAGAAGGTATAGATTTTGAAGAAACTTTTGCACCTGTTGCTAGACTTGAAGCCATAAGAATGTTCCTTGCTCTTTCTAGTTTTCAGAAATTCAAAGTCTACCAAATGGATGTAAAATCTGCCTTTCTTAATGGAGACTTAGAAGAAGAAGTATATATTGAGAAACCAGATGGATTCATCCTTGGAAATGATCCAAAACTTGTATGCAGACTCAGAAAATCTCTCTATGGTATAAAACAAGCTCCAAGGGCCTGGTATTACCGTCTTGACAAATACCTCCATCAACAAGGTTTTTCAAAAGGATCAGTTGATAGTAATCTATATACAACAATTGACAATGATAAATTGCTAATACTTGTTGTGTATGTTGATGATATCATTTTTGGTAGCAATGAAGAAGCCATGAGTCAAAACTTTGCTTTAGTAATGCAGAAAGAATTTGAAATGTCCCTACTTGGTGAACTCACATATTTTCTTGGTTTACAAGTTCAACAAAATAAAGATGGTATTTTTCTATCACAAACGAAGTATCTCAAGCAGATCTTGAAAAAATATGGCATGGAAGATTCTAAACCAGTATGTACCCCTATGGTAATAGGATGCAGTCTCAGTTCAAATGATGAATCAGCAGCAGTACATCAACCAACCTACAGATCCATGATTGGCAGTCTGCTTTATCTAACAGGTACCCGACCAGACATCATGCATGCAGTGGGAATAGTTGGAAAATTCCAAGCAAATCCAAAGGAATCACACCTTCAGGAATTCAAAAGGATCTTCAAATATCTTCAAGGAACTCATAATTTTGGTTTATGGTATCCTAGGGATACAAATTTTACACTTCATGCATATACAGATGCAGATTGGGCAGGAAACATGGATGACAGAAAAAGCACTAGTGGTGGTGCATTCTATATGGCTTCTAGATTAGTGTCTTGGTTCAGCAAGAAACAAAGTTCAATTGCATTATCTACAGCTGAAGCAGAATATGTGGTTGTTGCATCTTGCTGCACACAACTCCTTTGGATGATGCAAACATTGCGAGACATTTAGATCACATGTACACCCATCTCCATTCTATGTGATAATACAAGTGCAATCAGTATTTCAAAGAATCCAGTCATGCATTCCAAGACCAAGCACATACCTATCAAATATCATTTTCTTCGTGAACAAATGCTTGAACAAAAAGCCAAATTGGAGTATGTTCCCTCCAAAGAACAAGTCGCTGATATATTCACCAAATCGCTGCCCAGAGAGACATTTGAATATCTCAGACAGAAGCTGGGAGTAGTTGATGCATCATCTTGCTGTTGAAACATATCTAGTTCAAAGAAAATTGGTTGTACGCGAGTTTCATGAAGCATATCTGCATACATACGCTGGTTGTTGTGGATACAGTGGCGTATATGTTGGTTTGAAGAAAAACGGTGTGCCAGACTTAGGATGAAAAGAGTCTGATATGGGTTTGACAGAGATCATTTGGAACAGGTTCAGGGGGAGCATATACTTCTAATAATTCATTGTTGGCATTATCTTAGAAGATATTGATTCAGGTGGAATAGTTGCAGAGGGAGATCATGGTTGCTAGTCTAGATGGTGATTGACAGATGTTGTTGATGGTAGTTGCTGATAACTATCATAGTCTTGCTTTAGATATTTTGTCTCTATGTCATGTATATCTATTTTGTTTCCCCACTATGCATGGGATGGATGATGTCATGTTATTATTCTATCATGTATAAACATTTGGTATATCCCCACTTGGTTAGGTGGATGATTCAATCTTGGTATATCCCCACTTGATTGGGAGATAGATGTATGTATGAGTCCTTGGTGATAGGAAAGTCATGTATGATGTATAGAGTCATGTTCTTCTTGTAGAACATCTTTTTGTGAACCTTGCTTACAGTTAGGGGGAGCATGGATAGCACACTTCAGCATATCAGAGAATGCAGCATTTACTCAGGGGGAGCATAACCCTTTGCCCTTGATGACAAAGGGGGAGAGTGACTTGGGGTTGCCATCAAGTCCAAAGGGGGAGATTGTTGGCATTATGACACAGATTTAGTGCTATGACACAGCAGTTGTCCTTGATGGCAACTCACATAGATGACAGATCATAGTTCAGGTTCTCAAAATGAAGAAAAAGAGGTATACTCATGTTCCCCATTGATCAAGCCGCGTATACACGCGAGTTCACAAACCAAAAGATGTGTATGCGTATACACGCACTTTCACGCAAGGAAAAACGCGTACATGTTGGAAAACTTAGTTATGGTCCATGGTATTTGGTCCGTGGTATTTGGTCCATGGTATTTTGATCCATGGTATTGGTCCAATGTATTTTGTCCAAAGTGTTGACCCGAGGTATTTGGTCCAAGGTATTGATTCTAAGTGGTTTTGGACCATGGTATTGAGTAAGGCCTAAGACTATAAAAGGAGGAGAAGATCATTAGGCATGGGCATTCAAGCATTGAATATCTAATGAAGAATAAGATCTAGAATACAGGTCCTTGGGTTATGGTGCATAGCTAGATCTGAATCAAGGATGAACCTGAGCGCTTGATGAAGGATAAGTTCTATTGATGGGTCAAGATCTTAAGGCTTGAAAAGAAGTATCTTTGTGTGGTTTTGATCTTTTATTAATGGGGCATGTCGTAATCTGTAAATCTGATGATTTGGGTATAACTGATGTCTAAATATTTGTAAAAGTTAAATCATCTTTTACAGATCTGTACGCAGGTTCATTATAGCAAAGGCACGTATACACACCGGTTCGACATTTCAAAAGTGCATATATGCAGGCTTTCCTTGACAAGTGCGTATGCATGCAAGTTCATCACATTGAAGTAGCATACACCTCATAAAATATGTTTTAGCTACTTCTGATTGTTGTTGTAGTGTTCTAGGTTCTGGCTTGGGTTCTGATTATTGTTACTGTATTCTGGTTACAACATTCAGAGAAGTGATTGTTTGATTCAGTTTTGGTTGGTGCAAAGGAGATTGATTGATGCAGATATATTTTGATGTTTGATTGATGTTACTGATGGATCCAGTCTGAAAATTTATGAAACGTGGTCCCTGGAAGAAAAAGAGAAGGTTGTAGCCTTCTATAGGTCAGCACATATGTACTAGTAAACACATCAGCTAGTACAAGAGCTAAGGGGTTTGAAGCTCCCTTCCAAGAGAAGCTGGAGAACGAGAGAAGATTGTAGCCTTCTGCAGGTAGAAGCCTGCGTACTGGTATAAGACTGCACCAATACAGAAATATTGTAAAAATAAGTTGCTTATTAAAAGAAGATAGAGACGAATTGCAGCAAGTGCTTTTCACCCACATTGGGTTTCCACCTTATATCTTGTGTTCTTGTGTGTGATTGTCTGCTCTATTTTTACTGTACCTGGTTACTGTTTATATGGTTCTGATGCACAGATTAAAGATCAACATCTGATGAATTAACTAAATTATAAGTCTGCAAGGTATACGCTAGTTTCCTTAACTACAGTTGCATATATACGCAAGTTTATATAACTGAAGTAGCGTATACAAATCTGACTGTGAAATGAAATATTATTGATTTGCTAATACTGATTCACTCCCCCCCCTCTCAATATTATTTCCAACAAAAGTATGTTGATCCTCGTTGGTTGTGCTCTGAAAATTTGGGAGGGTTGGCAAGGTAATGTTCTTCATTAGAGCTTATCCCTAAATGTTCCCGATAGGGAACTCAAAAGTGCTAATTGTGTCATCCATCATCTTATTATTCCACAAGATCTGAGGATTCTGCAAAATTGTTTCAAGTATTCGTTGTTCCCTTGGTTGTGAAAGGTTTTCTAGTGGTTTCTTAGGTTGTTTTACAAAAGTTCTTGAGTCTGGAATAGAATGATCAAGGGGTTGCTTATTTTTTGTACTTAATTCTTGATACTCCAATTTTTCTCTATCTATACCTCATTGTCCTGCTAACAAATCTTGGTATTCACCTTCTTTTGACACAAATGATTCAAAAATCCTTGGACTTGCTTCTAAGGTAGAGGGTTTGTAAGATTCTTTCTCCCAAATATTTGCTTCCAACACAGATGACCCTTGAGGAATAGTTCCAACAATAGATAATTTATGGGATCCTGCTTTTAAAAAAATTTCTTAGGGCATATGATTTTTCCTTTGATTTTGAGATCAGTTCACGAACCAATGTTTCTCGTCCAAAGTCTTGATTTTTCCTTCCTTCACGCCCTCTTCTTCCTGCACAAATAGTAATTTTGGGGGCATTGTATTATCCTCCTTCTTTATTCATGAAACCTATGTGTCCTAACTCTATATTATGCCAAACCATTTTCATTCTATCAAAGCAATGTGTAGGTTCTTACCTCCCATCTTACAATCTTATCACCTCATAGCCAGGATCACTTATAATGCACTATATTTCAGTAAAGCATCCAAAAAAAGAAACAATGTTGATTATTCTTGTGCACCTTTAATAACCTCCCCGAAAACAACGCCAAAATGTTGGGAAATTTAAGTTTTTTTAATAAAACAAATTAATTGCTCGCACGTAAATTGTCAAACAAGGTAGGTCTTTTTATTTCAAGGTTATCAAGTGTTATATATGTAGGCAACAACTGATAACTAACATTGATTAGTACCTAATTATTTATGATAACATGGCACCCAATCAAACCAAAAGTTGTTGTAACTCATCACTCTTGCAGGAATGGAAAATAATTCAATAAAAGCATCACTATCAAACCCCGGTTGCATAAAAATAACATTATGCATGCAATGCTAGAAATGAAATCACACATGCGGAATAAAATGACACTCATCTATTCTAGATTACTCTTGCAAGTAAAGGAAATAGAACTCCCTGAATCAATTGCACAAAACCATTCAATCACTACCATCAAGAAAATCATAATCAACCATTCATTGTCTAAATAACATACTATAACAGATGTAATGGCAACCATTTAACGTTTTGTATTGATAGCGAATTATAAAGCTATAGTAGAAATTGAACAGTGACAACACACATTTAGTAAGGATCGATCAAGGGTAACTATACTAACACACGAGAAATCTATATCAGATATTATGCAAACTAGTTCAACCAACAATAATGGAAATGTATCGACAAGAATCTGGAACAGTGATAATTGAAATTATAACGAGAACTGAATTAACATAGTCTGTAATTAATTTAAAGTAAAATGACTACGCTACCTCTATAACACAGCAATCCCTTCTAAAGAGG
This sequence comes from Pinus tabuliformis, assembly GCA_031772625.1. Classification (NCBI taxonomy): domain Eukaryota; kingdom Viridiplantae; phylum Streptophyta; class Pinopsida; order Pinales; family Pinaceae; genus Pinus; species Pinus tabuliformis. Next base: position 679,171,300 of record CM062809.1, on the reverse strand, counting down.
AGGTCCATTCCTCCTTAGTTGGGATTCGGTAATCATAGCCCATCAGCTAGCACAAGAAACCACGAACCCATAAAATATTGTGTTAAATTTGAGAGATAAAATACAATATGCACAATTCTCAAAATTGATTATGCCACCCTCTAAATGAGGCAGAAGGTTTTTTCTTCCTATCTAATCTTGGTACCAAAATCAGCGATGAGAATCTCTTGACTCTCAGGCTATTCAAACTAAGAGTATTTTCTTAACAAATTACAACAATTTATTGGAAATAAAAGTAAAGCCATAAAAATATCTTATTTTGGTGAGTGACTAAAATGGCGGATTCAATTGTTATAGTTGAATTGGTTAAATTTCCAGGAGAAGTGAAATCCTTGTTGGCACATTGGTCATAGTTGACCTAGCCAAGTAGCAACACCTGTATCAACTCTCGAAAATGGTATAGAGAAAATAGAGTGTACATTGGCATGGAATAGAGAAGCATCATCAAAGTATCGGCAAAACCTAGCCTAGTGTGGCAACATTGCAAAAACCATGGAAGAGAAACATAACATCGTCTAGGAAAAAGAGAGTAGCAGCGTCCTAACAAGCCAGGTCATCCTGTAAACATCCTTCTTGTCACTTTGTAAGTAAAGTTACCCCGAAATAAATATCCTCTCATCAAATAGGAGCAAAAATGTACAAGGCACTATGACATGAGGGAATATCATACTTTGGTCAAAAATGTAATTAATGGAGTAAAAGGATGCAGTTGTAAAGGTGAAAGTGATCGAAAAGGTAAGGAAATAATGGTGAAAAATATGTCAATTCCTAGATCCAACATAGGGTACAACAAGTGAAAAAAAAATTCAACATCATCTATCTAACCAACAAATTGTTAGGGCAGTTCAAGTAAATTAAACTTAGTCAAGTTACTAGTGATTCTCAAGCTCCAAGTTTATGAGAACCAATGGTTTTTCCCATGGTATTCATCTCTAATGTAGTCTATTTAAAGGTTGAAAGACTCCATGTTAATTAGTCCTAGTGACCACCGTAATCCTAGTAATGATGTCATTAGACACCACCATTTCTCTCAGTGTTTCGTGATCCTAACAACTGGTATTAGATCTAAAGGTGGGCATACCATAGTTTTGGTTAAAGTTGTTGTGTGTTAATGAGATCCTTGTAAATATCATAGCTAGAGTTGAGCATTGAAGGCCTAGTAGAATATGCAGAAGGTTGATCTTAAGTCCAAGTTGAAAGCTAAAGAAAGAAGTGAAAAGGGAGAAATTGAGATCCACATAGCAATTGTAGTGGGTGGCATGGTAGGTTGCGCCAAGGAGAGCATCAAGATGATAGTGAATTTGATAATTGAAAATAAAGATAATGAGTTGAACAATGAGGACAATGTGTTTGTGGATGATCCCATGATGAAAGTGATCGATAGCTATGTAAGGAGGAAAGTAACAAGAAATCCCAAGTCAACATATGGATCAGCAAAGCTAGAGATGTAGCAAAAGAGTGGTTGTATGGATGAGAAAATAGAGATAGACTCAATGGTTTTAGGATAATGAAGGAGTCAATGTGTGATGAGAGCCACAATGGTGTGTGAAAACCCTAAGGGTTTTGGTCCAAAGTAGGGGTATTTTAATAGATAGTTGTAAGACGTCCAAGAATACATGTTGCATAGGAGTACAGATTGTTATAAGGCCTTAAGACTTTGAGCAAGCATATATGTAGTGCAATGTCGCATGGATTCATCAACTTGTAGAATGGACCACTTGAATAGGTACCAAGGTGGCATATGTACTAGTATCCTAGCTTGAGGGGGGGAATGTGAGATCTCAAATGTGATGGCTGATGAATTATCAGAACCAAGTTAATCTCCTCAAGTTGAGTTTAAGGGGAGAATTGTTAGGGTAGTGTTGATGCCCCGAAATTCGTTGCAACAACATCGGGGAAACCACCCGGTCCGGACCTTAGTGCAGCTCCTTTTCCATTTGGGATAGTGGCTCCGACTGGGGATAATGGGACCAGTTTCCCAAGAATTATAAGTAAACGGGATGGATGAATGATTTACGATATAAGGTGGTAATAAGTGAACAACTAAACTATAAGAGAAATATAATAACTATAATCTAATCCCGAGACTTATCAATTTGTAGAGTGCAGTGTTTGATAATCTGTGCTTAATGGCAGGCATATAGATGACTCTAACACTAAAGCATAGATGTTTAAACCATTTAAGATTGCTCTGCATAATTAGTTATGCAGAGCGATGATAGCGAATTACTACACTTAGTCATTTATATCATTGCTACACGCATGAGTAAAAGAGATAACAAATCACAAAACATTCAATAGTGATATGAAATGAAGATTTGCTGTTATATTACATACATGTATTCAACAATAGCAAAGATAATAACACAGCAATTCATATAATAGAAAAGAGCACAGATACAGATAATAGTACCATGTAGCTGTTTGATCAATCCAGTATATTAATCACTATGTCGCGGTCCTTCCTTCAAACCAGAAAGCATTCCAAACAAGTGACAGTAGTGCACAATTGCATAAAACAGCCTTCTAAGCAAAATTAAGAACCATCGGTCGAGTTTCACAAAAGGATATAGACTGAAGCACAATAGTGCAAACTTCAGCCTTTAAGTCTTTTACAAAATTTTACGACCCTTTCCAAAACAATGAAAGGATCTATAAATACTATGCTAATCTAAATATCTAAATATCTAAAAAACTGAAAAGCTACTAAATTGGCATTAACAAATATCATCTTCTTTTCTGGCGATCTGGCAGTCGGCGGCGATGCTTCATTCAGAGGTCTCTTTGCCTTTACTCCTTCGCTGACATATCGCCAGCATTGGCTCTACTTCTGGTGGAGTGTTGAGACGCGAAGTTAGCTGGGCATCATATGTGGCATCCTGAATGTCGGAAATCAGGTATCGGAGGGCATCTGTTAAACAGTTAAGAGCCGACCTTTGAGAATGTGGTTTAATCAGAAAGAGCCAGTATGCGTCGGCGGTTAAAGTATTTACTCCAGCGATTAACCGTCCTTGTTTCTCCAGATCAGGGTAATTTCTCTGCTCCAGCATGTTTGCTGTTGTTATGCTTCCAAGTGTGCACTGGGAGATCATGTTTGCCAGATAGAGTGTGTCGTTGACTAGATTGATCATGTTGCTGGCAATCATTTTACATCTTGAGGCCGCCCTTTCCGCTTTCATTACCTGAGTGTTCCATTCCATGAAGAGTATGTCCTTGTACGTTACATGGATTCGGGACAAATTTGCCGCTTTCCCTTCTGGAGTGTCTTGCCACTCAATATATTCAGATATGTCATCTTCGGCCTGATCTAGCTTATTCCTGGCCTTTTCTATTTGCTCACACACTACTGTAGATGTTTCACATAATGACTCAGCGTCAGTAAGTTGTCGGCACAAGAGTCTGATCTGAGATATTAATGCGCCATTTATTCGAGTTGCCTCTGCTCTGAAATCGTCAATACTCTGGGCGTCCTTGATACCTTCGAGTTGTGCCGATAGCTGAGCTATTTGCTCGTCTTTAGATTTTATCATCAGCTCATTTGATGCTTTTAACTGTGACAATGCCTCCGATAATTCTTTTGCCTTCTGAACCTCACTTTGGTCTATCCTCTGTTTTTCAATTTGCAGCTGCTGGGTTAACAAATTGTTTTCTTGCTGTTGAGCCAGCAACTGCTCTTCTACCTGTGCTGCCTTATTTTTCGCCTCAATTACTTCTGCCTGCAATGCATATATTTCATGATCTTTAGTCTTCAACAGAAGACTTACCTCTGATGCTTTGTCAATAGTCGCTGCCGAATAAGCTCCCGCAAATTGCGACAGCTTAGTCAGATCATCGGAGGGGTCCAATTCCCCCTTCCAGACCACATTGCCCGTGACTGTTTGCTCAGGAGAAATAGAAGGTTGATCAAGCCTTCGTCTTTTCCTAGAGCGCCTAACAACGGCTCTATGCTTTGGGCTGTAGAAAATATCTAGGGGAGGAATTTCTTCCACCTGAAGATCAATTTGATCGGACGGGTCTTGAGTGATTACCTCGACATCCTGTAAAATGGGTGGGCCGCTGGTTCCTTCTAGAACCTGAGAAGAAGTAGTATCGGGAGCATTGCTTGTTTTAGAGGTGTCTGAGTCTTTGGAGGCTTCCTTACCACTGATAATGGAATCGAATTGGTTCCATTCCTTAATCAATTCAGGATCGGTGGAGGTTTGCTCATGTTGCTCTGTGTGGGCTTTGCTCTGTTCTTTTTCTTGTTCAATCCTCTGCTGTTCCTCAAATGCCTTCCGCTGCTGCTCCTCCTGTGCTCTCCGCTGCTGCTCCTCCAATTCCCTTTTCTGCCTATCTTCCAGTTCTTTCTTTGTTTTCTCTTCTTCTTCCTTCTTCCTCTGTTCCTCTATCTCTTTCTGTTTTCTTTGCTCTTGATCCTTTTGTGCCTTTTGCTGCCTTTCTATCTGCTCCCTTTTATGCTTCTCTGCCTGCAGCTTGTTTTGCCTTTCCTCCTGTTGTTTATCATGCTCTTTAATTGTAACAGGAGGTGGATGTATCTGCTGCTGACCAGGCTCGCTTGAGGAAGATGTTGGGGTTGTGGATAATAAATCTAGAGGCAAAGTTTGCAACCTTTGCTTTCTAAGTTTATTAAATTCAGTTAACTCCACATCTTCATATCTCATTGCAGCAAGCTGTTTGGTTTGGCTTATTGAATCGGCACCTGCGAACAGGTCATCAAACTGATCTTCTTGATGGACAATCTTTGACAGTTTGGCCTGTTCTAGGGCAATGAAAGCAGTCTTGTTCGGATCATAGAGTCTGTTTGGGATAGTGGCCAGGGATATCATTTGGAGTTTTGTTGCTTCTTTTTCTGCATGTTTGTAATTCTGTAGCGTATAAACTCCAATTCTTAAAGGAAAAGAGGGCCATCCTCTCTTCTTCTCATCTTTGAGAGTTTGTGTGACACCCTCGGACATAGTCTGGTAGGAGATTTCCCGGGCTAACAATTTGTCTGGGATGTATAGAGGGAGAACGTGTGGCCTAGCTTTGCTTCCAAAAACTCTAATATAGGTAAAATGCTCTTCCCCGAACCAATGCGCTACGGCTGGTAGGTCAAAAGAAGCTTCATAGGAAATTCTTGGGATGGGTCTGTCGAAAATAGAATAGTGAATGGGCACCATGAAACCATTGCAAATTTGATACAAATGGTCCTTGTAAGAGGGCTTCCACAATTTCCGATGGTACAAATGAATGGGTGTTGGATCATGGGTGGTCCATCTCCAACCGAGGACAGGAAACTCAGAATTAAAGCACAGGTTATCCATAATGTAAGCAGAGTAATAAAATGGTGGGATTTTCCTTTCGGTGACTCTGGTTTTGGCTCTAAATTCACGAACAGCTATGACCAACTTATCAGACAGAATAGTGGCCCAATCCATAATTGTACTATTGACAGCCGCTTCCATTAAGGGAACCATGCCAATATGGATATTAGCGGAGTCATGTAATCCCCACAATCTACACATCATAATCCCAGCGTAGCAATAGGGAGAAGCCAAAGAAGCATTGGAGTACTTACCCGAACTTTCATGCTTGTGTTTGGCTGGGTTCTGCCTCCAATCTCGGAGGGGTTCGGATGGTGATTCATTCTCGTTCGCGAACTTCTCCACGAAGGTTCTGTTATAGACTAGCTCAGGTTCAGGCAAATGATACATTCGCCTCAGGTCATCAGGCTTGAATGACCCGAAAATCCTTCCATCCCTTGTATGAAAAGTTCTATCAGTGAGGGTAATTTCCTCAATTGCCCAGCGTACCACATCAGTGTAAGGTAGGACCTGCTCTCTGGCTGCTATTCTGTGCAAAAAGGAGTCGGCCAAGTCTTTGAGAGTTGCCTCGGACTTCCTTTGTTCATCCACACTAGCCTCAGTCACTGTCTTTTCCGGTTGCTCGGCCTCTAACAGATTATATGTACCCTGCCAGGTAGTGCTAGGAAGACCAGTGCATGTAGTATCTGAGATTAGGCCTTTCTTCGAAACTATAGCAGCTTGACCTGCGACAGGTGTTACAGTAGAACCCGCAGCCTTCTTGAATTTCTTTCCCATCATGTTCAGGCTTCTCTCGACAGCTGAATTCTACACAAATGCAAGAGAAATCGTAACAAGGAAATAACAACGACAATCCATAACGGGATAGATATATTACTTGAAGCGTGGCAAGATTAATTCTAAAAGTGGCTGCGGATCTAATGATTTGAGAAGGCACCGCAGATGCAATGATGGTGATTTTACAGCCTGCAGCTCCATAAATGACCATTACTTCGTTATTAAACCGAATGACCCCTTAAAGCGTGCAACAGATTTTTTAAAGGTCTAATCGTAAGTGTTCGTTAAATCGAAGGGGCAAAGTTTTAAATACGCATGCATTACCTTATCCCTGCATTTAACGGCATTTTGAAATCTGTGCTTTTGTCAATCGGATTTAAATATAACTTTAAAGCTTTGAAACAATCACCTTTTAGGAATTCTGGTCATCGTTAAGCGTCATCGCATCGCATCGGGGGTGTGAGTGATACTATCGTTTGGGAGAGATCTTGGCGAATGCCGATTGCGACATCGCATCGGATTAGCACGCGAACACATTCCTAGATGTATATCAAATGATTTGCCGACTACCGATAGCGATATCACATCGCATCGGGGAAAAGATCTGAGCGTCTTATGAAAATGTATGGGATTCCGCCGACTACCGATAGCGATATCGCATCGGGTCGGGGCTTAAAGCGTTTTTTTACAAGAGGCAGCGCCGATAGCCGATCGCCGATATCACGTCGCATCGGGGTGTAAGATATGTGCTCTTTTTGTGTGTGCATTGAATACCGCCGATCGCCGATAGCGATATCGCATCGGAAAGGACCAAGGTAACATGCGATCTTGCGATTGCTTTTTTGGACTTAACCAAAAATTACTTGATATTTATTCAAAAAGGCTTTTATTCACAAATTCATTTGATTATCATACCTTTTTCGAACAAATTCATTAATGCCAATTAAATTTTAAAAGGGACCCATTTCATATGTTAATTGTTTGTGATTAAAAATGTTATGAAATGGGGGGTTGTTGTAGGGCACAACAATTGGCGATTCGTTGGTAGAACCAGTTATCTCTGGACTGATAAACATACTTAAACTTTTTCAAATAGAATCTCTATAAGGGAAAGGAAATTTCTAATATAACTAGATATCTATTGATTCTGAATAAAGCAGAATTCTTCTGTTGACTTCCTCTTTTTATAAAGAAAATAAATGCATTCTAAGTTTTAAAACAGGTCTTTAATGGTTCATAAAGGTAAAACAGAAAACTTTTCCAAATCAGCTTTTAAAGTAAACTCCTCTGTCATAGGTAGAGCCTCTGCTGCCAGCAAACGTTTATAGTCTCGGCAGGGTTACCTTTTAACCATGCTGTTGTCCATTGTTCCATTCACTTAAGAGTGTGACTAAACAGAATGAATTCAAAACATATTTTCACATTTTTGAATTTCATTTTCTTTTCTTCTTTGCTTAAGATAAAAGCCATTGTCCTGGTTTGGTGGCCAGATAATGACAATGCCACTCACGGGTAGTAATCAAACTGAACAAGCTGGCTCGTGATGAGACCCCTTGTCTTGAAATTTCAAGCCATTACCCTGTTTGATATGCAGTTTTGGTAATGTCAGTTAAATTATTTTCCTATGAACATGGTAAGCAGGCTTGTAATAAGACCTCTTATCTTTAATCTTTTATATTTTAGAATTACACTCTGAGTAATCATAAACTTTTGGTGAATGGGATGAACAACTGTCTCCTTAAGAGTAAATGGATGACAGGTTGAGAGTTAAAGATGCTGAAGATGGATTAGCTCCTATTTTAATATAGATAACCTTTGGAGACCAGTTTTAAAAACCCAACATGACTCATAGAACTACGTTCAGAGAGGAGTTTACAAAAGTTAGACTGCGATCTCAGAATAGAAAGATATCTAATTTCCTAGAAATAATCTCTCTTGGTTTAAGACTCTATTATCCAAAAGCAAATATTGATAGTGTCCCAGCGAGACAACTTTTAACTACAGCAAAAGGTCAATGGAAGATATCCCACATCCTTATTTTCTACAAATCCTACAAACTATAAAAACTATCAAACTATAAAGAGAAGGGGTTACCTCCTCAATTAAAGAATTTCTTCAAGATCAGACCATTGACAGGGAGAGAATCTCTCACCCCTGATAAATTTTGCAGTATAAAAGTGGAATGGCCTATTTTTTCACAGATCTGAAATGGTCCAAGCCACAGTTTCTGAAACTTGGAGTGTTTACCTTTGTCTTCATGGGCTTTGTCCCATTTCAGAACTAAATCTCCGACTTGGAATTGTTTAGGACTAGACGAGGCTAGATCAAAAGCTGCTTTAATGACTTGCTGATGTTTGGCGTGTGTAACCTTGGCCTTTTCCCTTTCCTCTTCAAGTTTGAGAATTTGATCATATCTGAACTGGATAGAGGAAGAAGGAGTTTCCTCAATAAATTGCACTAGGGCTAGAGAGGGAAGAAGAAGATTGGTTGGTACAATTGCTTCTTTTCCATAGACAAGATTAAACGGAGAGGTTCCTATGGAGGCTTTCTGTGTTATCCTATCGGCCCATAATGCAAATACTAAGGATTTGTGCCAGTTCTTATGATTCTCTTCGATTGTTCGCTTAATAATTTTGATTAGATTTTTATTAGTTGATTCTGCTAGGCCATTACCCTGAGGATAGTAATTAGCATAATATTTTAATTTAATTCCTCTTTTGATAGCGAAATCAATCATTGCATTACCTGAGAAATAAGAAGCATTATCAAAGACAAGAGCGTTTGGAACACCAAACCTGGTAATGATGAACTGATCTATAAATTCAATGATCGCCTCAGAGTTTGTTGTCTTTAACGGAACTGCTTCTACCCACTTTGTAAAGTAATCGGTGGCTGTAAGGATATATTTGTGCTACCTGGAAGAAGGTGGATTAATTTCTCCAATGATGTCCAATCCCCATTGTTCGAAAGGTTGTTCGATGTTGATTGGTTGCAAAGGGAAAGCTGGTTTTTGTTGTCTTCCACTGGAAGTTTGGCATTTGAGACATTTCCTTACATACTCGTGAGCATCTTTAAACAAAGTAGGCCAATAGTATCCAGCATGAATAATTTTATGAGCTGTTGTATCAGCTCCAAAATGTCCTCCTGCTGGTCCGTCATGTAGCTCCTGCAAAACCTTTTGAGCCTCAGGTTTCTCAAGGCATCTTAATAAAACAGAATCATAATTTCTTTTGAAAAGCACATCATTGATAATCGAAAAACTCTTGGCTTTTAATCTAATGGCCCTTTTGTTTTTGTAGGACAAGTTCGTAGGTGCATAACCATTCTTTAAATAAAAGATCAAATCTGCATATTGAGATTCGGAATCGGGAACACTTAGCTGATTAACTTCTTGAGTTTGCTCTGTATCGCTTGATTCCGGAATGTTAGATGCTCCTGCCAATATCCTGCAAAAACCTTGACCCTTAACAATCTTTGCTGGCTTTATTTCTAGGTCATATTCTTGGAGAGTCGCGACCCAATTTGCCCTTTTTTCACCCAATTCTTTTTGAATTAATAGTTGCCTAACTGCCGAGAAAGGAACTATCACTTTAGTATGGGTTTTTAAAAGAAAGGGTCGATAATGTTTGACTGCTTTAAACACAGCAAAAGCTTGTTTCTCAACATCGGAATAGTTCAATTCGGCGCCTTGAAAGTTTGAACTAAAGAATGAGATGGGCGCTTCCAAATTGTCATCATTCAACTGTGTGAGCACTGCTGCGTAAGATAAGTCGGATGCAATGGTATATAATGTAAAATGATTAGAAAGATTTGGAGTATTCAGAGCTGGGGCATTGATTATTGATTGCTTAATGTCATTAAAAGCTTGCTTTTCTTCTAATCCCCATCTGAAGGTTGAATTCTTTTTAATCATCGTTTGTAGTGGTAGTACAATCTGTGAAAAATCTGGAACAAATCGTTTTACGAAATTAATCTGGCCTAAAAACGACTGCATCGATTTTTTATTGTGTGGAAAAGGAATTTCAGAAATTTCCTTAATTCGATCAGGATCTACATAAATGCCATCCTTAGATACAATAAAACCTAAAAGCTTACCCTGGTTAAGAGCAAAGAAAGACTTTTTTGGGTTAAGAGAGATACCATGTGTTTTGCATCGCTGAAAAATCTGATTTAAATCATGCAAGTGATTATATCTCTTTTTAGAATATACAGTAATATCATCAAGGTAGACGACTACTGTTCGATTAATTAACCCTCTAAAGGTTGTATCCATAGCTCTCTGGAATGTCGCTCCTGCATTTATGAGTCCAAAAGGCATTTTTTGATATGCATAAGTCCCCCATTTTGTTCTGAATGTGGTTTTAAGTTGGTCATCAGGATGAACTAGCACTTGGTTATATCCTGAGAATCCATCGAGAAAGGACATCAATTCAGATCCTGCTACCGATTGGAGGATCTGCTCCATAGTAGGCAATGGGAAGTTATCTTTCAAGCTTGCCTTATTCAAGTTTCTGAAATCGATACAAATTCGGATGTCGCCGTTTTTCTTCCTGACTGGTACCATATTAGAGACCCAGTTTGAGTGTCGGACGGGGAAGATAATCTTAGCTTTTAAAAGCTTATTAAGTTCCGACTTTATCTGGCTCTCCAAATTCGGGTGTATTTTCCTTAACTTCTGCTGGATCGGCTTCTGATTGGGAAGCATAGGAATAGTATGTTGTATGATAGATGTATCATATGTCTTGAGGTCATCATACTTCCAAGCAAAAACTTGTTTGTTTTTCTTTAACAGTTTGATAAATGCTTCCTTTTCTTCTACAGAAAGTCCTAATCCTAAGTTGATATTTTGAGGAGCTTGATCTGTTCCCAAATTAATCAATTCAAACCTAAGAGTAGAGCTTTGGAGTTTTGTATTAATTACAGGTTTAAACCTGTCTTTAATGTCATAAAGGTCTTCGAGCTTTACTACAGGCTTAGGAATCGCGTTATCTTGAGATGTTCTTTTCATTTGAGAATCATGCTCATCTTCTTCAATGATTTGATTGTCATAGGACTTTTCAGAGGTTAAGAATTGCAAGATATCCTCGTCATGGTTGAAAACCCTCCAGTTAGTGATATTATCAGGAACTGAAGGCCTAAAAATTAGTTCTACAGAAAATCTATCAAGGCTATAGTCTTCAGAAGGCAGAAGTTTGGAAGCTATGTTGGCTAGTAAATCGGCTGCTGAGTTCTGTGATCTAGGAATTGAAGAAATGTTGAATGCTGAAAAATGTGAAGTAAGATCTTGCACTAGCGATTGATAATGCTTAAGGTGGCTTGAAAGGCAATGAATTGCATTTCTTACCTGCTTAACAATGATCTCACTATCGCCGAATACTTTAATATATTGGACTTTAAGGTCGATTGCCTTATATAATCCCTGCACTAGAGCTTCATATTCGGCCATGTTATTAGTGCACTCAAATTCTAATCTACAGGACAGCATTGTCTTTTCGCCTTGCGGACTAACCAAAATGCAACCTGCTCCTGAGCCCTCGCTGGACTTAGAGCCATCAAAATACAAAGACCAAAATAAAGGAGAATTAACAAAAATATTTACATCCTTTTGATTTTCATTAAAACATCTGGATAAATTGGTTTGTGAAAAATTTTCTACTTGAGATGTACAATGGTTAACTGAAAAAGGAGAGGGTTGGGCAAGAAAGTTGCCAAAGAATGATTCTGAGGAATAATTCCCCAAAATGTTGTTGTTGAAGGCCACAGGCTGGTTTTCTTGTTCGAAATCGGTTACTGTGTGGGTCATGTGTTTCTCACGGTCGATCCTTATTTGATTTGGCTTACCCTTGTAGGGGAGCCACATATGTGACCAATCAGTGGAAATGTACCCATGCAGTTTTTCGGACCAATCTCTGCTCAAAATTAAACCGTAGAATTCAGGTATGTCAGCAATCAAAATATCTATTCTCTGTACAATTCTGGGATCAGCAGACAACCTGATAGTCACGGAATTAATTTCTCCTACAACCTGTACTTTGGTTCTGTCTAACTGTACAATGTGAATAGCAGACTTCTGGGGTTCTATGTTCAGTTTAGAACAAACTGAAGCTGGCATAATATTAGATGAAGCCCCTGAATCGATTAAACAGTTATGCAGATTTCGATTATAGATTTCATAGGTCAGCAAGAAAGGTGGAGTATGAGAATTGGATCTATCTCCGATCAGAACTGAATCGGTAGCTTCAACCATACCTGGAGGGGGTTGTCCTGAATCATTAGCAGCTTTTGAACTGGGAAGAGGAGAAGAGGGGACAGCATTCAACTCTCTTAGAAGCAATTTCTGCTGATGTTTTAACTTACTAAGTTCAAACATGGTTATGTTTGCCTTAGTCTTTTTCATATCATCAACAATATTATACTCCATGGAGTCAGATACCACTAGTGTCTTAGATGTCGAAGGAGAATTAGAAGTTGAAGGCTGGTTTTGGGGAGCTGCTACAGGTGACTTCTTTGGGAGAACTTTTTCCTTTGGTGTGGCAGCACCTGCGCTCCTTTTCTTTGTAGTTGCCTGGGTAGGTTCAGAAGCGATTTTACTTCTTGTAGTAACAGGAAAGGCTTCTTCTTGATTCTCGGTGTCAGAGTTTGGGAGTATAAAATCCCACATGCCGTGGCATTCAACTACTTCTTCTTCATCATCTGTTTGGGAGGTTGTTTCCTCTTCCTCTTCTTCCTGTTCTGAGTCTGCATTAGATATAACATTGGGTGGCTTTGCTTCAGTTTTCTTGAAAGTCCTAAATGGTCTTTTGTTTGAAGTCTCGGCCACCTGTTTTTTAATCTCAACCATTTCATTAGACAATGTTTTAAGGACTTTTTGTAAACCTTCCATGTCATACGGGTCCTTTGGGGTTTTCTTCTTAGAATCCTCTTTAAATGAGACTTTTTTAGCTTTTCTATCCTCCAAGGCAGCTTTCTTTTCTAGAGCGTTGATGCGCTTCTCAACAGCAAGTGCTTCCTTCATATTTTCGGCTAAGGTAGGTTTGCCAGCCCTGTCAACAAAAATAGCTATGTTGGCAGGGAGGGCGGTAATATACCATTCGCTTCTAATTTGTTCACTTGGTTTTGAAGCGGTAGGGATTTTATTTAGGAGTTTATTAAATCGGGCATTAAACTCCTTTATTGGTTCCCTATGCTCTATTCTCAGATTGGAGAGGTCATTTATTAAAGTGGCTAGAGACCTGTCATCTCCATATTTGGTAAGGAACTGCTCTTGGCATGTGGCCCAGCTGGTAATAGAACCAGAAGGTAAGGAAAAGTACCAGGATCCTGCCGATCCTTGTAAGGTATAAGGGAAAAGCCTGACAACAACATCTTGCTCTGTCACTCCTTTTAAGTTAACTGCTAACATAAAATTGTTAATATGTTCTTCAGCTTGTGTTCCGTTATCTGGGTTAAATTTAGGCAACCATTTTTCGGGAGCATCAGGTAGATCATGCAATGGTCCGGGCATGTTGACTGCACCTGGCGTAGTCCATGGATCTGCCATTATGCTAGCGACAATAGTTGTCACTACTGTTGGGATTCCAGATGACCGAGGAGAAGAGATTGTTGAAGAGTGAGTAGTTTGAGATGCTGTAGTACCTAGTCCCTGATGAACAACAGTGTGTAACGGAGGAGTGGATGGTTGACTTCGCAGATTAGGAGATGAAATGGAGGATATGGAAGAAAGGTCTTCACTATCAGATCCTTCAGTAATCTTTTTAGCCTTTTTCCTTTTCGGTAAAGGGAACTCAGTTGGTTCAATACCGAGTTTTTCGCTCTGAAGTCTGGTAAGTGGATGAGATAAGTTGAACTGCGAGGTCGCACTGCTTTGTGATACTTCAGATTTCTGAGGCGAAATCGAGAAGCTCTGAAGTTTATGGATAAGAGACTGGACTTCAGGGGATTCAAGACTTAATTGTTCTGAAATATGATGGGTGTGAGCAGTGGTGGTTGTTTCCTCTTTTTCTCGATTGTGTGCCGGAGAACCAGCATGTGATTGAGAAGGAGGAGAGGATTTGGGGGGAGAATTACTCTTAGAGTGGCTTGCAGATTTGGGCCTGCTTGCCATTCACAGTCGATGGCCCTCCTTCTAGCGCCAAAAATGTTGATGCCCCGAAATTCGTTGCAACAACATCGGGGAAACCACCCGGTCCGGACCTTAGTGCAGCTCCTTTTCCGTTTGGGATAGTGGCTCCGACTGGGGATAATGGGACCAGTTTCCCAAGAATTATAAGTAAACGGGATGGATGAATGATTTACGATATAAGGTGGTAATAAGTGAACAACTAAACTATAAGAGAAATATAATAACTATAATCTAATCCCGGGACTTATCAATTTGTAGAGTGGAGTGTTTGATAATCCGTGCTTAATGGCAGGCATATAGATGACTCTAACACTAAAGCATAGATGTTTAAACCATTTAAGATTGCTCTGCATAATTAGTTATGCAGAGCGATGATAGCGAATTACTACACTTAGTCATTTATATCATTGCTACACGCATGAGTAAAAGAGATAACAAATCACAAAACATTCAATAGTGATATGAAATGAAGATTTGTTGTTATATTACATACATGTATTCAACAATAGCAAAGATAATAACACAGCAATTCATATAATAGAAAAGAGCACAGATACAGATAATAGTACCATGTAAGCTGTTTGATCAATCCAGTATATTAATCACTATGTCGCGGTCCTTCCTTCAAACCAGAAAGCATTCCAAACAAGTGACAGTAGTGCACAATTGCATAAAACAACCTTCTAAGCAAAATTAAGAACCATCGGTCGAGTTTCACAAAAGGATATAGACTGAAGCACAATAGTGCAAACTTCAGCCTTTAAGTCTTTTACAAAATTTTACGACCCTTTCCAAAACAATGAAAGGATCTATAAATACTATGCTAATCTAAATATCTAAATATCTAAAAAACTGAAAAGCTACTAAATTGGCATTAACAAATATCATCTTCTTTTCTGGCGATCTGGCAGTCGGCGGCGATGCTTCATTCAGAGGTCTCTTTGCCTTTACTCCTTCGCTGACATATCGCCAGCATTGGCTCTACTTCTGGTGGAGTGTTGAGACGCGAAGTTAGCTGGGCATCATATGTGGCATCCTGAATGTCGGAAATCAGGTATCGGAGGGCATCTGTTAAACAGTTAAGAGCCGACTTTTGAGAATGTGGTTTAATCAGAAAGAGCCAGTATGCGTCGGCGGTTAAAGTATTTACTCCAGCGATTAACCGTCCTTGTTTCTCCAGATCAGGGTAATTTCTCTGCTCCAGCATGTTTGCTGTTGTTATGCTTCCAGGTGTGCACTGGGAGATCATGTTTGCCAGATAGAGTGTGTCGTTGACTAGATTGATCATGTTGCTGGCAATCATTTTACATCTTGAGGCCGCCCTTTCCGCTTTCATTACCTGAGTGTTCCATTCCATGAAGAGTATGTCCTTGTACGTTACATGGATTCGGGACAAATTTGCCGCTTTCCCTTCTGGAGTGTCTTGCCACTCAATATATTCAGATATGTCATCTTCGGCCTGATCTAGCTTATTCCTGGCCTTTTCTATTTGCTCACACACTACTGTAGATGTTTCACATAATGACTCAGTGTCAGTAAGTTGTCGGCACAAGAGTCTGATCTGAGATATTAATGCGCCATTTATTCGAGTTGCCTCTGCTCTGAAATCGTCAATACTCTGGGCGTCCTTGATACCTTCGAGCTGTGCCGATAGCTGAGCTATTTGCTCCTCTTTAGATTTTATCATCAGCTCATTTGACGCTTTTAACTGTGACAATGCCTCCGATAATTCTTTTGCCTTCTGAACCTCACTTTGGTCTATCCTCTGTTTTTCAATTTGCAGCTGCTGGGTTAACAAATTGTTTTCTTGCTGTTGAGCCAGCAACTGCTCTTCTACCTGTGCTGCCTTATTTTTCGCCTCAATTACTTCTGCCTGCAATGCATATATTTCATGATCTTTAGTCTTCAACAGAAGACTTACCTCTGATGCTTTGTCAATAGTCGCTGTCGAATAGGCTCCCGCAAATTGCGACAGCTTAGTCAGATCATCGGAGGGGTCCAATTCCCCCTTCCAGACCACATTGCCCGTGACTGTTTGCTCAGGAGAAATAGAAGGTTGATCAAGCCTTCGTCTTTTCCTAGAGCGCCTAACAACGGCTCTATGCTTTGGGCTGTAGAAAATATCTAGGGGAGGAATTTCTTCCACCTGAAGATCAATTTGATCGGACGGGTCTTGAGTGATTACCTCGACATCCTGTAAAATGGGTGGGCCGCTGGTTCCTTCTAGAACCTGAGAAGAAGTAGTATCGGGAGCATTGCTTGTTTTAGAGGTGTCTGAGTCTTTGTAGGCTTCCTTACCACTGATAATGGAATCGAATTGGTTCCATTCCTTAATCAATTCAGGATCGGTGGAGGTTTGCTCATGTTGCTCTGTGTGGGCTTTGCTCTGTTCTTTTTCTTGTTCAACCCTCTGCTGTTCCTCAAATGCCTTCCGCTGCTGCTCCTCCTGTGCTCTCTGCTGCTGCTCCTCCAATTCCCTTTTCTGCCTATCTTCCAGTTCTTTCTTTGCTTTCTCTTCTTCTTCCTTCTTCCTCTGTTCCTCTATCTCTTTCTGTTTTCTTTGCTCTTGATCCTTTTGTGCCTTTTGCTGCCTTTCTATCTGCTCCCTTTTATGCTTCTCTGCCTGCAGCTTGTTTTGCCTTTCCTCCTGTTGTTTATCATGCTCTTTAATTGTAACAGGAGGTGGATGTACCTGCTGCTGACCAGGCTCGCTTGAGGAAGATGTTGGGGTTGTGGATAATAAATCTAGAGGCAAAGTTTGCAACCTTTGCTTTCTAAGTTTATTAAATTCAGTTAACTCCACATCTTCATATCTCATTGCAGCAAGCTGTTTGGTTTGGCTTATTG
The DNA here is from genome assembly GCA_031772625.1 of Pinus tabuliformis. Classification (NCBI taxonomy): domain Eukaryota; kingdom Viridiplantae; phylum Streptophyta; class Pinopsida; order Pinales; family Pinaceae; genus Pinus; species Pinus tabuliformis. The sequence goes on along the minus strand of CM062809.1, from coordinate 679,154,212 downwards.
AATCGGCACCTGCGAACAGGTCATCAAACTGATCTTCTTGATGGACAATCTTTGACAGTTTGGCCTGTTCTAGGGCAATGAAAGCAGTCTTGTTCGGATCATAGAGTCTGTTTGGGATAGTGGCCAGGGATATCATTTGGAGTTTTGTTGCTTCTTTTTCTGCATGTTTGTAATTTTGTAGCGTATAAACTCCAATTCTTAAAGGAAAAGAGGGCCATCCTCTCTTCTTCTCATCTTTGAGAGTTTGTGTGACACCCTCGGACATAATCTGGTAGGAGATTTCCCGGGCTAACAATTTGTCTGGGATGTATAGAGGGAGAACGTGTGGCCTAGCTTTGCTTCCAAAAACTCTAATATAGGTAAAATGCTCTTCCCCGAACCAATGCGCTACGGCTGGTAGGTCAAAAGAAGCTTCATAGGAAATTCTTGGGATGGGTCTGTCGAAAATAGAATAGTGAATGGGCACCATGAAACCATTGCAAATTTGATACAAATGGTCCTTGTAAGAGGGCTTCCACAATTTCCGATGGTACAAATGAATGGGTGTTGGATCATGGGTGGTCCATCTCCAACCGAGGACAGGAAACTCAGAATTAAAACACAGGGTATCCATAATGTAAGCAGAGTAATAAAATGGTGGGATTTTCCTTTCGGTGACTCTGGTTTTGGCTCTAAATTCACGAACAGCTATGACCAACTTATCAGACAGAATAGTGGCCCAATCCATAATTGTACTATTGACAGCCGCTTCCATTAGGGGAACCATGTCTATATGGATATTAGCGGAGTCATGTAATCCCCACAATCTACACATCATAATCCCAGCGTAGCAATAGGGAGAAGCCAAAGAAGCATTGGAGTACTTACCCGAACTTTCATGCTTGTGTTTGGCTGGGTTCTACCTCCAATCTCGGAGGGGTTCGGATGGTGATTCATTATCGTTCGCGAACTTCTCCACGAAGGTTCTGTTATAGACTAGCTCAGGTTCAGGCAAATGATACATTCGCCTCAGGTCATCAGGCTTGAATGACCCGAAAATCCTTCCATCCCTTGTATGAAAAGTTTTATCAGTGAGGGTAATTTCCTCAATTGCCCAGCGTACCACATCAGTGTAAGGTAGGACCTGCTCTCTGGCTGCTATTCTGTGCAAAAAGGAGTCGGCCAAGTCTTTGAGAGTTGCCTCGGACTTCCTTTGTTCATCCACACTAGCCTCAGTCACTGTCTTTTCCGGTTGCTCGGCCTCTAACAGATTATATGTACCCTGCCAGGTAGTGCTAGGAAGACCAGTGCATGTAGTATCTGAGATTAGGCCTTTCTTCGAAACTATAGCAGCTTGACCTGCGACAGGTGTTACAGTAGAACCCGCAACCTTCTTGAATTTCTTTCCCATCATGTTCAGGCTTCTCTCGAGAGCTGAATTCTACACAAATGCAAGAGAAATCGTAACAAGGAAATAACAACGACAATCCATAATGGGATAGATATATTACTTGAAGCGTGGCAAGATTAATTCTAAAAGTTGTTGCGGATCTAATGATTTGAGAAGGCACCGCAGATGCAATGATGGTGATTTTACAGCCTGCAGCTCCATAAATGACCATTACTTCGTTATTAAACCAAATGACCCCTTAAAGCGTGCAACAGATTTTTTAAAGGTCTAATCGTAAGTGTTCGTTAAATCGAAGGGGTAAAGTTTTAAATACGCATGCATTACCTTATCCCTGCATTTAACGGCATTTTGAAATCTGTGCTTTTGTCAATCGGATTTAAATATAACTTTAAAGCTTTGAAACAATCACCTTTTAGGAATTCTGGTCATCGTTAAGCGTCATCGCATCGCATCGGGGGTGTGAGTGATACTATCGTTTGGGAGAGTTCTTGGCGAATGCCGATTGCGACATCACATCGGATTAGCACGCGAACACATTCCTAGATGTATATCAAATGATTTGCCGACTACCGATAGCGATATCACATCGCATCGGGGAAAAGATCTGAGCGTCTTATGAAAATGTATGGGATTTCGCCGACTACCGATAGCGATATCGCATCGGGTCGGGGCTTAAAGTGTTTTTTTACAAGAGGCAGCGCCGATAGCCGATCGCCGATATCACGTCGCATCGAGGTGTAAGATATGTGCTCTTTTTGTGTGTGCATTGAATACCGCCGATCGTCGATAGCGATATCGCATCGGAAAGGACTAAGGTAACATGCGATCTTGCGATTGCTTTTTCGGACTTAACCAAAAATTACTTGATATTTATTCAAAAAGGATTTTATTCACAAATTCATTTGATTATCATACCTTTTTCGAACAAATTCATTAATGCCAATTAAATTTTAAAAGGGACCCATTTCATATGTTAATTGTTTGTGATTAAAAATGTTATGAAATGGGGGGTTGTTGTAGGGCACAACAGGTAGTTAAAGTAAACTTGACTCTGTCAATTTACCGACAATTCTCAAGCTTCAAGTTTATTATAACCCATGGTTTTTCCCATGGTGTTCATCTCTAATGTAGCTTATTTAAAGGAAAAAAACTCCATTTTAATTGTTCACGTTGACTAATGGGATCTATTGAAGTTTGTATCTCGAGAAAGTACTTCTGCACAAGCCTAAGTGTCTAAGTGTACAGAAATCGCCCACAAGATATCCTTAGGATTCTTGCTCTAGGTTGAGCAAGTTTCTTTGTAACATAGGAAAAATCACATATTAATATGTTTACTTATTGAGCTAAAAGGAACTTAAGAAAAGTAAATTAATATATTATCTTAACCAATGACCTCAAGTAAGGCGAGATCTAATCTTGACCATCAATCACTTTGAAATTAGGGTTAGGGTTAGGGATTTAGCTCAATGTAAAGTTGTAAAATCAAGGCTATAGAGAGGGAGAAGACACACCATACAACAACACTAACCTTAGGAGGAGTGTGAACTCTAAGTGTCAGGTCCAAGGGAGTGTAGAGAGGCTATAGATACAAATGTGCAAAGAAGATCGAGCATCGATATAGAGAAGATCTATTGGATCAGATCCAAGCTTATTTTGTACTCTATAATTTCTCAGTTGTGACATTATCCCAGGACGAGAGCCCAAGTAGGTTCATATTAATTTATTAATGAATAACTATTGATTGAGAAAAAAAATTGTGTGTCATATGTGATTGAGATTTGTTGCGTAATTGTGCTTCTGCTAAATTTTTTAAGAACTTAGTTGTGTGTTTATTAAGTTTTGTGCCAGAAATTAAATTCCAGGTGTTGATTCTTGAAAACTAACAGTATCTAGACAATGGTTTCTTTAGACATAACCACTTCTCTTAGTGTTTCATGATCTCTAGTGTGTACTCTTGCTTCCCCACCTATTCATCCATTAACTCCATCTATTGTGTGTAGACATGAAGAAGGAAAATTGGGATTCTCAGAGAAGGGATAGACATGTACCACAAATCCATTCAATTTAGATCATTTCAAATACCTAAATATGAATTTCATAAGCCCTTCTTTGAAATGGTTGAAGACAATTGTCACTTGCATCTTAAACACCAGTAAATACTTGTGGTTATTTCTTAGGAGCATGACCTACAAAACATAATCTCATAAATAAATTCCCAGGATAAACGTTATAGTAAAGTTTAATCTTTTGTTTGCAAAATATTGAAATTCAAACCTTGATATCCCATTCTACTCTGCCAACATGATCATTAGTTGTGTACAAGGATACACCTCTACATCACTCAAAGTGTCACTGAGATTCTATTGGTATGCTCTTTAGCAAGCATGCAATGCCACATCCTCTTGTATTTTGTGTCTTGAATAGGTTGGCCATTGATTTCATCATCTTGTAGTAATGAAATGAGTCTACTACTATCCGTGGGGAATCATAGGTTGTCAACGAAGTCTAGCCTCAACCATGGATAGTTACCCATTTTTATGCCAAAGAAAGAGGTATTGCAGCTCCTACAAGGATTTCCTTTAAGATATTCTTTCTCTAGTTCCAAATTTTCACACATATTTTTGAAACTCTTTCTGCTAATCACTTCACTTCCTTTACAAATTCCTCCATCATTTGCCTACAATATCCACTGCAGCGTTAATGTAGAAATAACTCGAAATTTGCAGTTGCAAATGAATTCAGACTGGAAACAATAGACACAAATTTATTCTACTCAATATGTGGAAGGGAAAACATGTAATAGAAACACATATAATCATTCAATCACAATGAACATAGTATTTTTACTAGGGAACCCAACTGGGAAAACCCCTCCTCTATTTGTATTATATCATATGAGAAAATTGATCTATTAAAATGACAACTTCAATCCTTGAAGCTCAACCTACAATGCAATATTGATCTCTTTCTCCTGAGTCTGCTTAGGAAATTACTTAGCCAAATCTAGGTCTCCTGCTCCAATTTCTTTGCATAATTTCTGAGAAAATTAACTCCTAAAGAATAAGGAAAGCTCATATTTGCTTGCGCAATTCCCAAGAGAAAAGCCTCACTTGCTACATGCAAACATTGTACACTCACTAGTATACAATAATGATTATATTGATGTCTTTTTCCTCCACTCAACTAGGCAATTCAAATTTCATGCATGACTATGGCTATTTTTAGTAAATTGACTAGTTAACTGAGATATCGGTGAGTTAACAACAATTACAACTACTCAATTGAACTCGTATTGACTCTATTCATGACTAGATCTCATATAACTGAGTTTCACTAACCAAAACTCCACTAGATTACTAGATCTTAGCAATCAACTCATGCACAACTATACTTCTTGCCCACAAACTTGAATTGACTGATTTAACTAAGTGACTTAGCCATGTCACTCCTACTAACTGCAACTCAAGTCATCCCGCTGATGTGGAAATTCGAATTTCTCCATTCAACTAAGGCACAATTCAAATGAAGCCTTTTCTTTCTATAATATAACACTCCCCCTTAGCAAGAAAAGGTTTCTTAACCACCCCAATCCTGCTCATGTGGAACTCAAATTTGCCTCTTGACAAAACCTGTGTCAAGATATCTGCATCTTGCTCCTTTGTAGAAATGTATTGTAACACAACTAACACTCCCTTTCACCATTGTTGTTGTTACTGCAATAACTACCACTAAGAAGCATCCAAAATATTGAATCAATTGTGTCTTTATCTTGTAACTGTCTCCCAAGATCGGACTACATATTGTGGGCCCGTGTAGCAAGAGTAATGATCCATGAGAATAGTATACTACAATTGTTGTTGCTCTCCTATGGACCTTGCCCAAATCTTTGAAACTTTGGTACTAAGGCTCTACATCACCTCACATTACACTTGTAGGTATGACTACATACACGGAAAAATCTACCTCTAGCTTGTAGGTATTTTCAACTCGAACACCAATGTGTTTTACTTGTCCAATAGAAACATGCTTCAAATATGCCTTCCCTCTACTGAAAACCACATCATATCTTTTTTCTTCAAGTACAGCTACAAAAACTAGATTTTTCTTTAGACCAGGCACATACATTACATCCTTTAAGTGAAGATGGGAGCCTGACTCCCCCTTAAAGGCAACAATGCCAATCCCTTTGGTACCATACCTTCTATCATCTCCAAGCTCTATGTATAATTTTAGGTCCTTCTCCTCTAAGTTGCTAAAGAAATCATTATTTCATGTCCCATGAAATGAAGCACCGAAGTCTAGGTACCACTCACTCCCTCTTATTATGCTTGTCATGCAAGTAATGAGGGTGAAATCCAACTCGAATTATGATGTGAGAGCATCTCCTCCTGTTGTTGTTGCAAGTTCCTTACTGGATTTCTTATGTGGGCACTTGGTTGCATAGTGTCCATACTCATGGCAATGAAAGCATTTAATTTTATTGAGGTATTTCTTTTTGCCATGGTTTTGGTTGGATTCTGCCTTGCCTTTGGCATTCTTCCCTTTGCCAACTAGAGAAAAGTCTTCTTCCTCATCAATTCTAGATGAGACTCCATCACTAGTGTTTCTTCTAATATCCTCCTGCACCAGGTTAGACCAAAGTTTCTCCCAATTTGGGATCTTGTCTCTTCCATTAACTGAATCCTGATAGTTGTGTCAAGACTCGAAAGACGAAAGAGTGTTAAACTCACTAGTTCAGATGGTGGCATGTTCTCTCCTACTCCTCCAAGTTCATCTTTGATCTGAGTGAATCTGGATAGGTACTAAATAATGGTTTCATTTTTCTACATTTGAATGTTCCCGAGTTTATCTTTCAATACCAATTTCATGACATCATTACATAAGCAGTTTGCTTGCCATGCAAACTCAAAACCACATGGTCTCTGACTCCCTCCAGGATAATCCTCTTCCCTTCTGTTGTGCATTTGATGTTGTTGGTTTTGGAATATCAGTTTGGGTGTACTCCAATACTCCATTGCCATCCAACACAACTTCCATTCTATCTTTCTAGGCTATGAAATTCGATGTATCCTCCAATGTATAATCAAGCCTTAATCCATAGAAAGGCATTGCTCCTACACTGAAGAAATATTTGCACCACCAAACTCTGTGATTTGAAATTTCTCTAAGGGAAGATCAGAAACCTTGTTTCTATGTAGATTTCAATAGCTTTGATACCATGTAAAAATAACTCCAAATTTGTAGTTGCTAATGAATTTAGACCGAAAACAATAGGCACAAATTTATTCTACTCAATCAACGGAAGGGAAAACATACAATAGAAACACATGCAATCATCCAATCACAATGAACACAGTATTTTCACTGACGAACCCAACTGGGAAAAAAACCTCTTCTGTTTGTATTATATCATATGAGAAAATCGATCTATTACAATGACAACTTCAATCCTTGAAGTTCAACCTGCACTACAATATTGATCTCTTTCTCTTGAGTCTACTCTGGAAAATACTTAGCCAAATCTAAGCCTCCTACTCCTATTTCATTGCACAATTCATGAGAAAATTAACTCCAAAGAATAGGGAAAAATCATATTTGCTTGCGCAATTTCCAAAAGAAAATCCTCACCTGCTACATGCAAACAATGTACATTCACTAGTATACAATAATGATTGCATTGATGCTTTTTTCCTCCACTCAACTAACCAATTCAAATTCCATGCATGACTAGGGCTATTTTTAGTAAATTGACTAGTTAACTAAGATATCAGTGAGTTAACAACAATTACAACTACTCAACTGAACTCCTACTGAGTCTATTCATGACTAGAACTGAGATGTCTAAGTTTCGCTAACTATAACTCCACTAGATTGTCATATCTTAGCAATCAACTCATGCACAACTCTACTTCTTGCCCACAAACTCAAATTGACTCATTTAACTAAGTGACTTGGCCATTTCACTCTTATTAACTGCAACTCAAGTCATCCTGTTGATACGGAAATTCGAATTTCTCCATTTGACTAAGGCACAAGTCAAATGAAACATTTTCTTACTGCAATTTAACAATTATTTAATATATTTTTTGTCAAAGTTACCATTTAAAATAATCACTGCATAGCAAACTCATTCATCCAAATGATTAGTACTTTGTCATCTCCCAACAACATCAATCACAGTGTTGATTAATATATTTCTAGTCAAAGTTATCATTTCATATTATTAATACAATGATTATCAAATTCATTCTATCCAAATGATCAATATCCCAAGAGTATCAATATTATTATACCTGAAATTGGGAAACAAAGGTAGTGTTCCTCTGTTACTTTTATGGGACAAATCATGGAAGAATAAAATTGTTCCCTCCTCAACATCTACTTTATTGATACTAAAATTCATGCCTTGAGAGAAAGTTCTTTTGTCGTGTCCCTTTTCCAAGTGATCACGATAGGGAAACAATTAAGTTAATTAGATTAAAATATCGTCAAGGGAATAAGGGGAACTTTATAATGTCACATTATTATGGATTTACTTGCCCATGGTATTGGTGCTCATAGATTATATACATGGTATTTGTATCAAGAAAATGTTTATCCATGGTATTGGGGTGGCCAAAAATTATAAAAGGGAGCTCAAGGTCATTCTTTAGGCATGTCTAGATATCTAATGGATTGTTTACTTTAGCTCTTGAAGCTTGCTACCCTGAAGCATGATTTTCTTGGGTGGAATGATTAACCACTTTAGTTTATTAAAATAATAAGACTTCGATAGTGAAAAATCCACCCTAGCTAGTCTTGAAAGAGGAGCCATCCATGTCTCTCATTGAAAGTCAATGAATCCATTGGAGAGGTCATTGTCAACCATTTATATCTTCGACTATTTGTGCCATCTTGTTGGTTTCTTAAAAAGTTCTCATGTATATTTAGATTCATGTTTAATATAATAAAGTTGAGTTTATGTTTAATATAATAAGGCTAAGTTTATTACTTGTGCTTGATGTCAAACGAGGGTTTCATGTTAAATTATCTATAATATGTTCCACAAAATGTCCTTACATTAATAATTAGCGAAAAATCATTAGCGATGTCATTTTTGCAAAGCATTGGTTTAAAATCTATAAATGGTAATTATGAAGATTACTATAAAAATTTAGTTTGAGACATTACAGTGGTATCAACTAGTTTTCCTAGCTGCCTGAGGAATTCAGTATGTAGCCATGGAAGGTTTAATGCAAGTTGAAATTGTTTACCTAAGAGCCAAGTTTGATGTGTGGCTGAATTAGCTCTTATAGGTGCCAAATTAACCCTAGTGGGCGAATTTTTTTTAGCCCAATCCTTTACCCATGGAGCTACAGGGTTGCCAAGGGTCAAATTCCAAGCGTGAAGGGCCGAATTCCAAGAGTTGGAGTGTTAATTAGGGTTTACTAAGGCAGAAACCAGGGTGTTGTGCAAGTTGATAGTCTATTTCTAGGCGAATTAATCTGAGTAAGAAGGGTTGAAATATTATTCTGTCGAAGCCAGGGAATCCGTGTGGAGTATCAGACCAAACCATAGGACCAAAATAATTGAATTGACAGTTGAATCATGCCTCAAGGTTGAGTTAATTAGGGTTCACTGAAGCCGAATGTACTAGTGCGCATGAGTAGGATCTAGGAGAAGCACATTCATTATATTTGCATGGACCGAACCACTATATAAAAGAGTGAGTCAATTCGTGGCTCGATTTGCTTGTGCGATTAGTCAATGCAGCCTCATAATCGGAGTCGAGTCACATTGCACAGGAATAGTGAATAAATGGAGGCAGAAATTTGTTATTGTTGTGAGACCAAGTATATCACAGCTTTTAAACCAAAATCAAGGTCGATGTAACATCTAGATCTTTGTTCAGGTCGAAAAATTTGTGATGGGCAGCTTAACCATGGATGATTGAGGGCTTATTCAAAAGTTAAAAAAATATCACAGAAGTTGGACTTTGGCCGCATAGAAGAGAGAAATTTAAAGAACGGTGCACGGTGACTGGGGCCTCAGAGTGCGTCTTTGTCGACGCGTGGAACCAGCACCCCACGGCGTAGGGGAACTGCTCGATTCTCAACTTCAAACAATTGTGTGAGCCGCCATCAAAAAATTGGTGATTATAAATCGATATCTACTCTAAAGCCGTTGTAAAGGAGAATCGAGAAAAACTGATTATTCTTGATCCCAATTAAAATGAGCCATTGACTAGGAATATAAAAAGTGCCCCCACAGAAAGAGTATCTTCCCAATGAACAAGAAGACACGAAGTTGACAAATTCAAGAGATGATAGAATAATTGAAAGCCTGTTACTGTAGACAAATTGGAGTCGAACCCGTTAGCTAGAAGGAGCTGATGTTGTGAACAACACATTTAATACATTTAATAACCTGCAGGGGATTCCCCATCTACCAATGGGAACTTAAATAGATTTGGTGATGGATCTAAACAGTTTGCTTAGATAAGATAAGGTAAGATAATTATATTTATGTCCAACTAATGACCATAAAGTAGGTCAAAGAGACTGTTGAGTACACTGATGTATATACAAAACGGGAAAACCAAACGGTCTTCTATAAAAGATACAATGCATGAAGTAAATCAACATCTGGCCCTAGTGTAGAAGATCCAAGAGCTAATAGGTCTGAGGATCAGACCCATCTCTCCTAACATCTGACGTTGAATGAATAACATTGAAGAAACTCAACAGACTCTATTGGCCCGATGAAGAGCCAATGGCAAGTGCAGACTGTCCACTAAATCGTATCCTGGGGGGTTCACACGCTGTTGAATGTTGGAGGACCTAGTCTATCTCCGAGGAACGGATCTAAGACGAAATCGCTGCTGAGATCTCATGTAGCAGGGTGAGGGCCCACAGATCCTCACTGATTTGGAGTCTACATGCGTACTAGTATCAATCGATCTCTTGGTGCCTCTGTTTGAAGGTAGTACCTATGTCACAGGGTTCGCCGAATTGGAAAGTTCATGTTCGAAATTCGGCGAACCTAAAAAAAAATTGAAATTCGTTCAAGTTCACCGAACCGGAAATTCGAACCTGAACAGAAAACCTGAACGAATTCAAACCTAATCCAAACCCGAACCTGAAAGCGAACCTGAACGAACATTAACGCCAATTTGAACGATTTTTTGTTAGGTTCGACGATTTTTTTTTACGGTTTACGAGAAAACCATGGGTCACATATTGGTTTTCTGCAACGCTTCCCACCAAAATGTTCTTTATAAAAGATGCTGCTAGAAGGATTTGGCACAAGCTGTCGCCGGTCGGTCAAGTGCATTTGATTGCGTTGTATGTTGTGCAATGCGTTGAGGAGATCGTTGTGGTCTTGCCGCCGACACCTTGCGAGTTCAGTCACTGGCTCACTACTGGAGACTACAACCACAGAAATGCGAGGAGAAGCAAAGTTCGAAAGTATTAGAGGAACAGCAATGGAAATTCCAGTAGCTTAGCAAAATGAACATTTTAAAACAGAAATAAAGGTAGAATCTGTTCCCTGCAAAGGCCAAGCGCTATGAGACGCTCGAATCCATAAGCGAAACAATTGTCCAACACCTCTTGTATATTTAAAAACGAGTACTCTGGGTTGATTCGCCTGTAGATGGGGTTCAAGCCAAACTAAAAGACCTACGACCTAGCGACCCGCATTTTTAGAAAACACGAGCTCTCCACTCACCGTTGTTTCTATTCATCCACCCCATAGCCCTGGTTTGCTTATTTTTTACGAGGGGCTTTCAACATCGCTATCACTCTTCATTCAGGTTTTCGCCTGTCGAATTGGAGCTAGAAAATAAAAATAAGAGATAGGAGATGGTTGGGATGTCCGGTTAATAAAAATTTGTAAGCCGTCCTCTCATTATTTTTTCATGGTTAAAGGACCTAATATATTAAAAATTTGCTTATATTTTTGCACAAATATTTATGATACATAAAAAATTTTTATTGAAAATGGCATTTTTATATAAATTTTTATGATTGTATTTTTAACCGTATACAAATTTATTAAGAACTTATTTATTATCTTACACTTTAATGGCTAAGACATTATTTATTAAATGATGGTTATCTCATATCTCATATCTAGATGTTCGATGTTAGAATGATTACATTATTCATGTATGTTTACTAATAAGAATTTGTATTCATGTGTTTATGGATCGATTTTGAATTTTTTATTATTTTGTCATATATATATATATATATATTGAAAAATATGTATAGCCGAACTTAGTGTCGAACCTCATTTGAACCTGATCGGAAAATTCGAATTCGAATCGAACTTAATCGTTGTCAAAGTCGAATTCGAACTCGAACCATGTGACATAGGTAATACCCTGAAAAATGTTGTGATCCTTTGTGTGAAATCTGGTGTGATGAGAGGCTAAAGAATATGAAGAATATTCTGAAAAAAAATTGAATAATGAAGAGGTTTTTATCCAATTTTAAGGAAAGATGGTGCCATTCTAATTTTTGGGGCATAGAACAAAGTTTTAGAATCGCTTAGAGTATTTAGTTCATAGAAAGATAGTCAATTCAACTAATATAATAATGAGCGAGGAATAACACATGATCAATATTTGGTTTGTGTCCGACTTCAAAATCGCTAGAGATTAAAGTCAGGGGTTTCGAATAACTATTATTGCTGGGCACTTCACTAATCGAAGCCTATTTTAAAATGCCCTCAGGGATTTATGAAGCAAATCAAACTGTTTGTTATCTGGGTGTTCTAATTATAGTGTCTGTATTTGCATGGATCATTTTCTGTTCCGATTCGATATACTCAACCCTCAGTTTCAACCTATTTAAGTAGCTTGGATTATTGGCTCACTAGCTTGGATGGTGAACTCATTGGTTTGTTAATCCCATATCCGCTTTGGAGGGACAATTTTTCTAAAAGTTATTGTGTGGTTCCCTAATCTGTTACCAACAGTAGGTGCCGTATTGAAAACTAGTAACAAGCTATTTTTTGTTCCATTTTTAGTTCTGGCATTCACTTCTTTGGAGGAAGGCGAGGCTTCATTATGTCATCATTACATAAAATGTCGGGATTGAATTGGATATGTTGTAGAGTTCGCTGAGTAGTTCTAGCAAAGACATTCCTGAGCTCTGATTCGACATTTTACTTGGCTCTAAGGTTAAAGCTGGTGGACAAAATTCGAGTTATTATGAAAGATGGAGTTTTTACAACAGCTTTTTAGAGCAAGAGATCAACTTGGACAGTTGGCTGCATCCAAAGATGTCCTTCTTAGTTCATTGCAGGAGGTGACAAGGAAATTAAAATGGCAGGACAACCACCTTCTCAGTTGACTCTAGCAATTATGGTTCCAATCATGATTAACTTGGGTGAATATAGGCTATTGAGGCATAAAGATAGAAAGATAAGGCTGCTTGTTGCACATTGTCCGAGTGAAGTTTTAAGGGTTACAGTTCCTAAAATCCCTTGTAAGGGAAATATAATGCAGGAATATTTCAGCTGATTGTGGGAAGCTTCCAAGGGCTAGATCAAATTGACATTCCATCTTTTGGCAAGAGAGCCTAGATTCTAAAATTAATGGCAAAGGTAAGGTCATGTAGGCAAAAAAGCCTAGATTCTAAAATTAATGGCAGAGGTAAGGTCATCTTCTTGACTATGATTTTCATGATCTTGTTCTACAGCTGTTTCATTATTTCCTCGATGCTATCAGTAAATACCATGGCAAATCCATTAATGATCACATGAGAATCATCATGGGTACAATTATTGATAAGTGTGATGAAAGTGATGTGATTTTCCAACCCATCATATCTTTATAATTGGTTGTCCAGAAACAGAAGCAAGTTACTTCTACAATTGCTTTTAACTTGGTATAGAATGTTGTCAAACAACATGAAAGGAAGCTAAACCCTTACTTGATGAGGAGTTGGTAAGGTTCAAACCAGAGGAGATGGATGAGCCTTGTGCGGAAAGTCAATCTTATATGGCAGCCACAACCTATGAGGACAATTGTATCACTTCACTAATCTCTTCTACAGGACTTTCCAATGACAGTCGCCAGGAACATACTCAAAAAGAGATTGAACATCTTAAATAAGGCCTTCTAGAAATGGAGAGAACAAGATGCTCAAGGGCATCATATCACAGTAGGAAAATGAGCTTAAGTCCCTTGGAGTTAGATGTGCTAGGTCAGCTGCCAATCTTACCCATGTTGGGAAACAGTGAAGAGTTTCTAATGAGGCAACAAAAGAAGCCTACTCAAGAGCTACAAAGCATTCCTCTTCAGTAGTACACAAACAAGCTTGCAGTACCATGAATCCAGATTTGCATAGTCGGGAGGTGAGTTGGTATGAGGAAGGATCCGACTACTTCTGGTTTCTTTTACAGGAAAACCGAATCATGAGATAGAGCTTCAATCTATGAGCATTCCAGTTGAAATCAAAGTGGCGCAGCATCAGTATGGTGCAAAATTTCCCTTTTGTTGGAGTTTATACACAAGGTCTTTGTCAGGGGTTGTTGACAACTAAAGATGATGAAAGGCACATTCCATGGGGGGTTATGGATAATTGCTATTTCAGAACTTAGAAGTCCATTTCAGTTGGAATGGAGGGAGATTATGAGTTGGTATCCCACTAAGTTGATGTTTCCTAGGAGACACTTCTAGCCAAAGGCATAGTGCAACAAGGACCATCATATATTTGGGATGGGAAACTCCCAAATAAGCAAATGGGAGCCAGGTGGATCACGTCGTCACACAACAGAGCTTGATAGTGAGTCAAGGGTTCATTTGATGTAGATGCAATTTCTCAGATTCAGTCGAAGCAGGATATCATGGGCAGCAGGATCAGATAGATCTTTTGACAAAGTGGTGGGGTGCACCATCCGATTTATGGGGAGCATGGATAACATTATCATCAGTATTTTATCTAGGAGATCAGCAACATGCAGAGATTGGGTATTCCAGTTGGGATGGAACATTCAGAAAACAAGTTTGCCTCTGAGTTGAGGGATGGACACCTACAGGATGACAAGTATACAGTAGAGGACGACATCATACACTGGGTCCCTGAGTCCACACTCAAGGACAAGACTATGAGAGTGGTCCATGTTTCACTATTGCCAGTTCATCCTGACGATTGCCACATTTACAGTCAAGTCAGAGAGAGGTTTTATGGAGAGGGCCTCGAGGGTTTTATGCAAGGTAATGAGATGAAGTATATGACTTTTCAGTAGAACAAATCGAGGCATGATTGTTCGGCAGGCTTACTATAGGACTTTCCTAATCTAGATCTGGAATTGAGTGTATCTATGGGCCTTATAATAGGCCTAGGAGGGGTGCAGGACTATAGTTACATTGATAAAAAAAATTGACTGGTGCAGGACTATAGTTACATTGATAAAAAAAATTGACTGGGTGAATGAGTTTGCACATCCTTTCATGATCCCATCGGAGTACAGGGGGCAAGATTGTCTGGCAAGGAATTGTGCAGGCCCCATGAAATGTCTACGTATACTCTTAGCGACCAGGATAGCAGGATACCCAGTGTGTATTAGCAGGATCTTCTCAAGTGGAATGGAATTTCCATGACATTGTGTCAAGCATAGTATGGAGAGGATGCTCTCTATTTGGTGGATTGGGTTCCCGAGGAGCGGATGATATAGCGCAACAGTGACAACCCCATTGGCACATTAGAAGATATGCCCTTCATATTTACTAGGGGGAGGTCTGAGGGATGGTTAACACTATAGTGGATCCACTTGTGGCCTTGGGACCTGGGTATTGATATGCAAATTATGGCAATTGTTTGAGGACAAGTAATCTCGGGGAGGGAGGATTGTCATGTCTTTTTTCCAAGTGATCATTATAAAAAAATAATTTAGTTAATTAGATTAAAATATGGTTAGTAGAACTGGGGGAATTTATAAAGTCACATTATTATGTATTTACTTGTCCATGGTATTGGTGCCCTTGCATTACTTGCCCATGGTATTGGTACCCATGGAGTGCTTTCCCATTGTATTGGTATCCACAGAATACTTATCCATGGTATTCGGGTGGCCAAAGATTATAGAAGTGAGCTCAAGTCATTGGTTAGGCATGTTTGGATATCCAATGGATTGTTTACTTCAGCGCTGGGAGATTTCTTAAGGGTTTATAATCTTGAGCATGATCTTTGGTGGCGCAGTTACCCACTCTAGTTGAATAAAATAACTAGTCTTTGGTGGTGAAAGACTCCACCCTAGCAAGTCTTAGAAAGAGTCATCTAGGTTTCTCATTAGACATGTTTAATATAATAAGATTGGTGGTGAAAGACTCCACCCTAGCAAGTCTTAGAAAGAGTCATCTAGGTTTCTCATTAGACATGTTTAATATAATAAGATTGAGTTTATTCATTGTGCCTACTCTCAAACAAGGGATTCATGTTAAATTGTGTGCATATGTTTTACAAAATCTCCTTACATTAACAATTATTAGAAAATCATTGGCAATGTCATTTTTGCAAAGCGCTGGTTTTAAAATGCCTCTATGGTAATTGTGAATATTACTGCAAAAATCTAGTTTGGAACATTACAACTTTCAAGCATTTCCACAACTGCTAAATCCTGAAACTGTGCATCCACAGAATTCTTGTAATGCTCTTTGAACAATTCCTACATCCAGAAGACTCTGCAGTATACGGTGGCTAACATGCTGCATTAACGTCTTACCTACAATAACAAGGGATAATCTAGTAGATCAATCAACGACTCTACATTAGTATCCAGCTATTATTATAATAATAATAGGAAAGAAATCGATTAAGCAGTTGGAGCAAAAGTATTTGGTCCACGGTCATCTCCCTCTTTTCTCCATCCAATGGCTTCTCCCTGTCAATAATAGAAACTGCCATCTTTGTATATAAAGGAAAACTCAAAAACAAAGTGCTGAAAAGAAGTTATTGGAAATGCTCATCACATAGGGGGGCAAGGGCGGCGACGGCCAAAATGGTGTTTCGGTTATATAAAGCAATAATGGATATGTAAAGCAACATTCGATCCTGTAATTATGTTTGCTTTCTGTAACGGACGAAGGAGGATTGATGTACAGTGAGATGCACTAAAGCGTTGACAACAGTTGGTAAAATAATCATGGGCCTTTCCCTTTGGCTATCACCAATTGAAATATTTATCAACTTTCCCAAAGTGCTATGGGGCCACCGGTAAGCAATCAATCATTGCAACTCTTTATTTTCAAGTTTTGTAAGCAGTGGTACACCATGGGTGTATTTGCTTTTGCTAAAGATGTGACCATATTACATAGAAGGTTTAGCTAGTCATTTCATCATGATCCAGAACAGCAGTTAAAATGAGTTATTTACTTATTCATTTTATACATAAGTGATAAAAATGGTAATGTTTGTATTAAATGAAAATAAAACCCACTAGTCAGCGCTATGAAAGAGAGTCTGAACCAAGAGAGTCTGGCTCTGCAGAACGCTCTGCATTGTTTATCAATATTACACATTAAATAGAATACATCGTTTTAGGGAAGTTAGAATAGCATCCTAAGAAATAGAAACTACTTCCTATCCTGAGGTTACTTGAACCAACTCTACCTATTCTAGGATATTTTCCATTATCTTCAACACTCCCCCTTAATGGAGAATGGGTTCACATATATGCCTAACATCTCTCTAAACATTTGAAACTTAACTTTTCCAAGAAGCTTAGTGAAAATGTCCACGACATTATCACATGTATTACAATATTCCAAATGAATTTCTTTAGATTGCACTTTCTCCCTTACAAAGTGGAATTGAGTATCAATATGTTTAGTGTTTTTGTAAAACACCGGATTGTTGGCTAGCTTGATTGAGCTTTGATTGTCATCTCTGATTGTTGTTGCGACTGTATGTTCTTCCCCGACATCCTGAAGAAGTCTCCACAACCAAACCGTCTCACATGTTGCTGCACACATGGCTTGATACTCTGCTTCGGCTGAAGACAAGGAGATTGTGTTCTGCTTCTTGCTACTCCATGTGATCACCCCGGATCCAAGACTAAATGCATAACTTGTTATAGATCTACGATCATCTACATTTCCTGCCCAATCTGAATCTGCATATCCTGCCAATCTAACATCAAAAGCGTCAGTGTAAATAATACCGTAATCTACAGTACCTTGTAGATACCTCAAAACATTCTTCGTTGCATTCTAATGGCTTTCAAGTGGCTTAGACATAAATTGGCTTAGCACACTAACTGCATAAGCCAAATCAGGTCTAGTGGTGGTTAGGTAGATTATACTCCCAACCAGTTGTCTGTAAAGTGTTGCATCCGCCGCTTTTGAGCCATCCTCACACTGCAATTTGATATTCTACTGCAATGGTACCGGTGCAGGCTTACACTAATCCATTCTAAACTTTTCTAACAGGGCTTTAACATACTTTGCTTGAGACAGAAATGTTTGACCTGAATCTCTCCAGATCTCAAGACCTAAACAGTATCTGGGTTCACCGAGATGCTTCATCTCAAACATCTATGACATCTGTTGCTTGATTTCATCAATTAGATATATAGCATCACCTGTAATTACCAAATCATCTACATATAATGAAATCAGCACTACGCACCCTCTATTCATCTCTCATGGTGTAATGATTAGGGTCATTCTTACTTCTATTGTAGCCAACTTGTAGAAAAAATGAATCAATTTTCTCATACCATGACCTGGGAGCTTGTTTTAGTCCATACAGTGCTTTCTTCAATCTACAGACTAAATGTTCTTTTCCTTTCTGGACAAACCCTTCTGGTTGCTCTAGATAAACCTCTTCTTTTAGTTCTCCATTCAAAAATGGAGACTTTACATCTAGTTGGTGTATCATCCAATGATTCTTAGTAGCTAGAGCAATTAACATTCTGATGGTGTTCAATTTAGCTACAGGGGCGAAGGTTTCTTCATAATCTATCCCTTCTTTTTGTGAGTACCCTTTTGCTACCAACCTAGCCTTCAATTTTTCTATAGTTCCATCTGCATTAATTTTCGGTTTATATAACCATTTACAACCTATGGTCTGTTTTCCTCTAGGAAGTTCAACCAATTCCCAAGTGTTATTTCTGATTATTGAATCATATTCATGTTCCATGGTTGTTTTCCATTCACTACTTTCATTTGCTTCTTTATAACTAGACGGTTCAACCACATTCATCATACTAATTATAAAAGCATTTTCCCTATATCTTGCAAGCATTTAAGCTTTCCTACCTGATCTCATGAGTGGTGGGGTAGTGATTTCAAGCCTTATTTGATCATCATTTATTCCTTCCTGTTGTTGCTATTGTTGTTGCTGTTGTTGCTGTTGTTCATCCCTTGCCTTTGTTCGCTGCTGACCCTGATTGTTCTCTGCTTCTTCTTCCTCAAAGTATGGAATGTCCCATCCATCATAGTGCTCATCAGGTTCTTCATGATCCTGCGCATGGAATTTAACGTCTCTACTAACAAAGATCTTGTGAGTAGAGGGATTAAATAATCTGTATGCTTTATATGACGAACAATACCCTATAAAAGTACATCTGATGGATTTTGAGTCTAATTTTATTTTATCTTCCTTTTGGTATGTGGGCAAATGCTTCACATCCAAATATTCTTAAGTGTTTTACTGCAGGTTTATAAATATATCCATATAAAGCTTCAAAAGGAGTTTTAAACTCAAGACTTCTTGTAGGACTCCTATTTTTCAAATAAACTACAGTGTTCACTACTTCAGCTCAAAAACCATTTGAAAGATTCTTACCTTTAAGCATACTTCTAGCACATTCCATCAGAGTTCTGTTTTTCCTTTCTGTTACTCCATTCTGTTGTGGAGTATAGAGTACAGTAAACTGATGCAAAATTCCATGGTCTTCACAATATCTGATGAGTTCATCCTTCCTGTATTCTCCCCCTTGATCAGAGCGGAGAATTTTTATCTGTTTCCCTGTTTTTCTTTCAATCATATTTTTAAACTGCTTAAAGTATTCAAATGCATGACTCTTCTTACTTAAGAAATACACCTAAGAAAACTTCGTACAGTCATCAATAAATATTAGGAAATACAGTGCAACTCCTAATGATTTTGTCTGCATAGGACGACAAAGGTCTATGTGCACTAACTCTAGTATATCCCTCTGTTTCTTTTCTACTCTAACCGGGAATTCTTCTCTATGCATTTTTCCTAAGGTACAAGCATCACAATCATTATGTACTTGCTTTAGCATAGGAAGATCTCTTACCATTTCCTTCCTTTGTAATCACAGCAAATCATTGTAGTTGATGTGGCCGAATCTCTGATGCCAAATCTCTTCTGTAGTCAAGCTCGTTGCTATCAATGTTCGGGCTGGTGCAGGACTCACATCCAACTTGTACAGACCTCCTGTTCGGATTCCTGTAGCAATTGTCTTCATGTCATCTAGCAGATCTTTAATGTAACAATTAGATTTTAAAAATTCAACTTTCAAATCTTGATCTGTAATCATAGATACAGAAATCAAGTTCTTTGTTATCTCAGGCACATACATTACATTATAAATTTGTTTGATATTACCATCAGGTAGAATGACAGAAACTTTCCCACTCCCTTTGATTTGATGACTTTTATCATCACCTAGGTAAATCTGTGCACCTTCATTGATTTCTTTAAAATCCTCCAGCCAGTGCTTATTCCCTATCATGTGTGTTGACGCTCCTGAGTCTACATACCAGATGTCTGCATCAACATTTTTATCACGATTTGCCATGAACAATCTTAAATTCTGCACCTGATCACCAATTGATACTTCTTTTTCCTACACTCGCTAGCAATATGACCCAATTTTCCACAATAAAAACATTTTGTTTCAGAGTAGTTTTTATTGGGATGCATACCTTGAGTCAGATTTGGTCGTTTATGTGAACTTGCTCCGTTTTGTTGTTGTGGACCTCCTTTTCCTTTGTAGAAGTTCTTCTTCGCCATCAATGCAAGATCGGCACTCTAGGGCTTCAGAGTCGATCTCCTCTCTTCTTCCTGCATCAGTATACCTGTCAACTCTTCAAAGCGTGGGATCTTCTCTCTGGCATTGATCCCATTGATGAACATCTGATAATCATCAGTGACACCATTCATTGTAATGATTACAAGATCTGTATCATCCATTGTATGACCAATGTTTGATAATTTGGTTTTTAGATACTTAATCCTTACTAGAATGAAGCAATTCTTTCATTCTCCTCCATCATGGATAGGATCTTACTGTTGAGGAACAAAAGACGATTTGAATTCTTGATCTTGTACAATTCCTTCAGAATTCCCCAGATCTCATTAGCTGACTTACCTTCTCTGATGTGCAGTATAATGCAGTCTTTCACTGGTATCTTTAACATTGTCCTTGCTCTGCTTTCTCGTTTCTCCCAATCTGTAACAGTTGTTGATCCAACCGCGGGCTCGGCTCAACCCCATTCACAATCGTCCAAGCACTTTGCGCTTCTAACAAAATCTGCATCTTGAACTTCCAATTTGCATAATTGGAACCATCGAGGTTGTTATGCTCGTTCATGCATGCTTCAAAAATATTGTTATTCATCTTGGCGATATAGAGAAAAAAAATTCGATAGGTAAAAGATGTTAACTTTACCCCAGATCTGTCACAAAGACAGATCACTGCTCTTCAATGTTGTTTGATCTCGCAACACATGCGCAAATCACCGTGGCTTCCTTCTCGGCCTCCAGACAACCTTTTGTTGTCAGCGTCAACCTTGTTATTGGCTTCCCCACGCAGCTTCTCTAATAGCTTCAGCCTTGTTCTTGGCTTACACGATCGTCGCAAAAGTTCCTGTTGTTTCTGCGACGTCATCGCAACTATACACGTCTTTCCTGCGACAAAAAATTTGTGCAAAGTGCTATAGTGCCCTCGTAACAAAGGTACACATCTTTCCAGCGACGATTTCGGAATCGTCGCAGTTATTTGCCTTACAACTGTGATGATCTTGGTTCAATGAACCACCCACCAAACAGCGTACAAGTTCCTCAGCCCTGACACTCTGATACCATGATAAAAATGGCAATGTTTGTATTAAATGAAAATAGAACCCACTGGTCAGCTCTATGAAAGAGAGTCTGAACCAAGAGAGTCTGGCTCTGCAGAACGCTCTACATTGTTCCTCAACATTATACATTAACTAGAATACATGGTTTTAGGGAAGTTAAAACAACATCCTAAGAAATAGAAACTAATTCCTATCCTGAAATTACGTGAACCAACTTTACCTATTCTAGAATATTCCCCATTATCTTCAACAATAAAGAAGAATAATAAAAAATAGAATAAAGCCAACTTAATGTTAGAAATAATATAAGGGAGCAAGAGCAACTTAATGTTAGAAATAAAAATTACTCAAGCATGGACCCTCTAAATCGAATCGACTCTTGTCCATATGCAATGATTCAATCTCATAAGTATTTACTCTGTCCAGCTACTCCATACTGCCACTCTGCCCTTCAGGGATGGAATTTGACAGCCAAATTGGTTGTCATGAGGCACTTCGATCATCAAATATGACCCAAAATCTGCATGCCCATGATTAAACATAATGAATGTGTGAAATACCATTAATAAATTCATCCAAACAGTCAAATTGACAGCTTAATACAGTTGTACAATTCCAACCCTACTGCCATCATTGGCTCTGGCCTATTGTGCATCAGTATTCATAATTCGGCGTTTATCCCGTCACTTATTATTTGTAAAACCCGACCAGACCAAATATGTGTAAGTGTTAACATTCATTTATTTATTTTAAAGTTGATTTTTTCATAACATATATGAGCATAAAATGTGTAAACCCGTCATCAAACATAATGAATGTCTGAAATACGTTTACGCAATTCATCCCAACAGTCAATCTGACAGGTTAATACATTTGGCTCTGCCCTATTGCGCATCGATGTTCATGTTGCAAGTCAGTCATGTACATTTGGCGCCTGTCCTTCCTCTTATTATTCGTTAAACCGACCAAATGTTTCAGTAGGTTTTTTTTTCATCTTTTAAGTTGATTTTTGTCGTAACAGTTTTGAGTTTAAAATTAAACTCGTCACTGTTCTTGACCGCTCTGACTTTGATGGAAAGCCCTAAAGCATAGAATTATTTTTATATAAATAATAATTAAAATAAAAAATTATTAAATTTGAAATAAAAGTTATGTTGGATTTTTTAATAAAAAGTACGAAAAAATTTCATATTATGCTTAAGTAAATAAAAAAGTTACATTTTGTATGTGCTGTCATCAGCATTCAAGTATAGCTATCATACATAGATAAAAAAAAAACTGCCGGTTTAAATAGTGTTTTTTTATTATGTTATATTTTTCATTATTTTTATAAAAAAAATTATTATTCATTTTTATATATTATAGGAATGAAGAAAATAAAAATGTTAATAATTTTTTTTTGTTTATATTACAATAATTTAAATTATTTTTATACAATAGAATTTTATTGTTAGGGACCTCATGCATGATTATATCATTTGTATATTAAAATTACATTATAATATTGGGTATTTAATCAAAAGTTTTGGTTGCAGTGCATTCTCTTGCTATTCATAAAGAGAAACAATTCCAATTCAAATCAATGCCTCATCCTCTTGCTACTTGAATTTGCAAACAAAATCTATCAATCTTCTGTGGTTCCATTTGAATTTGCAAACAAAATCTATCAATTTTCTGTGGTTCCACTTGTGGATCTTCTTTCCACCTACTTCACATGTTTGTATTTACTGCCTTCTTTGCTAAATGCTTGCTCTGCTTGATTGGATTTATGAAAAGTCCCTCCATGTCTTCTTTATGCCTACTTAAGTGGACATCAGGAATTAAAATTGATTTCTTTATAGAAAATTGATAGTTGTTGGAGGTTTTTAAATAGTTATTTTTTTATTGAACATTGCAATGATCCTTAAAATAATACTCTATTTTGATTGCATTTGAAAAGCTCATTGCAATTGTTAGAACAATTGAACCAATTACAGAGTAAGAAGAACAATTGCATTTTAAAACAATTTTATTGTAGCTTAGAAATGACATCAGGAAGATAATCGACTAAATAGTCATACTAAATTTCCTTCATATGATTTCTATATCGATTATAAGTAAATAGTCCAATTGATTCTCTCCATATGATTCCTATATATACTAATAAATGGTATTATTAAATTCTCTCTGTAAATTTTTTATATTATTAAATTCTCTCTGTAAATTTTTTATATAAATTGAGATACTAGTTAACTAGTATCCTGTGAACTAGTATCCTTGTTCAAATATTGAACTCGTATCCTTGTTCAAATATATTTGAAACTTTGGTCTAAAAATAACATTCTCCAACTTGATACAATTAAAAAAAAATGCTGAGCCAAAAAAGTCCTTTATCTTCAAATTTGATGCCTGGTTCTCTTTCAAACCCAAACTAAATTGCCCAACCAATGGAAAAATACAATCAACGTATTTCTAAAATTATAAAAACAAACTATCTATCAGATATTATGTTTAACATATATCATTTTAAGTCAACTTTCAAAAACTACTTTAAAAAAAAACTTGTTAACAAAAGTCAAGAGTTTTAAGCTGAAGCGAAATGTATTGTCTCTGCCCAAAAAAGGGGAAAATTAGGCCAGGGAAAAGGCGTCCCTCTGTTTTACATATTTGATGTACATTAATCAGCTGCTCGGCGATCTTCATGCGAACTATCGGTATTTGATAATCAGTTTGCCAAAAGGTAGAGTAGATGCATGCTGTTAATCTGAGTTGCTTATAGTTCTCTCTTAGTAGGCACATTATGTTGACCATGCAACATATGTGTACAGTTACAAAGCCATGGAATACGCATATAAGAATTCATTGATTGTCAAATCGATTCGTTAAGCATTCCTACTACACTTACATATCCAAAACAAAATTTACATACGCATGTATCAGACGTACCTCTGAACCACAGGACAGGGCATCTGAGGCTGGATTATCATCTGATGGTGAAAGCCCATGGGCTGGGAGAAAGCGGGTCTGTAGTGCCTCTATTGCATCTTCCCAAGATTTCAACTCCGTTTTATGGGTTTCCAACAATCGTATTAGGGTCTCCACGATGTGTTTTTCATCCACACCAATACATACAATCCACAAAAGCAATTGAAGGAAACATGTGACGCTAGGTTTGGAAATTCGTACAAATTTGGCAACCAGAGCAGAAGGAAAAAAGTTGTCAAAGAAAAATGGCGTCATTCTTCATTGTCTTCACCTTGGCACACAGCAAATTGTAGTTTCTCTTGATATGCAAGGAATGCAATGAATTGCAGTATTTGTATCTCCATTAATGCAATGCGTGAGGACAAAATGGAAGCTTTGAATACCATAATTGATGCAGAGAATAATCATAAACTACGGCAGGCCCAAACCCTCCAAGTTTCTCTTCAATCGAACACCCACAAAACAGAGCAACCAATTGAATCCCCACCCCTTACAACGGATTTTTCTCCTCAATCTCCGATGTCGCCTCTGGCAGCCCGCTCACCACTTTAAGATGACAACCCCCATCTGACATGGACAATATGGTCCATTAAAGTGTGAGTTTCAGCTTTCTTAAAAGACTTGGTCATCATCATCAAGATCCTGAGAGCATTTAGACTCGGCCTTATTCTGTTCTCGAAGCCGACGGATGACTCAAAATTGCAAGGAAGCTTCCATTTTTCCACAAGAAAGTTGAGACTCTGACGCAGTTTATATCGGACGACCCAGAAGCTCAGGCAACCTCTGAACAATAATCCCAATTTCTTCCCCTATAAACCCTAATTCTCTCAATGTTTCCAATTTGAGCTGAACAGAGCATACTCGACAGAAGGGAAGCGCAAGCAAACGCCTTGGACCCTTCTCAATGGTTAACCCCTCGACATCCTTTACAAATCCCCAAGCTATTCACCGTAGTCAAGAATGAAATACTAGGGTTTCCATATATGACATACATGGTTAAGCTGTTGTTGCAAACAGAGTTCCGATCATTTTTATCAGATTCTGGGTTCGAAACCACATCAGCTAGTTCGGGATCAAGCACGAACTGTAAAAAACAAACCGTCGGTTCCACAGCTGACGGCTAATACTTAACAACAAATATAGGGTTTCTGTTGAAGAATTTGAGTAATTTATCCTGTAATCTGAACCCTGAGATATTTCCAAACGCCGATTTCATTAAAACCCTTCCGTCTCGGGAAGTCTAGGGTTTGCTGTGAATTAATTATTATAGCATTTGTAACCAAGTAAATCCAGTTTTCTTCTGCAAATGGAGTTTGCATCGTCCTGGAGAGAGCATCCACAACGACGAAGCAAACAGCATTTGCAGAAGAAAACCGCATTTATACATTCGTCGATAAGAAACCTTGCTATCGGTGTGGTTTCAGAAGATGGAAACAATTGGGGTTTCGAGAGTCGCATAAAATGCTAAATTGGTAGTGAGGTTGAAGGGAGATGGTGAACTCAGAGTAGTGCGGATATCTGCTACAGAGGTTCTTATAGATTGGGTGGACGTCGGAATGATGGGCGTAATTGGTGCTTTTGAGAAAGTAGATTGTTTATGAGGTTTAGGTTAATTGGTCTCGAAAGCGTTTAGTGTTTCTGTGTGACTTGATCAGTAAGTCGGCAAAATTTTCGTTATAGTCCTAGTAGAGCGAGACATCTTATTAGTCCCTGCTTGGGACTATTCGCGATGGATCGATTGTCGATCAATCATTAGTTTATAGTTTGACCGTTTTTTTTCAGTGTTTTGGTATTTTAACCTAAGTTTAATGCTCGGAATTTCATTCAACAAACTTTTAAGCAAAGTTTTGGTTCGGAAAACAATTGGGGTCTTATTACAGCCTTCACGTTGTCCGATGCAAAAATATTGGGGCAATATGATGTTATCCAAAGTACGGTTGATATGCCACTTGTCTCGTGCCGGAGACATAACATATCCATGTAGTCCACTGCATAACTTTGTGGCAAGCTGCATGTAGTCACCTGTCTCATGCTAGACACAATACTGTCTCACAATACTACCCTTCCATTACAGACGGACAACCTCTTTGCCTATGAACAGAAGCTCAAATTCTTACGGCTTCGGTCCTATGCTCTGCAACTCTTTCAACATTTACTGCTTTCTTTCGACCTTCATGATTCTGCTGCCCTCTGATCGGTGTCATGGTGCGCACAGGCTTCTTTTCCGGCCGGGCTTTTGATTGGTGAGGTATTTTTGACGTACTATCCTTGAATTGTTAACCCTATCTGTTTTCACTGTGACGTCAATATGATGTTTAGGGTTTATGTTACAGGAATGGAAACTTGTGGCCGCTCCCATTCCAAAATGTGTACATGCGTCTCGCTCGGCTCTTCCTTTCTTTACATTGCTCAGGTTCTGCACACAGTGAAAGGTATGTTCAAATTTCAACAATTTAATGATCTAGAATAAAAATAGAGCAAAAAAATATATTTATAGTTTTTATTTCCTGTATACCTGCAAAAGATTGACACGGGATAAACTACTTTGTTATCGAAGAAGTGTTTGTTATCGAAGAAGTGTTACAGAGTACGCTGAGAAATGTTTCTTGTTTTACCTCGGATGCAGGTCAGCTGGGAAAGAGCAGATCATGAGCTTTGAGAAACTGTTGTGGCAGCCAATACCCATATTTTGTGCAAATTCTCTTTTAAGTCTAGCGTAATCCCACCATTTTCTTAGCCTTGTCATTTGTTGCCTGGCGCAGTAGAACCACACCTCATTGCCAAACACCTGTGTTGCCAATGACGGGAGTCTTTGCTGCTACTCGATCCAAGTAGGTGTGGATGGGCCCCTCTCGTGCTGTAGGTGTTTGGATGTTCCACAGATGACAGAAGCTTTATTTCGTTCATCATCTGTTCGATTCCATGGGTGTCGATATGTCTGATCATTTTTACAGCCACGAGATAGTCGCCTTTGATTTTCCCGGCATAGACCGTTCCAAACGCGCCATTTCCCAATCTTTCTTCTTCGGAGAAGCCCTTTGTGGCCTTCTCCAGCTCCTTGTATGTGAAAATTGGGATTCTGAAGGATCCACTGTTGGCCGAGAGGAGTTTCTTTCGGCTTCTCCTCCTTTCATTTGCCAGAGCCTTCTTCTTGAAGAAACAGTATAGCAGGACTATCACCACCACC
Source organism: Pinus tabuliformis (assembly GCA_031772625.1). NCBI lineage: Eukaryota > Viridiplantae > Streptophyta > Pinopsida > Pinales > Pinaceae > Pinus > Pinus tabuliformis. Next base: position 679,126,624 of record CM062809.1, on the reverse strand, counting down.
AATGTCGCCCTGCAATTAACCATAGCTCCGTGGAACGGTAAAAAAAATGAGACTTGCATGCAAGAGGCTAACAAATATAATTAAGATCGAAGCTCTGTAATGGATATTTTCCTTACCTCCGAGGTAATCAAGCTCAAAATCGAGAGACTCCAAGTAGTCACGTAGTCATGTGGCATCCTCCATGTCTTGCATGGTTGTTTTGGGGCACTGAATAGTAAGGCGCGTGGCCTTCATGTGGGGTCCATATTACTTTTGTCACTTACAATCTCTGCATGGCTTACAAGTGCCTCACCGTGAATCCAAGGGCGATTACCCCAGGCTTATGGAACGAAATTCAAGCCAAGAAGGCAACATTAACATATAACACTGCATTCCCTTAAATTAGTTGTGGTGCAGCTATAATGGTTAGTAAATGTAAACAACAATAAAATGTTACTATAAAAATGGTTAAATAGTAAATCAAGAAAGGGCTTATTATTACTACTTGGTAAAATATCTATGACCTTTAGAGCGGATCAAAAGACGAGAAAGCCTTATTATAAATTGAGTCGTAATGCCATGAAGTATTGTATTTTTATGTGGTTGTTATTTCTTTATGGTGTGCAATCCCAAATGATACCAAGATCCTTGTCAACAGTGACGTTGATCTTCAAGTAAGCATTGCTGATTCAAGCCCACCAAGAACAGAACAGGCGTAGACATGCAAAAAATTGACACGAGATAAACTACTTACTTTGTTAATGAATCGAGCTCCCAGTGAACCTCTCTACCTCTAAAGCACGCCGCTCTCCACTTCACTTTGAAACGAGACCCCTCGTGCATGCCTGAAACACGAAACTTACTCACCCACCAACAACCCTAGTTTCACATCACCGCCTAGCGGGATCAAGGGTTCGATGGAGAAAGCCAGGTTCTAGCTAGGTGTGGTCTGCTTCTTGGTCTATTGGTTGTCATCTTTCATCTGCTAGTTGTCTGCCCAACACCCAAGCAATTGTGGTTAAGCTTATACTCCTAATTTTGCATGGCCAAAATGCAGTCAGAGGAAATCTCTATGGCTAAAATACAACCTGAGCACCTCTAGAAATTAAGAAAAAAACCAAATCAATATGCAAATGGTTTCGCAGTTGATTCTGTCATGTGAATTAAAGTCGAATGCCACGGACAAATGCGAGGTCTGGGAATATGCAAATGGTTTGACAATTTGATTCAATCATGGGAATTAGAGTCGATTACCACTTACAAATGCGAGCTCTTGAGGATGCCACCTGGTTTCTGGTCAGAACAGCTTGTAAAAATTACATGGAAAATAGAAAATAGTGAATAGTGGTGCCAACACGTTAGAACTTCCGTGCAAATGTCATTTACATTTTCCTTTTTTTATTATATTATCCTGATGGCTGCAAGAGCATCCAGAACAGAGAATCAATATGCCATTGATGCGACAATTGTTGGGATGTTTGCGGATCCTAAGGAGGCAAGTATTTTTTTTATGTCATCATATTAAATTTTAGTTGATAAGCAAGCCTATGCTTATTTTACTGATTTGTATCTTTTGTTGTGGGTTTTAATATCCATGGATGTAAAAGGCGCGAGCAGGCATTCAAGAGGTCCATTTTCTTCCTTTTAATCCAACTGACAAGAGGATAGATCTCACTTATATTGACAATGAAGGGAAAATGCATCGAGTTAGTAAAGGTGCTCCAGAGCAGGTATTGTTCTTTGGATGTTTTACCTTCTTCATTAGGCTTGGTAATGGGCTGTATTGTTTAGAAAGTGCTTCAAAACTTATTTGTAAACATTCTATTAAAACTGAAATGACCAAATACTTTCTGCTAGATTCTTAACCTCGCACATAATAAGCCAGAAACTGAGCGGCGAGTTCATACAGTTATTGACAAGTTTGCTGAACGAGGACTTCGCTCTCTTGCAGTTGCATATCAGGTTAATAATATGGCTTCTTTTGCTTTATCCGTGGGCTGAATCTTCCCAGTAAGTTCTTCTTGTTGATTATGTATATCTTTATAGCTATCTCAAAATGTTTGCAGGAAGTTCCAGAGGGCAGGAAGGAGAGTCCAGGAGGGCCCTGGCATTTTATTGGATTGATGCCTCTTTTTGATCCCCCACGCCATGACAGTGTTGAAACAATCAGAAGGACTCTTAATCTTGGTGTAAATGTCAAAATGATCACAGGTATGGTGAGGTTATGGTGTCATCAGTTTCACTACTGTTTTTGTAATGCAACGAGCCGACATTTAACTATTTACTTGCAAATGTTCATTAGGAGATCAATTAGCTATTGCCAAGGAGACAGGTTGCCGACTGGGCATGGGTACAAACATGTATCCATCATCCTCTTTACTAGGTCAGGACAAAGATGAATCAATTGCAGCTTTGCCAGTTGATGAACTAATAGAGAAGGCTGATGGTTTTGCTGGTGTTTTCCCTGGTGAGCAACAATTATCTTTTACTTCTGTGTTTTTTCGTGGGAGTCCCACTCAATTCTTTATATTTCCAACTCCCTTCTCTCTTGGTTATGGAACTTTATGCTTCATGGTTTATATTATAACTATTATTTTGCAGGTGGAAATGTTTATCTCAGATACTTTTATTTTTTCATTTCCTTAATTAGTGTTTGATTCCATATCCTTCCTGATTTTGACTGGTCATTGCAGAGCATAAGTACGAGATTGTTAAACGATTGCATGCTAGAAAGCACATATGTGGAATGACTGGTGATAGTGTTAATGATGCGCCTGCGCTAAAGAAGGCAGACATAGGAATTGCTGTTGCTGATGCAACTGATGCAGCAAGAAGTGCTTCTGACATAGTCCAGTCAACAAACTGGCCCCATAGTTATTTTGTTACTATGTAATATTTGCATCCACTATGAAATGATTTATGGCTGAGAGTACCTGCCTGCCTTGAGCGACTTATATGAATTACTAGTTTTAAGGTTTAAAGATCGATTTATATGAATTATTGGTTTTAAGATTTAAAGATATTTTTCAGTCTAGACAATTAATTTTTTAGTCAAGATTGAACAGAATGTTTATTTGTGGTAGAGCATTATTGAAAGGGCTGAATTCGATCACTTTGTATCTCCAAACCCTGTTCCTAAATGATTTTGTGCATTTCTGTTTAGCATCTTCATTCAAATAAAGCTTCTCTAAGTTCATAATGGTTCTTGTCATACCTGGACAGATGGATGCAAATGGTCGCTGCTCTGCAGCATGTAGGCCAGTCAAGAAACTGGCCCCATAGCTATTTTGTTACTATGTAATATTTGCATCCACTGTGAAATGATTTACGACTGAGAGTCCCTGCCTGCCTTGAGCGACTTATATGAATTACTAGTTTTAAGGTTTAAAGATCGATTTATATGAATTATTGGTTTTAAGATTTAAAGATATTTTTCAGTCTAGGCAATTAATTTTTCAGTCAAGATTGAACAGAATGTTTATTTGTGGTTGAGCATTATTGAAAGGGCTGAATTCGATCACTTTGTATCTCCAAACCCTGTTCCTAAATGATTTTGTGCATTTCTGTTTAGCATCTTCATTGAAATAAAGCTTCTTTAAGTTCATAATGGTTTCGTTTATGTTGTTTGAAAATGGCAGGAGCCCCCACACCTCCAACATAGGCGAAAAAAGCATACATATAGCCCTTTCAATCTTGCTTGGTATCACGGGCATTGAATGCCCAAGCGTTAGGAAGCAAAGTGAAGTAATAAAAGGATTGAATGACAGTCCATTTATTCCTTGACCTTTGCCTCCCATCCTCTCTAGACTTGGGACAATTTCCGCCAGGCCAACTTTTCCAAGTTCTGCAATTCAGTCCAGCTCCTGCTTGATGCAATCCATTCGCTGTTAGCTACCTTGCAATGTGCCTGCAGACCCCGGCAGGGACTACTGCCACGGCAGTGGCTCCTTGTTTGGTAATGTCCATTGCCATGCTAGCGAAGATATTGGTCCTCTAGCTAAGGCATTTCAATTGGTAATGTGAGTTTTTTAATTCATATTTCTTTAAGCGAAAAATGTAATTAAAAGTGGACAAATGTACTCAAAAATGATAAGTGATCAATGGCCAAAAAAAAAAGGCCTAGGTTTTGTATATTGAAGGTGTTAAGTTTTTAGTTAATTAGAAGTAATGTTAAGTTTAATTCCAAGACTAAAAATTGGTTTTAGCTTAAATAATATTCGCAAAAAAGCTAGTTTCATGTGTGGTCATTATTAAGTCATTTTCAATAGGTTTAAGTATTTTTTAATAATATTTAGTGTTAATTCTATGCATAAAACTAAATAGTATTTATGGTTGTTTAACTTCATACTTAGGAAGACAATTTATTATATCAATGTTAATTTATTTTATACATTGGAAAAATCTATCATAATTTAGTTGTCAAATTAGCACTGGAGACAATCATCATTGGTTGGTATCCACAATCATCACCATTATTCAAGGAAAAACACACCACTTGGAATTATCCATTGGTGGTTTGTAAGGGGACAGGCTATCACTCTTGCCAAATACCTATCGATCTTGGGCCATTAACTAATTTCCGTGGATGTTGGGTCATTAAATGATTTCCTTACATCTGTGGAAGACTAGCTCGTAACCAAATAATAGTCGTTTTGGGGCATACTCCATATCAATATTAACTTACAAATTTTATTTTAAGAAAATTTTAAATTAATTTGTAATTATTTGGTAATATATATTATATTTAATTTAATTTAGATATTATGTTTATTAAGGTTAAGGTTGCCTATTACACTATAAAGCTCTTAACCAAATAATAGTCATTTTGGGGCATACTCCATATCAATGTTAACTTACAAATTTTATTTTAAGAAAATTTTAAATTAATTTGTAATTATTTGGTAATATATATTATATTTAATTTAATTTAGATATTACGTTTATCAAGATTAAGGTTGACTCTTACACTATAAAGAATATACGAAAGATAATAAAGAAAAAGTGAAAATTTCTAATGAATATTTAAATAAGAAAGGAAAAGAATATAAAATGAGGAAAAAAGAAAAATAACTAAAAAATGACAACCTCATTAGATGTGAATAATGAAAAAACAAAAACAAGTAGGTTTTTTAGTCGGGATTTATTGCTTTGAAGAAGATCTTTTAACATTAAAGGACACAAAGAAATGTCTTACGGGTGTGAAGCCATAAGAATCATTGGGTTTATGATACCTCACAAGTCTATCATGTGAGTTTGGAAGTTGGTCGTAGAACCTCTTCCTATTAGTATTAAAAGGTTGGAAGTAAGATATATTCAACCTATTGCATGTGGATACATGGCATTGGCCTCTAGTAAGAAATCAACAAAGATAAAACACCTTCTAAAGAAAAAGGACTAAGAATTCTTGGTCCTCATAAGCCATGAGTTTCTGAAGAGAACAAAGTGAATATTTGAAGAGACAAAACAACCGTCCTCTAATCTCATAGTAGGGAGAACATTTGAATACAAAATGGTCCTCAATCTCAAGTGCTAAGGATAAAATTTTGCAAATATGGTACTCTTGAGGAATATGGTTCTACATCAAGAGGCTATACTAGTGGGATCAAAATCTGAAGTAGGTAAAGGGACACTTGGGCTACAGGGAAACTAGAGTTTGGTGTACCTAGGACTAGATAAGCCCATCACTACACTTGAAATGCAATTTTGAATAGTGGGGCTTAAACCATGTGGTCAAAGGTAGGCTCTATAAATATTAATACAAATACCCTCATTTCTCTTGCTCTAGAGAGATCAAAAACGTCTATTAAAGATTATACGCGGGTGGTTATGTCAATAACAAGATTAATGTGGTGAAGCAATGAAGAGGTTCTTCTTTATCAATATGAATCAATCCCATGTTCTACTTACTTCATAAAGAATTTGATAGAAAGATATCGATGTTTAAAATGATCCCTCTGTGATTTTCCCATCCATTGGAGCCTACATATCATTGCCACCACATGAAAAATCACTAAATCAATGAGTGGGGTTGCAGTAAATTCTATAAGAATTATTAGTGTGAGGTAATAATCTGTCACCATGAATGTAACAACACTAGTGAAAAGTTCATGTAATAAACGTTAATAAAGGAAAAATAAGACCACGGGTAAGGGACACGTATTCCAAGCTTAATGTTGGGAAAATATATCTTAGTGAGCATCACTCGATGTGTGTTTTGGCTAAGGAAAGTTGGAAAAGGCTAAGGAAAAGGCATTAAAAGGCAAAAAGGCATTTTGGCACATTTATTTATGAAAATAAAGGAAATTAGGAAAAAAGGTAAAGGTCACAGGTTGCATGTGAGAAGGAAATTGAAGGAAAATAATGGAAAATGAAGAAAATAGAGGCCTCATTCATAAAAAGGCTTATGAGGATCAGTTCATGGCTTTTTTCAAGTTCAAGTTTGGAGCTCTCTCATTATTCTTTCTCTCTCTCACTCTCTTGGTCACTTAGAGTTTTCTTGGAGCACTCTAGTTTGGAGCAAGGAAAGGAAAGTGGGATCAAGCAGCTTTAGCAAGAATACTTGCAAGTAACCTTTTGCATGTGTTATTTCCTAGTTGGTTTGGACATGCATGGCTTTTCATGTTGGTGTATAATTCTCTTGCTTTCGGTGGCATGGTTTTGTCAGGTTATGACAATGGATTTTAGCCTAGCCTAGCCTTTTACCAGATGCCATGGTATGTTGGGATGTTTATTTTGATTTTTGAGCTTTGGTTTTCTGGATGGATTTCGAAATCCAAGGCGGAGGTGGTCTCAAGGTTCATTCCCAAAGGCCTAGGAATCCCTTGACCGGTTTTGGCGGGATACATGGTAAAGCCTGAGGGAGCAGTCTCAGTTTAGGGCCTAGTGATCCGGGTTTGGATTGCGGTAAAGCCTGAGAGACAAGGAGATGGAAAATTCCTCAAGGATAGTGATGGATTCTGAATGGCATTCCAAGTTTTGTTCAGTTGTGATCGAAGCATTGGTTTTGGTGTGATCACAGTTTGATGAGGGTGGAGGTGGTTTAACCTCTGGATTCCCTTGGTTGTTCTTAGAGTGGTTATTCTATGGGATCCCACATTCATGCTTGGAATATGGCATGGGGGTGACTAGCTGAAAGAGAGATTTGGTTCAGCCATGTCTATGGTTGGGTGGTACATGGAAGTCTCGAACCTGGTCGGATTTGCCTATGATTAATAAAAGCTAAGTTATCTTACTTTTGCATTGTTTTATATGTGGATTTAATGGTTGTCATATCTCTGATATTTATATGGTTTTATGTTGGTTATAAGCATGGTTTAATGACCGATTCATGTCATGGTTATTTCACGTATTTACTTGTAACTGTTAAATGGATGGATGCAAGAACTAATTGATGATGTAGTGGTTCAATGGAGAAGGAGGTGATCCTTCTGGTTATGTTTCATAAGTTGTTTCAGTCGTTTATGCTATGTCTTGTATCTTAGACCTATAGGTTGCATTGATGCCAAGTGTTTGACATAATTTCAGTCCCGGTTGGGGATGCTCAAGCCTAGTCCTGAGGGTGATTTTTGATTGATCAACATTGTTATTATGTTTTTAATGAATTCTGGAAGTTACAACAAGTTATGGGCAGAGGCTAGGATTCTGAGCTAGAAAAGTCGCTTAAGTCGTTGGCACAGAACTAGCAATTCTGGTCCACAGTCCTTGGCAGGCAGGCCTGTGAGAGCGACTTTGGGTTTTTGGTCGCTCCTTTTCCCATAGCATGAGAGCGACTTGGCCTAAGAGCTGCAAAATAGTAGTGATGCCCAGGGAGAGGTTGTCTAAGTGGTTGACTTGTCTATTGAGGGTTTTTTTGATGATGTTGGATGACTGTATGTGATGTTTCATCGATTCCACTTCCTTAAGGTGACATAGGAGGTCGAATCTGATTGTAGTAGCATCTCTCCTCATGTTTACCCCGGTTGGCATGGTTACTTTGGGTTGACCTGGGAGGAGGTGTTACAAATTGGTATCAGAGCATGGTGGCGCTCTCTTTGGGTCATATATGGTGCTACATATATGGGTGAATGTGTTGGTCATGCATGCATGTCAGTTGCGTGTGTGGCTCTTACACTTTTGTTCCATGTGCTTGTTGCACTGCATCATATTAATCACAGTAGTAGTAAGGTTATCATGAGGAACTTCTGTCAATTTTATGGAATGCATCGTCCTGAGTATATGATTGGTTATACAATTATATGCAGCTTGATTACATCCTTGTACGTTGGGTTGCATTCTTGGTTATTTGATTACATGCATCAATCTTGTAGGTTGATTACAAGAATTGATTGCTTATGCTTGACTACATGCGGTTATGTGTATGTGTAGTTGATTAGGCATTGCTTATGCAGGTGGATAGTTGCATAAGGTAATGTGTACATTGGAGTAATGGTTGTTGTCATGCATGAGGTCATATCATGCATTGTTGATATGGCCTTACATTGATGACTAGACCCTAGTTAGTATGATGGTTATGCGTTGATGCAATTATTGATATATGTCTATAAGCTATTATGGCTATGTTGTACGTGTATCATGTTGATTTGATGATCTTGGAGACAAGGTATTCTCCCCGAGTTATGCTAAGGTACGTTGATTTATGGTGATTTGGTTTAGCTAACATAGTATACTTGTAGGAAAGAGATTAGATGGCTAGCAAGGTGGTAGACTACATAGAATCTCCCTATGCGTCATATGGGCAACATGGTGTGGGGAACTCTTCTGACTTGGAAAACACACTGAGAAGCGTAAAGGAAGAAATAAGGAGTTGCAAAGCAGACAATGACAAAATCATGCAAGCACAAGAGAAACAAGCAGAGGTGAATGTGGTATTACTTCAAAGTTTGTCAGATTTGTAGCGACACGGACCTCTTCGGATAAACCATGGACTTGAGAACATAACTAATGGGGCATATGGTAGCAGGTCTCATAGTAGACATAGGTTAGATACATTTGACACTGTCAAAAATGCCAGGATGTTGGACACTCTGGATAGGAGGGGTGACAGACACAAGTATTACTCTAGTTCTGGTTCTGATAGACATCATGATTGTCATCATTATCATCTGTACAGGAGGAATGATAGGGATACTTACCGGATGAGTTCAAGAAGGCAAATCCACCTACCTTTGATGGAGAGATGAAGAAATCGCAAGATGCAGAGGCTTGGCATGAGGAAATTCTTTATATTGCATAATTACTTAGAAAACATCAAAGCAAGGATATCCATTTTCAGTCTCAAAGGTAAAGCGAATATTTGGTGGGAAGACGTGAAGAATGTCAAGGACATACATGAGGATGATTTGACTTGGCATGCGTTGAAAGGCTCTTTAAGAAGAAGTACTTATCTGAGAGGTATTATGACGGTAGAGCTAAGGAGTTTTATGAGTTGCGGATGGGTTCTATGGCGAATGAGGAGTATACTAGCATATTATTGGAGTTGTTGAGATATGTGCCTTACCTCAGAGAGGAGAAGGCCAAGGTCTAAAGATTCATCAGTGGATTTCCAGTTGCATATAGATATCGGATTGAGTCCGATGAGCCTAGATCGCTGGAGGAGGCCATCCGAAAGTTGAAGCATTGTTATGAGCAGTTGAAGCGCAAAGTTGAGCCGGAGCGTGCCTTGAAAAGAAACGACAAAGCTAAAGGAAAATGGCCACCAAATCGAGGAAGACCTCAAGATGCAAGTGAGAAAGATAATGCAATTCCTTACAAGAGATTCAATACAACTGAGAAAGGACATGGACAGCAGCAAGCTAGAGGCAGTCATAGGGAACCATTGTAGTATTGAATACGTGGGATCATCGTAAGAGGGATTTTCCGTAGTATCAGAGTGGTGGTAGACCCCATATTTGCAGTGCTCAAGAGGCGCATATAGTTGGTGATGTTGGTCATAGTATTCCTCAGATCTATGCAGTTGTGGACAACAGGCAGGTAGATCATCAGACATCAATCATTGATATGGACAGTAAGATTTGCGATCAAGTTGTTTCTATTTTGATCGATCCTAGATCTAACTATAGTTATATTAACCCTAACCTAGTGGATAAGTGTGGTTTGAGAAAAGAAGTGCATGCAGAATCTTGGTTGGTATAGTTGGCTACAGGTACGAAGAAGAGAGTTCACCATTGGGTAAGAGCTTGTGCATTCGAGTTAAATGGTATGCCTACAACAACACATTTGAATGTATTGCCATTGGGATTGTATAATATGCTTTTGGATATGGATTGGCTATACCTTCACAGAACCAAAGTGGATTTCTTCAACAAGGCCATTGAGTGTGTGGATGATAGTGGTGAAAAGAGTACTTTGCAGGGAAAGAAGAAGCCTACATCAGTAAGGATGGTTACCGCTATGCAGGCTAAGCGTAGTTGCAGAAAAGGTTGTGTGATGTTTGCAGTACACATTTCTAGTGACAATGATAAGGAGGTTGAGGATGTTGATGCATTAAGTAGGTACCCAGTAATGCAGTAGTTTCGGGATGTATTTCCTAAGGACATTTCAGAGTTGCCACCTCACAGGGAGGTAGAATTTTCTATTGAGTTGGTGCCAAGGGCAGCTCTAGCATCGAAAGCACCTTACAGGATGAGCACACCTAAGTTGGTAGAGTTGAAGTTGCAGCTAAAGGAAATGTTGGACAAAGGATACATCAGACCCAGTGTATCACCTTGGGGCACACCAATGTTGTTCGTAAAGAAGAAAGATGGTACTCTTAGATTGTGCATTGATTACAGGTAGTTGAACAAGGTAACGATCAAGAACAGGTACCCTTTGCCAAGGATTGATGATTTGTTTGATTAGCTAAAGGGAGTAGCAGTGTTCTCTAAGATCGAATTGAGATCGGGATACCATCAGGTATGCATCAAGGAAGAGGATATCTTCAAGATTGTGTTTAGGACCAGGTATGGGAATTATGAGTTTGTTGTTGTTCCATTTGGTTTTAAAAATGATTTAACTACATTCATATGTTTGATGAATAGTGTGTTGTGTCCTTATTTGGACAAGTTTGCTATTGCATTCATTGATGACATACTGGTATATTCTAAGAATGAGGAAGAACATGCTAAACATTTAACAACAGTGTTGAGGCTGCTAAGAGATCATCAGTTGTATGCTAAGCTCAACAAGTGTGGTTTCTTTTAGACTCAGATACATTACTTGGGGCATGTTGTCTCCAAGGATGACATAGCAGTGGATCCAGAAAAGATAAGGGCTATCATGGAGTGGTCATCTCCTAAGAATGTGGATGAGGTGAGATCATTCATGGGATTGGCAGGTTACTATAGGAGGTTCATCGGGAACTTATCACACATTGCATATCCTATCACATCATTGCAGCAGAAAGGTAAGAAGTTTAAATGGATGGCGGAATGTGAAGATAGTTTTGAGCTGCTTAAGCAGCTAATGACACATGCACTAGTGCTAAAGATTGTGGATCCAGACAAGGAGTTTGTATTGTGTACAAATTCTTGCAAGAGGGGACTTGGTGGAGTTCTCATGCAAGAATGATAGATAGTGTGCTATGAGTCATGAAAACTAAATAAGCATGAGCCTAACTATCCAACGCATGATCTTGAGCTAGCAGCAATTACACATGCATTGAAGATGTGGAGACATTATCTTTTGGGGAGGAGGTTTACATTGATGAGCGATCACAGTGGATTAATGTACTTGTTTGACCAATCGAATCTAAATGTCAGGCAAGCTAGATGGTTGGCTACTCTTAGTGAGTTTGACTTCGAGATCATATACATCAAAACGAAGGAGAACCGGGTTGCAGATGCCCTTGGCATGAAGATACAGGTAAATCCTATAGCAGCTATAAGCTCCTATGGGACAAAGTTACACGATAGAATCTCGTGGGCAGGACAACGGGATGACAAATACATGGAGATTATGCATAAGTTACAATAAAGTATAGGCATAGGTATAGGTTTAGGTGCAGATACAGGTACAGGGGATTTGGATGCAAACTATCATCTCATGATAGATGGCTTGGTGAGGTTTCGAGACAAGATCTATGTGTCGAATTGTAGTGAGCTCAAGAAGCTTATCTTGAGGGAGTTTCATGTGAAACCGTATTCGGGTCATCCAATATATCAGAAGAAAATGACGGCGGTGAAGAAGTTTTACTATTGGATGAATCTGAAGAAGGAAGTGGGAAAGCTCTTGGCTAGATGTTCAGACTATCAGTAGGTAAAGGCATAATGCATGCATCTAGGTGGCCTTCTACAACCTATTGCGATTATGGAATGGAAACGGGTGGTCATTTCCATGGATTTCATCACATGTATTTTGAGGATAGTGAGGCAACATGATTCTATTATGGTCGTGGTTGATAGGTTGAGAAAGGTAGCTCACTTCATTTCAGTGAAGACTACATATTCAGCCAATGAGGTAGCACAGGTGTTCATCAAAGAGATAGTGAGACTACATGGTGTTGCATAGAAGATTGTGTCAGACAGGGATGCAAAGTTCACTTCCAAGTTTTGGAAGGAGCTATTTGCAGGCTTGGGTACAGATTTTGCCTTCAGTATATCTTATCATCTGCAGACAAATGGTCAGATAGAGAGGGTCAACAGGATCTTGGAAGATATGTTGAGGATGTACATGATGCACCAACATAGGAAATGGGAGGAGTATCTTCCATTAATGGAGTGTGCATACAATAATGGTTATCAGGAGTCATTGAGGATGAATCCTTTTGAGGCATTGTATGGACATATTTGTAACACTCCCATCAATTGGAGTGATCCAGTGAACATGGTACTTATTGGACCGGACATGTTGATGAACATGGAGCAGGAAATGCGGGTTATAAAGAAGAATCTAAAGGCAACACATGATAGAAAGAAGAGTTATGCATATCAACACAGAGTGTTCAAAGAGTTTCAAGTTGGGGAGCATGTGTATTTACGCATCAAGCCCAATAAAATCTCTTTGAGAATTGGTTCATGTGCCAAGTTGGCACCGCAGTATTGTGGGCCTTTTGAGATCCTTAAGAGGATTGGACCAGTGGCATATCGACTTGCAGTGCCTCTAACAGTGGAAGGCCATGATGTTTTCCATATTTCATTACTTTAGAAGTATATAAAGGATGTTGATCATGTTATTGATTGGTTTGTATTGCAGGTGGAGTAAGAAGGAGACTTCCAACCAGAGCCCTAGTGCATATTGCAATGGAAACATCTCATGCTCAGGAACAGATCCATATAGCAAGTTAAAGTGTAGTGGAAGCACTTTGGGCCTGAAAAAGCTACATGGGAGATGGAAGATTAGATGCGGGCCTTAAATCCTTCATTGGTTGTCGGTTGAGGCAAAAAAGTTTTGTTTTGATGTTGGTTTATGTTTGGCATATGTATTGTTGATGTTTTGATATTTGTATATGTATATGGATGTAAATACCGTCATGAGCTAAGTTATAAAGCTCCAATAAGTGATATGATTATTATCTTATCATGTTGTCATGATGTTTTTCTTTTAAGCAGGTTCTTCATTGTAAATACTGCAACGAGCTAAGTTATAAAGCTCCATAGGTAGTATGTTTTCTTTTCAGTGGTTTTGTTGAGGTCTTGGTGTGGTTTAACACCAAGGACGATGTTCCCCAAGGGGGAGGGTTCTATAACAACCCTGGTGAAAAAGTTCATGCAATAAAAGTTAATAACTGAAAAATAAGACCATGGGTAAGGGAAACGTATTCCAAGCTAAATGTTGGGAAAATATATCCTAGTGGGCATCACTCGATGTGTGTTTTGGCTAAGGAAAATTGGCAAAGGCTAAGGCTAAGGCATTTTTAGCACATTTATTTATGAAAATAAAGGAAATTAGGAGAAAAGGAAGGTAAAAGGTCATAGGTTGCATGTGAGGAGGAAATTGAAGGAAAATAATGGAAAATGAAGAAAATAGAGACCCCATTCATAAAAATGCTTATGAGGATGAGTTCATGGCTTTTGTCAAGTTCAAGTTTGGAGCTCTCTCATTACTCTCTCTCTCTCTCACTCTCTTGGTCACTTAGAGTTTTCTTGGAGCACTTTAGTTTGTAGGAAGGAAAGGAAAAGCAAGCAAGGATCAAGGAAAGGAAAGAAGGATCAAACAACTTCAGTAGGAATACTTGTAGGTAACCTTTTGCATGTGTAATTTCCTAGTTGGTTTTGACATGCATGGCTTTGCATGTTGGTGTATGGTTCTCTTACTATCGATGGCATGGTTTTATCGGGTTATGATAGTGGATTTCAGCCTAGCCTGGCCTTTTTCTGGATGCCATGGTATGTTGGGATGTTTATTTCAATTTTTGAGCTTTATTTTTCCGGATGGATTTCAGAATTCGGGGCGGAGGTGGTCTCAAGGTTCATTCCCAAAGGCCTAGGAATCCCTTGACTGGTTTTGGCAGGATACACGATAAATCTTGAGGGAGAAGTCTCAGTTTAGGGCCTAGTGATCTGGGTTTGGATTGTGGTAAAGCATGAGAGACAAGGAGACGAAAAATTCCTCAAGGATAGTGATGGATTCCAGATGACATTCCAAGTTCTATTCAGTTGTGATCGGAGCATTGGTTTTGGTGTGATCACATTTTGATGAGGGTGGAGGTGGTTTAACCTCTGGATTCACTTGGTTGTTCTTGGAGTGGTTGTTCTATGGGAGCCCACATTCATGCTTAGAATATGGCACGGGGGTGACTGGCTAAAAAAGAGATTTGGTTCTGCCATGTCTATGGTCGGGTGGTATGTGGAAGTCATGAACCTCATCTGATTTTCCTATGATTAATGAAAGCTAAGTTCTCTTACTTTTGCATTGATTTATATGTGGATTTAATGGCTATCATATCTCTGATATTTATATGGTTTTATGTTGGTTATAAGCATGGTTGAATGACTAGTTCATGCCATGGTTATTTCATGCATTTTCTTGTAATTGTTAAATGGATAGATGCAAGACCTAATTGATGATGTAGTAGTTCAATGGAGAAGGAGATGATCCTTCTGGTTATGCTTCATAAATTGTTTCAATCATTTATGCTCTGTCTTGTATCCTAGACCTGTAGGTTACATTGATGCCAAGTGTTTGAAAGAATGTCGGTCCCGGTTGGGGATGCTCAGGCCTATTTCTGAGGGTGACTTTTAATTGATCAACGTTGTTATTTTGTTGTTAATGAATTCTGGAAGTTACAACAAGTTTTGGGAAAAGGCCAAGATTTTGGAATAGAAAAGTGGCTTAAGTCACTAGCACAAAACTAGCAATTTTGGTCCACAGTCGCTGGCAGGTAGGTCTGTGAGAGAAACTTTGGGTTGTTGGTTGCTCCCTTGCTCATAGCATGAGAACGAATATGGCCTAAGAGCTACAGAATAGCAGTGGGACCCAGGGACAGACTGTTTGAGTGCATGACTTGTCTCCTAAGTGTTTTGTTGATGATTTTGGATGACTGTATGTGATGTTTCGTCGATTCCACTTCCTGAAGGTGACATAGGAGGTTGAATTTTATTGTAGTAGCATCTCTCCTCATGTTTACCCCATTTGGCATGGTTACTTTGGGTAGACCTGGGAGTGGGTGTTACAATGAAAATGATTTAATAACTTTGTGATAAGAACTCTCTCTATCTTATTTTGATTTACCCTCAAATTTTATGGTATCTAAACCTCATATTAATATAAAATGATAGACGTGACCAGTGAAATGCATGAGTCGTATATTCAACTAAATGCCTTGAATTGAAGTTCAAAACATTGTTTTTCAATGGGTTATAATGGCATATCCATTGCTTAGTGTAGCATCTATTGTTGGTAGTTCCTATATTTTGTTAGGATCAATAAGGATTTATGAACCTAATATGAATTGATCTAAATACTACATTGATATCATGCGATGGTCTTTTACTATGGCGTTAAATGTAATATCTATATTTCTCATTTTCATATGTGTTTATGCTTTATAAATTGTTATATTTCCATTGGTGTGGTGATTATCACGATGGGAGTATTTCATGATGTTTTGGAAAGTCGATAATATTATTTGTTGAAAATAGGTGTTTTAGGATTATATGATGCATATACCATGATGAATGGCACATGTGGGATCCATTATTGCACTTAAAGTGTTAGGGTCCCACCCTAACTCCCATACTTCAAAGATTAAGTTATTACTTAATATATTGTGGTCATATCTATGAAATGATGTCCACAAGGTAGTAGAGTGTGAAATCAACAAGCTACATAGTAGCGAGTATCTGCCGCCTAGTTTAAATACAGTGAAATTAAAGTAAAATAGTATGAAAAATTGGCAAAATGGAAGCTTATATAAGTACATGTTGAAACTGGAAATGAAAACTATAAAAAAAAAAAAGAGTAAAATTGGAAAATTAGAAAAAAAACACTTACAATGTGATGAGCCCCAAATTGGGTAACTTATTGGGCTCATTTTGCCTAATTATCCTTGTTCAGTCCTTGTTCCATCCTCCATTTTTAATAGCTTATGCATTATTTTTTAGTAAGTTTATGTCATTTGTACGAATAAGGGTGGTCACTCTTCCTAGGTGGCTAACACGTGCTTATTTCAGGTTTTTTTGACACATGTTGGAGCAAAACCAAGCAATCATGGGCTAGAAGACAACCAAGCTTGAGGTTACGATTCATAGGGGGGTTGTCTATGACATTAAATAGCCCTTCCTCGGGATCTTCACCCCCAAACTCCGAGCTCACAGGCCACCAAAACCGGATCTTGAAGGCAGCCAAGCAGATTTTAGAAAAGGGACTGTCTACTAACAGTTGGACAGCCAAGTCCCCCAGATTTACGAGGCCTGCTAGGGCCCTCGTGGTGTATAAATGATAAGGCCTCAGCCTTCGTAAGGGACTTTTTGAAACCATTGCATATTTTTGCACTACAGTGCTGTAAGCTTTAGCTTGTTTTCTTGTAGCCATTTTGGCATAACTCTTGACTGATGACTATTTTTTGATAATGATAAGTAGTCCTATTTCATATCAACTCTGAGTTTTCTATAGGAGCCATAGCTCTTAGGGTTGGGCCCAACCTGAGAGCCTAGGGCCTCCTTTATGTACTATTATCTTTCCTTTAAGCATCGTTGTTTTCCTTTTATGCATTTGCAAATGCATTTCTGTTAGGCAGATTAAGTTGTGTTGATTAACTAGGTCACTATTTATGAATAGAATGCTTCAGATGTTTAGAATAGATTGGTAGGATAATAACAGGAAAAATGCTCCAAAAAAGGGTCAACAAACACTTTTGGTTTCACCTCTTCCTTATTGGATCAGGGGCTAGAATTGAAGTAACCGTGCTGTCCCAAACAAAAACACTAGTTTGCTTTACCATGCAATCCTTAGTGTACTGTTTTCATTTGCAGAAGTTGGTTATGTGTTCAGATCTCTGAAATGTTTCATTGCATAGTTGATATACATGGTTCTCTTCCAAATAAAGCTGTTGTTCATTCACATTATTGTTAGTTAGAGTAGATTAGCTAGGACTTTGCTTACTTGCAAGACTTTGTTGATTCAGTTGAATGTATACGGTGCAGAGCATCTCTACCACTCTTTCATCCACCTAATCTTCATCAGAGCCATCTGCTCCATCTCCTAGCTAGGTTCCTCGTCTCACATCTGTCCTCTTACCCGCGTAGCCCTACCTTTTTGTGCAATCATTGTTTCAGCCTTCTTTGAGCCAATTTAGCCATCTACACCTTCTCACCACTCCATACACCAGTCCCTGGGCCACTTCAGACCCCTATCCTACCTCCATATCCATTCATGCATCTTCCCTCACTCACCCATCCTCCAAAATCCAATTTTTAAACATCCTGTAGAAATTCCTGAACATCCTGTAGAACCCCTGCAGACTTCTTGTAAAAGCTCACAAATGAGGTTTCTTGATAGCCAAACTTTGTGAAACTCTCTAGAAGGGTGTTAGGGACTCCTTAGAGCCTCTCTGAACCTTCATGACCTCTTCCAAGCATTTATCCTCCTTGATCCACCCCTGCACAGTCAAAGAACAGTGAAAGCATATGCATGATGAAACTGACGACTTAATCAAAAGTACAAAAAGATGTTTTCTTCAGATAGAGGTAGTCTAGACACATGTATTTTACCTTCATAGCAGTAATGGTATCTCTTTCAGTAGTTTGCATTCTCTCCTTTGCATCAGTAGGACTAGCTAAGTAGTTTATTTCATTTCCATTCTACAATTTCATTTCTGCAAAAGTAAACTAGACATTTCCTGCTTTCGTAGATTAACCTTTCAATTCTGCAAGCGTAGAATAGAATTTCAATTCTGCAAGTGTAGTCTAGTATTTCCTTCTCGCAATCTGATTTCAGCAAAATAGATTAGTCTTTCCCTGCTTTCATTTCAATTCCGCATTTTCATTTCTGCAAGATAGATTTTAGTTAGTTGCAATTCCATCTGTTTCAGTTTTGCAGGTACAAGCAGAAAAAAGCAAAAACAACCAAAAGTCCTTTCATGCCTCGTAGGAACAGAGATAATACCGGAAAATTCCTACCCAACACCCCCACCACTTCACTAAGTCACCCTTCACTCTTCTTTGGTGGCAGTGATCCAGAAGAACCTATAGGTGAACCTCCTGAGATATACGAAGATCCTATAACAGAAGAAGAACAAGGAAATATCCCTTGTGAGACTATGGCTGACAACATAAATGGTAGAGACGATGATGAAAGAATAGAAGGCACCTTCCCCATCCGGGAGACTAACGGGGACATGAAAATGAAGAACATAAGTCCCTCAGCCTTACCTCATTTCCATGGATTGACCATTGAAGACCCTGATACCTTCCTGTTTGAGTTTGTTGTCCTTTGTCGAACTTATGACTATACAAAAGACGAGCAAAAGTTGAAACTTTTTCCCTCCACCCTCAAGGATGCAGCGTTGCGCTGGTTCATGGGGTTACCTGGAAATAGTATCACCACTTGGGCTTAGATGCAACAAGCTTTCAATACCAAATACCGGGACTACTGTAGGTCCAAGGAAACCAAGGGAGAAATCTTTCAGATGACCATGGGAAATGATGAGTCTCTAGAGGACTATGAGGAAAGGTTCCAACTTAGCTATAAACGGGCCAGGTGCACACTTGACCCTGAATCTCTAAAGCTGGTTCTGCTCCGAGGAGTCCCCGAAGACCTTCTAGATACCCTTCACATGCTAGCTGGAGGAGATATTTACCAACTACCTTATGAGGATATAAAGACTGTGTTTAGAAACCACTCTAGGGCAGCCCGGAAAAGAGGTAGGGGGAATCCACTTTCAGCTAGTACTACCTTCTCCAAGCATGAGTTTTCTAATCAGCTAGAAGACCTCAAAAGTGAGGTGAGACAGACCATTGCCATGCAACTTGATACGTTCTGAATCCAACAAAAGAAAGAGGAAGCTAAGAGGGCTTTGGCCATTTTCTGTCCCAGATGTACGAGGAAGCACCCTAAGAATGAGTGTCCATTACACTCAATGGAGGTATGTTTCGTTTTGTGAGGAGAACCACCCTACAAACCAATGCCCAACCTTGCTCGGATTCAAAGCCATGTACCAAGGGACTAAGGCACCCACTGAACCTCTCTACTTCCTCAACCAAAGGCGACTACATGGACCTAGACCTTACTAGCAGGGGATGCAAGGGACATCCCAATATTATTATAGCCCCAACCAATCTACTCACATGCCTTCTTAGGGTCCCCCTGCTCATCCTTCCTGGTCTGCACCTCCTCCGTGGTCTTATCCACCTCAATACCATTCTCAACCCACTGCTCATTCGTTTCACTCACATGTCCAACCACAGCCTCAGTGGAATGCATCTCAACCGGGGTGGAGGCCCCAATACAACTCTCCTCCCGCCATTCTGCCTCCACCACCGGCTCAACCACAACCATTACCTCCTGCTCCTCCAAGACAACCCCAGATGCCTACCCAACTGAACCCGAACCCCAAGAACCGATAGGCCCAGTAGGTATACACTGGGGAAACAACATGTCCTACCTATGATGTGGAGATCCAGGAGATAACCCTGTGATCCGGAAAGACCCTTCCAGCTCGCCAACCTCCTCCCCCAAAGGACGAGGAGGAGAAACAGGAAAGTGAACCCAAAGCCATTCCACCCTTTCTTGAGTAACTAACAGTAACCACACAACCAAACCCAGAGGAGACTAAACTTCTGGGGGAACTAAAACAGTTGTGTGTGAAAATAACCCTTCTCCAGGCCATCAAAGATGTACCGATATACAACAAATTGATTAAGGAGAAGTTTTTCAGGCACCCAGACAGGAGAAAGAGAGATGCCTCGACGATTAATGTCATAGGACAACTATCTGATCTAATGTTGGGGCAAGTAATCTGTCCAAAGTATTTGGACCCTGGGAGTCCTGTAGTTGATGTTCACATCAATGGCACCATCATACCCCACACCTTGATTGATCTAGGGGCCGTCATTAATGTGATGACCAGGGACACCATGCTTAAGCTCAACCTTCAGAGTTCCTTAAGGAAGACCTCGACAGTACTGCAATTGGCAGGCCGCTCCACCATGACTCCCGAAGGGATTATGGAAGATGTCTTGGTCTCTGTTGACTCCTGGGAGTACCCTATAGACTTCTTGGTCCTCCAGTCAAAGGCAAAACTCACTGGATATGCCCTCATTTTGGGAAGGCCTTGGCTAGCTACTGCGGATGCTTACATCAGCTGTCAATCAGGAAGCAAGACCATAAAAAATGGTCCTATGTCCAAGCAGCTAGTCCTATACCCTCCTGCCCAGCCCCTGCTAGAACATGACTTACCGCTCTGGCTGGAAGAAGGAGAGGAGGATGAGGTATACTCTGCACCCTTGTGCACCATAAAAACCACTAGGGGAGGTCCTCAAACCGAGGATGATTTGATTGAGACCTTGATTCGGAATCCACCTCCCAGTGCACTGTCCTTAGAGGAATTGGTGGAGGATACCCAAGCCAACACCTTAGTGGACCTCTGTGTGACTGATCCAACCTCTCCCAGAATTAAGAATGTGGAGTTTGGCCCTGGAAGAACTTTGAAGATCAGCTCCTCCCTATCTCCTTCCCAGGAGAAGGAGCTGTGTAGCTTACTGAACAAACATTTAGATGCTTTCGCCTGGAGCTATAAGGAGATGAAAGGAGTCCATCCTTCAGTCTGTACCCATCACATCTACATTAAAGAAGATTGTAAACCAGTCAGGCAACCTCAAAGGAGAATGAATCCAGCCCTTAAGGACATTGTCAAAGAAGAATTGCAAAAATTGTTGGATGCAGGATTCATCTATCCTATCTTCGATAGTGAGTGGGTCTCGCCCCTAGTGCTTGTGCCCAAGAAGAACAGGAAGTGGAGAATATGTGTAGATTACTGGGAACTTAACAAAGCCACTAAGAAAGACCATTTCCCTTTTCCTTTCATAGATCAGGTGTTGGATGGACTGGTAGTGAAGAAGTTTTTCTCTTTCCTAGATGGGTTCAACGGGTATAACCAGATCCAAATCAGCCTGGAAGACCAAGATAAAACCACCTTCATCTGTCCTTGGGGTACCTTTGCCTATCGTGTCCTTCCCTTTGGGCTATGCAATGCTTCTGCCACTTTCCAGAGAGCAGTATTGAGCATCTTCTCTGAGTTGGTCCATGATTCGGTAGAAATATACATGGATGACTTCACTCCTTATGGGTCTAGCTTCCAAGAAGCCTTGCCCAACCTGGGAAAAGTTTTAAGCAAGTGCATTGAGATGAACCTGTCCCTCAGCCCTGAAAAATGTGAATTCCTGATGACTGAAGGGACTGTGTTAGGTCATACCATTTCTCGCCAAGGATTATAGGTGGATCCTAATAAAATTGCTATCATCCAAAGGGTCCCACCTCCTCAAAAGGTAAGAGATGTTCGGAGTTTCTTAGGCTTAGCGGGATATTATAGAAGATTCATTAAAGACTTCAGTAAGCTAGCCTCACCATTGTTTGGCCTCTTAGGAAAAGATGTTGAGTTTAAATGGACTGACGACTGTCAGAGGGCTCTGAATGAGTTGAAGGATAAGTTAGTGTCCGCCCCAATTTTGAGAGGCCCAAACTGGGCCCTACCTTTCCACATCCACACTGATGCCTTGAACAAAGCCATAGGGGCAGCCTTAGGACAAGTTGAGGAAAAAATTCCATATGCCATATACTTTGTCAGCAAAAACTTATCCAAGGCAGAATTGAATTATACTGTAACTGAGAAGGAGTTCCTGGCCGTGGTCCATTCCCTGAACAAGTTCCGACACTACATCACTGGCTATCAAACATTTGTACATACTGATCATGCTGCAATTAGATATTTAATGAATAAACCTGATGTGAATGCTCGTATTATTAGATGGTTACTTTTTTTGCAGCAGTTTGATTTGACTATCGTTGACAAACCAGGTAAAGAAAATGTTGTTGCTGACTTCTTGTCTAGATTGGATTTTCCTGCAGGTGAAGAAGGAACAGTAGATGACTAGATGCTAGATGAACATCTGTTTGCTATCTCAGTACTCTCTCCATAGTTTGCTGATAGAGCAAACTCCCTGGTCTCAGCACAGTTCCCTCTGCATCTATCCTCAAAGGAGAAGAGCAGAATCGTGAGGAAGAGTGCCTCATTCACTTGGATCAGGGGCAACCTATTCAAACTCGGCCCCGATCAGATCTTAAGGTGTTGTGTAAGGGAGGAGGAAGTCTTTGACATCCTCTTAACTTGTCACGATGGGCCCTGTGGAGGAAATTTTGTAGCCAAGAGGACTGCCTTCAAAATTCTACAAGCAGGCTACTATTGGCCCACTCTTCATCAAGATGTCAGAAGATATATCAGCTAATGTGACCGATGCCAGAGGATGGGGAAACTGACTCTAAGATATGAAATGCCTCTCCAACCTCAAGTGACCTTTGAGCCTTTTGAGAAGTGGGGCATGGATTTTGTGGGTCCTATCAACCCTCCTTCAAAGCAACAGTCTTACATCATTGTGTGCACCGACTATCTGACCAAGTGGGCAGAAACCAAAGCAATCAAAGCAGCAACAGAAGAAAAGGTGGCTGAGTTCTTAAGAGAAAACATCTTCTACAAATTTGGCTACCCAAGAGAGTTAGTCACCAATCAAGGAAGCCAGTTCATCTCCAACTTAATTGAAGACTTGCTCGCTCATCACAAGATCAAGCATAGGACTTCCACCCCATATCATCCTCAAGCAAATGGGCAGGTGGAAGTCACCAATAGAGCATTAGAAGGGATTTTGACTAAGGTGGTGAGCAGTAGCAGAAAGGATTGGGAAAATCGCGTGGTTGAGGCCACTTGGGCCTACAACACCACTTGGAAGACCACAACCGGTTTCACACCTTATGAGCTGGTCTACGGGAAGAAAGCTTTGCTATCCATAGAGTTTGAGTACAATACATTGAGGGTGGCAGCTCAGCTGGACCTAGATCTCAGCCATGCTCAACGTGAGAGATTATTGCAGCTAAATGGGTTAGATGAACAAAGAATGCAGGCCCTCCTCCACTCAGAAGTGGTTCAACTTCAGAGGAAGATATGGCATGACCGGCACCTTAATGACAAACAATTCCAGCCGGGAGATTGGGCGCTGCTGTATGATTCCAGACATAAGGATTTCAAAGGGAAGCTGAGGACAAGATGGCTAGGACCATATGCAGTGGAGAAGTGCAATGACAATGGTTCTGTCCTTATCCGGACCATTGATGAAGAAGCCATCCCCATGCTCGTCAATGGGCATCGACTAAAGATCTACAGGAAACCTCTTTCGAGGCAAGAGTTCATCGAAACTGTGGAAAAATCAGTGCTGGTAATAGAGAAGGGTTCTGCCTCTGTTTTGGCCACACCCTGAGCATCATCATAAATAAAATAAATAAATAAATAAATAAATAAATTGAAAAAAAATAAAAAAAATAAAAAAAATAAAAAAAATAAAAAAATAAATAAATCCTTGGGTGAAAACCTCTCTGAGGCGCCCAAGGCAGATGGTAGGGGTGAAAACCTCATTGAGGCACCCCTGCTGTCTCTCTGAAAAATAATTTGAATAAAAAGACCCTTGGGCGAAAACCTCTCTGAGGTGCCCAAGGCAGATAGTAGGGGTGAAAACCTCATTGAGGCGCCCCTGCTGTCTCTTTAAAAAAAAAAAAAGAGAGAAAAAGAAAAAGAGAAAGAAAAAGAAGGAAGAAACAGAGAGAAAAAATAAGTTTAACCCCTGGAAATTGTTGCAGGTTGCAGGAACACAATGCAGAAAGGAGGCCTCCCAACACAAGGACAAGGGTCCCTACCAAGTTACCAGGCATCCTCACATCCACTCCCTCCATGAACATTCATTTTTTTCAGGGTTCGGACACAATCTAGTCATGGTTCAACCTTCTACAGGAAGCTACAGGACTTTCTACAGGAAGTTCTGTATTTCTACCAGAAACATCCTGTAGAGCCTTTGGGCAGGCCAAAATCGATTATGGAGAGGGATTTGAAGCTTGAAGTCTGTTGAGGAGGCATGCAACCACTCTTTTCTTCCATCCTCCACTTGTTTCATCTCCTTTCACTACCATTGCCACCATCTAGTTGAATATACCTGCACAGTCATACCAGAACCCTGTTTTCTCAGATAAAAATTTGTTTTTTCCAAGTGAAAAATAAAGCATGCAGAGGCCCGCACTGATCCAGGTGGATATTGGTGGCCACCTGCCAAGTCCACCTAGACCCCCACCATTGTCTTTCTCAGCATTTTCAGTTTCCTTAATTGTAGCACAACTTACTATTTTTAGCAGTTTTTCGGGTCCTGAACTTCCGGAGCCATTTTGAGGCCCTAAACGACGTTTTTTGGGGAATCCGAGGGCAACACGAGTCCATGGAATGGACTGGTGTTGCCCGTTCCAACAATGATAGTGCTCGGATAGATCTTTCTAATGAGCTATTGTACGCGTCAAACGGAGATCATATGCCAAAGTTACGACCCCGGGAAGTTGATGTACCAACTTACCCCCAAACGGGGCCCACAGTTTGGCGTTTCATCTCCTAGGGTTAGGTTTTGGAATGTTAAGGGTTTTTCCATTGTTTCTCAACAATAAATAGGCCTTCGAGCCTCATTGTAACACAGTTCAGAGGCATGTAGCCATCACATCTCTTCTCAGAGATAAGCTACCATCGCCCTAGCTAGTTTATTGCCATTTCTGTTTGTAAGCATATTTCAGTATTTTCCATTAATGAAATGAAGTATTATTTCCGCTGCATCTTTGTGTATATGGTTATCTCTGTAATTTGTTGCGTTCCTGTTTAAATCTGGATCAGTGGTATCAGAGCGGTCTGCTTTTTCTCTGTTTTTCTTTGCATGTCCCCAACAAGGTCGGGATATAAGGAGTTAGGGCTTGAACTGGTTGAACCTTTGTAAGACCAGCCTCGCAAATCCCGACGGCCTCCCATGGCGGACGAGAAGAAAGACGAGGGGGTAGGAGATCCCATCAAAATCTTGCTCGAAGAAGCGCTCGAGCGACAACGGAACGCGATGATGGACAACTTTGCACAGATCCTTCAGTGGCTACCCAGAAGCGGCGCATCGGCTTCCAGTAGCTCCTCTGGAAACGCCACACCCTTTAAGGTACAAGTTAATTTTGAAATCCCCATATTCGAGGGTCAGATAGACGCCGATGCCGTAGATAAATGGTTAAATCTGCTAGAGGGTTATTTTTCTGTTCATGAATTTTCGAGTCGGGAAAAGATTGTTTTGCTCTTCTCAAAGCAGCCCCCCACGTCAAGGACTAGTGGGAAACCTACTGCGAGCAAAAGGATGAAAGTACTGGCTCACTATTTTCAGCCGCACCCACCTGGGATTCGTTTCGGGATGCCATCAAGGAGCAGTACTACCCTGTCGGAAGCTATGAGGATGCATACATAAAGTGGACCACGTTGCGGCAGGGAAGGGACCAAGACGTGCCGGAGTTCACCAATCTTTTCCATACCCTTCGCACAAAGTTGGGTATCAAGGATTCGGAGCAACATTTGATACTCAAATACCGTGGCTGCCTGCACAAGTACATCGAGGAAGAAATACAGTTCCTAAACATCACCTCGCTCGGCGCAGCATACCGGTATGCCGTCAAGGTCGAGCAGAAGTTTAAACAAAAGAAGCGAGACTTTGGATCTGCGAATCCAAAGCAGGGGAAAGGTGCCCCTAAACCACAGAACAAAGGACAAAGCCAAGGCGGGACAGCCCAAGACAACCAGCCGAAGCTGCAAGCAAAGAGCAACGCCGCGAAGCCGAGAAAGGACACTGGAAAATGGTGCGAGTTCCATAAGAGCTCCACTCACAACACAAGTGAGTGTCAGGCCAAGCAGTCACTAGTGGCTGAGCTAAAGGTTTCAGAATCAGATGCATGTTCCGACTCTGAGTCAGAACCTGATAAGGGGTATGAAAAAGGGAAGCAGATCATTGATGCGGATCCCAGCGCCACTGTTTCTACCGCAAAGATCCAGAAAAATGAATCCGAAGATCCAGAGGAGGAGGAGCGTCTCTTCCACTCCCAGGTGTGGGTAAAGGGCTCCCCGATACAGTTCATTGTTGATAGCGGGAGTCAAAAGAACCTCATTTCGGCAGAGGTCGTGAAGCGGTTGGGCTTACCGACCACAGCACATCCACAACCATACACCATTGGGTGGCTTCACCAAGGGCGAGATCTTCGCGTGAGCCAGCAGTGTCGCCTTCCATACAACATCAAGCCCTTCACGGATGAGGTATTGTGTGACATTGCTCCCCTTGAAGTTTGTGATGTATTACTAGGACAACCATACTTGTGGAAGCGACATGTTGTGTATGAATCAAGGCCCCGTGCTGTTATTATTACATTGGGAAATAAGTTGTTCAGGATACCAGAGGTAGCACCACCTGCCGCCATCTCTTTGATTACTGCAAAACAATGCAGTAAGATCATTTCCAAAACCAGGAAATTTGTTTTCCTGATGATACGCCCTCAAGGGAAGAAGAAGACAGTGGCCGCGGCCTCCAAACGGGGTCCCTCTGCACGACAGCTACAGATGGACAAGATTGTGGAGGAGTACGAAGACATCTTCACCTCCCCAGCAGGGGTTCCTCTGCACTGTCAAGTCAAGCACTCCATCGATCTGACCCCAGGTGCGCCGCTACCCAATGGACCAATTTATCGGCGCTTCGTTCTGGAGAACAATGAAATCAAGAGGCAGATTCAGGAGCTCCTGCAGAAAGGTCACATCCGTCCGAGTTCTTCGCCCTGTGGGAGCCCGATAGTGTTGGTACAGAAGAAGGATGGGACGTGGAGACTCTGTATTGACTATCGGGCGCTGAACAAGATCACTGTCCGTAATAGGTACCCGATCCCGCGGATTGATGACCTCCTAGACCAACTAAAGGGGGCGAAATATTTCAGCAAGATCGATCTGAAGTCAGGATATCACCAGGTACCAATTGAACCCTCAGATGTGTGGAAGACTGCCTTCAAATCCAAGGAGGGCCTCTTCAAATGGTTGGTCATGCCTTTCGGATTGACGAATGCTCCTGCAACCTTTATGAGGCTAATGGATGACATCTTGCGGCCATTCACCAACTCCTTTGTAGTAGTATACTTGGATGACATTCTGATCTTCAGCCAGAGTTGGGAAGAGCACCTCCACCACATCCGACAGGTTCTCCAAACACTGCGGCAACACAAGCTATGTGCCAATTTGGAGAAATGCACTTTTGGCATGACCGAGGTTCAGTATCTGGGATACATCATTGATGAACAGGGGGTGCATGTCGATCCAGCCAAGGTCCAAGTCATTCGGGATTGGCCCTCTCCAACCACTCTAACAGAGCTCCGCAGCTTTCTAGGTCTTGCCAACTTCTACCGTAGGTTTGTGTTGGGATTTTCTCATATTTCTTGGCCCTTGAGTCAAGTCACCAAGGGCGGGGCGAAATCAAAATTCTTTTGGTCTGAATCTCAACAGAAGGCATTCAGGGAGTTGAAGGATCGCCTCTGCACGACACCAGTGCTCGCGTTACCAGATTTACAACAACCATTTGAGGTCGAGACAGATGCCTCTGACTATGCTATTGGGGCAGTCCTTACTCAACATGGACATCCAGTGGCATATCACAGTGAAACACTTTCAGACACAGTCCGGAAGTACCCCACTTATGATAAAGAGATGTATTCCATTGTACAGGCCTGCCGACAATGGAAGCATTACATTTTGGGGAAGGAAACGGTCATCCACACAGACCACCGACCTCTGCAGTTCATACAAACCCAAGGGAAATTGCAGAATGATCGCCATCAGAAGTGGTCTACATACCTGCAACAGTTTCACTTGAATATCAAGTATAAAAAGGGCAGCACCAATAATGTTGCAGATTGCCTCAGTCGACCACCGATCATGGCGCTAACCACCGTGCTCAACTCTTGCGGGCACGAGACTTCTGATTGGCCACTTCTCTACAAAAGCGACCCAGAATTCGGCCACACATACCAGACACTCTTGGAGGGTCGGCAGGTTGCAGATTTTCACCTCCAGGATGCCCTATTATGCCACCTCAGTCACCTCTGTGTTCCTTCAAGCGAGCGTGCCAAGATGATTTGGGAAGCACACTACAGTCGGGCTGCTGGGCATTTCGGGGTCGAGAAAACAGTGGCAGTACTGCAAAACTATTTCTATTGGCTGAATATTCGACAGGATGTTGGGAAGTACATCCGATCATGTACTGCCTGTGCCATTGCCAAACCGACCATTAAGAAGCAAGGCCTCTATACCCCGTTGCCTACCCCTAGTCGACCTTGGGAATCCATCTCCATGGATTACATGTCAGGCCTTCCTTCCACTAAGCATGGAAATGACTGTGTTTTTGTGGTCGTCGACAGGTTCTCAAAGATGGCCATTATGATGGCCTGCAAGAAGAATATCACAGCAGAAGCCACTGCTAAACTCTTCTTTGAACGAGTGTGGGTGCACTTTGGGATCCCACAGTCTATCATCTCAGATCGGGACAGTCGGTTTCTCAGCACCTTTTGGTCCAGTCTCTGGTCAATGCGGGACACCAAACTCACGAAGTCCACAGCCTTCCATCCTCAAACTGATGGCCAGACAGAGGTTGTCAATAGGATTATTGTGCACATTCTGCGCATGTATAACTCAAAGCATCCACGGACATGGGACGAGAGTCTCCCCTACGTTCAACACAGCTACAACCGAGCTCTTCACAGCTCCACTGGCCATAGCCCTTTTCAGGTGGGTTTGGGATTCCAGCCATTATGCCCCATTGATGTGGCCATGCCACTTGCAGCTACTCACATGAATTCAGCTCATGTCCAGTCCGAAACAGATAAGGCCACCAGCTTCATTGAGCGCATCCAACATATTTGCCAGCAGGTCCATGACATTCTTGAGAAATCAAATGCCAAGTACAAGCAACGACATGATCAACATCGGGTGCCACACAAGTTTCAGGTGGGCGACAAAGTCTGGTTGCATTTGCAAAAGGAGCGCCTTACTGAAGCCTATCAGAAATTGAGACCACTCCGATATGGTCCTTACACCATTACTAAGGCTATGGGAGACAATGCATTTGAGCTCAGCATTCCCCCATTCCTTGGCCTGCACCCAGTATTTAATGTGGACCGCCTTCGGCCATACTTTCCACCATTGCTAGACACATCCGACATTGCAGAACAGCTCAAACCCACATAATTAAATCCAGATTGCATGGAACAAGCTGCAACTGATCGGATCATGGACACACAAATCAAGAACACTCGCCAACAGAATATCCAACTGTATCGAGTTGTCAAAGCGGGCCAACTCCTTCAGCAGGGCAAGTGGCTCACCAGGGAACAAGTTCAGCAGAAGTTTCCTCATCTCATGGAGGAGCTCAACGCAATGGGGACCATTGCTTCCTAAGGGGGGAGGAATGATCCAGGTGGATATTGGTGGCCACCTGCCAAGTCCACCTGGACCCCCACCATTGTCTTTCTCAGCATTTTCAGTTTCATTAATTGTAGCACAACTTACTATTTTTAGCAGTTTTTCGGGTCCTGAACTTCCAGAGCCGTTTTGAGGCCCTAAACGACGTTTTTTGGGGAATCCGAGGGGATTGGTGTTGCCCGTTCCAACAATGATAGTGCTCGGATAGATCTTTCTAATGAGCTATTGTACGCATCAAACGGAGATCATATGCCAAAGTTACGATCCCGGGAAGTTGATGTACCAACTTACCCCCAAATGGGGCCCACAGTTTGGCGTTTCATCTCCTAGGGTTAGGTTTTGGAATGTTAAGGGTTTGTCCATTGTTTCTGAACAATAAATAGGCCTTCGAGCCTCATTGTAACACAGTTCAGAGGCATGTAGCCATCACATCTCTTCTCAGAGATAAGCTACCATCGCCCTAGCTAGTTTATTGCCATTTCTGTTTGTAAGCATATTTCAGTATTTTCCATTAATGAAATGAAGTATTATTTCCGCTGCATCTTTGTGTATATGGTTATCTTTGTAATTTGTTGCGTTCCTGTTTAAATCCGGATCACGCACACTTTACCTGTCAAGGCACCCTCAGGAGCCTTCATCCGTGAACACAACTTTGTTTGTTTCAGCATGCACCCTAGGAGGAGAAATGGCTATAGGATGTCCTACAGGAATCCTGTAGCAGCTGATCCGGCTGGAGCACATACCATGGAGACACCAGCAGCTCACATCAAATGAAGTCGGTGCATGCAGCATTCACCACCAGAGAGTTGGGTCTCAAGGTCTTGGAACCAACATCAGCCAATGGAAGAGGAGCTCCAGCACCCATGCACGAAGCAGCAACAAGCAAATCCAGCATTCCTTGTCCTGAAGCCTGGAAAAAAAAAAACGTCCATGGCCGCACAGGTAAGTGCCTAACCTTATTCGTCGAATTACATGAACTATACTCTAAAATTTGCATGACTGTGAGAATGGGCGGATTGAACAAGGTTGGTGGCCATTCAACTGGCCACCCACAGCCAGTCAGATGGCCTCGTAGGATCCGAATGGGCTTGGTTATGCCAAAAAGACGGGCAGTTGACACATGGGAAGTGTCCAGTCGGGGAGAATCGGCAGTATGACAGAAATGGTGGCGGTGAATGCAGAGGGAAGGATTCAGTGGTCAGAGACACATCGAGGAATGATGGCTGTGACGTCGGCCAATGGATCGGCCTGGACAGCTCACCCCCGCGCCATGAATTCTGCAGCATTTCAAATTGGCCGGTCGAATAACTCACGGTAAACTGCTGTCATTCGCACTTGCAACCATTTTTGCAGCCGAGTACGCGTCCTCCTCCTCTGCAAGTTGTTAGCCCGAGCTTCTCGGTCTGTTCCAACGTCCTTCCGTAACTCAGACTCGTCCAGAACCACCGTAACGTCCTCCAGAAGCCGGGAAAGCTTTCTACAGGAAGGTGCGCCGGCATTACGAAGAAGCTTGGACTGTTCACGTTGAGGGTGGCAATTCTTAGAGAGGTAGGCCCGAACATACCTTTCCCATGCAAAATAGTTAAAAAGGTGGTGAATTCGATGTGCTCGGGTAGAGAAAAATTTAAAAGCAAGTCTGTCTGCGAATCCAAAAGCAGTTTACTTATCATTGCATGAAATTGTCTTCGTGGTTTACGTCCAAGATTTTCTCCACGAAGTCCTGAGTTAAATTCCTCCTGTAGAGAAGTGAGACATTGTCAAGGCTAACCGGTGGAAAAACTGTGAATGTTATACGATTGTGTGTATGTTGGAAACATAGCCCTGCACTCTATTTAGAGAAATCCCGAGTCGTCCTTCTGTACACGAGCAGTCAGGTTTCAAAATAGAGGAATTGATACAAAGAGGCCTGCAAATACCATTTTTAACGCTTTGAGAAGGAAACACACCTAGAATTCCCTTTCTGCTCAAAGCGCAAGCAAAAACAGAGTCTTTTTCACTATGCCAGGAGGGTTTATCCGAAAGGAACCCTCGGACTCCAAGAAACTCTAAGAAACCCCTGAGGTGGTAGACTTACTTTCCCGTGCACACTGGATGACATTCTGTGACAAACTTCAAGGTCACGATGACGAAATTATAGAAGAATTCCTAAGGTCCCTGAAGCTGAAATTGAAGACACTAGCCACTGTCAACTTCAGAGGATTGGCCCTAAGACTCACCCCACAACTCATTAGCAGAGTCACTGATCTACCGATGGGGGTACCTTGGGATAACGAGGAGAGAAAATTGGGTCAAAAGGCTAAAAAGGAGTTCTTCTTACTAGAGGAACAATTTTCAGAGGACAAGAATGGGGTCCGAAGAACCAACCTACAGCCATTTTGGAGCGAAGTCAGCCTCCAAATTATGAAGTATATTACCTGTGAGGGGCGATTCAGCATCATATATGGTTATCATTTCCGTTTGCTAACAGAACTCAGGCACCAAATGGATCTGCCCTCAGAACAAAAATTGAGCATCCCCTACTTCCTCCTGCAATCCTTGATTGAGTGTGCCACAAAGCTGAGGGAGGGGACACCAGACTAGCTGGCCCATCATGGGCTTATCAAGCTCCTCGTGGAAGATGCACTCCATACTTACACTATCCCTCTCTCCTGGGAAATTTTTCGAAATATGTCTAAGGATGATGACATCTGAATTTTGGCCGAAGAGCTCACTTCCTCCAACAGCGAGGAGAAGGAGCACACCGAGGCAAAAAAGAAAGATAAAGGTCAAGAAACCCCGGGCAAACCACCAAAGAAAGAATAGAAAGATCCACGAGAAAAAGGCCAAGCTACTGAGACCAAAATAGTGGGTGGTAAAATAACACAAACAACCAGGGAGAAAAAACTGCAGAGCAGGGCAGAAAGGACCGAGAAAGTCCAAGCCAGTGAAGGCACCCCTAAGGCAGCCTCAGCCAAGCTAAAGGAAAAATCACCCTCAGCCAAGCAGGCTAAAACAGTGCCAACTGGTTCTATAGGAAGCCAGAAGGCCATTTTTACAGGAAGTCCAAAAACTGCTTCTACAGGAAGCCAGAAACCAGCCATTACAAGAATTTCTACAGGAGGTCTGAAGAAAGGGCAGCAGAAGGAGAAATCAGCCGAGATTCTAGCTAGGGAGGTAGCAGCTATGCTGGCCACCCTAAGCACCTCTCCCAAGCAGAAGGAAAAGCGAAAGAGGGAGACTCCCCTGTATTTTAAGGCAAGGAGGAGTGTGAGGATCAAGACTGGCAGACCCCAACCTCCATCAAAAGAGCCAATCACAATTATAGATACCCCTACCACACCAAAGGAGAGGTCCCCCTCCAAGGCATCCATCACTTATGAGCGGGGAAGCCCGAAGACATCCACATGGAAGGAAAGGATGGAGAAATTGAACTCGGAGGCCTCTCTACAGGATGCCGAGGCTGCTCTACAGGAAACTTTGGCTAGGCTGAAAGAGACTGAACAGATGGAGGGAAGAGCAGCCAAGTCATCACAGGAGGAGGAGAAGGCCGATACCATTATGGAACCAAGCCCCCAGCCCAGCCTGGGCTCTTATTATAACTTCTTAGAGGCTGGGAAAATCATTCCTCAAAAATTCACAGTGCCACTTTTCCTAGCACTAGAGGAAGAAAGAGTACGGACCCACACTTGGATGAAGATCGCTAAATCCAAGGGGGTGGTAGATATAGGCCCTCTAGAGGAAAAGCTCAAGGAGACCCAAAGAGAGTTGGCAAGAGTACGACATGTGGAAAGCTCCCAACAGGCCAAGCTACGAGAAGAGAATGAGCTGCTTAGACAGCAGCTACAGCTACAAGGACAGAGGAAAGAAGAGGACACAACAGCCAAGGACACCACAGAAGAGCCTCAGGGAACAGAAGGAATGCAAGTTGAACTTGAGGCACTAAACCGACAACTACAGGAAAGGGAATTGCAAGCAGGCCTAGAGATACAATCTCTAAAACAACAGATGCAAGAAAAGGAGGCACAACTGGCCTGCATGGCCAGTTGGGCAACGGAAGCTCTGCAATGTAGGCAGCCGGCCAAATCCTATGGCCTATACCTTAGGGATCAGTGGCTGCAATTCCAAATCAACACGTTGGCACAGAGGGGTATCTCCCAAATCCAAAACCCCCAGCAGTTCATAGATTTATGTAACAACAGTTCATCGGAAGACAAGGCCAAGCTATCAGAGTTCTACCTTCATAATTTGACCCTTCCAAATATAACCTCATGGGACCCCAACACAGAAGTAGGGGACATGCAGCTGATGGCAATGACCTCATGGCTAAACCACAAAGAAAAGAGAGCGACAGAGGTCATAAATGTCATGGACCGAGAATTACAAGAACCACTGCTGATTAGAGTAGAGCCAGGGGACCCCACAACATTGATATCCGCCCACCAGCACCTAGCAACCAACTCTCAGGCTCTGTTAGAGTACATGGATCGGTAGGCTCAGGCCATAGCACACTTTGAGGATATGGAGCGACTATTGGGGGACAATTGTGTTCATGCTTGCACCCGTAGGTGGAACACATTGTCCCACAACCTCAAAATCAGGGAATACCACACTCCAACTAGAATGAGGGAGGCCTTGGCATGAGTGCCTCTCTACAAAAAGTCTATGCAGAACCTCCAGGCCAGCTGGATAGGCCTCAAGTTAAGTCCCCCTTTGCTTTTGGGATTGTTAGAAGGAGGCACAGAAGAAGAAGAGCATAAGTAGTGGGAAGAGGT
The DNA here is from genome assembly GCA_031772625.1 of Pinus tabuliformis. Lineage (NCBI taxonomy): Eukaryota > Viridiplantae > Streptophyta > Pinopsida > Pinales > Pinaceae > Pinus > Pinus tabuliformis. The sequence goes on along the minus strand of CM062809.1, from coordinate 679,091,935 downwards.
GGAAAGGAAGGCCAGATTCCATGACAGTGAAGAGGACACTACTTCAAAAGCCTGGGATGTGAGGGAGGCGATAAAAGCAATTAAGGACGAGGAGCTGGACTAGTTGCTCGAGGATGAGCGACCCTTTTAGCAGGGGGGTGATGATGAGCCCCAAATTGGGTAACTTATTGGGTTCATTTTGCCTAATTATCCTTGTTCAGTCCTTGTTCAATCCTCCATTTTTCATAACTTATGCATTATTTTTTAGTAAGTTTATGTCATTTGTACGAATAAGGGTGGTCACTCTTCCTAGGTGGCTAACACGTGCTTATTTCAGGTTTTTTTAACACATGTTGGAGCAAAATCGAGCAATCATGAGCTAGAAGATAACCAAGCTTGAGGTGAGGATTCGTAGGGGGGTTGTCTATGGCATTAAATAGCCCTTCCTCGGGATCTTCATCCCCAAACTCCGAGCTCACAGGCCACCAAAACCGGATCTTGAAGGCAGCCAAGCAGATTTTAGAAAAGGGACTGTCTATTAACAGTTGGACAGCCAAGTCCCCCAGATTTAGGAGGCCTACTAGGGCCCTCGTGGTGTATAAATGATAAGGCCTCAGCCTTCATAAGGGACTTTTTGAAACCATTGCATATTTTTGCACTACATTGTTGTCAGCTTTGGCTCGTTTTCTTGTAGCCATTTTGGCATAACTCTTGACTGATGACTATTTTTTGATAATGATAAGCAGTCCTATTTCATATCAACTCTGAGTTTTCTATAGGAGCCGTAGCTCTTAGGGTTGGGCCCAACCTGAGAGCCTAGGGCCTCCTTTATGTACTGTTATCTTTCCTTTAAGCATCGTTGTTTTCCTTTTATGCATTTGCAAACGCATTTCTGTTAGGTAAATTAAGTTGTGTTGATTAACTAGGTCACTGTTTATGAATATAATGCTTCAGATGTTTAGAATAGATTGGTAGGATAATAACAGGAAAAAGGCTCCAAAAAAGGGTCAACAAACACTTTTGGTTTCACCTCTTCCTTATTGGATCAGGGGCTGGAATTGAAGTAACCGTGTTGTCCCAAACAAAAACACTAGTTTGCTTTACCATGCAATCCTTAGTGTACTGTTTTCATTTGCAGAAGTTGGTTATGTGTTCAGATCTCTGAAATGTTTCATTGCATAGTTGATATACATGGTTCTCTTCCAAATAAAGCTGTCGTTCATTCACGTGATTGTTAGTTAGATTAGATTAGCTAGGACTTTGCTTACTTGCAAGACTTTGTTGATTCAGTTGAATGTATACGGTGCAGAGCATCTCTACCACTCTTTCATCCACCTAAGCTTCATCAGAGCCATCTGCTCCATCTCCTAGCTAGGTTCCTTGTCTCACATTTGTCCTCTTGCCCACGTAACCCTACCTTTTTGTGCAATCATTGTTTCAGCCTTCTTTGAGCCAATTTATCCATCTACACCTTCTCACCACTCCATCCACTAGTCCTTGGGCCACTTCAGACCCCTATCCTACCTCCATATCCATTCATGCATCTTCCCTCACGCACCCATCCTCCAAAATCCAATTTTTAAACATCCAGTAGAAATTCCTGAACATCCTGTAGAACCCATGCAGACTTCCTGTAGAAGCTCACAAATGAGGTTTCTTGATAGCCAAACTTTGTGAAACTCTTTGGAAGGGTGTTAGGGACTCCTTAGACCCTCTCTGAACCTTCCCGACCTCTTCCAAGCACTTCTCCTCCTTGATCCACCCCTGCACAGTCAAAGAACAGTGAAAGCATATGCATGATGAAACTAACGACTTAATCAAAAGTACAAAAAGATGTTTTCTTCAGATAGAGGTAGTCTAGACACATGTATTTTACCTTCATAGCAGTAATGGCATCTCTTTCAGTAGTTTGCATTCTCTCCTTTGCATCAGTAGGACTAGCTGGTAGAATTAGGGTTTGCTAGGGTTTGCGTTTTCCTTCAGTTTTTCAATCTCTTTTCGCAAATAGATTAGCTTCCTTCGAGTTAGCTTTCATCCATCAATTAAAAAGCTTCTTCTAAGAGCTCATAGAAGTTGGCTTAAGCTCCTAGTGGACTTGTGCCAGCTGACCAAGTGACAGCTGCGGCAAGAGCTAGTACTTGTGCATACAACACCGTCGCTTCCAAGTTTGTTACGAACTACCGGGTTGATAAAAGTAAATACGGGAGTCCCAGGAGTTGTAGCATTATTGCTACAATACTGGAACCCACCACAATGACATGTTTGATACAATATAAAACAAAATACCACAAATCTAGAAAAATATTAAATAAAATAACTAATCTTAAATAAATTAACATTAAACCAAACACTTTAATAATGCAATATAAAACTTAATACCATAAACATAGGAAATATTAAATAAAGTAACATAAATATAAGAAATCTTAAACAAAATAACATTAAGCTAATATTAAATAAAGTAACTTATATATAAAAATCTTAAATAAAATAACAAATCTTAAACAAAATAACATTAAGCTAGGGACCTTAATAATGCAATATAAAACTTAATACCATAAACATAGGAAATATTAAATAAAGTAACATGAAGCTTGACACTTTAATTGTCCTAGAAGCTTCTTCATCAATCATATTATATTGATCTCACATATATAATATAATTGTATCACTTTTTTTATCACATGGTATACTTGTGAAAATTGGAGAAATTATTTCCCCTAATTTGTGTCATCTTTACTTATTTTATTTATTGCGATGGAAATATTCAATCATAAATAATAAAGTCGGTGTGAATGTTCAAATATAACTAGTAAAGTCATTTATAATCTTTAATAAAGTCAACTTTTTGTGTATATAAGATTTTGTTTTATTAGACCAATTTGTCTTGTCATCAAAGTATAGTTGCCTTGAAGAATACATTTTTAAAAGGATAGTTGTTCACTGAATGTGTTTGTATGTTATTGGATGGTTGAGATTTCTGTATTGTATGATGGGAATGGTGGGTTGATTATAAAATTGTGTTGCGAATATATTCATGATGCATTTGACGACATCATGGTACATGAATGTTATTTGTATTTTTTAACATTTTTATTGTCAAACAAAAATAATACATTAAGATTTATTTCAAATAGAATGTAGTTTTTATTATTTTATTATGGTTAGTACACTTTATAACTTCATAGTGTACTGAGTGTTGTATTTTATATTTTAGTGAATTTACATAATAGTAATAATTAAAAAAAATAAAAATAAAAAAAATAAAATAAAATTATAAATTTAGGTAAAATGTAAATTTAAAAACATTTTAAAAATCAATTTTCATCAAATTTTTGCTTCACAATGAATGTGAATTTGGAAATAGAATTTGAATTTAGATACGTGCTTGGGATGTGAATTCGAAATTCACATAGTGCTTGGTCTGTGAATTTGAAATTCCACATGTGTTTGAGATGTTTTTGTTGGAAAATTATCATACTGATATTGAAGTTCATTTGATATTTGTACGTAAGTTAGAGTGAATTTGAAAGCCCAAGTCTTCTTGGGCTAGTTCAGTTGGAAAGTCATGTTGCTAATAATGACACCTAGGGAAAAATTATTTAAATTTCCAAAGCAGGAAAGATGAAATATGTCACGTGGTAATTCAACATCATCTACTAGCCTTTACAAACCCTTCATTTATCTAGAATTTGGAATTTTGGTAATCAAACCCTCAAACATTCACTATTATACCATCCACTAAGGATCTAGTCGGGCATCTTGTGCATTTCTATAAGAAAGGCTCCATCTATTTAATTATGAAAATGCATATACATGGATATAAAATTCACATTATATATCTTGTAATATTAAATGTATTTTTAATAAGACCACAATAACCATTGGATTTATATTTGTTGTAGAGGCAAGGAGGGAAAAAAGAGAGCTCTATAAGAAAACTTGTAAGTAAAATCAATAACCATAACATGTCCAATGATAAAACCGAGAAAACAAATAACAAGTGAAAGTAGTGTATAAAAAATGTTTTGTTTATTCAAGAATTCCATCTGAGTGTGTTGGGAAAAATACTGGGCGGGGGCGGGGGGTGGTGTGTGAATCAATATTTTCAAATCAATAACCTTTTACATTTCATATTCATATTTATATACGCGACTTTACTAAAAGGAACCCATGTGTGTACACGATTGTTCTTAAGACAACTAGCGTACATCCAGTGAACCTATGATTTAGTTAACTCATCATATGTTGGTCTTCATCCAGTGCATCAATACTTTATTAAACATTAGATAAATAGTAATCATGTGATGTAAGAACAAAATAAGCCATCGCACATAAGAAACACACATGAACACTAGGATTTAAGGTGGAAACCCAACGCGAGAAAAAACCACTTGATGTTGTCATCTTTGTCTTCTTTGTTTTCTTTTAATATAAAGTTGTACTAGTGCAAACTTATACCAGTACGCAGGCACCCACCTGCAAAAGGTTACAACCTGCGATCATTCTCTAGCTCCTACTAGAAGGGAGCTCTAACCCCCTGGTTCTTGTACTGGTGTAAACTTGTACCAGTACACATGCACCAACCTGCAGAAGGCTAGAACCTTCACTCATTCTCCAACTACTACTCGAAGGGACCTCAACCCCCTGATGTGATCACTAGCTACTATTGGAAGGAAGCTTCGATTTCCTCACTAAAGGCTCCAACCCTCAGCAACATCCATGGACCACATTTCATGAATTTTCACATTGGATCCACCTGCTTCAACACATCATAACTTGTAGGCCACATTTCATCAAATTTTCAGATTGGACCCATTATCAACACTTAAGCTCAATACCAAAAATCAAACTGTAACTCATCACAATCATCCATCTCTGACACATATGAATTAATAAATCATTGAAACCCAATCATCAATCTCTTAATCAACCAATTACTGAAACTTCTGACACAACTAAATCACCCATTCATCAATTTTTGATACAACTAAATCAACCATTCACTCAAAACCCAACCAACGGACACTTAATCAAAATTGAACCAATCAACTGGAATAGTCAGATCAATGTAACCAATACATAGAATTGAACCCAAAATATTGCATCAACACATAGAATCAACCGTAATCCTGATCATTCAAATGCCAAAATGCATACACTACTTCACTTAAAGCAATCCACGTGCATGCACACTTTTTAGGAGAGAAACCCGCGTACAAATCTTAAGATACTAAAAACTGAAAACTTGACTACTGCAATTCTGAAAGGAATACTAAGTCATACTCAGATCTACTGCAACACTTTGAACCAATCATAGAACTAAAACTGATCTTAAATCATAATCAACAAGTAATCTTAACACTATTCATAACCACATTCAACTTCATCATTCTATCAGAGCTACTTCAGAGATTATCATTTAACCCAAATCAATCACGAGGGCATCATTGACAGACAACAGAGAAGTAGTAGCACTGATTAGATTGATCAGTCATTTATGAACATAACCCCTTACATTATATACGCTACTTTTTAGAGGCCAACCCGCGTGTATACGTGCTTTTCCCGAGACCAACCAGCATATATATCTGCAAATTTTGACCTAAAATTGTGCAGCTCTTTAGAACTTCAGAAAGACCCAGATCATAATATTCAGAGATAAAAACATGTGTCAGTACTTTGATCTAGTCAATCTGTAGAAATTTTGAATAATAAACACATATTCAACAGAGATTATCCCGATTATACACTATTGCGGAATACATGCATAATACATAACCTCCTCTACATTGATCATCAATTTAGCAGCATTAAAAACAATGAAACGTCAATCGCATGCACACATTAACACAATATGTAACTCGGGGAAAGCTTACAGCTGAAAACCCCACACTATCTGTATATTAATGATTGAGAACATGTAACAATACATAGTACAATACTCCTCACAAGTATCCAGCACTATCTCCACCTGTTACACACAATACAGCTCAGATCTGATCTCCAAATCTCCTCCACTGCTTGCCTGCCTCCACTGCACAACCCTGCAAGAGAATGAATGAATATGGCTGATCCAAACTCCTATTTACCTTGTGAAAATCACCCACACTGTAAATCACGTGAGCACGAGCTATATTTCACTTGATATTGGCCCACACTACACATAGATCATTGGCATAACTCAATCCCATGCATGTGCACAATCTCATGCACAACTGATAGCAATCTCAACCTCTAACACCTGTCTCCACTGAACTGTACATGCACTGAGTTAACTGATGTATTCTTCAGTTGCATTATGAGTTAATAATTAGTGAATTAATTTAATAACTAATTCACACAAATCATCACTTAGTCTATTGGCCAGTTAGACTAAATATAACTAGTTCAACTAAGTCAAACTGAACACAACTCCATCAACTCCACATCCAACTCCACAGAACTCAACCACTTGAGTTCTAACTAATGTCCTGCATGCAATAGCTCAACTGACTCATAAGAAAAGCGTATTTCCTTCTGTCAGCTGCATGTGCCACATCTGTAGCTCAAACTGAAGTGCTCCAAGAGGATAAGATAAAGTTTATAGTCTAAATATTATTATGAGACAATAATATTTGACTTTTCTATTTTTGACTAGCAGTCTAAAAATAGACTCTGATCACTCCTGCTGTGATCCAAAAATAGAAGTCCATCTATTTTTTCCCAACATGACCAATCATCCATAAACAGCATCCTGCAACTCATAGACCATGATCCATATGTCTAAAAATAGACTTTGCGCCATAATTTTCCTGCGGGCCCACTTAGTGAAGGTGACTCCTTTCCACTAAGCTCCATCATCTTGTTGCATTCTCAACAAGCATTTATTGTTGCACACTTTTCAACACAATCCATGAGCAGATCATACAATGAAAATTCATTTCAGGTCTCATGATCTTGATCCATCATTGTATTCATTAGTGCATAATTATTTCAGATCTATTGGATCTCATCCATCATCAAACTCTAAAGTGCTTACTTAGTTTAGATCAAGCAAAGCATAAAAAATCCATAACACACATATTTTCTTTAGATCTAACTATTCATAAGATTTCCATCACTTGCACTGCTCACACTTTGATCTTTCACCCCCTTATATAGTTTTATCCTTTTCCAATACCACGGGTCAAAACCATAGTTATGCTGATGGTATTCTTTGATGGGATCAATATTCTTTGTTGTGCTCATTACTATGGGTCAATACCATGGTAAGAACCCCTGGTATTTAGAATACCATGGTACAAAAACCATACACTACTTTTCTTCACTAAACTCACATGCATACGCGACTTGGATTAACAGAACCCGCATATAGCACTTGAGCTTCCAACTTTATCATTCCTCTGAACTTCCATTCATTATGTCACATCTATAAATACAACTTCCATGCATTCAGTCACATCTGTAAACACATCCTATTTATACCTTTAACAAGTAGGATTCCATTCATCAAATAGGCTGTCATCAAGGACAACTCATCAGGTAGGTTGCCATAAATGATAACACCTAATTCATAATGCCAACAATTTCCCATATCAAGCTTTTGATTATGATCTGTAAACCTTTGACCCATCGTTCTGGTATTTTGTTCGATCATTTTGTGACCTTTGAACTGACCTGTGGATTCATCTAGTTACCATATACTTGTTCAGTAATAAGTGAATTGCCATCAAGGACAACACATGCATCATAATGCCAACATAGTATTCATAGGTTTCACTAATAACTGGTAGAATTTTAAACTAGAAACTGTGAAGGTACCAGCAGATATTGGTATTGAACATACATAGTTCGAGGGAAAAAATAATAACACAATTATATGCTAATATAAATCTTGAAAAAAAAATTCTGCACAACATTGAATAACTTTTGCGAACATTTGATGATCGAAGAACAACTCTATTGTTAGTCGAATAAAATAACTATAAGTAAATAGCATTGTCACTTTGAAAACGGTCGACAAGAACATGAAAGGAACTGTAAACAATATCAATACACAGAGAATCTGAAATTGATATATATATATATATATATATATATATATGGATCACCGAGCCTAATTAATTAAAAGAAGAATAACTTTTATGTCGAATAATTCTGAGCAATAGTCTATCAATATAATTAACCAAATTGTCTTACACACATTCACAGTAGCCATTCAATAGAATTGAAGCTAGATGCCTCACTCTCTTCCCCTTCATATTTAATCCTTAATATATAACATAAACAAGTTTTTATAGGGTAAGTCAACTAATGTTGAAGTTTTCGGAGAATGAATTATCGATAAAAATAAATAAACTAGCATTTGCACCACATGTTGCAAAGGAAACGCCGTAAGGCAATGATATAAGAAACAATAGCATAGAAGAAAGAAGTCAAAATTTTATGCAAATGACATAAGAAACAATAGCATAGAAGAAAGAAGTCCAAATTTTATGCAATTTTGTTTCTTTACTGGTGTTTATTTTTTATCATCAACAAATGCCTAGATCAGCTATCCAGATTACCAAGAACCTTGCGTTTGAAGGCGTTGCCACAATCCCACAAAGCTCATTTCGATGATCACTGAGAAGGGAATTGTTGTGAGAGATGCAAATTGTTTCCATTGTTTATTGAATGGACTCTGTTCTTGCACTAATTATTGTAACGCTAATTGCAAATCGTCTCATACAAAATAGTGTGACTGCAAGCATAAGCAATTACTTGCCTTTTGTGACAAGCATATGTTTGATAGAGAAAAATGGACAAATGCAAAAGCAGAGGGGATTAGTAAAATATTTGATGTGTATCAGTTTCTGTTCGGTGTAATCTAGGGTGCATACATAGCAAAAACATACCTAGATAGTTAGTGACATTTTCATAAGACAGATTGAATTTCTACTTGATTCATTTCTTCATATCGGCCATAATTTTACAAAAAATGTTGAATAGGGGTTACATTGAGTATATTATTGCTGGTTACATTGAGTATAGTATTGCTAGCAATTTGCATAATGCAGTGTTGTTGGGTGGTATGCCAATGGTGACACATCATGTGATCATATTTCATTGATATAGACGGTATTTCGAGCATAGTTATTTAAGGTTATGTGTAGAAGATTTGAAGAGAAGCTATACATGGCAGATTCTACCTGCCCTAACATAATTCACCCAAAAGATACAAAATTTATCTGACAAACTGATTTATCTTGGACAATGTGATTGTTATATGAGAAGGCGTGCATTGGCTTAAGATTGTAAAATATCTCATAACCTTTTCCAATATACTATAAATCAAGGCCAAGGAACACTAACATAGGGAATAATAAACATGTGTAGAAGCTAGGACATTCATAACATAGTAAGAAGAGCATTCCCTACAGGGTCCTCTACGTCAAACCCATTTCTAATTACAGGGCCATGCACCTCGTTTCCCTGTTGCGGAGCTTCTGGGCCAGCACACGCACCAAGTACACTGGCAAAGGTAACATGATCTGCCTCTATAGTTGTTCTGGGCCAGCACACGCACCAAGTACACTGGCAAAGGTAACATGATCCACCTCTATAGTTGTCCATCGCATTCGGCCATAAAGCCTTAATGCTTCCTGACAATACCCATTTTTAGTATATCCAACAATCATAGTATTCCATGACACCACATCCTGTTTAGGCATTTTGTCAAACATTGTCCATGCATCCGCTACATATCAATATTGACTTGTTCGACTTACTCAGAACTAGTAGCTGAAGCTGATCATATAGTGCAAGAACTCCAACCCTTGCTACTCCTAACATAATATTAGTTGTTACTCCTCTGAAGAGGGCACGGATGCCCTCCTGGCGCACAATCTGTTGAAAAGCATGGACGGTGTTGCTATAACTTGTTTCTAGAAAAACAACTTGACAGAAAAAATTTTGTGAGATCCATCATAGTTGCTAAAACTAACATCACAAGCTCAGAACATGAGCAAGAATGTAGATTTTATGTCATATTTCTTACTTGTAAACATCTAAATCAAACTCCATTGCTCTTCCCCTGTGCTTTTATGATATTGCATCTGATATTGAGCTGCAAAATCCTAGGAGGCCAAAATCATTAGAAATTGTATAGTAGGTGGTAGCTTCATAATATTAATTTTCACATGTCTCACCGTGAGCCAGAGACGAAACTGGTATACTTGAGGATTAGACATCAGTGTCTAATCAATCCAATTTCTATGAAAACTCAAGAGTCATTTTTCCAACAACATGAACAATCTAATTAGACTTAAACATGGTACATGGAATTAAATCATCAAACTAAAATTCATATCTATAATTATGGCTACATTTGTGCAATTATCCTTTCATGTATACCTGCAAACGAAATGATATAAATTTCTTGCGAGCATTTGTAGGGGAATTTACCTCATAGATCAATAATATATGAAACCAAATGTGAATCTTCAATTCACATGATATGGCATTGCAAAACAAAAGTGCACAGCTTCTTACGAATTCTAAGAATGATGTTAAAATTGAAACAAGGTAGGGTGCAACCATTTGGTTTCCATCTCTGTTACAAGTATTCCATGTCAAAGTAGCTATCCATTGAATATATGATAGCTCTTGTCTCTGTATAGAGGCCCTTTTGGGCCATGATACATTTTCCTTTGAAAATATTACATTTTCCTGCATCTCTCTTTTGATCGATCTGAATTGTCTCTAAAACCTTGCATTCATTCCTTTTAATATTTTGAATTTAAGACATTTTCTCTATGCTACTCAAAGAAATAGTGACTGGTATGGGACCATTTTTATTGTACATGCAAGAACAACATGAAATTGGGTTTAGGAGTTTCAAGGTCATCAAATATTGAACTGAATGATTGTCAGGGATCAGATGTACCCACAACTCTTTCAATCAAGGAAGACTGTCAAATTGAGAGAGAAGGCATTAGAACAAAAGGGAAGGAAGACAACCAGTGCCATATCAACAACGATTTTTTTATGTGAAAATAACTTTGACTTACAAATCATAAGGCCTAAATTATCCATATCTGCTAAAACAATTTGCAGAGTAATATGGAAGCTTCATTACCTTGGGAAATAAACATGCCACTGAGAAATTAAAGAAATGGACAATGCCTTCATGTTGACTTCTGATTTTGAAACAAGGGAAGCTTTACACATTATTGAGAAAATACTATCTACCTGAAGATAGAGGGACTGACTTAGCATGAAACCCCCATTTTCATCAAACGTATGAAACCAAATGTGAATCTTCAATTCACATGATATGGCGTTGCAAAACAAATTATTTTTCATATTGACAATCATCACAAATAGATAGTACATACTACATACTAAAAATAGTTTTCTTGAACAACTAAAATTCAAAATCTTGCCACTGTAAGAATAATGGCAAGACTGACATATTTTCCTATTGTGATTTTCAAAAACTAAAATGTAGAACTTTGGTCATTTGATGCATGCACATCATTCATTGTTGCACCTGTCTTCTGAAGCAAATTGGATATGCTTCGTCTCAACATTATTGAAATGGACAATGCCTTCATGTTGACTTCTGATTTTGAAACAAGGGAAGCTTTACACATTATTGAGAAAATACTCTGTCTACCTGAAGATATAGAGGGACTGACTTAGCATGAAACCCCCATTTTCATCAAATGTATGAAACCAAATGTGAATCTTCAATTCACATGATATGGCGTTGCAAAACAAATTATTTTTCATATTAACAATCATCACAAATAGATACTACATACTACATACTAAAAATAGTTTTCTTGAAAAACTAAAATTCAAAATCTTGCCACTGTAAGAATAATGGCAAGACTGAAATATTTTTCTATTGTGATTTTCACAAACTAAAATGTAGAACTTTGGTCATTTGATGCATGCACATCATTTATTGTTGCAACTATCTTCTGAAGCAAACTGGATATGCTTCGTCTCAACATCTTATAAGCCACTGTGTTTCCCTGCTGCAAAGCTTCTAGGCCAGCACACGCACCAAGTACATTGGCAAAGGTAACATGATCCGCCTCTATAGTTGTCCATTGCATCCAACCATAAAGCTTTAACGCCTCCTGACAATACCCATTTTTTGTATATCTAACAATCATAATGTTCCATGACACCACATCCCGTTCAGGCATTTTTTCAAACATTGTCCATGCATCCGTTACATATCAATATTGACTTGTTCAACTTACTCAGAACTAGTAGCTGAAGCTGATCATATAATGCAAGAACTCCAGCCTCTGCTACTCCTAACATAATATTAGTTGTTACTCCTTTGAAGAGGGCAAGGATGTTCTCCTGGCGTATAAGCTGTTGAAAAGCATGGATGGTGTTGCTATATTTAGTAGCTTCACTTGAAGTCATCAGCATTCTGCATCTAAGTGTATCAAAAGGATATGCAATAATACCAGAAATTGTTGTCACACTCCACCCTAGCATGAAACTAACAAGAAGATTTCCCTTGAGGGATCCAACAAGAATCACAAGTTTCATTGTGTCATAAATTCCAAAATATAGTCCTCTATATACAATGATTCCTATAATTGAAACACTAAAGCCCCTGTATAGGCCTACAATACCATCACTGGAAATGGTCTTCTTGCAGACATCCAACAATCCTGCCAAAATCGCCAGCCTCATTTTTGAATCTCGAGATACAGAGGCTAAGCAAATCGATAAGTCGATTTCAGAAATATTAAATATTGAACATTATAACCCAATTCCTCTGCATTGATTACATTGTCAGTATGTTCCTGATCATCAGCCATTATAAGCGTTGGTAGCTTGTTGGGTTTGGAAATAAAATATAATACAATAACTCTGTCTTCATGAAATAAAATTCGCAGACAAAAAGATCTATACTCATAATTAAAATTAAGACACGAGCACGTTACAAGAGAAGCTGTTAGTACCAGATCATGGAGAGTTGCTTAGGGCCTGAAAAACCCTACAAGTGAGTATATAAACGATTTAGATATATATAGAGAGAGATATTGCTGTGATCATGAATGATATGTACTGTAGCTGCATGTGCATGAAGATCAGTTGGGTGCTGAAGATCAGGGCATGTATAATTTGTTACCACATTTGCATCTCCAAGCCTCAGGGTAGTATTCAGCTGTTACAGGAGTTCCTGGGGGTACAGGCACATGAACAGGCTTGCATGGTGTGCATTTTCCACATTTAGAGGTGCAACGAGGTGGGGAGGAGCCTGGCCCACTCAGATACCTCCTTCCTCCAATTCTGTAATCCAAGGCTCCATTTTCATGGCGTTGTTGCTGCAAATCTAATGTTGTTTCCTGTAACCCATGAAAAATGAAAAATTATGTTATTGGATCAAATCATAAATAAACAGTAATGTAGTGGTAGATAGAAGAGCTGAAGAGAATACGAAGTTAGGTTATACCTTAATATCTTTTGAAAAGTTCACCAGTCCTTTTTGTTTCAGACTGCAAGGGTTTGTGATTGACAGCTCTGTTAATGAGCATGATATCAACGTTAGCAAAATCATGATTAATCATCTGTAGTATCTGACATTAATGATCTTTGGCTCAGTCATGATTTTTAAGTCGGTAGAAAAGACTTTCAAAACAAGAAAAAGGCAACTAGCAAACTACCATTGATGCATTGTTAGAAATTTAAAGTGCTTTACAGATTCATGGATAATCATAAATTCATCTTAACCCAGATTTAAAATGAAATGATGAAAGTTTCGTGTATGGATTATCATAAATTCATCTTAACCCAGTTTGAAAATGAATTAATGAAAGTTTTGGGTAAAAAAATAAATGTTTCTGACCATCAAAACTTTTCACATGAAAAATTGAAGTGGGAATTAAATGGGGAGATCCACTGCCACAGAGCAGAGAAAACTATTCATTAATCAGTGTTACAAAGCATTTGATCATGGTAATTAGGTTCTGTGGATGAAAAACACATTTGGGAACAGTAAGATGCAATGGGAATTTTGCAAGAAAAATTGTTCTGATAAAGGTCTGGTGGGTTCTGACCACGGCCAACAGGTCCTGGCAATATAAATGCTAGGTTGTTGAGACATATTGCAGGTTGAGACATGGCAGATTGTTGAGACATATTGTAGGTTGAGACATGGCAGGTTGTTGAGACATATTGCAGGTTGAGACATTATTTTTGAGATAAAGTACATCAAGACTATAAATGCAATTCTGTATTCGCAGACAAAAATATCTATACTCATAATTAAAATTAAGACACGAGCATGTTACAAGAGAAGTTGTTAGTACCAGATCATGGAGAGATGCTTAGGGCCTGAAAAACCCTACAAGTGAGTATATAAATGATTTAGATATATATATATAGAGATATTGCTATGATCATGAATGATATGTGTTGTAGCTGCATGTGCATGAAGATCAGTTGGGTGCTGAAGATCAGGGCATGTATAATTTGTTGCCACATTTGCATCTCCAGGCCTCAGGGTAGTATTCAACTATTATAGGAGTTCCTGGGGTACAGGCACATGAACAGGCTTGCATGGTGTGCATTTTCCACATTTAGAGGTGCAACGAGGTGGGGAGGAGCCTGGCCCACACAGGTACCTCCTTCCTCCAATTCTGTAATCCAAGGTTCCATTTTCATGGCGTTGCTGCTGCAAATCTAATGTTGTTTCCTGTAACCCATGAAAAATGAAATATTATGTTATTGGATCAAATCATAAATAAAAATTAATGTAGTGGTAGATAGAAGAGTTGAAGAGAATACGGAGTTAGGTTATACCTTAATATCTTTTGAAAAGTTCACCAGTCCTTTTTGTTTTAGACTGCAAGGGTTTGTGATTGACAACCCTGTTAATGACCATGATATCAACGTTAGCAAAATCATGATTAGTCATCTATAGTCTTTGACATTAATGATCTCTAGCTCAGTCATGATTTTTAAGTCAGTAGAAAAGACTTTCAAAACAAGAAAAAGGCAACTGGAAAACTACCATTGATGCATTGTTAGAAATTTAAAGTGCTTTACAGATTCATGAATAATCATAAATTCATCTTAACCCAGATTTAAAATGAAATGATGAAAGTTTTGTGTATGGATTATCATAAATTCATCTTAACCCAGATTGAAAAAGAATTAATGAAAGTTTTGGGTACAAAAATAAATGTTTCTGACTATCAAAACTTTTCACATGAAAAATTGAAGTGGGAATTAAATGGGGAGATCCATTGCCACAGAGCAGAGAAAACTATTCATTAATCAGCGTTACAAAGCATTTGATCACGGTAATTAGGTTCTGTGGATGAAAAACACATTTGGGAACAACAAGATGCAATGAGCATTTTGCAAGAAAAATTGTTCTGATAAAGGTCTAGTGGGTTCTGACCAGGGCCAACAGGTCTTGGCAATATAAATGCTAGGTTGTTGAGACATATTGCAGGTTGAGACTTTCATTTTCAGATAAACTACATCAAGACTATAAATGTAATTCTGTTTTGAGAATTCTTAGTCTCATAAATCTTATATGGTCTCCATGGTTTTCAGTGGACGTAAAGAAAAATATGATATTCTGTTATTATGAATAGGTCACAGAGGGACAATATAAGCAAATGGGCAAAGGAGAAATGCAAGTGCATTGCCTGCAAAATACAGTCTACTGGACATTCAAAGCATACTCTGGATCGACTGATTATCTTGTTATGTAAAGACAAGTGAATTGGTGAAAAAACTGACCAACGTTGGACGATACACCAGTCCCTGTCAGGGTTCAAATCCGAGGACATTCACATTTTCAAATCTTTTCCAAATGACGCAGTGGGTCGGCTTGGTGTACCTCAATCTCTCTTTCAATCATCTCACAGGCTAAGTTCCGTCATCGATCGGCGACCTGCTCTCTCTGGTTCAGTTCATAGATCTGTCTCACAACAAAATAACAGGGCCAGTTCCCGACCCTGTATCCAAACTCGGAATGCTTCGGCTCTTGAATTTCTCCTATAATGATTTATCTGGCCTCATTCCATGTACTGGCATGTTCAGAAACCTGAAAAATACAAGTACATCAAGACTATAAATGAAATTCTGTTTTGAGAATTCTTAGTCTCATAAATCTTACATGGTCTCCATGGTTTTCAGTGGACGTAAAGAAAAATATGATATTCTGTTATTATGAATAGGTCACAGAGGGACAATATATGCAAATGGGAAAAGGAGAAATGCAAGTGCCATGCCTGCAAAATACAGTCTACTAGACATTCAAAGCATACTCTGGATCGATTGATTATCTTGTTATGTAAAGACAAGTGAATTGGTGAAAAAACTGACCAACGTAGGACGATACACCAGACCCTGTCAAGGTTCAAATCCGAGGACATTGACATTTGCAAATCTTTTCCAAATGATGCAGTGGGTCGGTCTGGTGTACCTCAATCTCTCTTTCAATCATCTCGCAGGCTAAGTTCCGTCATCGATCGGCGACCCGCTCTTTCTGGTTCAGTTCATAGATCTGTCTCACAACAAAATAACAGGGCCAGTTCCCGACCCTGTATCCAAACTCGGAATGCTTCGGCTCTTGAATTTCTCCTATAATGATTTATCTGGCCCCATTCCATGTACTGGCGCGTTGTGAAACATGAAAAATACGGTGTTTTTAGGAATAAGAAAAAACAATGCATCAGATTTTCCACAAAGCCTTCAAATACAAAACATAATTCAGCCACAACATTAACAATATAGGTACAAAGAGTAATTGACTTACAGTGATTTCTGGGAAAGTACTTGAAAATGCAAGGTGGGCAGCCTTGAAGTATTCCTGGGCAGAAATCCCATGTGTGAAGCAAATGAGTACAATTATTGATATAACAACACAAGGCTACGCATGCAGGGAAGAAAGACATGAAGAGTCTCTGCGAAGAGTCTCATCGCCAGCAGGCTAGGCCTGGCCTTTCATGGCCCATTACCATGGGAAAAAAACCATTTTTCTATGAAAAAAACAGATTAAACGAACGATAGAAAACACCCTAATCATCTAACACACAGAATCAATGGCTCAGGATCACACACATCACATTTTAGGGATGTCTTTCTCAAAGGGAATGCCTTACGGCGTAATTAGTTAATGTTTCAAGGATTTTCTTATTATAATTAACATATTTATTATATAATTAACTTAATTGAATTAAACATGGACACCTAAATTCTAATAAATGTAAAAAAACAAATTCCATGAAAAATTATTTGACAATGACATCCACAACTAACTAATATCTATACAATGAAGTTCTCAGATAGTTTTTTAAAGTGAAAAGGTGGAACAAATGGCTTGCAACATGGTTAAGGAGAGGTGGGATGACAATTTTTTCAAGGTAAATAAAGGGCGCCCATAGAAAGTCCCTTGCAGATGTACATTCAGATTGACAATAAATATAAATGCAGTGCTAGAAAATAAATGACCACGTGGACTGTCACTTTCATATTACAACGATTATCATAATTTAACACAATTGGCTATTAACTGGCTTGTCTTTTATTCACATCTGTGTTCACCAAAGTCAATTCACTTTAGTTTTTCCACAAAACCAATTTCGCGACAACTTACCGCATCCCTTGAGATTCGGGAGCATTGAATCTTGTACCAAAAAACAACGACATCTTATGTGGAAAAACCACATTAGAGTTTAATATGAGAAGGTTATAAATAGCCCTATATTTGGAACCAAGTTTTAGTTTTTAATGTTAAGATAAATTAGCGGGGGTTATAGATTAGGTTGTACAATACCAAAAAGTTGTACAATACAATTTAATGATGGGAGTACATCTATCATCATTACAAAATAAGAGGTGAATTAATAGTGTTTCATATAAATCAATTTAAATATTGTTTTAAAATATTAAATTTCAGTTGATAATGGTTTTTTTTTGTAATCTTGGCAGGACTACATCTTCATCATGTCCAATATATCATCTTGATCGAGGCGGAGAATTGGACCGGTGAATTCACATCAAGGAGTTCCTTAACAGAGCACCCGATCAACGT
Source organism: Pinus tabuliformis (assembly GCA_031772625.1). NCBI lineage: Eukaryota > Viridiplantae > Streptophyta > Pinopsida > Pinales > Pinaceae > Pinus > Pinus tabuliformis. Next base: position 679,073,904 of record CM062809.1, on the reverse strand, counting down.
ATATTCAAGACCCCGTGGACTTCAATTGATAATGTTTAACTTTGGATAAGTTTCAAAATTTTTTAGTCAAAATGAAACTAGTATATGGTCAATGCGAAACTGAACACTATATATCCTGCCTGCGACAAGTATAATAAACATATGTTGACATCATTAAAGAAGTTCCACTACTTAGTGATTGTGGTCTCATTAAGGTTTTGTTCAATTAGAAACCATGTATTACAGTAGAAGCTATGCAATTAAGTGTTCAATGAATAATAATTGTATTTGGAGATCTATGTAGTATGAGGTTGCCCCCCTCAAAGAGGTAAGTGGAAATTGATCTCTATGATAAATATCAATAAATGTTTATTCACTATTTTTATTTCCATCCTATAGCTATATTTTATTGGTTCTCCATAGTTATATTTCTGTTTATCATGTTCTAAATGTTATGTTTCCATTAACAAGGAGCACCACAAGTGGTATGCGAGTGTTTTTCTTATGCCAATGCATGCTTTAATTTTTAATTTTTTTTTTAGGTTATGTATTTCAATGTCTTTGAAATAAAAGTATGTCGTTCGATAGGTAAACTTATGGCTAGGGAATAACATACACGAGATATACAAGTGGAGGTCACTTGGCTGAAGAGACTTATAACCCCTAATGGTAACCCTTTAAGTAGTACCACATCAAATGGAAATTACTTATAGATTCATTCTTCCATGTACCCTCGAGTGTATCATTTGTCATTTAAGAGCACTTGAAACTAACCTTATATAAGCCTATTGATCAACATGTTGCTATAAAACACTAAGAAAAACACTTAATGAGATCCCTGTTTTGTACCTAGGAATCAAGTAGTACAACTAAGGGGTCTAGCCTTCTTAGTTAGTGTTAGGAGAGTTTTGACTAAATATTATTGTTGGAAACTTATCGATGAGAACTACAACACCTAAAACTCCTTTGTCTCTAAGACGCTTTAACCTTATATTTTATAGAATGGTTTGTTGAAAAGATATTTCTATTGCAATACCAAAAATTTGGGAATTGCATCACCACCATACCCATAATGGGAGATATATACAGGAGGATCCCTAAAGACTCAATTTTGAAGCCCTTGAAACTCAACAACGTTGGCACCAATTTGTAGTGCTCATCGTAATGATTCTAGTGGCACATACAACACTCCAATCTGAGTATGTATGACCAACTTATCGTAGTTTGAAGTTGATAAGATAAACAAGAAAAGGGGGGCCTACAGTGTGCTACATGGGACCCACAGACCTACATGGAAACCAAGTAGTTGTCTACCAACCATTGACATTTGTCACCAAGTCATTGAATCCTTGGTCCCACAAAAAAACAAAAAAAATATTAAAAAAAACCATATAAAACAAAATGGTTATATAATATTATAAATATAATCCATATGGATTATTTGCCAATGAAATTCAAAATATTAAAAAAGGAATGGTTCATTGGGAATTAAAACAAACATATATTAAATATGGTTTGGATTTAAAACCTTTGTAACCATATGGTTATTCCAACCATTTTAAAATAATCGATGGTGATATATTGTTATATATATATGGTTGTTAAAACCATATGATAATTAAACGACGACGGATTTAAACGGTTCCAACTTATGGTGACGTTCCAATGGGATAACTGGCACCAAATTAAACAACAACTAGCAGGCGGTTTCAATTTAAACGGTCAACGGGTTATAGATGTACGCCAATACATTGGTAGTTTTAAAACAAATATTTTGTTTGTTATATAGTTCGATAGAGTGTTACGGTTGTCAGTAGTTACGCGATGTTTTTTTTAATGGTTTGGCATTTTATATAAAAAGGGTCCGACGGTTTTTAAATCCTTGACCGATCCTAACCACTACCTTTAAATAAACTCCACCAACCGTTACACCCTAGGTGGGGCTCTTTGTAATGTCTGCCCACCGCAGAGTATATGAACTCGTCCTTTCCATTCGACGAAACCGGCAGAGTCGTGAGTGAAAAGTTGGTGGAACACTGCTTGACCAAGATAGGTGGTCTGAACCTGACATGAAGGAACCAAGAGCGAGCATGTTTTTCAAGGCAGATTCCAAGTAATATTCTACAAGAATATTTTAGAGAGTAGTTTTTTTTTGATGCTATGAAGAATCTAAAAGATTCTTTGAGGGACCAAAACTGACAGTGTTAAAATGGGTCAATTTTATATTCATTTTAATCAAAATTTCTCAAGGATCGCGATGGTTCAATTTTTTTTCATTTGAATAGTAGATTTCAGGGATCAGGGTAGAAACCCGCATTATTCATTAATTGTTAGGCATGAAGCTTGAGACAATAATGTGCCTTTCATAGGTAAGTCATGTTTACAGTCAAAAGTCTCAAGAGGACAAGACAAACCTGCTGGTGTTGTGATTCTAGCAGTGGTTGGGTCCTTCATGTTTTAAGGGATAACAGTTGCAAAGGAAATTTTGGATGAAATTGTTGGAAACATAGCATTGGAAAACCAAAACGACAGTAAGATGGCTTGGAACTCGCAGCAGAAAATAAGGAGTGTCATGTTGAAAAATGTGCAACAAGAAATGCTAAATTTAGAAAGTGCTAAAAATAGAACTGCTAAAAATAGCAATTTTAAAAATAGCAGTTTGGCCAATGAGCATTTTGGCCACCTTGGGTAAGAGGTGAAACTGCTAAAAATAGCATTTATGGGTCCCTTCCTATTTATAATAGTCCCTGGTCTATCTATAAGAAGTAAATTCGAATTTGGTCTTACCAGCAGTTTGGAATATTAATTAATTAATTCTCCATGAGTTAAGGAAAAACAAACTTGAAGTCTTTGTGAGAACATGCAATTATTTCTCCACTGATTGGGAAATGTGTCTTTGATTTGCTCAACTGATTGAGGAATTAAGGATGAGTTATATATTGAGAGGATCAGTTGACTTAGTTTAACTTAGTCAAGTTCAGTTAGATTAATTTAACAAGTTGTTAAATTAATGAGATATAGTTTGTTGATGCTTGCATGCATGTGACAACTATTATTTTTAGATAACTGTGTATTCACTTATGGATAACTGATGCATGCCAGTTCAGACAGAGACCCAGTTGAGATTAGATGAGGGACAGTGTACTATCAGATGCTTGGATCTTCCTAGTGAATATTCCTTGCATGCAGGAGGAACTAGTGTCCTCAAGGATTGCGTAGTTGGACTTGAGGTTGACAGTAGGTATGATCTAGGGCCAATTCACATATGTTTTTTAATTGGACCCCAATCAAAATTGTGCAAGGAAACAGAGGATTGGAGGACTTGGGGCTTATATATTGAGGCCTAGGGAGTCTATGATCTACATCATCAGAGTACAGAGAGAACATGATAGCTTTTAAGCTGATTATTTTTGTATGTTGTTGAGGATTTCCACTTGATTGATAATACAAAGATGGGGTTTTAGGCTGGTGCTTTCCCCAAGTTATATCTTTTGTGTTATGGTTGATTACTTCTCATTCTCAGTTATATCTGTTCATGCTTTATGTTGCTCATGTTCAATTAAGCTTCCGTTAAGTTTATGGTAGATGTAGATCTAGTATTATGCTTTAGTACATTGCATATATCAGTTTGATCTGCAAGTGAAATTTTTACATGATATCAGTGAGTTAGCTGATTTGTAGAGAAAATTCTACATGGTATTAGAGTAAGGTTTTGTAGAAAAAGTCCTACATGGTATCGGAGCTAGCTGATTTGTAGAAAAATCTACATGTCAAAGAACTAGGAGCTGATTTTGATGCAGTCAACATAAAACCAAAATGATGGCCCTAGGTATTGAAAACCATGGATCAAGAAGGTGAGTTATCAGAGAAAGCGAGCATGGCTATGAAAGAAGATAGAAGGCAACGAGAAACAAGTTTAGACAATGTCACAATGTTCAGATCGAGCTAAGAGAGTAGACAGTGTTGAGCATCCAAAGTTGTTTAGTTCCGAGATCTCGGCTTGTAATGTTTTGTTAATGTATGGCCTGTAGATTTTGATATTGCATGCAAGTCCATAATTTTCGCAAGTTTTAATGTTGACGAATGTAATGAAATTGTCCTCTGCTGATTATTAAAATAAGGAAGATGATACTTCTGACATTTAACTATGTAATTTATGGGCCCCTTTTCATTTTTTTTCATATGTTTAAAATCCTGTTGAATATATATCATGAATAGTTAAGAATGGATGTTGTAGTAGTTGCACAAGTTGCATAATTAACAGATCTAAATCCCCTTTATCCTTCGATGGTTCTGTATCACTTTGGGTGTGACTCTCCTTCCTTTTGAAGGAGTGAAAATGTTGGCGAAGTGCTAGACTACACAGGTTTTTTGTTGGCACCCTCGGTTGAACCCTAGGTGAGTTTCAAAGTAATTTTTCCTGCGAACAAATGGTTTCGTTGCCAAGACCTCAAGTTTCTTGAAGGGGGGTTTAGATCATGCAACCCTAGTATATTCGTCAGAATATCCAAAAATGGTGGCATGAGAGGGTTGACTACTTTATTATGCAGCAAATAGAGCTGAGACACAAAAATCTGAACTGGGTGAAAGAAGAAATGTTGTATATCGTACCTTATTGCGACCAGCTCCAGATCTTTTGGTGTGAATTTTCAAAGAATTTAGAAAATTGGTTGACTTGATATCACCATAAATAAAGGGTTCCAGTCCAACCGAGGTTGCACGGGAATTTGAAAACAACAGATCTTGTCGATCTTCATTGATTGCATATAGAACTTACAAGATCCATTGGCTTTTGGGTTAATGTAACACTTGAAGGAAATATTATTGAGTTTGCAACTGAAAATCATCAACCATTTTCCCGCGCAGAGGCTATATTCAAATTTGGAATACGAGGACGGTTGCTGAAGAAAATCCCACTTTGGATTAAGTTATTATTTGTCGAAGACAACCTGTTGGAGTTTCAACCAAATCAAATGGCACTTAAGTTGCTTGTACTGAGGGAATGGATTAGGGGAAAGGAAGGTCATGCCATTGCAGGAGGATGAAGGAATTCCTATAATGAATCGAGAAGATTTGTGAAATTCAAGGGACTTTAGGGAGTTGTGCAAGGCAAGAATCGATGAAGAGTGGTGCGAGAAGAAGAAGATGAGGGAACTTAGAGCTAGACGAAAGGAACTACATCACATAGGAAATGTTGTTAGGAGTTCGACAGAGCACAAGAGGGAAATGAAGACTCCAGAGTTAAGGAAAGCGAGTGAGGGAGAGAGTTCTTTTTCTGGCACGATGGGAGTGTCCAGGGGGAGAAGCGAAATTGGAGTGAAGGGATTAGGAGTGGTTACCCTGATGCATGAGGATGTAGAAGGGTTACGAACACCTGAGCCAAATGTCCGACTGACCAGGACACCATATGATGATATGCTAGTAGATGATGATTTACATTTTGTGATGAGGTGAATTTTCTTTGAAGACAAGTCAACATCAGAACAAAGAACCCCGGAACATAGCAGCATGACTATTCCTCCTCCTCTTGACCTTCCCCTAGTGCTATATCAAAGTCTGAATTTCCTCTTTTGAAATGTATGAAAGTTTATTAAAGTTCAGTCATTGCTTCAAGGTAAAAGTAGTTCTAGTGGTGTTAGTTAATCAAGTTCAATTAATTATTCTCAACCGGGTTCACGAGGGTTCATACTTGTTTCTACAATGCAACCAACCATGGATGGAGTCACAACTGGATCACTTACAAGATACCTCGAGTTTGCAAGAAAGGGGGGAGAATATGTTGAGAAACATTGGTATTTGTGTGAAGCTGTTTGGAGAGCTCGTCAGATCCCTGAGGCTACCATGCTCATTGAGTTTTAGACCACATTGTGGGATAGAGTTTTGAGGTGGTTCATAAAATGGATTGATGCTAACCCTAATGCTGGTATTGACTTGGTTACATAGGAATTTATTCAGGAGTTTAAGTTATCACAATCAAATCAACAAGGATTGGAAAAACTGTTGGACATTCGCCAAAGGGAGGGCGAATCAGCTTGGTTATCCATGAAATGATTCAAGGATGCTATTAGTAAATTATCTTACCCTATTGACCCCCATCACTAAAGAGACTTTTTTTATCAAGGCTATGTTACCAATGTCATGGATTCTGTTATCTCAGCAGAATGTTAGCACGATGCAAGATGCCATGGAGAAATCTATGCAAATAGAGGCTATGGATGGTTATCCAAAATATCACAAAGTTGGGGGGCCCTCGACAGAGACTACTATTATGGGCCTCCAAAATCAAATTTATACTTTGACAGAAAGGCTAAAAGATTTAGCACTTGCATGTTAAGTGAGACCTCATGTTTGGTGTATCCACTGTCAGGTCGAAGGACACCATGCTACAGAATGCCCGCGACTTAGAGGGTCAGGATCATGCAGTATGCCTATGGGACCCCCGTCACCGCAGCCTTCGGGAGTTGTGAAAATCTCATCTACACTTCCTTATCAGGGTCATAATCAGTTCCAGTCATTTCCCAGTCCTCCAGGTATGTCTACAAATGATTACTATGAAATATGTCGAAACTTTGGGCATCAACCTAGTTTGTGCCCTATTTTATAGAAGTATTCAAATGTCCCAAATAACTTGTTTTGCAAATTTGATGGATCCCCTAACCATCATACAGATCATTGTTGGTCCTTGGATGCCCTAGTAGACCATCTTGACCATTCTTCTTTCCCTGTTAAGGAGACTCCTTGAGGGCGAGGAGGAGGATCTCCGAGGGGAGGAAGAATAGGTGGAAGAGGTATGATTAGATGCTATAATTGTGATCAAGAATGCCATTGGGTGAAAGAATGTCTACTACCGTGGAGACCATGGTGTTCATACTATCAACTAAATACACATGCAATTGAAGATTGCCCTGAACTGATTGCTAGATGGGAAGAAAAAAATCAGGCAAAGGGAGCTAATATAGTCTCTACAAAGCCCCAGGATCTTAGTCCTTCAACAAAACCTAATATCAATGTTGTTACGAGATGAGGAAAGAGGACATGAAATAATATTGGAGCACCCGATCAGCCAACTATTATAAAGCCTACATCTCCATAGAAATCATATGAACCAAACCAACAAAATTAGTATTATAGGGATGCAACTGAACTCTTCCGTTAGTTAATGTCCTCATAGGGACCTCGAAGTGAATTGTAGGAGCAAGTAAAGGGACATAAGGAGAAACAGATTGTAGAATCTTCCCAACCTATAATGGACTAGTTTAAGTTATTCTTACATATTATGAATGATGAGCAGCTCACTGGCCAGTTGCAAAAGAGATTGAAGACCATTGTTAATAAAATTGTGTTCTCTAAGGAACCGATCTCTGCAAACCTACATGAGAGGCATTGCAGACGGGTGTAGAGGAATAAGAAGAGGACTAGAAGGGAGTTTCGGCTAGATGCTCAGATTGCAGGGTTTCAAATCAAGGAATACATGTTGGATTTGGAATCAGATGTTAAATTCTTTTCCGTGAAAGACTTGGGAAGCTCTTGGAAAACCCAAGTTGGTCTATCCTGTATTCAGTTATGGATGGAAAACCAGTAGTGCATTCTCCCCTTTGGTAGACTGGAAGACATTGAGGTTGATATAGATGGTGTTAAAACTTATGTAGATTTCGAGGTTAATAATATTATTGGGGATAAAAACCCATATCCGGCTTTGTTGGGTATTCATTGGGATTTTGAGAATTATGCAGTCATTGATTTAAAATAGGAGAATATGAATTCTAAAGTGGATGGTATGCGCGTTATACATCCTCTTGATCCATATCAAGGTTTGAGGTTTACCGAACCTATGGATGATGTTGAATCCTCTAGTTTAATGGACCAGTTGTATCAATTGACTGCTGGAAAGTAAGAATATTACGTTAACCCCACAACAGTTGGCTTTATTAGTTGGAGGCATGAGAGAGCTGACTACTTTATTTTGTAGCAGATAGAGCTGAGATGGAAAAATATGAACTAGGTCAAAGAAGAAATTTTGCATGCCGAACTTGCTTGTGACCAGTACGAGATATTTTGGTGCAAGTTTCTGGATAATTGAGAAAATTGGCTGACTCGATATCACCATAAATCAAGGGTTCTAGTCCGGCAGAGGTTGCACAGGAATTGGAAAAAAACAAATCTAGTTGATCTTCATCGATTGCATACATAACTGATAAGATTCGTTGACTTTTGGGTTAGCGCGACACTTGAATGATATAATATTGAGTTTGCAACTGAAAATCATCAACCATTTTTCATTGTAGAGGCTATATTCAAATTTGGAATATGAGGACAGTCGCTAAAGGAAATCCCACTTTGGATTAAGTTATTATTAGTCGAAGATAGCTTGTTGGAGTTTCAACCAAATCAAATGGCAGCTTAAGTTGGTTGTACTAGGGGAATGGATTAGGGGAAAGGAAGGTCGTGTCACTACGGGAGGATGAATGAATTCCTATAATGAATCAAGAAGAGTTGTGAAAGGAAAGGGACTTTACGGTGTTGCGGAGGGATAGAATCGATGAAGAGTGGCTTGAGAAGAAGAAGTTGCACGAACTTAGAGCTAGACGAAGGGAACTACATCGCATAGGCGATGCTGTGAGGATTTCGGTAGAGAGTAAGAGGGAAATGGAGACTCTAGAGCTAAGGAAAGTGAGTGGGGGAGAGATTTCTTTTTTTGGGATGATGGGAGCGACTAGTGGGAGTAGAAGCAGAAGTGGAGTGAAGGGATTAGGAGTGGTTACCCTGATGCATGAGGATGTAGAAGGGTTTTAGACACCTAAGCCAAATGTCCCACTGACTAAGACACTAGATGATGATACGTTAGTAGATGACGATTTACATTTTGTGATGAGGCGGTTTTTCTTTGAAGATGAATCAACACTAGAACACAGAACCCCACTACATGTTAGAACGACTATTCCTCATCCCCCTCACCTTCCCTTGGTGCTATATCAATGTTTGGATTTTCTCTTTTTGAAGGTACACAAGTTTATTAAAGTTTAGTCATCGCTTCAAGGTAAAAGTAGTTCTAGTGGTGTTAGTCAATCAAGTTCATTTAGTTATTATCAGCTGGGTTCACGAGGGTTCATACTTGTTTCTACAATGCAACCAACCATGGATGCAGTCACAAATGGATCACTTACAAGATAGCCCGAGTTTGCAGGAAAGGGGGGAGAATATGTTGAGAAACATTGGTATTTGTGTGAAGCAATTTGGAGAGCTCGTCAGACCCTTGATGCTACTAAACTCATTGAGTTTTAGACCACATTGTGGGATAGAGTTTTGAGGTGGTTCATAAATGGATTGATGCTAACCCCATTGTTGGTATTGACCTAGTTAAGTAGGATTTTTTTTAGGATTTTAAGTTATCGAAATAAAATCAACAAGGATTGGCAGAATTGTTGGACATTCACTAAAGGGAGGGGGAATTAGCTTGGCTATGCATGAAATTATTCAAGGATGCGATTAGTAAATTATCTTACCTTATTGACCCCCCATCACCAAAGATATTGTTTTATCATGACTCTGTTACCAATGTCCTGGATTTCATTATCTCAGTAGAAGTTTAACATGATGCAAGATTCCCTAGAGCAAGCAATGCAAATAGAGGCTATGGCTGGATATCCACAAGATCACAGAGTTGGGGGGCCTTTAACAAATCCTGTTATTATGGGCCTCCAAAATCAAATTACTACTTTGACAGAAAGGCTAAAAGATTTATCCCCTACATGTCTGGTGAGACCTCATGTTTGGTGTACCCACTATCAGGTCGAAGGACACAATACTACAAAATACCCGTGACTGAGAGGGTCAGGATCGTGCATTATGCCTATGGGACCCCCGTCACCGCAGCCTCCAGGAGTTACACAAATCTCATTTTCACTTCCTTCTTAGGGTCCTAATCAGTTCCAATCATTTCCCAGTCCTCCAGGTATGTCTGCAAATGATTAATGTGAAATATGTCGAAGCTTTGGGCATCAACCTCGTTTGTGCCCTATTTTATAGAAGTATTCAAATGTTCCAAATAACTTGTTTTGCAAATTCTATGGATCCCCTAATCATAATACAGATCAATGTCGGTCCGTGGATTCCCTAGCAGACACTCTTGACCATTTTTCTTTTTGTGTTAATGAGACTCCCCGAGGGTGAGGAGGAGGAGCTCCAAGGGGAGGAAGGATAGGTGGAAGAGGTTTGATTAGATGCTATAATTGTGATCAAGAAGGACATTGGGTGAGAGAATGTTCATTTCCATGGAGACCATGGTGTTCATATTATCTAGTAAACACAAATGCAATTAAAGTTTGCCTTGGACTTATTGCTAGATGGGAAGAGAGAAACCAAGTGAAGGGAGCTAATCTAGTCTACGCAAAGCCTCGAGATCCTAGTCCTTCAACTTAAACTAATATCAATGTTGTTATGAGAGGAGGAAAGAGGAAAAGAATTGATATTGAAGCCCCTGATCAACCAACTATTATAAATCCTGCATCTCCAAAGAAATCATATGATCCAAACCAGCAAAAGGAGTATTATAGGGATGGAACTAAACTCTTCCGTCAGTTAATGTCCTTACAGATACCTCACAAAGAATTGAAGGAGAAGGTAAAGGGACGTCAGGAGAAATAGCTCGCATAATATTATAAACCTATAATGGATTAGTTTAAGTTATTCTTACATATTATGAATGATGAGTAGCTCATTGGCTAGTTGCGGAAGAGATTGAAGACCATTGTTAAGGACAATGTGTTCTCTGAGGAACCAATCTTTGCAAACCTACCTGAGAGGCATTCCAGACGGGTGTAAAGGAATAAGAAGAGGAATGGAAGGGAGTTTCGGGTAGATGCTTAGATTGCAGGGTTTCAAATCAAGGAATCCATGTTGGATTTGGGATCCGATGTTACTATTTTTCCAAGAAAGACTTGGGAGCTCTTGGAAAACCCAAGTTGGTCTATTCCCCTATTCAGTTGTAGATGGAAAACCAATATTGCATTCTCCCTGTTGGTAAACTGGAAGGTGTTGAGGTTGATATAGCTGGTGTTAAAACTTATGCAGATTTAGAGGTTATTTATATTATTAGGGGCAAAGACCCATATTCGGCTTTGTTGGGCATTGACTGGGATTTTGAGAACTATGCAGTCATTGATTGAAAACGGGAGACTATGAATTTTTAATTGGATGGTATGCACATTATACATCCTCTTGATCCATAGCAAGATCTAAAGTTTACCAAACCTGTGGATGATGTTGAATCCTCTATTTTAATGGACCATTTGTATCAATTGACTGCTGGAAAGTGAGAAGATTACATTAACCCCACAACGACTGACTCTATTTGTTGGAGGACTATCCAAATTAAGTACTAAAGTTAGCATCTCTTCAATTGGGAGGCATAACTATTACGTGGTGGGAGAGAAAACTTCAAGAAGGTAGCAAGCATGTGGGTAAATATATTTATTTTTGGTCTGCATTTGTTTTCGCTTTAAAAGGAAAATTGTATTCATTGAAATATCTATAGAAATCCATGATGACAACATTCGAGACAAGGCAAAGGTCAATATGTTCAAAATTTCTTAGAGGAATTTAGAAAGCAAGATTTAGCATTAGGAATTCCTTTAGATTCACTTGACACTTTGATGAAATATATTAGTTCTTTACATAATTATCGTCGACATTCATTGTTGTTATTTGAACCCACTACTCTTGATGCAGCTAGTGTGAAATCCATTCACCCTGAAAGCATGGGAAAGAATGAACAAGGAAACCATGTAAATAAGGGAACGATAATAAGGAAAAAGGAAGCAAAGTCCTCTTTCACTCATTGTGAGAAAGAAGGGCATGATGAGGATCATTGTTAGAAACTGCATCCAAAATTGAAGCCAAATAAGTATGGTGGAAAAGGGAAGAAAAAAATTGTTGTGATTGTGCAACAAGTCCTTGGCTCTGATTTAGATGATGAAATGGAGGTCACAACTAATGGGATTGCAGGTGTTGGACCTATTGACATGGGTTCTGATTCAGGAAATGAGATGAAGTTCATAACTGTTGCGGTTGTAGGTGATGGACCAATTGACTTGGGTTCTGATTCAGGCGGTGAGACGAATATTGCAGCAAGTATTGTACCAAAGATGAGAAGAGCATCAAAGAATGCATGGATCTAAGAACTTGAGGAGATCAACGAAAGCATTCCAGCAGAGAATGTTGAAATAAGAATACTACTACAAGGAGTAGAATAGGCGAAGAAGAGATTGCAACATCAGTTATAATCCATAAAATAGGCCTTGGAATAGTTGAAGTGCAATGAAGGCTTAGCAAAACCATCATCGTCCACTTTAGAATCAGTAACTGAGGTAAAAAATGTCAACAATTCAGTTTCATGGTCTCATTATGATGATGATTTTGATGCATTTGAGAAGCACACTACAGGAATTGGTTCTAAGCTAATGAAGAAGAAAGGATATGAAGGAAAGAGCATAGGAGTTAATGGCCAAGGAATTGTGAATCTCATCCAAGTGGTAGAATTACCTCGGTATGCAGGATTGGGCTATGTCATAAAAGAAGAGGAAGGCGAGTCTTCAAGCGAGAAGTCCAAGACAATGAAAGATGCTAAGAGCACATCACCACCTTCTAATCATAGTGATATTTTCAAAGGAAGAGCTAGGGAAATCTCTCCTCGCCAGAGCCGCACCAAAGACAACCATTCAAGAAAGAAGGTCAAGAAACTTTGGAGGAGGAAAAACCATTGCAGCCATTGCAACAAGGGTGGACATCAAAGATCCACATGTTGGAAGCTCCATCTAGAGCTAAACCTAAAGAAGGACATTAAACACATGAAAGCACCTGTGAAGGAGCCAACCAATGAATCAGTTCAACAAGGAAGCCAACTACAGGAAGAGAGCCCATTAACCTGGTAAGGTAAGAGATGAGTAGCCCTTTTAAGTAGTTGAGTATGACCACCATTGTAAATCACATGTTGCAAAAATGCTTGTAAAAGTGATGAATGTATAACATATCACTTTTATATGCAACATGGTGATATTTTGGCCTTTAGTTGGATAACAAAGTGTATTGTTTTCAGTTGTAAACTTGACCATCAGTGTCCTACAAACTCTTGGAAAATATGGAATTATTTATAATCTTGTAATTTGGAGATGTATTTGCAAATACAAATATGCATATGGATATAGGTGTTGGTTTCATCACTTCTAGCTCTAAAGTACAAAGGTGAAGGAGAAGAAAAGTGTGGCCTTTTAAGGAAATTTGTTATGTAGATCAAGATTGCAAACTTTTGGAAGACCAAAAGTCCTTTAGTAGGGAGGAATGATCCAAGAGGATCCCTAAAGGCTAAAACTTTGAAACCCTCGAATCTCAGCAACACTGGCACCAAGTTGTAACTCTCGTCGTTACAATTCCAGTGGCACAATCGACACTCCAATCCGAGTCCCTATGACCAACTTATTATAGTTTGAAGTTGATAAGGCAAGAAGGAAAAAGAAGGCATACAACGTGCTACGTGGGACCCACAGGCTTACATGGCAACCAACTAATGATCTACCATCCATTGACATTTGTCACTAAGTCATTGGATCCTTGGGCCCTTAAAACACACACATATATTAAAAAACATAACCATATAAAACAAAATGGTTATATAATATTAAAAATATATCCCATATGGATTATTTGCCAACTAAATTCAAAATATTAAAAAAGGAATGGTTTGTTGGATATTAAAACAAATGTACATTAAATATGGTTTAGATTTAAAACCTTTGTAACTATATGGTTATTCCAACCATGTTTAAAATAATCAACGGTGGTATATTGTTATTTATATATATATATATATATGGTGGTTAAAACCACATGATAATTAAACCATGATGGATTTAAACGTTCTCACTTATCCCAAAGTTCCAATGGGATAACCGACGACAAATTAAACAAAATCCAACCCAAGGTTTCAATTTAAATGGCCAATGGGTTATATATGTACGCCAATCCATCTGCCGTTTTAAAATATATATTTTGTTTGTTATATAGTTCGACACAGTGTTACGGTTGTTGGCGATTACTTCGTGTATTTTTTAATGGTTTGGAATTCTATATAGAAGGGATCCTACGAGTTTTGAACCCTCAACCAACCGCAACCAATGGCTTTGGTATAATCTGCCAACCGTTACACCTCGGACGTGGCTCCTTGTAAGGGCTCATAACCAAGGAATATATGAACTCGTTCTTGCGATTTGACAAAACCAACAAAACCATGAGCTAAAGATTGGTGGACACTATTCAATGGAACCAGGATAGGAGGTCATAACCCTGCTCGAAGGAAGAAGGAGTGGGAACATTTTTCTAGGCAGATTCTAGGGATTTTTTTTAAGAATATTCTAGATTTTTTTTTTTTGATGTTATGAGGAATCTAAAAGATTCCTTGAGGGGCCAAAATTGACAATGCCAAAATGGGTTCAAGTTTATACTCATTTTAACTAGAATTTCGTAAGGATTGTGATGGTGTAATCTTTTTTTTTCATTTGAGGAGGGGATTTCAGGGATCATGGTAGAAACTCACATTCTTCATTAATTTTTGGGCGTGAAGTTTGAGACAACAATGTGCATTTCATAAGTAGGTCATGTTTACAGTCAAAAGTCTCAGGAGGATGAGATGAACCTGTTGGTGCTTGGATTATTGTGATTTGAGCAGTCAAATTTCAAGTCACTCCCAAGATAGAGGTATAATGATTCATTTTGTCATGTACTTGAATTTATTTTTTATGAGATGAATGAAGTGGCCTCCCCATTATTGAAGCAGGGCCCAAAGTTGTAGTCTACATTGGACAAACTTTGTTTTCAAACTTTTGTGTTCATTGTCTTTATGGTCTCCTTTATGTTGCTTGTTTTTAGGTATTTTCACATATGAATTTTACATGCTCTTTCATGCAATTATGCTAACATCAACCGAAGAAAAGATCCTAGATAATGTTATTAGATCAGAGATTTTGGATCAGATACCTAGCTCCTAAGACTCTTTGCACACCATTGATTGCCTTGGTGTAGTTCTCCATATTTTTTTGTGACACATCTCCACATATTACTCTTGTGACATTGACCATGTTGTGCTAGCTCTTACATAGCTTCTCGGGGAGTCCTTCTGGTTCCATAACCCACATCCACAATATGGAAACCATGTATGACCTGAAGTAAATGGGTTAATCTCTTAGAAAATCAGTGAATATTTTAGACCAATGTGATTACCCTAAATAAAAAAGGAATCCTTTGTTTTGAGTAGATTAAGAATCTATAGGGCAAGCATGATGACGATGGAAATTTCATTGGCGAAGAATTTTATAAGGGTAATCAAATTGATGAGGAAGAAGGTTACAATAATGGCCACCCATTTTCAAATTTTTCTCACAATCTAATGCACCACTTACCTAATGTCAACTTGAATAAGTTTGATGGGTGGAGTTTTATAGGTATGGTTGACTTAATGGAACACCAATTTTCCCTACAAACCATAGAGGATGTTCTATTGAAACTCTAATTGTTGCAATGTATTTGAATAAGGAAATTTGGTTGTAACACCCTCCTCCCACATTTACCTAAGTTAACTGGTTCACTGGGGTAAACATGTGATGATAGGATATTGTGATCTTATTCAACCTCCTAGGTCACCTTAAGGAAGTGGAACTGACACAACACAACCAATCTGACCTTCTACACATACCACAGAACTTACAGGAGCCAACCAACCCTTCCATGTGATCAACCCCTACAACAACTTGACACTTCACTGCCCTAGAGCCTTAGTCACTCCCATGACATGGGTATGCATGTGAATGGGGCCCTCTAGTCAATCTCACAACATGGGCATGCAAGCGATTGGGGCCTTTTTCGTCTAGTTTTGAGCCTACAACGCCTGATTTTGGGCCACTTTTTCAGGGCTAGGAGTCAGGCCACTGCCTATAAATCCATAAAACTTTCAGGAATGAAAAGTAACATTAAAAAAATGATACAAATGCAAATACTTGAACAAATACTTGGTTGGACCCCTACTAGACATGACATGAATTTCATTAAACATGTCATAAATATGCATTCTATAGGTCATAACAACAAATCTGAGCATAGGGGTCTCATACTTATCTGAGAATCACTAAGAAACATTGATGACTTATAACATTAGCTGCATTATCATATATTAGTTCATATTTTCATTGTACATTTAATTACAAATCAAAACATGATGAGATCCATACATCATCACTATCATAAAACATGCTCATAACCAACATATAACCAACATAAATAATAAGGATACATCAACCATAAATGCCTCATATGAACTAGTACATTTTCTCATAAAATACCAAGGAGAAATAGTTCTTATTAATGAATTATTAGGCCAAATATTTCTTTCAACCAAATAGTTCCATATTCCAAGAATGAATGTGGGACTTATAACCAAAATCAACTAGGGATTCTCGAGGCTACACCACCTCACCCTCAATAATAGAACTAGGATTTACCGCAATCCCCACCAGATCACTAGGCCATAAAAAATAAACATACAATATCGGGATTTACCGCAATCCTCACCGGATCACTAGGCCAAAAACAAGCATGAATGCCATTGTATCTCTCCACCTACAATGCGAGGATTCTTTCTACTCCAACCTCTCGGCTTTATCATGTATCCCACCATTACCAATCAAGGTATTCCTAGGCCTACAAGGTCTCGATCCTCTGGGATTTACCATGTATCCCATCCCAGGATTCCTAGGCCCAATTAAGGGTACTCACCGTTGAGATTTACCATGTATCCCTCCATTCAACAGTCAAGAGATTCCTAGGCTCAATCGATGTGTTCACATTCAGGCTTTACCGTGTATCCCATCCCGAGATTCCTAGGATTTGTGAATAATCCTGGGACCACCCCACTCAGCTTCGAGTCCATCTGGAAGTCCACCTCAACCACATACAAAAGAACCCACTTGATCCAAACATAAATACGAATACAAAAAATTACAGATATAACCATAAATATAGAGATGTAGCAGAAATAACACTTCATTTCATTAATATCAAAATACTGAAATATGCTTACAAACAGAATGGAAATAAACTAACTCGGGCAATGGTAGCTTATCTATGAGAAGCGATGTGGTGGCTACATGCCTCTGAACTATGTTACAGTGAGGCTCAAGGGCCTATTTATTATTGAACAATAAGGGAAAACCCTAAATAACCAAAACCCTAACCCCAGCAGATGGAATACCAAGAGTTTGTGGGCCTATTTGGGTCAGTTGGGTAGTGAACTTCCCAGGGTCGTAACTTGGTCATATTATCTCAGTTTGGTGTGTATGATACCTTTTGGGAAAGGTATCTTCAAGTACTACAAGATTTGTTACATATTAATGGCTATTTTCTTGCCGCGGACCTCAAAAAAATGTTGTTTAGGGGGTCAAAACTGCGCCAAAAGTTCAGGACCCAAAAAAATTGCTAAAAATAGTAAATGTTGCAATAAACAATGAAATAGATGAAATTGATTGGAGGTCTAGGTGGAATAGGTGGGTGGCCACCAATATCCACCTGGATCAATCCTCCCTCAGGAAGCAATGGTCCCCATTGTGTGTAGAGCCTCTATGAGGTGAGGAAATTTTTATTGAATCTGGTCCTTGGTGAACCACTTGCCCCAGCGAAAGAGTTGGCCTTCTTTGACAACTTGATATAGTTGGATCCTTTATTGGAAAGTGTTCTTGATCTGTGTGTGCATGATATAATCATTTGTGGCCTATTCCATGTAGTCTAGGTTTAGCTCTATTGGTGTGAGTTGTTCTGCAATGTCGGATGTGTCCAACAATGGTGGAAAATATGGCAGAAGGAGTTCTACATTGAATACTAGGTGCAAACCAAGGAACGATGGAATACTGAGCTTGAAGACATTGTCCCCTATAGCCTTGGTGATGGTGTATGACCCATATCAGAATAGGCAAAGCTTGCGGTGAGGCATTGTGAGGTGCTTCTTTTGCAAATGTAGCTAAACTTGTTCACCCACCTGGAAATTGTGTGACGCTCGGTGTTGATCATTGCGCTGCTTGTACTTAGCATTGGCTCTGTCCAATATATCATGGACCTATTGGTGGATGTGTTGAATGTGCTCAATGAAGTTTTTATCCCTGTCGGCTTCAGATTGGACGTGAGTCGAATCTACTTGAGTAGCTGCAAATGGTATGGCCACATCAATGGGACATAATGGCTGAAATCCCAGCCCTACCTGAAAGGGGATATGGCTCATTGAGCTATGGAGAGATCTGTTGTAGCTTTTCTAGACATAGGGGAGGCTTTCATCCCATGTGCATGGATGCTTCGATTTGTACATGCGTATAATGTGTACGATCATCCTGTTGACGTCCTTTGTTTGGCCATCAGTTTGGGGGTGGAAAGTAGTGGACTTAGTAAGTTTGGTATCCAGCAACGACCAGAGACTTGACCAAAATGAACTTAGGAATATGTTTTCCTGATATGAGATAATGGACTGTGGGATCCCAAAGTGTACCCATACTCGCTCAAAGAAGATATTATTAGTGGTCTCTGTTGTGATATCTTCTTGCAGGCCGCCATGATGGTCATCTTAGAGAATTTGTCGAAGACCACGAAAACACAATAATTTTCGTGCTTAGTAGAAGGAAGGCCTAACATGTAATCCATGGAGATGGATTCCCAAGGTCGACTAGGAGTAGGCAGAGGAGTATATAGGCCTTGCTTCTTGATGTTTGGTTTGGAAATGGCGCAGGCGGTGCAGGATCTATTGTACTTTGCAACATCCCGACGAAGTTTCGGCCAATAAAAATACTTCTGCAGTATTGCCACTATTTTCTCTACTCCGAAATGTCCAATGACTCGATTGTAGTGTGGCTCCCAATTCATCTTGGCATGCTCTCTTGAAGAAACATAAGTGTGTCCCAGGTGGCATAACAGTGCATCCTAGAGGTGAAAATTTGGGACTTTCTTACCTTCTAGGAGTTTCTGGTATGTGCTACCGAATTATAGATCGCTCTTATAAATATGCGGCCACCCCAATGTCTCGTGCCCATAGGAGTCGAGCATAGTGATTAGCGCCATGAATGGTGGTCGGCTAAGGTAGTCTGCAACATTATTGGTGCTACCCTTCTTGTACTTAATGTTCAAATGGAACTGTTGTAGGTATGTGGACCATTTCTGATGGCGATCGTTCTACGACTTCCCTTGTGTCTGTATGAACTACAAGGGTCGATGGTCTGTGTGGATGACCATTTCCTTCCCCATAATGTAATTCTTACATTGATGGCAGGCTTGCATAATGGAATACATTTCTTTGTCATAAGTGGGATACTTTCGGACTATGTTTGAAAGTGTCTCACCATGGTAAGCCACTAGATGCTCATGTTGAGTAAGAACTGCACCAGTAGCATAGTCGAAAGCATCTGTCTCAATCTCAAATGGTTGTTGCAAGTCTGGTAATGTGAGTACTGGTGTAGAGTAGAGGAAAGGCTTCAACTTAGCAAATGCCTTTTGTTTGGTTTTAGACCAAAAAATATTTGTTTTCGCTTCGCCCTTGGTGACTTGACTTAAAGGCCAAGTGATATGAGAGAACCCCAACATGAACCTGTGGTAGAAATTGGCAAGACCTAGAAATTTGCGGAGCTCTGTTAGAGTGGTTGGGGCTAGCCATTCTCGAATGAATTTTATCTTGGATGGGTCGACATGCACACCCTTCTCATTAATGATGTACCCTAGATATTGAACCCGAGTCATGACAAAAGGGAATTTCTCCAAATTGGCACACAACTTGTGTTGTTGCAGGGTTTGAAGGACCTGTCGAATATGGTGGAGGTGCTCTTTCCAACTCTGGTTGAAGATCAAGATGTCATCTAAATAAACTACCATGAATGCATTGGTGAAGGGTCACAAGATGTCATCTATCAATCTCATGAAGGTTGTAGGGGCATTCGTCAACCCAAAAGGTATGACCAACCATTCGAAAAGGCCCTCCTTCGATTTGAAGGCAGTCTTCCACACATCGGAGGGTTCGATAGGCACCTGGTGATAACCAGACTTCAAGTCAATCTTGCTAAAATATTCCCCCCCTTGAGCTGGTCCAGAAGGTCATCAATCTGTGGGATTAGGTACCTATTCCAGACAATGATCTTGTTCAGTGCCCGACAGTCAATATAGAGTCTCTATGTACCATCCTTCTTCCGTATCATTACAATAGGGCTCCCATAGGGTGATGAGCTTGGCCTGATGTGCCCTTTCTGCAAAAACTGCTGAATCTGCCTCTTGATATCATCATTGTCCAGAAAAGAGCATTGATAGATCAGTCCATTGGGTAGCGGTGCGCCTGGGGTTAGATCGATGGAGTGCTTGATCTGACAGTGCAAAGGTACCCCTGTAGGTGAGACGAAAATGTCCCTATACTCCTCCATGACCTTGTCCATATGCTGTTGTGTGGAGGAGCCTTGTTTAGAAGCCGTGGCCACAACCTTCTTCTTACCATGAGGGCAAATCCTAAGGAAAACAAATTTCCTGTTATGGGAAATGATCTTACTACATTTCTTTGTAATTATCAAAGAGATGGTGGTAGGCGGGGCTACCTTCGGTATCATGTACAACTTATTTCCCAAAGTAATAATCATAGAGTGAGGTCTAAAATCATATACAACATGTCGCTTCGACAAGTATGTTTGTCCTAATAATACATCACAAAATTCAAGAGGAGAAACATCACATAGTACCTCATATGTGAAGGGCTTGATGTTGTAGGGAAGGCATCATTGTTGGCTGATGCAGAGATCTCATCCTTCGTGAAGCCACTCGATGGTGTACAACTACAGATGTGTTATAGTGGGTAGGCCTAACCACTTCATGAACTCTGCTAAAATGAGGTTCTTTTGGCTCTCACTATTGACAATGAACTAAAACGGAGAACCCTTCACCCACATTTCTCAGTGGAAGAGGTGTTACCCTTCATTTTGATCTTTAGGCTCATTCGTTTGGATCTTTGTGGTGGCCACAGTGGCATAGGGCTTTGGGCCAATGATATTCTTCCATTTTTCATTCCCATTGTCGGGTTCTGAATTGGAGTCGGAACATGCATCTGATTCAGAAGCCTTCAGCTTGGCCACTAGTGACTGCTTGGCCTAACACTCACTTGTGTTGTGAGTGGAGCTCTTATGAAAATCACACAATTTTCCCGTGTCCTTCTTTGTCTTCATGGTGTTGTTATTTTCTTGCGGCTTCGATGGGTTGTCCTAGGTCACCCCGCCTTGGGTTTTACCTTTGCTCTGTGGTTTGGGGGCGCCTTTTCCTTGCTTTAGATTCGCAGATCTAAAGTCTCGCTTCTTCTGTTTAAACTTCTTCTCAATCTTGACATCATATCAATACGTCGTGTCCAGTGAGGAGATGTACAGGAACTTCATCTCATCCTATATGTACTTGTGTAGATAGTCATGATACTTGAGTACCAAATGTCGCTCAAAATCCTTGATACCCAGCTTCATGCGAAGGGTATGGAAAACATTTGTGAACTTCAGCACACCTTGGTCCCTTCCCCGCTGTAGTGTGGTCTACTTTATGTATTTATCTTCATAGCTCTTGATAGGGTAATATTGTTCCTTGATGGTGTCTCGGAAAGAATTCCAAATGAGTGCAGCTAAAAATAGTGAGGATTCCCTCTCATCCTTTTGTTCACAGTAGGTTTCCCACCAGTCCTTGACGTGTGGGGCGACTTTGAGAAGTGAAAAAGTAATATTTTCCCAATTTGAAAAATATCCTTCCAACAGATTTAACCATTTATCTATGGTGTCATAATATATCTGGTCCTAAAATATGGGAATATCAAAGTTAACATGTACCTTAAAAGGAGTGGCACCTCCAGAGTCGCTGCTAGATGAAGATGCATCGCCTATGGGTAGTCGTCAAAGGATCTGGGAAAATTTATCCATCATCATGTTCCTCCATCACTCGAGGTCTTCCTTGAGCAATATTTTGAAAGGATCTCCTGCCCCCTCATCTTTATTTTCTTCTGCCATGGGAGGCCATCGGGGTTTGTGAGGCTGGTCTTGCAAAGGTTCAACCAATTCGAGCCCTAACTCCTTATACCCTGACCTTGTTGTGGAAATGCAAAGAAAAACAGAGAAATATTTGATACCACTGATCCAAACTTAAACAAGAACGCAACAAATTACAAATATAGCCATAAATACAAAGATGCAGCAGAAATAACACTTCATTTCATTAATATCAAAATACTGAAATATGCTTACAAACAAAATGGAAATAAACTGGTTCGAGCGATTGTAGCTTATCTCTGAGAAGAGTTGTGGCATATACATGCCTCTGGACTATGTTACAATGAGGCTCAAGGGCCTATTTATTATTGAAAAAAAATGGAAAACCATAACCCCAAGAGATGGAATACCAAGAGTTTGTGGACTCTGTTGGGGTTAGTTGGGCAACCAACTGACTGGGGTTGTAACTTGGCCATATTATCTCTGTTTAATGTGTATGATACCTTTTTGGAAAGGTCTCTCCGAGTACTACAAGATTTATGGCTTGCTATGGACCTAAAAGAAACACCATTTAGGGGGTCAAAACTGCTCTAGAAGTTCAAGACCCAATGAAACCAACTGGAGGTCTAGGTGGAATAAGCGAGTGGCTGCCAATATCCACCTGGATCACCACCACACCATGCCTATCTGGAAATGGAAAGGTAGTTTGAAAAACATTGTCACACCTGGTAAAACCCATGCCCATGACAACAAGAGAACCAGGAAGACACAAGCATAACCATGCATACTAAATACAGTAAGGAAATCATACATGAAAATTGATACCTGCAAATAATCCTACTGTAGCTGTTAGATCCTGCTCTTCCTTGCTTGATATTTTCTTCCTCTTGCCTTCTTTTCTTTTCTTGATCCAATGTTGAAGTGCTCCAAGAAAACTCTAATTGTCCAAGAGTGAGAGAGAGAGAGAGAGGATAGAGAGAGCTCCAAAACTGAACTGACAAATGGTACCAACTGATCCTTAGAAGCCTTTTATTAATGAGGCCTCTATTTTCTTCATTTTCCATTATTTTCCTCCTCACAACTTCCTTTTCTCCCAATTTACTTTATTTTCATAAATAAAATGCCAATTAATGCCATTTTTCCTTTCTAAAGCCTTTGCCATTGTATTTTCCAAATCCCTTAGTCATAATAAACCAACTAAACACCCACAATAGGATGTCTTGCCCAACATACAACTTGGAATAAGTGTTCCATAACCCTGGTTATTATTTTTCCTTTATTAACTTTTGTTACATTGAATTTTCACCAGGGTTGTTACATTGGCAATGGTAACAATGGCATAAGAAATCATCTCCAAGGTTCATTACATGGAAGTAGTTTGTGAAAGCATCTTTTTCTTGTTTTATCTAGGATACCAATTATGTGGTCAAATAACTATATTGCATCAAATAGGCATAATGGAAGAATATGTTGATGTTTTCAAGTGTTTGGCTATTGAAACAAAAAATTAATTGATGACCTTTTTAATTAATGCTTTAATGATGGTCTTAAGGAGTAAATCAAATCCCAAGAGGAGATTATGACAACCCTTTTTTCTACCCCTCTTGTAAATGTCACTATGAATTGTAATTCATGTAAATATTGTGGAAATACAAATCAAGACTGGGCTAGAGGAGTGGACATAGATTCAAAGATTAAGGGGAGGAGTTGCTTGTGTTGGGTGTCAAGCCAAGCCAATTCATTTATTTTACCACCTATCTCCCTAATGAATTTATAACCTTATTGGTGCAAGCATTGAAGATGTGTATGGGCCACCTTAGTGAAGGATGAACCCATACAATGCCTAACCTTATGGGATGTGTGGGTGTGGTCAACATGCAAGGGGTAGACAACTGGGTCAGCAGAGAAAAATAATATCGATGAGAAGGAGAGGAGGGACATAGGGTATGATCATATAGGAAGAATGGAAATTCAATAGAGCTCGTAGAAGAGAATGCAAGGAGAAAGCAATACTGGAGCACACAAATAAGTGTGGTGTGAAGTGAAGACAAGAGAAGAGACGGTGGAGACACATTGTGCTCTGGATTCCTATAAAATTTAGCAGGTGCAAACACTATGTGATCTAGAGTCCTGAAGAGTTTAGCAAGTGGAGACACTATGTACTCTAGAGTCCTGTAGAGTTTAGTGGGTTGAGACATTGTGTGCTCTAGATTCCTATAGTGTTTAACAGGTAGAGACACTATGTGTTATGATTCTTTGTAGTGTTTAACAAGTGGAGACACTATGTGCTATGGACTCTTGTGTGCTCTATTTGACTTTTATTATTGTGAAATCTCCTTGAGCACTTAACTCCTCAGAATTAGAATCTAGCTCAGGGGTGCTCAGCTACAACAAAGATTGCAGTGTAACTATCCTACAATTGGTTGGAGAGTTGAAGTCCCTCCCTTAGTTTCCAGTCATTCAAGTTATGTGTGTGTGTGTGTGTTGTACTATGAATGATGAACGTTGTTTGATATATGTCATAGCAGTTAATGTGTCAGGATTGGAGGGATGTGATATTCTTGTTTTTCTATGATGATATTCTTTATTTGTATGTTCTCATGGTCATGAAGGTTGTGTTTATTAATATGCTCATAAGGTGCAAAGCTATTTACATAGTCATGCATACTTGTTTGATGTGTCTAACTAGGTTGTTGCAATAGGTGAATTCCAATGTCTAATATGTTATGAGTACCATGGATCTTTGTTCATTTAATGTTTTTGTTTGTCTATTATGTAAAAGGACTAAGAGTGTTGCAATGTATGACATATAAGGGGATCTGATAGTGTTGTTTAGGATCCATTATGTGATTTAACATGATGTTGCTGTATTTGAGTTATAGAGTGGTGCTAGTTATGGCTTAGGTTGTTTCAGTGCTTGATGGTAGGCATCTTGATAGGTCCATTGATTGTGTTATGGCTATGTATAATATTTGGAATTTTCAGTGCTCAAATAAGGGTTTGTTCAACAAGCAAGTTTGGTCGAGCTGGAATCACGCCATATTGTTTGTTCTAGTTGATAGAGTGTTTGATTGTGTTGACAAGTAGAAAAAATCCTCTTGCAACAAGTGGGTATTTACCCAATTAGAATCTCAATTATACCCTTTTTCATTTGGGATGGAAATGATCTCTAGAACAAAGGAATAGTTTCAAGTGCTAATTTAACCTAAAGAAATGATTAAAAATAATCTAATGAGTGAAACTATATGACATAACATGTTATTTACAATAAAAAATTGAAAAAATTATACAAATTGTTGTGTGTATGAGATGGGATTTAATAATTTCAACAATAGGAGAAGGGTAATCACCCAAGTGCAATACTTATAGAGTACGGTAGATGTTTGGGATATTGATTTCATAGACTGATATATAGGCTCAACCAGCCACTTGATAGATTCTGGGCTCTTGTTAAAGAGATTCTCAATAATTATATATATATATATATATATATATATATATATATATATATATATATATATATAATGATTTGCATGCAATAAACTAATCAACTTTTTAGGAAAGGAGACCTATCTCATGAATGAGAGAAAATTGTTTATTATTTTCGAATATTTGAAAAGAAGGGTTGATGTTATTAAAGGATGGGAATGTACCTTAATTTGTTTAAAGAGCTCAAAAAATCATTACACTTTATCATTTCAAAAGAAAAGTTAGAAAGTATATTCAAATATTCAACAATAATAAAAAAATGCATGAAAGCAACGAATCATAATACTTGGCAATGCATTAAACAAAATTTAAAAGCATGCGATATTCCAAACATGGAGTTCAAAGACATATTAGTTCCTAGTGGTCCTCAAAAATTTGATTGCAACTTCTAATTAAAATATCAATATCATCAAGTAAAGATTTCCAACTCTTACTCCAATGTAAAGGATTGTATGAATACTAAAATTAAAAAAATGAGATAATATTTGTTTTTATAAAAAAATTAAATTTATGGATTTTTTTACATAAAAAGAGAAACTAATAAAATCTCTTTGATTTGACTTAATCCGTCATTTTGCTAGGTGGGCCACTAATTTTCCTCCATTAGTGGTGCTACTAGTTTTGAGCCATCCACTTTTTTATACGGGAGTAGTTTCTTTCCTTTTATCTTAAATGTATTGGGACCATTGAGTGAATCTATTAGATACTTGTGGTAGATGAACAAGCATGAAGCTTCTTAGACTGACTTGACATTGAGCCATACGCCTTTCAATATACCTCTTTTTAAATATACGTTTTTGGATGAGAATTTAGAAATCAATTTCATTTGCTCAAAGGGAAATTGGAAGTCGTTTTGAATATCTTTTGAACCAAAGGTGTTTATCTCTTTGATTTTTTCATTGCTAGTTGTCCTTTTTTCTCTCAATTATTGCTGACAAATTGCTAGAGGTAATGTGTCCCTAAGTCCTTATCAATGAGGCATTTCAAACTCCTAGACAATGTCTAATACACTTGTAACATCCCCTGGTTGATTTTCCATGTAAATAAGATAAGACCAAGGTCATGGGACACATATTTCAAGATGAATGTTGGACAAAACATAGTGATCGACATCACTTGTGATTAATTAATGGCTATGGAAATTAGCAAAGGAAAAGAGACAATACTTGACATTTATTTACAAAAATAAAGGAAAATAGGAGAAAAGGAAGGTGAAGAGACACATATTTGCATGCTATGGAAATTAGAGGAAAAATGAAGAAAATAGAGGCCTCAATGATAAAAAGGCTTATGAGGATTAGATCATAGATTTTTGTCAGTTTACTTTTAGAGCTCTTATTTCATTCTCCCATTCTATCATACTCTTGCACACTTAGAGCATTCTTGGAGCAAGTTTGGATCACTTTAGTAATCACTTGGATTTGGAGAAAGAAGACAAAGGAAAGAAGGGAGCGCAAGGAAACAGTTTGATCAACAACGACAACTAGATTTCTTTGCAGGTAACATGTTGCATATGTGATTTCATTGCTGATTTATGGATGCATGGTATATGCATGTGATTCTCTGGTTATGTATTGTCATTGGCATGGGGATTTTCTTGGATTGACAATGGTTTTAGCCTTGCCTTGCCATTTCCTGGATATCCATGGTGTTGTGGATTTTCCATTTGTTTTTCTATTTGGTGCTTAGTTTCCTTATGGCTATGGGTTGGAACAAACACTCTGGAAGCCTTGGAACAACTTGGGTTGAATTACTAGTTCTTGGAGTAGTTAGTTGGGACAAACGATCTGGAGCCCTTGGTGAGTTGAATTACTAGTCCCTAGATCCGTAGTTGGAACAACCACTCTGGAGCCCTATAAGGTTATGCATTAAGTTACTAGTTCCTGGAGCCCTAGACAACTTGGGTAGAGACCAATATGGTTGATGTTAATGATTTTCTAACCATAGAGATGGAATCATTATGGATGAGGTTTGAGATGGTTTGGTCTCTAGAAGCCCTGGTTTGGTTTTGTTTTGGTTTATTCCATGAGATCCCATATTCATGCTTAGAATATGGTGCGGGGTTGATGGGCTGAAAGAGAGATTTGGTTCAGTCGAATCTATGGTCGGGTGGTATGTGGAAGTCCTTGAGTTGGTTGACATTTTCATATGTTAATAAGAGCTATTTTCCTATAGTGATTTATGAGCACTTGTACCAGTTATCATGTTGAC
The DNA here is from genome assembly GCA_031772625.1 of Pinus tabuliformis. Lineage (NCBI taxonomy): Eukaryota > Viridiplantae > Streptophyta > Pinopsida > Pinales > Pinaceae > Pinus > Pinus tabuliformis. The sequence continues at coordinate 679,046,158 of CM062809.1, read as the reverse complement.
ATTATGGTTGATTAGCCATGGTTTTTATGCTCGTTATTTGCTGGTTATATGCGGGTTATGTGATGTAATCTATCTATGGCTCTTGAAATGTTTTAATAAGTTATGTAATGGTTGATATATGTATGGACTAATGAGTGTTATTGTAGCTACCTAGAGAGGGCTTAGGGTCTTCTTGGTGATTCTCAAATGGAGACTATCAGTTTATGATCAAATACTCATTCATGACATGTAGCTTAGATGTTTACCATATGTTTGACAAAATGTCTATTGTGAATTAGGCATTCTAGGTCAAGTTCTTGCTTCAAGTTTGAATGTTTGGAATTTTCATCATGTAAATTATGATTCTGGAAAGTTACAAGAAATTCTGGGTAATAGTCTGGAGGATGGCCTAAAAATGTGGCACATATCATGGAACTGCATGCTCAAAACTAAAGGATAATGGCCATAACCACATTGAAGCAAGCCTATGCATGCAGTTGGAGGACTATAACTGTACCCTTGCATTGTTGTGTATGCGATTGGGTTGCTAGATTAGAGAATCAACATTTTAGCTCAGGGATTGATCACCTTAGGTAGTTGTTCAACTCTTGAGTGATCTGCAGTCATTGTAGGATGTCAGTATGTGTTCAGTTTGTGGGCCCCACTTCCTTAACTATAACTTGGAGGTAGGATCATGTCATAGTGACACTCATCTCATGTTTACCCTAGCAAGCTTGTGAAAGTGGGTAAATAAGGGAGGGGCAGTTATAGATTGGTCTCAGAGCTTCCAGGTTCAAACACTTGGACTGGATGGGCTAGGTGTGATGGTTATGCATGCATGTTAGTTATCGATATGTTTGCTATGCATGGATTATGATGGTCATTGTTGTAGTATTGTGTAGTCATGATGTTGAGATGATTGATATGTTGATGTCATTATATATATATATAGATATATAGCAAGAAAGGCTCAATTTGAATTAGCCTTGGTCAAATTGAGAAAATTCAAAATTTCCACATCAGTATACAACTTGGAGGTAGTTAAATGAGGTGACATGGCTCTTGTCACTCAGTTAGATCAGTAAACTTGAGTTAGAGGGTTCAAAGTTCAATTATGAATGTGTGATTGCTAATTTGTAGCAATCCAATTCAGTTATTTCCAGTTGTACTCATTTAAACTTGTTCTAACAGTTGATAGAACTAGTTGGAGGTTAGTTTTGCAGTAGGAAAACAATCTAACTCAGTGATAATCCAGTTAACTAATCAATCAACCAAAAATAGCTCATGCAAGAAATTTGAATTTCTCAGTTGTGGTGGAGATTCCAAGGTAGTGTAACATCAGTTGTAGACTAGTATTGAGTGTACAGGTGTTGCATGTAATTAATGATAAATCCTTGGGAATTGCACAATAAATTTGGAGGAAATTCCTAAATAATAGGAGGCAATTTCCTTTGGATTTGCACTGGAAATAAGAGCTTAGGTGGAGATAGAAATTGACTAACTCTGGGTCAGATCTTCTCATTGAGTAGAGAGAACCTTTATTCTTTTGTAGGTAGAGCTCAGTGTGAGTAAGAAATTGTAATACATTATTTATTCATCTGATTAATGAAAGGAGGCTTAAGGGGTTTTGTACTAGTTGATTTCCCCTAGATAAATCTATGTACTTATGTGTGTGATTGATGCATGTTTGCGAATGTTGTTCTAAATTATAAATTAGTTTCTACAGAGCAATAGAGTAGAATTGTGTCTCTTGATTTAGATTAAATTTCTTGAGAAATTGCAATTCTATCACCATATTTCTACATGATATAAGAGCTAGATTCACATTAGAAAAATAATTTCAAAGTTGTTCCTTAGGAGGTTTGAATTTGCAGCTTCAATGTAGCAGGATTTCCTTAGAGTTGGGAGAATTTCCTTAAAGGGACTGAGAGTAGAGTATTCCTTGGAAGGTAGCTTGCATTTCATTACTTGGAAGGATTGCATGGAGGCTGTGTTTGATGATAATTGATTGCTGGAATTTCTCAAGTCAGACATTCCAAAAACAGAATCAACTAATGCCCAGAACTTAGCCCAATGGAAAAAAGATATAGCCAAGGCAAGGAGAATAATCCTCGAGGGAGTGAGGGACCACATTATCTCAAATCTCCATGGAAAAGAAACTCCTTTCATAATGTGGAAGCCATTGACTGAGCTATTCGATAATAAGAGTGAGCATAGAAAACTAGTTCTCAAAGATAAACTTGGAAACATTAAGATGCAGAAGAATGATACAATTTTGCAGTATCTTACTAGATTTACACAAGTTCGAGATGAGCTTGGAGGGGTTGGTGTGAATGTTGCAGAATATGACCTGGTGAGCCTAGCTCTTTTAGGCCTTCCCAAAATATGGCATAACTACCAAGACTCGGTGAATGGGAGGGAGAAATTACTGAATTGGGAACGCTACGGTCCGATTTGTTATAAGAATAAATCAGGCGAAGAAAATTTTGCATTGGTTGGAAAGGGAAAGAAGGGAAAAGGGAAGACATCTAAAACCAAACCAGAATCTAGCCAAGGGGGTAAGAAGAAAGACTTGTCCAAAATAAAATTCTTCAATTGTCATGAATTCGGGCACTGTGCTACAAAGTGTCCACACAAAAAATCTAGCAAGAAGAACTCAAGAAGAGCAGTAGGTGAAGCATTGGCTTCATAGTTCGAGTTAGACTTCATCTAGATCACATGCTTGGGAAACACTATGATAGGGAGTGTGTCTTACTTGGACTCAGGTGCCTCATTCCACATGAAAAGGTGCAGAGAGTTTTTCAGTGACTTGGAGGAGAAAGATCTCTAGATTCATATTGAGCTTGGGGATGACGGAAGGTACAATGCTACCAGGATTGGTACAGTAACCTTTATGAGGGAGTCAAGATCCCCTCTTCGCCTCAAAGATGTCATGTTTATACCAGGCCTGAAGAAGAACCTCATCTCTGTAGTAGTTTTGGAAGAGAATGACTATGATGTGATCTTTAGTAGAGGGAAATCCTTTCTAAAAAACATAGCTACTGGGAAGGTGAAGAAGATTAGGGTTTGTGTGAAGAACCTATATAAAGTTAATGTGGAATATTGTTCTGCATTAAGCAATAAGGCAGAGAAAGTGTAGAGTCACGATGTCGGTGAACTATGGCACAACAAATTGGGCCATTTTCATCATAGCACCTTAAAAATTATGCAACAAATAACCGTTGGCCTCCCTAAAGGATCAGTTGAGTAGTAGGATTTCTATAAGGGTTAGAACTTCGAGAAGTATGTAAAATCCACATTCCATGATTGAGACAATAAAGCAAATGCATTCTTGGAGAGAGTCCACTTTGATTTGTGTGGACCCTTCTCGACAACCTTCACTACTAGACATAAGTACTTTGTCATTTTAATTAATGATTTATCAAGAAAATGTTGGATCTTATTCATGCAAAGAAGGATGAGACATTCTCAAAATTTGTAGAATTCAAGGCACTAGTTAAGAAAGAGATCGACAAGAAGGTGAAGGCTCTCAGGAGTGACAATGGAGGTGAGTATCTTTCAAATGACTTCAAGGAATTTTTGTGCCAAAGAAGGAATTTGAAGAGAACTGACAGCTCCCTACAACCCATAGTAGAATGGGGTAGCTGAGAGAAAGAACTAGAGCATTGTGGGAGCTATGAGAGATATGTTACATGACCAAGCCCTACCACTGCGTTTGTGGGTATAGGCATCTAATGCATTAGTCTACTTGTAGAACCAGAGTCCTCATCAAATTCTTGGTATGATTACACCAAAGGAGGATTTCTCGAGGAGAAAGATGGATGTGCCTCATTTCAGAATTTTTGGAGCCTCTCTTTACTACCATGTTTCCAAAGATTCGAGGAAAAAACTTGAGGCGACAGTAGAGTTGGGAGTTTTTGTGGGTTACATCGAACCCTACACAATTATCGAGTGTACTTACCTTCCCTCATAATGAAATTTGTGTGAAGGGATGTAAAGTTTGATGAGGAGAAAGAAATGAGATGCTCTCTTAAGAAGGAGCTTCAGATCCCACTAGAAGAGGAGCTTTTAGCTCCAAAAGAGGAGCCTCAAGAAGTTGTGGAGTAACCAAAAATGGAGGAGCAGAGAGGAGGCAAAGTGGAGACATCCACTCAAGTAGAAAAATCCAGAGAAGGTAGAAAGAGAACCAAGTAAGTTGATAGATTGGTGCAAGATGCAAGGGAGAATGTGTGAGCTCCTTCAAACTTGTGCAGGAAAATTAGGTCACGTAAGAAGTAAATTGGCTACATGGATTTAATGACTGAGCTTGTAGAGATTGAGCCATCCTCTTTTGAGAAGGTAGTGAGCAACCAGTTTTTCTTGATGCAATGGTGGAAGAATACGAATCCATCATGAAGATCAGTGTTTGGGAAGTGGTCCCAAGGTCGACAGATAAATCAATTGTGGGCTTCAAATGGATCTTCAAGGTTAAGCATGTAGTAGATGGAAGCATAGAGAAGTATAAGGCTATATTTGTGGCCAAAGAATTCTCTCAAGTTGAGGGAATTGAATATGAGGAAACCTTTTCTCCCGTAGCAAGGTATTCATCCATTAGATATATTCTCAATGGTGTTATTGAGGAGGAAGTGTACATAGAGCAACCAAAAGGTTTTTAGACATTTGATCGAGAGACTCATGTGTGTAGACTCAGGTGAACATTGTACGGTCTCAAACATGCACCCCAATATTGATACACTCGGATCATTAGTTATCTCATTGGATTGACTTTCACCAAAATTTAAGTGAATGCAAACCTCTATCATATTTTGGTAGAAGGTAAATCGGTTATCATTGTTTTATATGGTGATGATTTAATATTGACAAGTGATGAGTAGTTGATCAACTCTTGCAAGGAGGACCTTACATTAAGGGAATTTGAGATGAAAGACATGGGTCTTATGCATTACTTCCTCGGGCTGGAAGTATGGCAAGGTAATGGGTAATTTTTTGTGTCTCGAGGAAAGTATGCCAATGAAATACTGTAGAGATTTCGCATGGAGAGTTCTAAGCCCATGGAGATACCTCTAGCGACCATTTGGAGGAAGGAGAATTCCGCTTCAGGTGAAGATGTTGATGCTACCATTTACCAAAAACGAGTGGGTTCACTGATGTATCTTGTGAACACATGACCAAATATGTGCTATTTATCTAACCGGTTGATCCAAGCTATGGTTAGGCTGACCAAATTGTATTGGAAGGAAGCTAAGTATGTTTTACGGTACCTGAGAGGCACTACTTAGTATGGATTATGGTAAAAATAGATAGAGGGGGTGAAGTTGTGTGGCTTCACTGATGCAGATTGGGTAGGGAGTCCATCTGACTAAAAGAGTACATCAGGTGGAATTTTTAGTGTTGGGTCCGCAACAATTTCCTTGTACAACAAGAAGTAGAGGTTTATGGCACTAAGCTCAACAAAAGTTAAATACATGGCTGCAAGTCAAGCAACATGTGAGGTGATATGGATGTGAAAGATACTTGTGGGAATTTTTGATTAGGAGATGGATCCAACTGTGATCTATTGTGATAATCAAAGTTGCATTAATCTCTACGAGAATCTGATCTCTCATGATCGATCCAAGCATATAGATATCAGGTATCATCATTTACGGGATTGTGTGAGAGGAGGATAATGTTGGTACAATACATTCTGACAAAGGAACAAGATGCTGAAATATTGGCAAAGGCCTTGTCAAGAGGGAGTTACAAATTCTACAGGTGTAGGATAGGGGTGGTTGATAATCCCTTTCTTGCTAAGAGGGAGTGTTGGAAAAATGTAGCAAGAAAGGTTCAATTTGGCTTAGCCTTGGTCAAATTAAGAAAATTCGAAATTTTTATATCAAAAAATGACTTGGAGGTAGTTAACTGAGGTGACATGGCTCTTGTCACTCAATTAGCTCAGTTAGAATTAGATAATTGTGAAACAAATAACTTGATAAATTCATTGAGATAAATCAATAGACTCGGGAATGCAAAGAAATATCTAGAAACTAAATAGAGTAGTATTGTTGAAGAAATAAACTTGTTAAAGACTCATCTAGAAGTAACTAATAGAAGAGAGGAAGCCTTGATGAAACAACTTCAAGAAAAGGAGACGCATTGTGAAAAGATAGAATAAAAAATTGTGACTCTAAGGGTATATTATGAGAAAAAAAATCTCAATTATATTGGAATCTCAAGTGCATAAAGGCATATGAATCATTTGGAAAGATTATTAATGAACCATTCTCTCCTTTAATTAATACATGTCTTGGATATAATCACAAGGTTTAAGATCTAGAAGGAGATGACAAGGACCCTAATCAAATTCATCAAAAGCAAAATGAATCATCAAGATCAAACATAGGATCAATCCTCAGGTATAAGATATGGTTGATTGGATATTGTTTTACTTGTAATTCGTTTGGTCACAAGGCCACTCATTGCAAATATAAAAAATGGAGCATAGGAAAACAAACTTCTTATTACAAGAGGTGTTATGAATGTCATAATTTTGGACACATGGCCAAAGATTGCAGGGGAACTAGACTTTTCAGGCCATCCAAACAACATAAGAAAATTTGGAGGAAGGAGCAGCAACCAGAGAAGTAGGGAAGACAACCCCTACTATAGTATATTGTACTTAATGCATGTTTTTAATAGGAACTACAAAAGTAATTATGAGGTGCATAGCCTCATTGAAAGAAGATGATATAATAAAAGGAATGTGATGACTATCAGATCCACAAGATCAATTTGTTGAAAGATGGGCATGATCTTTGACAGAGCTATGAATATGTGTTATTTCACTAGATCAACTTTGATGATAACTTCATGTGTCACTAAATTATTCTTTTAATGATTATTTATGCTACTGATGATGCATATGGGAGAGTTATTGTGATCAGGATTTGTGATGAGAGTTGGCACAGGTTCAGGGGGAGCATCTCCTATGCTTCTGATGGTTCATTATTGGCATTATGGTTTTAAGGAGCATGGGCACTACTTATCTGACATTGGTTTATTGCAAAGTATTGATATGGTGTTTGGGATTGCATAAGAGTGTGTTGATCTATGAAATATTATTGTTGTTGATGATTAGTTTTCTTACATTGGTTCTTTGATGCATTACTTATGGTTAGAAGATATATATGATGTTGTCACTATTTCACGATTGATGTTAGCTGATATTCAATATGTCACAAATCAATGTTATTTATTGTTATACTTAATGGCTTGTGAGGACTTTAGATGCTGCAAAAGGTCTTCTGAGATCCTTGTTTATCAAAATTAATTACCACCTCATATCATATTCCTACTATTATTAATGCCATATATTGTACAACCATGTTTCGTCATTATCTAATCTTTTGATGTATTGGTCATGAAGAGACACATGTTGTCTAGCATGGGGTATTAGGGATCAAAATCTTCTCATTGCTTTGGGTGATTGATGTAAACTTGGGTTCATAAAGTCATTAGTTAGAGAAGAGGTATATATCAGTCATGTATGCTTATGCACAACCATGTATTTTCTTCATAAAGCCTTGTACTTACATTGCATATCACTAGAAGGTTTAGTATATGCTTAGGGGGAGCATGGTTAATGTAAAGAGGTTATGGTGTTGAATAGAGTCATATCTTGATCATGTTAGGAGGAGTACTTCTCTCACTTTGGTTCTATCCTTTTCCCTTGATGTCAAAGGGGGAGAGAAAGACATGGTATTTTGTAGGAGGTTGACATCAAGTCCAGAGGGGGAGATTGTTGGAATTATGGCTAATGTGTTTGCCTTGATGTTAACCTAGATGTTGACTTGGATACTTGGATTGCAACATTAGTATGACACATTATATCATCATGTTTGAGTGTAATATTGGTTGAAGATGTTTCTTGATGATTGGAAAGGTGTTGTAGGTGTCTTGATTATTGCATAAGGTCTAGATCAGTTGTGGAAGATGAACAAGGTTTGAAGGTGATTGATGAGGTGACTTAATCACAATATTTTTTGGTGGCCACTAGGGTTGTAGGAAGAGGAAATGACTACAAGAATGATGTTGCCTACAAAGGTTTCTTGCAGAGGCTACATATGATTGTACACGTTTTGTAGGAGATGAGGAAGTGTCTCTCAAAGTTACCGACTAAGAGGATAAGTTCTTTTACTAAATTAAGATACATTTGTTGGGAGTTATGCCTTCACAGTGTGATTATAGGCTCTTAGTCATTGGGAGGCCAATGGAAAGGGAGTGATTATTCCTGTAGTTGATGAAAAATAAAAACCATGAGCTAAGCTAAAGGTTCACCCATGGAATTTATGTGTATAATGTTGAATTGACTTGGTTAATAATACCATAATCTAAATCCAATTTACCCGTGGTATTGGTGAGATAAAGTGGCTATAAAAGGAGAAGCAAGTTAGAGCATCTGTGTGTGCATTGTTTGAGTTTCTTGTGATTTGTCTCATATAGGTGTGCACTAGGGCACAAGGAGGAGGTCTAACATTATGAGATCTAAGGGTAAATAGATATACTCACTTTAATTTGTTTTTTACAGGTGTAATGGATGGAAAATAGAACATATATATAATATATTATGTCTAGTATTTGATGCAGGAAAGAATGAATGAGATCTTGTTTTGAACAGTGTGCATATGTTTCCAAATCCTTCACATTACTTGTTTAGATCCACCATGTATGTATTGGTATATTATTCACAGCCATTGACTACTATTATGAAACCAGCTCACAAAAAGATAGAAAAGATAGATCACCGCCTTAGAAATAAGCCTCTTCGAGGGGGCAACCTCCTTTACGTTACACAAATGAACAATTCTTAGATGATTCAAATGACAAAACCTCCTTTATATATATAGGAGTCTAAGGGGTCACAATATAACCAAAGATGACCTAACGATAATAATATAAAGGCAAAAAAATAACAATAGTGGGATTCTATGGGGCACAATAATAACAATATGGGGACAATCGGGGCACAATAATAACAATAAGGGATACAACGCCAATAGTAATGGGAGAATCACTAGTATTATAGGGACCTAACATGTCCCTCTCCTTCAAAAAAGTGTTGTCTTCAACGCTTTAGTAGTTCTGGATGCATCTATATAAAATTCTCATTCTCCCATGTGGAATCCTCAACAAGTAAGTTCTTCCACTTGAGGAGATACTCTAAAATTGATCGATTTCGTAGCTATCGAGTTCTTGTTTCTTTGAATGCTTCAGGTTCCAATATGATTTTTCCTTCGTCATCAAGTTCTGGAAATATTGTTTGAACTGGAAGCTTGTCACCTATAACCTTCTTTAAGCATGAAACATGGAAAACTGGGTGCACTCGGGAATCTGCAGGAAGCTCCAATTTGTATGCCATAGTACCTGTCTTTTGCAATACCTTGTACGGACCATAATACTTTGGTTATAATTTATTATCCTTCTTAGCTTGCTTGAGGGACATTTTTTTATATGGTTGTAGCCGTAGGAATACCCAATCACCTACATCAAAACTTCTTTCATTGTGATGTTGATCTGCCTGCTGTTTCATTCTATTCTACACCAAGGTGAGGGTATCCTTTAAGAGTTGGAGAACTTGTTGCTGATTGTCGATGTGATATTCCACTGCTTGAACCTTAACATTTTCTCTTAAATATGATGTATTGGATGGTGGATGATCTCCATAAAGTGCCATAAATGGGGTCATCTTTGTTGCAGTATGGAAGGAAGTGTTATACCACCATTCAGCCAGAGGCAACCATTTGACCCATTGTGTTTGTTTATTAGATACAAAGCAACAAATTTATCCTTCCAAACATTTGTTAACTATCTCATTTTGCCCATCAAATTGAGGATGATAAGATTAGCTATGAGCTAACTGAGTACCAAGACAAGAAAATAATTTTGTTCAAAAATTTCTAGTGAAAATGGGATCTCTGTCGCTTACAATAATCTTTGGGTTTCCATGTAGCTTTTGATTTGCTTCCATAAATGTAGTAGAAACTGTACTCGCTTTAAATGGATGAGATAATGCACAAAAGTGTGCATACTTGGTAACTATATCAATTACCACCATGATAACACTCTTTCCTTCAGACTTCGGTAAACTTGTGATAAAATCCATTGAAACCTCCTCCCAACGTCGGATTGGAATGGATAAAGGTTGTAATAGTCATGGGGTCTTAATTGTTTCAACTTTATTTTGTTGGCAAACCAAACATTCCACCACAAACGTTTGGATATCTGATTTAAGGCCATCCCAAAAAAAAAATCCTTCTTAACCATGTGGTAGGTTTTTAGAAATCCTGAGTGCCCTCCTAAGGGAGAGGTGTACAATTCTCTAAGTATCTTCTGTTTGAGTTGGGAATTCTTACATAGGTATAACTGATCCTTGTACCATAACAAATCATTTTTCGATCTAAATGTTTCAGATGTATTGGGATCTTTTTGTATCTTTTGAATGAGTGCCCACACTTCCTCATCATTATTCCATTCATCCCTTGCTTCATTTATCCAATCTGGTTGGATAATAGAAATGGCACAAAGAAATGCTTCCACGTCCTCATCCTTTCTTGAGAGTGCATCTACCACAATATTTTGCTTCCCTTTTTTGTAGATGATTTCAAAGTCATAACCCAACATCGTTGTGACCCATTTTTTCTGCTCTTCTGAAGATAATATTTGTTCTAAAAAGTATTTAAGACTATCATGATCTGTTTTTACCTTGAAGTGTCTTCCCATTAGGTACGATCGCAATTTCTTAAGTGCATATGGTATTTCCAACATTTCCTTCTCATAAATAGCTTTGTGTAAATACTTTGATTAGATGAATTTCGAAAGCAATGGGTCTTTCTTCTTGCATTAAAACAACACCAATTCCATTTCCTGAGGCATCACATTCTACAATAAAGGTTTTTGTAAAGTCCGGTGTAGCTAAGACTGGTGCTTGGCACATTGCCTCTTTAAGATGTTCAAAGGCCTTCGTTGCTTTTGGAGTCCATGAAAAAACATCTTTCTTCAATAATGTTGTTAGAGGTGCTGCTTTTCTCCCATAATTCTTAACAAACTTGTGATAATACCCTGTCAACCCGAGAAATCCTCGTAGATGCTTTATGGATGTGGGGATTTTCCGTTCCTTAATGGTTTTAATTTTTCTAGGGTCTACCTTAACACCTTCATGAGATACAATATGACCCAGATATTCCACCTCTTGTACTCCAAAGAAAAATTTGGATCTTTTTGCATATAATTGTTTCTCCTCCAGTAGTTTGAGCACCATGTCAACATGTTGGGCATGATCCTTCCAAGACTTGCTGTAGATTAGTATATCATCAAAAAATACTAACACAAATTTTCTAGGGAAGGGTTTGAAAATGGAATTCATCAAACCTTGAAATGTAGAAGGTGCATTAGTAAGGCCAAAAGGCATGACCAAAAATTCATAATGACCCTCATGAGTTCTAAATGTTGATTTTGGAATGTCTTCAGTATTCGTTATGATTTGATGATATCTTGAAGGAAGATCCAACTTGGTGAAGTAAATTGATCTATGCAATTCATCCAATAATTCATCAATGACAGGAATGGGAAATTTATATTTAATAGTGAGCTTGTTGAGATCCTTATAATCTAGACACATGCGCCATGATCCATCCTTCTTGTGAACCAATACTACTGGAGCAGAGAAAGAACTTTGACTAGGTTGAATTATACCAACCTCTAACATTTATGCAATCATACATTTAATTTCACTCTTTTGGACATAGGGATATCTGTATGGCCTGATGTTTGGAGGAACACTTCCTGGAATCAAATTAATAGCATGATCATGATCACGAATAGGTGGGAGGCCTTTGGGAGTCTCAAATACCTTGGAAGGATTGTCCAAATTTTTTTTGGAGATCCGGAGAAATGGATGATTTTGATGCGGTAACCTCTAGTGAACATAATTATGCAATTATGCCTCGTTGTTCTTTCTTTAGAAGCTTTGTCATTTCATTAGAGCTAATTATCTTTCTCGGTTTCCTTGCGATACCCTTAATTCAACTTCCTTTCCTTCTGAAGGGAATTTCATGAAAAGTTCTTGAAAATTAAAAGCTATTGTACCCAAGGATTATATCCATTGGACTCCTAATACAACATTAGCACCACCCATTGGAATGGATAGAATTGGGCTATTCAATACATATTCTCCCATGGATAGCTTGATATTATGACACTTTCCTGAGCAATTTATGGTTCCTCCACTTGCAACCATCACTTGACACTCTGGTGCTAGGTATAGGAAGCAATTCAATTCCTTGTCTATCTTACAATGAATAAAATTATGGGTACTTCCCGAATCAATCAACACTATTACCTTTTTCTTCTTGATATGCCCGTCTATATTGATAGTTTGAGGAGTGGTAATTCCAACCAATGCATTACAAGATATGGTCAAATTCATTTCTTCCTTTTCTAGGGTTTATTCCTAGTGTATATCCTCTTCTTTTGACGTTTCTTGTTCCTTTTCTTCCTCCTCTTGACAATCTATGTAAAATAATTTCTTCTCGGCACACTTATGACCTTTAGTGTATTTGCTATCACAACTGTAACAAAGCCCTTTTGCTCTTTTTCCTTCCAATTGTTGTGGTGTCAACCTTGTAGGTTGTGGATGGCTAGGGGCAGCAACACTTCCATCTTTATGATTGTAAGTGGTAGGCTTCCTTGTTTCCATAATTTTGCTTTCCATTTTTCTTGCCAACCTGAATGCCTTCTCCAATGAATTTGGTTCCCAAAGGTGAACCTCATGTTGGATGTTATCTTTTAAAGTCCCTATCAACACATCAATCCTATGCTCCTTTCAAATATGTTTTACCATTATATTCAATTTTTGGAAGTCCTCAATGTGCTCCATCATTGAACCCTTTTGTTTGGGATTTATCAATTGGCTAAAAAAAGTGTTGCTTTTTGTATCCTCATAATGTGCTATCATTTCATCCGTAAAAATAGCCCAAGTGACATTTTTTTTACGAGAGAAAAGCCATCGATACCATACAAACTGATTTGGTTCCAAATATAAAGTTGAAATGCGTACCTTTTGTGTGTTTTGCACATTATGGAGATTGAAAAATTTCTCCATCTGTAGTATCCATGTTCTGGGATCCTTGCCATCAAACTTCCTCATATCGATCTTTGGAACATGGTGGTTCTTCGATCCAACGTTAGAGTCTATGAAAGCATGATTAACATTTATTTTATTCTCATCATGAGTTTCCTTTACCACCCTTAGCATTTATTTTAGAAACTTTGTCAATCTGTCTTCAAATCTTCCATGCCTTTCTTTAAATCATCCATCTTAGCTTCCATGCCATCCATCTTAGCTTCCACGCCGTCCATCTTAGCTTCCATGTCATTCATATTAGCTTCTACGCCTTTCTTTAAACCATCCATATTAGCTTCCACACCATACATCTTATCTTCTACGTCTTTCTTTAAACCATCTATCTTAGCTTTTGTTACTTTTTGTGCGAGTGAAATTTGTTGCACTTGGACTCGTAATTTTGATATATTATGTTGCATTTATTCCTCTTCTTCATGAATCATGCTAGAGCTTCCAGGTTGCTTACTAGGTGTTTCCATTTTATTTCTTCGAGGCATCAATTACCGATAATAATGCTTCACTATGCCCTTTGAATTCCTTCAAACTAATTTTTCAAACCAAGGTTATGCAAAAATTAAAAAAAACTATGCATCTTTTTTCAATTTGTAGGAGGTTGATAATGAATCTGATGTATCTCTGTAATTTTGGATTTCCAAGGTCTAAAATTTCTTCCTGCAGTAACCCTCTGAGTAATATTTCTAACCCCATAAGTCTAATCAAGATTGGATTCTCCAATGAAGAGTTATTCCAAATCTCCCACGATGACCTGAGTATAGACTGGTTCAGTAGAGAGAACTTGTACGACGTGTTGCGGTCACTGTTTCAACCTTAGGTTCTAAAAATGATGCCCAAAAAACTACATTTTGTCCTCTTTATGTAACTTCTTACTAAAATTCAATCTGATGCTCAGAGCAAAAGTTATGACGATTTTCCCAAGGTCGCTTGTTTGGAATGTAATTCGGGGGTCTGCGAAAACCCTAACTTCCTCAAATTATATCTCCGAAAATATAGTGAGACAAGATCAGAAATTCAGGCCTAAGTTTCAGACTGATTCTATCTCAAATGGGTTTTGTTTTTAGCTTCTGAAACTTTGTAGCAAAAAAGTTATAGCGAAAATGCCATGATGACCTGTTTGGAGCAGTGAAACTCTATAATCCAAAGCTCTGATACCAAATGTTATGAAACCAACTCACAAAAAGATAGAAAAGATAGATCAATGCCTTAGAAATAAGCCTCTTCAAGGGGGAAACCTCCTTTACATTACACAAATGAACAATTCTTAGACGATTCAAATGACAAAACCTCCTTTCTATATATAGGAATCTAAGGGGTCACAATATAACCAAAGCCGACCTAACAATAATAATATAAAGGCACAAAAAAAAACAATAGTGGGATTCTATGGGGCACAATAATAACAATATGGGGACAATAGGGGCACACCATTAACAATAAGGAATACAATGACAATATTAATGGGGGAATCACTAGTATTATAGGGACCTAACAACTACATAGATCAATGATAGACAAATATTAGTGAGACATTTTTGACAATATATATGTATAAATCACTTTGTTACTTTATACAGAGACTGTGCACTGTATATTGCAGGGTTATGAGACCATTTTGTAGTCACTATTGGGAGGATTTTACAGATACAAAGAAGACTTTTGGATTTATTCTTGATACCATTGTATATAGGTTTTATGCTACTAAAGAGGTTTCTATATGTAGAACAATGAATTTTTGGTTGACTTGTTTGTAGAGATCATGATTTTGCAAGGATATATGCCCTAGTGATTCAATGAACAAATATTAGGTGATCAGACTTATTTTGTTCAACTCTTCAAGGGTTGTATGTTGGATTGGTAATAGAATTATTTATGATATCATATTAAGGTGACTTGTTTTGCTAATTTTTGTTGATTTATTGACCTATTGAAGTAATGAAGTAAGAGAGAAGTCTTTGTTGACATATCCATACTTGCATGTTTGATGTTGATTGTGTGAAATATTCATATAGTTTGTATGTAGGGGTAAATAAATGCTCAGATAAGAGGTCTAATGTTTTCATAGGTTGTATGTAGTGCACTATTTGATGGTCTAATGTCTTCAAAGGTTGTATTACGTACATAGACCAGAGGTATTTATGAAAAATCGGAGGTGTTAAACTAATTATGATGATTTCAGGTTCTAGAAGATTATGAACAGAGTTTTATGCAGGGATAAAACCTTGCTTCAGAGATCCTATGGCTAAATGTGCCTAACTCTTCAAGTTTTTTAAGGTGTTTGAAGTGATTGATGTAGGATAGAGGAAAAAGATTTATGTTTTTAATGTTATTAATTTTGTTCATTGTCTTTTATTGAAGTTCTTAGTCCTTTGAAGATTCTTTTCGATTTCTAAGGTTGAGAATTGTCCTTGTATTAGGGTTTGATGCAGATTTGCCACATGTTTATGGGATGTATTATGATCATTTTATGAGGGAACTTGTTTTGTTGACTATGATAATGGTTTATTTGAGTATAGTGTATGTTTTTGCATTTGTTGAGCAAAGAATTTGAAGTTGCTTTGTTATTGTTGAGAATTGAATTTGTTAGTAGTGTTGACAAAATTATTTGGCTTAGCAATTGACAAGTTTCCTTGATATAATGAATGTGATGGATGACTAATATTGATGGTTAATGTGAGTATAGTATATGGTTTGGAATTTGATGAAAAAATAGGTTGACTTGGTTGATGAGAAAAGTGTTTGATTTAGTATTTGAAAGCGTTTGGCTTGGTATTGACAGTGTTGATGAGTGTTGTAATCTAGGGAAAATTATACATGGTTACTAGTAGTAAAGACATCAAGCATTCATATAGAAAATAACATAAGTATAGAGAAATGAAAGAGACACAAGTACTGGAGAACCAATGGAAGCACATTTTATATTATATCTCTTAAAATCTAAATAAAAATCGATACAATGTTACATCGAAAAATATTTATATTATGTTGAGACAATTACAGTTGTTTAATTGTCTGACCAAACTCTAGCTTAACCTGAATTTAGTTAACATATTAACAAGATTGTTAGTTGTCTTTACAATGTACTTTTTCTGATTCGACTGAGCTAGTCAGCTAAGTCGACTAGCCCATCCAACATCTCCCCCACTCTTAAAGCGTTCTTTGTCTTGAAGAAGGGGAGATTTGGAGCGATTAAAAAAAAACATAAGATCG
Source organism: Pinus tabuliformis (assembly GCA_031772625.1). NCBI lineage: Eukaryota > Viridiplantae > Streptophyta > Pinopsida > Pinales > Pinaceae > Pinus > Pinus tabuliformis. Next base: position 679,029,795 of record CM062809.1, on the reverse strand, counting down.
TTATGACTTATAAAATTATTTCTCCGGCTCTTCGAGAGTTGAAAATTTTCCAATATTTTTATACAAAAGAGATTACAATGAAAATAAAGAAGATTTAACGCAGAATTTCTGGTGGTTCTTTGGTAGGTACTTCTAGAGGCTTAGTCAGGGCTTCATGAACTCGTTCTATCAACTGATGTGCTGTTTGGTCCACTTCCACTTGATGAGATTACTACTCTGAGGTTGCGGCACATGGTGAAACACTTGGTTCAAAGAACTAATGGGTAGGCCATGGTGGTTACAGAGGGGACGTATGAACTGGTGGTGGTGGTGGCATTTTTAGGAAAGTAGTTTGATAGATTACTAGTGAAACTATTTGAAGATGCTCATCGAAGATGGACCAATAACAAACTACTAGATTTTCCTAAGCACTTGATTCTTTGAGATCTGCCAGAAATTGAACTCTTTCTTGTAGTGAATTTTCTTCTAATAGCCTTTGGTCGAAAGGCTTTGCTTGTTGGAGCTGGGCCACTTGATTAGGTATCCCCTAAAGAAACTGCAACACATTATTTTCTTTTATTTGTGCTTTATTCCCTTCTCTGATCAACTGACGCTCATCCTGCATAAACTAAGCATAGGTTTCCCTTTCCTTCTCCAAGTTTTTTTCTAATGCCTGCTTTGCTCTTGGATCTACAACTTCCCTTGAGGACAAGTCATAGATAAGAATTTCATGTGTTTTGATGCGACCATGTGTTGATGCTAAATAAGTAGGCCAATTATTCAGGGTAGTGGTTAAATTTTCTCCAATATCAAGTGTGTGCTTTAATGATTGCTTGGCTGCCAAAAATTCATGATGGGCCTTTTTAAGTACTACAATCAATTCTTTGCTTCCCTTTGTTGTTGTCTTTTCCTATAGCTCAGTTACCTCTGTATTAATTTGTTCATTCCTATCTATTATTTGATGCACCAATTGTTGAAAGGCAATGGGATGATCTTCAATTTTAGTTAGCATGTTGATGTTATCTTTTTATGTTGCCCAGTGTTGACAAATAAACCAAATTTATTTTTCTCATTCTTGTCTCTGAATTTATTTATTTATTTTTATTTTTATTTCTTATTTTTATTTATTTATTTTTTATTTTTATTTTTATTTTTATTTTTTTTATTTTATTTTATTTTTTATTTTTATTTTTATTTTTATTTTTATTTTTTATTTTTTATTATTTTTATTATTTTTATCTATTTTATTTTTTATTTTTATTTTATTTTTTATTATTTTTTATTTTTATTTTTTTATTTTATTTTTTATTTTATTTTATTTTATTTATTTTATTTTATTTTAGTTATTTATTTTATTTTTATTTTTATTTTTTAGCCGATGTTTTTCTACTTTTACAGAATTATCTATGACTTCAAAACATTGTTTGTCACTGGCTAGTCTTAGATCATAATACTTACTTGGAATGGTAACAAATTCTTTCTTGACTTGGGTAATTGATGTACTTGTCGATCTTGATTTGGATGAGTACCCGTTAAGGTAGGATGAGTGAGTGGTGGATTAGTTGATGGAAGATCAATCAATTTTGTCTGTTGGTGATTTGTTGGCATAGTCAATGTAGCCTAAGTCTACTCATTTTGGGTTCCAACTATTTCATCCGACAAGGTGTGTAGTGATGAACTTTCTTGTGGATCATGATGATTTGACAAACTTTGGCTTAACTGATGATTCTCTTCAAAAACATGTGTCAAAGAGTGTGGAGTTGTATTCTCAGTTAGATCATTCTCAATAACTTGAGTCTTCTTATATGTACTTATCACCTACTCCGACTGTTGTTGTTCCTGGGAAAAATATCATATTTTCTTGAGTATAAGTGCATTTTTCTTTTGAGTAGATGTGTCAGTTTAATCTCGAGTATATGTACCATTTTGATGAGAACTATGTCCTTTTGAAGCTTGATAAATTCTTTTAATCTTTTTTTGGATATTTTCCATAAATACTTCTTTGGCATTTCCCATTTCATGTAAGATGTCAGCTTCAACAGTTGAGGCTGGATATTTTGTTTTTTATGCTTTTTAATTGCTTTCCCTTTTTCTTTGATAGACTCCAAAACTTCATGAAAAACTCCATTAAACTGGTGTTGTTGTTGTGGGTTCTCCAGATGAATGTATGATAGTACCTCTTCCCACCGAATTCCTTCAAAGGAAGTTGTGGCGGTCTTGGGACTTTGTGACTCTTTTATGCTAGACTTCTACGACGACTCTACTAAAGGAACTGACATATCAACCTTGAAAGGATATATGTATATAATATATATTCCTTTTCTTATTCGAACTTTGTATATGTAACCAAGGTAATGATATCATGAGATGCTTCTAAGACTCCTAGAGAAATGGGATATGTTTTGTTTGACTATCATTGCAATTCATCAAAAATTTGCTCGAAAAAAGGCTAGGAGGGTAGCTTCTGTAGGTCTACCTCTGTAGTATTATTATACTAAATTATTGTAACATCTAGACACAACTAAATATGGGAAAAAGGTGGTAGGGCTTGACATACATGTTTCATAACTATCCATTTGTTGGAAGATGTATTAATATGCAACAACCATATTTTGAGTAACTCATGGGGGCCCAGAGACTGGGGTTTCCTCGACTAGCCATGTGAAAAAATCTTCAAGTTATTCATCAACGACATATTCATTCTAGTTAAGTTAGTCTCCCCAACAGGTGGATTAGACTTCATGGATGAATAAATAAGAAAAGAGGGAAAGCAAATATGTTTACCCAAATGATCTGAAAACTTGAGAGGCACTTAAAACTTATAAACAAGACCTTTTAATCAAGAGATGGGCTTCATAGATTAAGTTACAATACATATGTAAATATGTTCATTTCATCTTAAATTTGTAACTTAAAATGCATATAAAAATACTTAATCCAATCATGAATAAACAAAACATGCAAAGATCAAGGCTGATAATGGAGTTCACCCCTTCCACTAGGCTATGTCTCTGGATTCACCTCCAACTAGTCGAATCGTTTTATTGTCTTTCTGAAATGAGGAAGATGTAAATTTATCTTTACAACAAGGTGGCCAACCTAGATCTGTCTTATACATAAAGGAATTTAAGACATACATATCAACAAAACCTCTGAAAGACCTATGGTGCTCTCCAAATTCTCCTCAAAATGAAGCTTTTCAAAATTTTCTCAAAATATCTCTCTCAGGCTCTCCAAAACTCTCATGCCTCACAAAGTACATTGGAGGGTATTTTATATCTTCCAAGATCACAAAATATCTCCTTAGATCCCGTACTTCAAGGAGAAAATAACTCAATGAATCCCTTAAAAGATGAACCATGAGATATATGTGAAGTAAATATTTCAAATCCTACTATCAAGGACCTTATCCATAACTCTAGGGATGAGAGTAATCCGATAACGCTCTCAACTTTAACATAAATTTAGAAATTGAATTTGAGGAAAATTCTCTCAAGATTTCAATTTCTATTTTACAAATTTAAAAAATTAAATATGAGCAAATTTACATTCAAATTGAAAACACCCTCAACCTAGGCTTCAAATGTGTTTGTCTTCACCATGGTGCTCATTGGGAAATGTGTCTAGATCCTCTTGGATCATACCTCCCCACAAAGAAAGGATTTTGGTCCACCAAAAGCTAAAATAATTGAATTTTATTATGATATCAGGGTATTGATTTTCTGCATAATTAGGTACAATTTGACGAAGAATCTTCTACGCATATAATAGTTGCCCAACTATGGTCTGCAACTTTGCCTTTGTCTGCAATTTCCTGCATTAAACATGTGTTTGCATGATAACTTCCATGATAAGTTGTATCATATACAACTACAAATGTAGCTGGAATAGAAGAAAATCTTCCAATTGATCCCATCTCAAAATCCTACAATTTCCATCCTGTGCTTTCTGGAGGTTCTATGAAGAAGCTTTTGTTCTGGAAGAAAATATGGTCGCTATATATCGTAGACCACCTTTAATTATAGTGTGTCGTCTGTTGTTGCTACGTATTTTATAAATATTCAATAGTCTGTAGATTTAACGAGATCTGGTTAACTTGTGGTTCTTTCAATTGAGCTCCCTTACCTTGAATCATTAAGCCCAACAAAATGGCAACCTGCAGTATAAAATAGATAGTGTGCATCAACATTCATCATGCACCAAGGAATTGTCAAAATAAATAATTATGGGCATGAATTATCCAACCATGGATTGAAACATGAACACTTCAGACACACTCCATGCTCAGTAAAAGTTTGCATGACTGCCCACGACCATCGCTATAAATGAGTGCCATCATGATTACGAATAATAGCTCCTTTGACAATTGCATCTCGATGTCTTGTCATCTCCATAAAATGGTGAATGCAAACTGACGATGAATACTATGATACCCAACACCACTAGAAATTCTGCAAACATCTTCATAATTTAGCTGGAAAAACTGTTGGACTGGCTTGAGGGAGCAATTCTGTGCTCTCGGCGTTCTGTCAATTCCGTGGGCATTTTCATTGTGACCTATTGGTCCAACAATTTTTTTTTTATCATTTAAATGTCAATTCTTGATATGCCAAAACCTCCCTTTTGAAAGCTCGGTGGTCGTTATGTTGCATTGATGCATGTAACCATAGTCATTGATGATCGACTAATGACTTCCACATGTGATCTCCTCATCCAAAATATTCAATAATGACTGCGCTATCATAGAGGCAAGTATACCTTCAAATATTCCTTCTTTTAGATGGCTTGTCTACTGTGAAAATTCAACACTTCTAGATGGATCATAAAAAACCTGACACATAACCAACATGCATACACTGGCACTTATGCCACATATTTTCTTGTATTGCACCCCCAACGCCAATACAAATTTCGTTGAGTGCATTTGAAGAAGAAGCCATAGAATGTTACCACCAGTATAATACGTAACCATTAATCATTTAATTACGTACCTGGAATATAATGATAACCAACTCCATTGGTTGACGTTAACTGTAGCATGGTGATTACAATCCAAATGAGCCCAAAATTGATGCATTTTCTGGGTTAAAATAATCTCCCACATCGTATCTCCATTCCCAATAAATTAATTGTGCCACTATTTGAATTGACATGGATCCAAATTGTGGGATATTACATGGAGCCTGTCATGTGGAACTCGTAACAACTCCGCTATTACATTGCCTATATCATTGCCTTCACTTTCATAGAGGCTTGAAATCCACAATTCAATTCATAATGAAAAAATTCAAAACCCTTGATTAGCTTTGAACCATCACGATTTGCAATACATTAGCTTAATAATTTCGTGATTATGTTGGATTTACATGTACAAACAAATCTGGCAAGATTTCAATTAAGGAGAAACAAAATCCATTGCTTACCGAGCCAACTAAATGAATTCTTTTTTATGTCATCATGCTTAGTTTTTTTGATGGATTTGTTTAGGAATACTAACCACATGTTCTACTTTTGCAGATTCTCCTTTCTCTTGTGGATTACACACGACCTTTCTCCAAGCTTGATAATGTTGTTGTTTCTTTCCGCCTTGGTCCACCATATTTTCCTCCTTATTTTCCCGCAACAAAGGACCTCTTTGTTGTGGTTTAATTTTTCTTGTGCCAATTTTCTTTCCATAAGTCTTAAATGTCAAACATTCTGCAAAATAGTGATTGTATTTTCCAAAAAATGTACAAAATGTCATTTGTTTGGGAGAACCATTATACCTAAAGGAATTTTTAACCAATTCTGTGAAGAACTCCATTCTACTTCTGACCTATTTCCTTTGAACTTAGACTTTGATAAGGATAATTAACTCTTCTTTGGATGTGCATAGTCTTTTGTGGAGATTTGTATACTGCATCATTTTGTAAAATTACCTTTGAGACAAACTGAATATTCAACGATATTCTTGCTTCGACAACTTTGGAGCATTCTCCAATTTCTTCACATGTATATCCCAATCCTGCATTTTGAGGTTGTCTTATCACCTTAATAGGATTGAAGATGCCTTGAACATTATGTCCAAGGCCTCTTCCATCATAACCCATTTTCTTTAATAGTTTCAACCCAATTCCTCGAGTGTGCTTCTCGAAGGAACCAAAAAAAAAATCTTCTTCAGGAGAATTTGAACCAATGCTTCTTACCTCATTTATTGTAGCATTCTGACACCTTGATAGGGCCTCTTTTGAATCTTGTAATTGCAACTCCATCACTTGCAATCTATCTTGAAGCTCTTGCTTCTCATCTTCCAATGCTCTCAACTGTTTCCGCAACTTATTGCTTTCTCTGTCATCAATATACAACTCCTCTACCATTTTCTTCATGACTATTTTTTTTCCAAACATCTTTGAATATTTATAAATATTTACAAAGAAAGGATCAAAAAAAGACTCATTTGATGAAATCTACATTTTGAAACTTATATAATTACCTTCTTACGCAGTTTCCTTCTCCTTGCTTGGATTAAACCTCACAAATATACCCACTAAGCTAGACAATGAACTGCTTTGATAGCAAGTGATCTGAAAACTTGAGAGGCACTTAAAACTTATAAGCAAGACCTTTTAATCACCAGATGGGATTGAAAAATTAAGTTATAATACATATGAAAATATGTTCATTTCATCATAAATTTTTAACTTAAAAATGCATGTAAAAATACTTAATCCAATCATGAATAAACAAAACATGAAAACATCAAGGTTGATAATGGAGTTCACCCCCTCCATTGGGCTATGTCTTTGGATTCGCCTCCAACTAGTCGAATCGATTTATTGTCTTTCTAAAATGAGGAAGATGTACATTTCTCTTTACAACAAGGTGGCCAACCTAGAGCTGTCTTCTACACAAAGGAATTTAAGACTTGTACATATCAACAAAACCTCTGAAAGACCTATGGAGCTCTCCAAGCTCTCCTCAAAATGAAGCTCTCCAAAAGCTTCTCAAAATGTCTCTCTCAAGCTCTCCAAAACTCTCATGCCTCACAAAGTACATTGGAGGGTCTTTTATAACTTTCAAGATTCCAAAATATCTCCTTAGATCCCCTACTCCAAGGAGAAAATAACTCAATGAATCCCTTAAAAGATGACCCATGAGATATATGTGGAGTAAATATCTCAAATCCTACTATCAAGGGCCTTATCCAAAACCCTAGGGATGAGAGTAATCCCATAACACTCTCAACTTCAACATAAATTTAGAAATTGAATTTGAGAAAATCCTCTCAAAATTTCAATTTCTATTTTACAAATTTTAAAAATTAAATATGAGCACATTTACATTCAAATTGAAAACACCCTCAACCTAGGCTTCAAATGAGTTTGTCTTCACGATGGTTCTCATTGGGAAATGTGTCTAGATCCCCTTGGATCATAATTTTTGCATTCCTAATAGTTGGTTTTGATCAGGTCCGCAACATTGTCTACCTAGTTGTACATCTTTTTGGAACTTGCTATCTCATTGATTGCTTCCAACATATTTAATGTATCATTTGATGCCTAACCAACATGTGTAAGACAAAGTGATACTATCATACAAATTCATCTTCTTAGAGGTTCTTGAACTTGACTAATCACCAGGCCTCTTGAATTTTTACTTGAAGACCTGCCAAAGAATCTTGTAAGCCATTTGCTCCAGTCAGTCGTGTGAGGTACCTTTTATCCTTTGTATGGAAAGCCTATAATTAGGTGGATGGCATTCCTAAAAATTTATTGGGGTTGGGAAAGCCATAAATTCCAATTGCAGTATCTACTTATCAAATAATTTGTAGCTTATTCTTTCATACTGTGCATATCAGCCACCAGTGGAGCACCGAGAATGTTGTGAATTATTTCCTTCTATAGAAATTTAGAATAAGAATTCCAATGATTATTTGACTTATCCAATTTTAGGAATGACTCATAGTGATTCTCCCATAATGTCTCATCAAATTTTCCTGTTTAATATGATGCATGCGAACTTTGGATTATGTTTTTCTTGCAAGACCAAATCTCACCTTGGTTCATGGCTACACTGTAATGTCTTCACCCTAAAAAAGAACCTTCCTCTTCACCATTACAAAATCACTCTGAAATTTTGCAATTCTCAAGCAACCTAACAATTCATAGCTAGAAATTATAGGGCTCAGTATATCTGGAATATCATCAAGGTCACAATTAACACAATGATATTTATGGAATAATGTTAGGCATACTTAAGGCTTCATCCATTTTATGGAATTCAAATTAATTGTTCCACCATTCCCATTTTCTTCCTCTTCTGTGAATTGTCTCATCGAGTTATGGTTTGATCCTCCAACGTCACGTTGTTTGTGGAACAATAAATGATTTTGTGATGATTTTTTTTTTATGGTTGGCATACATCTGATGGTCACAAGACTTGTGGAGTGTTGAAATATGGCAACAAGAATATTCCAATTTAATTTGTCCTTGAATTAAATTGTGAATTAAAATCGAATTTAGTCTTAATAGCTACATGGAAATAATTAATTAATTTAATTTAAATTAATTAGTTGGAGAAATTCAAGTTAGAAGTCTTTCTGAAGTCATACAAGAGTTATCCCTTAAATTAAGGAGATAAGATTGAGTTATATTTGAGTTGTAATTAGTTAACTCGGTTTACTGAGTTAAGTCTAGTTAAATTAGTTCCAAACTATTTAAGGAACTAATAGTGAGTTAATAGTCAGTTGATGCATTAATGCACTCAACTAGTGCTACTCCAGTTAATTGAAGATTCCCTCATTAGAAACTCATGCATGTATATTTTGAGAAAGACCCAGTTGAGATTAATGTTCAAGGATAGTGTACTATCAGCTGCATGTGTTTTCTCAAGGAGAAAACTCATGCATCTAGTCAAGGATTTAATCCTTGAGGATTGCGCAGTTTTGAAGAGATTTTTCCACTTGGTAATAGGAGAATCATCCACAAGGAACATCGCAAGGAAATAGGACCTTGGAGGGCAGAGAGGAAGGCTAGAGAGAAGCTAAGATTTCTTGTGAGCATCTATGAGGATTGTACTAAGCGCTGGATAGCTGTGAGAGCTAAGGCTTTGTATAATTCCTATGTATTTCCACCTTGTATGATAATACAGATAGTGGATTTTTTAGCTGAGGCTTTCTCCAAAGTATTTTCATGTGTATTGTGTCGTTGATTCTTATTCTTCTGGTTATATTGTTCAGCTTGATCTTAAGCTTCCACAAATTGATAGTAGAAGTAGGTTATAGTATTCTGCTTTGATTTATATTGCATTATTGGGTTAACCTACAACAAATTTTCTACATGGTATCAGAGCTAGATTTGTAGAAATTTTCTACATGGTATTGGAGCTGTGAACAATATACTGAGAAGAGAATTCAAAGTTTGAAGTTTTGGGTTGCTACTGCAAATCGAATTCATATCATACTTCAAGGTTGGCCAATGGCATTCTATGGCTTGAGACTCGAGTATGCCTTGGAAGGTAGCTCGAATTACATAGCATGGAAAGATAGAATGGAAAATGTATTAGAAGACAAAGGCTTGAAGGAATTCATTGATCAAGAAATCCAAAAGCTAGCTTCAACTAATGCACAAGAGTTGGCTGAGTGGAAGAAGTGTGTGGTGAAGGCGAGACAGATCATCCTTGAGGGATTTCGAGACCATATTGTCTTGAGTCTCCATGGGAACGATACTCCATTTTCAATATGGAAGACAATGAAGGACCTCTACCAGAACAATAGCAACTAGAGGAAATTGGCGCTCAAGGATAAACTTCGAAGAATCAGGAAGGAGAAGGGCGATACTATTTCCACATATCTGAACAAGCTCACCACTTGTAGAGATGAGCTTGAAAGTGTGGTAATAACTACTGCAGATGATGATATGGTGAGCCTTGCTCCCCTTGGCCTTCCAAAGAGTTGGAATAACTACCAGGACTATGTGAATGGAAGGGAGAAACTGCCGGATTGGGAACGACTGTGGTCAGATCTTATGTAGGAGGAGATCAAGAGGAGCACACGAGATGGTTGTTCATCCAAGAATGATGATGAAGAAAATCTGGCCTTAGCAAGTAAGGCAAGGAAAGGGAAGGGGAAGGCTTCCCATTTCAAATTAAATTCTTCTCATGGAGGGAAGAAGGGTGACATGTCTAAAGTAAGCTGCTCTAATTGTCACAAGATGGGACATTATGCGACTAATTTCCCATCAAGGAAGTCCAAGAAGGGATCCTCGGAAGGATCGGAAGGTGAGGCATTAACCTCTCAGTTCGAAATGGGATTTACCCTCATCGCATGCATGGTGTCATCGATGATGGGTTGTGTCTGGTATTTTGATAGTGGAGCCTCATTCCACATGACCGGTGATAAAAATTTATTCAGTGCCTTGGAGGAAAAAGACCTCAAGATGTGCATAGAGATGGGTGACGAAGGAAGGTATAGTGTTTCAAGAGTGGGCACGAATGCTTTTTAGAGGGAGCATGGGGCTCCTCTCACCTTGACAGATGTGATGTATGTGCCTAGACTGAAGAAGAACTTGGTATCGGTCGCGATGTTGGAGGATAAAGGCTACGATGTTGTCTTCAGTAAAGGAAAGGCATTCTTAAGACACATAGACATAGGTCGGACCAAGAGGATAGGGATTCAGGTGAAGAATCTCTTTAAACTAGAGGTAGATGATTGTGCAACATTGAGTACGAAAGAAGAATTGGTGCAAAGCCAAGACATTGGTGAGTTGTGGCACAGGCAGTTGGGCCATTTGCATCATGGGGCTTTAAAGATAATGCAGAAGATATCTACAAGACTTCCCAAAGGTAAACTTGAGCAAGTTGACAGATGCAAAGGTTGTACCTTGGGAAAGTACACCAAGTCTTCCTTTCATGATACAAACAGTCGAGCAGAGGCTATCTTAGAGTGATTTCATACTAATTTGTGTGGACAATTCTCGACGACATCCAAAGTGAAGCAAAGGTATTATGTGATTTTCATTGATGACTATTCTCGTAAATGTTGGATTTATTTCATGCAGAAGAAGGACCAAAATTTCACAAAGTTTTGTGAGTTCAAAGTGTTGGTCCAGAAAGAGTCAGGGAAGAAGATCAAGGCCTTGAGAAGCGACAACGGTGGAGAATATGTCTCTCAAGAGTTCAAGGACATCTATGAAGTAGAAGGAATTAAACGAGAGTTGATGACAACTCATAACCCACAACAGAATGGGGTGGGTGAGAGGAAGAACATAACTATTGTAGGGGCAACGCGAGCAATGCTACATGACCAAGGCCTACAACTTCACTTGTGGGCTCAGTCATGCAACACAGCGGTCTATTTGCAGAATAGAAACCTGCATCGCATACTTGGGATGAAGACGCCAGAGGAGGCTTTCTTCAGTCAGAGACCAGATGTGGGTCACTTCAGGATCTTTGGCTCATCGGTACATTTCCATGTGAAAAAGGATGCACGAAAGAAGCTTGAACCGACAACAGAGTTGGGGATATTTGTGGGGTACATTGATACACCTCACAACTATCGGGTGTACTTGCCTACCAGTTGGAGGACAGTGGTTCACAAAGATCTCAAGTTTCATGAGCAGAAGGCCATGCGAGTTTCCTTTGAGAGGGAGCTCCAACTACAGGCTGTGGAGGAACTATTGGTTCCTAAGGAGGAGGAGCCTCAGAATGATGTGGAGCAGCCACATGCAGAGGTTCTAGGAGTAGAGACATCCACTCAAGAAGAGTCTTCCAGAGATGGATAGAAGTGCACAAGAGAAGCTGACAAATTGTTGGAGGATGTGAGAGAGAATGTGGGAGCACCATCTTCTCAACGCAGACAGAGGAGGTCACCTGAGAGGTACATTGGATACATGGCCCTTGTTGGGGAATGTGTTGAGACCAAGCCATCTTCCTTTAAGGAAGCAGTGCAGTAGCTGATTTGGGTTGATGCTATGGTGGAGAAGTATGACTCCATAGTTCATAACAGTGTTTGGGACATGGTTCTGAGACTGGAGAACAAGTCAATTGTGAGTTCCTGTTGGCTTTACAAGGTAAAGCAAGCTGCTGATGGTAGTGTGGAGAAGCATAAGGCAAGATTTGTTGCCTGTGGCTTTTCACAGGTCGAGGGGATTGACTATGATGAGACTTTTGCTCCTGTTGCAAGGTACTCATCTATCAGATCTATGTTGGCACTATCAGCACAGATGGGTTGGAAGATCCATTAGATGGATGTGAAGACTGCATTCCTCAATGGCTAGATTGAGGAAGAGGTGTACATAGAGTAGCTGGAAGGTTTTGAGACCTTCGATCATGAGTCGCATGTGTGCTGACTTAAGAGAGTGTTGTACAGGCTGAAGCAAGCACCTCGTGCTTGGTACACCAGGATAGAAAACTACTTCACCGGGTTGGGCTTCACAAAGAGTGAAGCGGATGCGAACCTATACCACATCGTGGTGAAAGGTAAGTTGTTGATCATCGTACTGTATGTTGATGATCTCATATTGACTGGTGATGATCAGTTGATCATGTCTTGCAAGGAGGACCTTGCAATAGAATTCGAGAAGAAAGACATGGGTCTCATGCATTACATCCTTGGCATGGAAGTGTGGCAGAAGGATGGGGAGTTGTTTGTGTCTCAGGGCAAGTATGCCAACGAGATACTTAGGAGATTCCACATGGAGAAGTGCAAGCCCATGCAGACTCCTCTAGCAGGTAACTGGAGGAAGGAGGTTGCTACTTCAAGGGAATTGGTGGAGGCTACTGTGTACAGGCATCTTGTGGGTTCATTGATGTACTTAGTGAACGCACGATTATATTTGTGCTATGCGGTGAACCAGCTGAGTCAAGCGATGGTTCAGCCTACTAAGATGTTTTGGAAGGCGACAAAGCATGTATTGAGATACCTCAGAGGCACATATCAGTATGGATTATGGTACAGACAGACAGAGGGAGTGAATCTACTGGGCTTCACTGATGCATATTGGGCAGGGAGTCCATCAGATCAGAAGAGCACATCAAGGAGGGATTTTCAACCTTGGGTCAGCGGCAGTTTCTTGGTACAGCAGGAAACAGAGGTCGGTTGCACTTAGCTCGGCAGAGGCAGAATACATGGCTGCAAGTTAGGTAGCATGTGAGGCCATCTGGATGTGGAAAAACCTAGTTGGTTTGTTTGATCAGAGGATGGATCCAAATGTTATCTATTGTGTTAATCAGAGTTGTATCAAACTCTCTGAGAATCTAGTATTTCATGATAGGTCTAAGCACATCGACATCCGGTATCATCATCTCAGAGACTGTGTAGTGAGGAGGATCATGTTGTTGCAGTATATTTCTACAGAGGAGCAAGATGTTGACATTTTGACAAAGGCATTATCAAAGTGTGAATTCGAGTTCCATAGCGATAGGATCAGGGTGGCAAATAATTCCTTTCTTGTTGAGAGGGAGTGTTGAAATATGGCAACAAGAATATTCCAATTTAATTTGTCCTTGAATTAAATTTTGAATTAAAATCAAATTTAGTCTTAACAACTACTTGGAAATAATTAATTAATTTATTTTAAATTAATTAGTTGGAGAAATTCAAGTTAGAAGTCTTTTTGAAGTCATGCAAGAGTTATCCCTTAGATTAAGGAGATAAGATTGAGTTATATTTGAGTTTTAATTAGTTAACTCAATTTACTGAGTTAAGTCCAGTTAAATTAGTTCCAAACTATTTAAGGAATTAATAGTAAGTTAATAGTAAGTTGATGCATTAATGCACTCAACTAGTGCTACTCCAATTAATTGAAGATTCCCTCATCAGAAACTCATGCATGTCTATTATGAGAAAGACCCAGTTAAGATTAATGTTCAAGGACAGTGTACTATCAGTTGCGTGTGTTTTCTCATGGAGAGAACTCATGCATTCAGTCAAGGATTTAATCCTTGAGGATTGCGCAATTTTGAAGAGAGTTTTCCACTTGGTAACAGGAGAATCATCCACAAGGAACAACACAAGGAAATAAGAGCTTGGAGGGTAGAGAGGAAGTATGGAGAGAAGCGAAGATTGCTTGTGAGCATCTGTGAGGATTGTATTGAGAGGTCTCTAGCTGTGAGAGCTAAGGCTTTGTATAGTTTTTATGTATTTCCACCTTGTATGATGATACAGATAGTGGGGTTTTTAGCTGAGGCTTTCCCCAAAGTATTTTCATGTGTATCATGTCATTGATTCTTCTTCTTCTGGTTATATTGTTCAGATCGATCTTTAAGCTTCTGCAAATTGATAGTAGAAGTAGGTTATATTATTCTTCTTTGATTTATATTGCATTATCGGGTTAACCTACAACAGATTTTCTACATGGAGTAGATAGCGTGTCCTAACTAGATTGATGTGCTTGCTTTTTAAATTTTAAATTTTGTCTTTTGTGAACTGTGTTGTCAAGCTCGCGTGCCCAACATTTATTGAAAACTAATTTTTTGATACTACCTTTTGACACTTGGTTGAAGTATTTATCCTAGCTACCTATCTTGTTGAAATATTCTTTATGATCATGTTCTATCAAGTGGTTCCTTTTTTTTTCAGGTTAGCGTTGAGCTTGCTCTCTTGATTTGTCCGCTGAGTTGGATCATTTATTATAGTAGTCTCTAAATATTTCTCTATGTTCTTACCTTCTTTCATCCTTGGAATGATGTTGATGCATATTTTGTTTAGCTCTTCTATTTAATAGATTACATAGATTTGCTTCTTGTTCCATGCTTCTATCATGTCTATCTACTTGATTTGTGCTTCCTGTCTTTTAACGGGTTCCCAACTAGTATTTTTTGTTACTTCATTTCTAATCTATAACTACTTTTTGTAAAAACTTGCTAAATCTTAATTAGAAGGAAAATTGTTAATTTCAAAATGATTCATTCGGTTAGCTTTCTACATGGTGGTTTTCAAGCCGACTCATGTCCTTGGCACCTCAAAAAGGTTTTCACCAGGAACACACCATTGTTGTTAAGAGACATACTTCTTGAGTCAGGCACCATTAATATGTGACTTGAACAGGGGCCCAACCATGCAATTTCTAGTTTTCCTAGTTTGCCCATCACTCGACCCAGAGAAGTCGTCTGTGAAAGAGTAGCATTTGTGACTTGCAACTTCATTTATGATTTCATCAATGAATGGAGTAGGAAAACATAGTTACGGATGAAACAAGAACTATTACCTCAAAATGGGTACTCGAGCCCAAAACCCCCCAAAAAAAATGAAAAAACAACACAAAAATGAAAATGGTTTATTCTAGAATGATGTTTTTTTTAGGGTAAATTTTCAACATTTTTTTTAAATGGAATTAAAAACAATTTTTTTTTGGAAAATGGATGAAAAGACACCCTTAAAAAAGTTGTTTATTCTGGAATAACAAAAAAAAATCAGGTTACAATTTTGACATTTTCTAGCAAAGGAGTTAAAGAGAAAATATCCGGACTTTGAATAATTGTAAAATTCCAACAATTCTCAGACATGATTATAGGTTTTAACCCCATACAAAAATTATTTGCATACAAATTCTAAAACATATAAAATAAACAATGTGAGAGCATAACACATAAAACACATATACACAGAGATTTTCCCCTGGATCCCAAAACGGGACTACCAACTTGATTTTTCATTATGTTCCTTTCAATGTTACAATACATATTTATACATGACGAAGCATCCAATACCATGGACCGAAAACCATCGCGTCCAAAACCATGGACCAAAAACCATCGTGTCCAAAACAATGTGCTAAAACCATGCACAAAGCCATAGGTAGGTCCGCCCAACCTAATATAGGGTCCAAAAAAATTCCCTTGGGGCGCTGTCCCAGACCCCGTCGAGGGGGGCTAGCCGGCCCCCTCAAACCCCCTATGATCCCCCCACTACGCAATCGGTGCAATGAAGGGGGGGCTCCACCCCCCCTCTAACCCCCGAGTTAACTACGTAGGCTAGTCATGGAAAGAATATAACAAAACCCAACATTCTCCCACTTGTTGTTTTCTTTCGACAGGGGGCCACAGGAGAGCTTACTCATTTATCCAACCCTGCAACGCTGATTGTTTCTCTACACCAAGAGAACTTCTCAGAGCTCATAGATTTTGTCAATGCATCTGTAGTATTCTTCAAAGTGTCCACCTTTACTAGCAACACCTTTTTGTCTTCTATCATATCCCTCACAAAGTGATATTGAACATCAATGTGCTTTGTCTTTGAATGGTAAGTAGGGTTCTTTGCCAAGAAAATTTCACTTTGGCTGTCATAGTTTGTCCTTATAACTCCCTGTACTAACCCCATACTTGAACACAATCTCTGCAACCAAACTGCTTTCTTGGTTGCATAAGTGGCTGCCATGTACTTTGCCTCTGTAATTGATAGTGCCACTACAGATTGTTTCTTACTCATCCAACTGACTGCACCTCCAAATAGGTTAAACACATACCCACTTTTAGATCTTCTTTGATCTAGATCTCCAGCCCAGTCTGCATCAACAAAGCCACGAATGTCCAAAAATCTATCCAATCGTGGTCTTTCTTGGTAGCACAAACCATAATCACTAGTGCCATGCAAATACCTGAAGACCCACTTCAATGATGTCCAATGCTCCTTCCTTGTTTTTGACATAAACTTGCTCAGTACTCCCACTGCATGTGCAATGTGTGGTCTAGTATAGACCATCGCATACATTAGGCTACTAACTGCACTTGCATATGGAACACGGGACATGTTCTCTTCCTCTTCTTGTGTCTTGGAACATTATTCAGCCGGTAACTTTACACCTACAGGAATAGGAACCTTCACCGGTTTACTATCCTGCATATTAAACCTCTATAGTATTGTCTCGACATACTTCCTTGGGTTTAACCAGAGCTTCCTCTTTGCCCGATCTCTTTGAATTTCCATGCCCAAAATATAGTTTGTAGCACCAAGATCTTTCGTGTCGAATTTGGAGGACAATTGGGTCTTAAAATCCTGGATAATTTCTTTGTCATTTCCAACCAGCAACATATCATCCACATATAAGACCAGATGGATAACACGGTCACCAATTAATCTAAAATACACATAGTGATCTGCTTTGCTTCTGGTGAAGCCAGGTCCCCGTATAAATGTATCAAATTTCTGATACCACATCCTTGGTGACTTTTTTAACCCATACAAAGACTTCTTTAACTTGCATACCAATTATTTCTTACCCTTCACCACAAAGCCTTCAGGTTGCTTCATGTAGATCTCCTCTTCCAGATCCCCGTGAAGAAATGTTGTCTTCACATCCATCTGTTTTACCTCAATATCAAAAGCATCAGCAACAGATAAAAGTAATCTAATAGAAGCTACCTTGGCAACAGGAGAAAAAATATCACCAAAATCAATTCTCGGCACCTGGGAATAACCTTTTTCTACCAACCAAGCTTTGTATTTCTCCACCTTTCCTTCTGCATTTGTTTTCTTCTTGAACACCCATTTGCTACCAATGGGTTTCCTTCTAGCCAACAACTCCACCAGATCCCAAGCCTCATTTTTGTGCAAAGATGCCATTTCATCAACCATGGCCTCTTTCCAGAGTTTTCCATCCTCTGAATCTACTGCATCCTTCACATTCTGGGATCATCATCAGTAATAGATAAAGAAAAATTTGAACAGGAAGCAGATGGAACATACCTTTCTGGTTGCCTTGTTTATCGAATTGATCTTCTCACACCCGGATTTTGTGGCTCTTCATCTTCTGATTCCTCTTCTACTGCAGAGTCTGATTCTTCCTCCTTAAGTTCAAACTCTATCTTCTTAGGTTCCTCTAGTTGGACTTCATGTTTAATAACATCTTTCACCTCTCCGAACACCATATCTTAGCTGTACACAACCTTCCTTGTTATTGGGTTCCAAAGCTTATCACCCTTTAAACTATCCTTATACCCAATAAAGATGCACTTTTCAGATTTACTATCCAACTTGGTTCTTTTCTCCTTCGGAACATGTACATATGCATCACATCCAAATACCCTCAGATGTGAAAGAGAGGGTTTCTTACCAATCCATACCTCTTGTGGAGTCTTATCCTCCAACGCTGATGAAGGTGATCTGTTGATCAGGTAACATGCTGTCTCCACTGCCTCTGCCCAAAATTCCTATCCTAACCTGACAACAATGAGCATGCTTCTTGCCCTTTCCATCAATGTCTTGTTCATTCTTTCTACAACTCCATTTTTATCAGGTGTGTATGGAGTAGTCTTCTGCCGTGCTATACCACACTTCTTATAGAATTATTCAAATTCCTTGCTGCAAAACTGTCCATAGTTATTTGATCTCAACACCTTTATCTTTTTCTCTGTCTAGTTTTCCACTAGAGCCTTAAATTCTTTAAACATGTCAAAGACTTTAGATTTCTTCTTAAGGAAATATATCCATATATTCCTGAGAAGTCATCTATAAATGATATATATACACAGACTTACCCAGTGATGGAACCTTCACAGGTCTAAACACATCACTGTGCACAAGCTCTAATATATGTTCTGCCGTCTTACCACCAGAGGGGAAACTCACCCGATTCTGCTTCCCATATACACAATTTTCATAGAAATCAAAATCCAGAGAGCTATTACTCATACCTTCTACCATACCTTTACCATGAAGTATTCGAAGGCCCTTCTCTCCAATATGTCCAAGCCTTTGATGCCACAACATGGTCTTCTCTCTAAAGACCACTATATTTTCTGCTTCACTTTCAGGAACCACAGAACTGTTTCACCCATCAATAACAGTGCTACCTTGCAGCTTGTACAGAGTTCCAATCCAAAATCCCCACATCAATACCAGTGCTCCCCGAACCATCTTGCAAGTGTCATTCTCGAACACTGTTTTTACACCTACATCATCCAGCTTGCTTAGAGAAATCAGATTTCTGACCAATGTAGGAATATGTAGAACACCTAGAAGTGTTCTAACCCTTCCACCTTGCAACTTCAACTTTACTTTTCCGCAACCAACAATTCTAGCTTTCTTGTCATCCCCCAAGAAGACATCAACACCATCATATTTCTCATACTTGCAGAACCACTATCTATGGGGAGTGAAGTGAAAAGATGCACCTGAATCAATCAACCATGCCTCATGATCTACATGTGTACTTGAAGAAGCCAAGTACACATCCCCACCTTCATCTGAGGTGGTTTTCACCTCTACAGAAGGAGCATCATCAGATCCATTTCCTTTGTCAGGAGTGTTGCGTTGTGTTATATTCTTTCCACGACTAGCCCATGTAGTTAACCGAGCGGTTAGAGGGGGAGGAGCCCCCCCTTCATTGTGGCGATTGCGTAGTGGGGGGGTCACAGGGGGTTTGAGGAGTGCAGACAACACCCTGGAAAATTTTGTTTTTGGACCCTATATTAGGTTGGGCGGACCTACCTATGGTTTTGTGCATGATTTTCACACATGGTTTTAGATGCGATGGTTTTCGGTCCATGGTATTGGATGCTTCGACATGTATAAATATGTATAGTAACATCGAAAGGAACATAATGAAAAATCAAGTTGGTAGTCTCGGTTTTGGGATCCAGGGAAAAATCTCTATGTATATGTGTTTTATGTGTTATGCTCTTGCATTTTTTATTTTCCGTGTTTTAGAATTTGCATGCAGGTAATTTCTGTACGGGGTTAAAACATACATTTAGTATCAGAGTTATTTTGGCTTCAAGGGGACACCTTTGTTGCTGAGGGGTTTTGCTCAGGCCTGTGGTAGACCCTGTTCAGTGGGAGATCTGCGGGATCGATTTTGGTGGTGAAAGAAGATGGTGAGAAGTGGAAAGATAGAGATCGAGAAATTTAATGGTTAGAGTTTTGAGTTATGGAAACTCAAGATGGAGGATCTATTGGTGGATAAAGATCAGTGGGTCATGGTAGATCCAGGTACTAAACCAACGGGAGTGTCTAATGAAGAATGGAAGAAGTTGGATCGGAAGGCTAAGAGCACAATACGATTGTGCGTCTCAGATTCAGTATTGCTGAATGTATCAGGGGAAGCTAAGACAAAGGCTTTGTGGGACAAGTTAGGGACTTTGTACCAATATAAGTCTTTGGTGAATAAACTATTCCTACGGAAAAATTTGTATAACCTGAGGATGAAAGATGGAGACTCGGTGACAGAACATCTAAACACATTTAATATTGTGCTAAGTCAGTTATTGTCTGTTGATATTAAAACTTCAGATGAAGATAAGTGCATCTGTTTGTTGTGTTCTCTACCAGATTCGTGGGATAGTCTGGTTATTGCAATAGGTAGTAATGAAAATGCCTTGCAGTTTGATGAAATAACCTCATCCTTGCTAATGGAGGAGATGAGACAGAAAAATATGGAGAGACAGAATGGTGATGCCTTGTCTGTACGAGGATGGTCCCAGAACAGAAACAAAAATAAGTCATCGAGTGGGAGAGCTAAATCTCTAAGAAAACCTATAAAGGTGGTGTGCTAGAAATGCAGAAAGGAAGGGCACTACAAAAGGGATTGTAAATCTAAAGCTCCTGACAAAGGAAAGGGATCTGATGATGCTCCTTCTGCAAAGGCGAAAACCACCTTAGATGAAGGTGGGGATGTGTACTTGGATTCTTCAAGTACACATGTAGATCATGAGGCATGGTTGATTGACTCAGGTGCATCCTTTCACTTCACTCCCCATAGAGAGTGGTTTTGCGAGTATGAGAAATATGATGGTGGTGATGTCTTCTTGGGGGATGACTGGAAGACTAGAATCGTTGGTCATGGAAAAGTAAAGTTGAAGTTGCAAGGTGGAAGGGTTAGAACACTTCCGGGTTTTCTGCATATTCCTGCATTGGCCATAAATCTAATTCCCATAAGAAAGCTAGATGATGTAGGTGTAAAAACAATGTTTGAGAAAGATACCTGCAAAATGGTTCGGGGAGCATTGGTATTGATGTTGGGAGTTTGGATTGGAACTCTATACAAGTTGCAAGGTAGCACTGTTATTGATGGGTGCAACAGTTCTGTGGTTCCTGAAAGTGGAGCAAAAAATCTAGTGGTCTCTGGAGAGAAGACTATGTTGTGGCATCAAAGGCTTGGACATATTGGAGAGAAGGGCCTTCAAATAATTCATGGTAAAGGTATGGTAAAAGGTGTGAGTAATAGCTCTGTGGATTTTGATTTCTATGAAAATTGTGTATATGGGAAGTAAATCGGGTGAGTTTTCCCTCTGGTGGTAAGAGGGCGAAACATATATTAGAACTTGTGCACAATGATGTGTTTGGACCTGTGAATGTTCCATCACTGGGTAAGTCTGTGTACTATGTATCATTTATAGATGAATTCTCAAGGAATACATGGATATATTTCCTTAAGAAGAAATCTGAAGTCTTTGACAGGTTTAAAAAATTTAAGGCTCTGGAGGAAAACCAGACAGAGAAGAAGATAAAGGTGTCGAGGACAGATAATGGTGGAGAGTTTTGCAACAAGGAATTTGAAGAATTCTATAAGAAGTGTGGTATCGCAAGGAAGAAGACTACTCCATACACATCTGAGAAAAATGGAGTTGCAGAAAGAATGAACAAAACATTAATGGAAAGGGCAAGAAGCATGCTCAGTGGCGCCGAGTTAGGATAGGAATTATGGGTAGAGGGAGTGGAGACAACATGTTACCTGGTCAACAGATCACCTTTATCAACATTGGAGGATAAGACTCCACAAGAGGTATGGACTGGTAAGAAACCCTCTCTTTCACATTTGAGGGTATTTGGATGTGATGCATATGTACATGTTCCAAAGGAGAAAAGAACCAAGTTGGATAGTAAATCTGAAAAGTGCATCTTTATTTTGTATAAGGATGGTTTAAAGGGTTATAAGATTTGGAACCCAGTAACAAGGAAGGTTGTGTACAACTGAGATGTAGTGTTCAGAGAGGTGAAAGATGTTATTAAACATGAAGTCCAACCAAAGGAACCTAAGAAGATAGAGTTTGAGCTTAAGGAGGAAGAATCAGACTCTACAGCAGAGGAGGAATTAGAAGATGAAGAGCCAACCTTCGGGTGTGAGAAGATCAGTTCGAGAAAGAAGGTAGTCAGAAAGGTATAGTCCATCTTCTTTCTGTTCAAATTTTTCTTTATCTGTTACTGATGATGATCCCAGAACTGTGAAAGAAACAATAGATTCATAGGATGGAAAGCTCTGGAAAGAGGCCATGGTTGATAAAATGGAATATTTGCACAAAAATGAGGCTTGGGATCTGGTGGAGTTGCCGGTTGGAAGGAAACCGATTGGAAGCAAATGCGTGTTGAAAAAGAAGACAAATGCAGAAGGAAAGGTGGAAAAATACAAAGCTCGGTTGGTAGCAAAAGGTTATTCCCAGGTGCCGGGAATTGATTTTGGTGATATTTTTTCTCCTGTTGCCAGGGTAGCTTCTATTAGATTACTTTTATCTATTGTCGTTGCTTTTGAATTTGAGGTAGAAAAGATGGATGTGAAGACAACAGTTCTTCGTGGGGATCTAGAAGAGGAGATCTACATGAAGCAACCTGAAGGTTTTGAGGTGAAGGATGTGGTATCAAAAAATTTGATAGATTTATACGGGGACTTGGCTTCACTAGAAGCAAAGCAGATCACTATGTATTTTAAATTAATTGGTGACCATGTTATTTATCTGGTCTTGTATGTGGATGATATGTTGCTGGTTGGAAATGACAAAGAAATTATCTAGGATTTGAAGACCCAATTGTCCTCCAAATTCGACATGAAATATCTTGGTGCTGCAAACTATATTTTGGGCATGGAAATTAAAAGAGATCGGGAAAAGATGAAGCTCTGGTTAAAGTATAGGAAGTATGTCAAGACAATATTGTAGAGGTTTAATATGTAGGATAGTAAACCAGTGAAGGTTCCTATTCCTATAGGTGTGAGGTTATCTCCTGAACAGTTTCCCAAGACACAAGAAGAGGAAGAGGACATGTCTCATGTTCCATATGTAAGTGTAGTTGGCAGCCTAATGTATGCAATGATCTGTACTAGACCACACATTGCACATGCAATGGGAGTATTTATCAGGTTTATGTCAAAACCAGGGAAGGAGCACTATACAATAGTGAAGCGGGTTTTCAGGTATTTGCGTGGCACTAGTGATTATGGTTTGTGCTACCAAGGAAGACAAGATTGGACAGAGTGTTGGATATTCGTGGCTTTGTTGATGCAGACTGGGCTGGAGCTCTGAATAAGAGAAAATCTACAAATGGGTATGTGTTTAACCTATTTGGAGGTGTAGTCAGTGGGATGAATAAGAAACAATTTGTAGTGGCACTATCAACTACAGAGGCAGAATACATGGTAGCCACTCATGCAAGCAAGGAAGCATATTGGTTGCAGAGATTATGTTCAAGTATGGGGTTAGTATAGGGAGCTATAAGGATAGACAGTGGCATCCAAAGTGCAATTTTCTTGCCAAAGAACCCTGCATATCATTCAAAGACAGAGCACAATGATGTTCAGTATCACTTTGTGAGGGATATGATAGAAGACAAAAAGGTGTTGCTGGTAAAGGTGGACACTTTGAAGAATACTGCAAATGCATTGACAAAATCTATGAGCTCTGAGAAGTTCTCCTGGTGTAGAGAAATAATGGGCATTGTAGGGCTAGATAAATGGCTAAGCTCTCTTGTGGCCCCCTATGGAAATAAAACAAGAAGTGGGAGAATGTTCGGTTGTGTTATATTCTTTCCATGACTAGCCCATGTAGTTAACCGGGGGGTTGGAGGGGGGACAGAGCCCCCCCCCTTCGTTATGTCGATTGAGTAGCAGGGGGTCACAGGGGGTTTGAGGGGTGTGGGTAGCCCCCCACTATGGGGTCTAGGGCAGCGCCCCAGAAAATTTTGTTTTTGGACCCTATATTAGGTTGGGCGGACCTACCTATGGTTTTGTGCATGATTTTTGCACATGGTTTTGGATGCGATGGTTTTTCATCCATGGTTTTGGACGCGATGGTTTTCGGTCCATGGTATTGGATGCTTCGACATGTATAAATATGTATTGTAACATTGAAAGGAACATAATGAAAAATCAAGCTGGTAGTCCCGGTTTTGGGATCCAAGGGAAAATCTCTATGTATATGTGTTTTATGTGTTACGCTCTCGCATTATTTATTTTATGTGTTTTCGAATTCATGTGCAGGTAATTTCTGTACGGGGTTAAAACCTACAAAGAGCTTTAGATTTACAGTCCCTTTTATAGTTCCCTTCCTTTCCGCATTTCCAGCACACCACCTTTACAGGTTTTCTTGGAGATTTAAATCTCCCTCGAGATTTAGAGCTCCCACTCGATGACTTATTTTTGTTTCTATTCTGGGACCGTCCTCGTACAGACAAGGAATCACCATTCTGGCTCTCCATATTTTTCGTCTCATCTCCTCCGTCAGCAAGGATGAGACTATTTCATCAAACTGCAAGGCAGTTGCATTGTTACCTATTGCAATAGCCATACTATCCCACGAATTTGGTAGAGAACACAACAAACTGATGCACTTATCTTCATCTAAAATTTTAATATTAACAGATAATCATTGACTTACCACAATATTAAATGCATTCAGATGCTTTGTCACCTAGTCTCCAACTTTCATCCTCAGGTTATACAAATTTTTCCATAGGAACAATTTATTCACTAGAGACTTAGATTGGTACAAAGTCCCTAATTTGTCCCACAAAGCCTCAGTCATAGCTTCCCCTGATACATTCAACAATACTGAATCTGAGACACACAATCGTATTGTGATCTTTGCCTTCCGATCCAACTTCTTCCATTTTTCATCGAACACTCTCGTTGGTTTAGTACCTGGATCTACCACGATCCACTGATCTTTATCCACCAACAGATCCTCCATCTTGAGTTTCCACAACTCAACTCTGACCATTAAATTTCTCGATCTCTATCTTTCCACTGCTTGCCATCTTCTTTCACCACCAAAATCGATCCCACAGATCTCCGACTCAACAGGGTCTACCATAGGCCCGAGCGAAAACCCTCAGCAACAAAGGTGTCCCCTTTAAGCCAAAACACCTTTGATACCAAATGTAGGTTTTAACCCCATATAGAAATTACTTGCATAAGAATTCTAAAACATAGAAAATAAACAATACGAGAGCATAACACATATATATAGAGATTTTCCCTTGGATCCCAAAACCGGGAGTACTAGCTTGATTTTTCATTATATTCCTTTCAACGTTACAATACATATTTATACATGCCGAAGCATCCAATACCATGGACCGAAAACCATCACGTCCAAAACCATGTGTGAAAACCATGCACAAAATCATAGGTAGGTCCACCCAACCTAATATAGGGTCCAAAAAATTCCCCGGGGTGTTGCCCCGAACCCCGTAGAAGGGGGCTACTTGACCCCCTCAAACCCCCTGTGACCCCCCCGCTACGCAATCAGTGCAACGAAGGGGGGGCTCCGCCTCCCCTCTAACCCCCCAGTTAACTATGTAGGCTAGTCATGGAAACAATATAACGCAACCCAACAATGATGTTAAAGATAAAATATCATGTCTCAAATCCTGATAATTCCAACTATTTCCATCCATGTTGTTAAAGATAAAATATCTTGACTCTAAAAAGCCTTGAAATTGTAATTGTTTTCGACCATAGCATTAAAGATAAAATATCGTGACTTAAGAAAACATTAAAGTCTTGACAATTTTTCAACCATGTAGTTAAAACTAAAGATTATGACTACAAAAAAATCTAAAGTTTTAAAAACATTTCAAGCATGACATTATGAAAAAAGTTTATGACAAAAAACTTTAAAAATGAACACTGAAGGGTAATTTATTTTTTTAAATGCAATATATATAGTGATTTTAAAATCTTAGCCTAAGACAACTCGATACATTGCAACAAAAAATTATAAATCAACCATCAAATTGACACGCGGTGTAGGTGAACTCGAGCCATTGTAATAAAAATTTAAAGACCAACCATGAAATTGATACATTGTGGGGGTAGACTGGATTCATTATAACAAAAATTTTAAAATCAATTCTCAAATTGCGCATAATGTAATCAGATTGTTAGACGAGCATCGAGACAGACCCTATAGAAAAAATGAAAATAAGAACCAAAATAAAAAAGTAAATGTTTAAAGAAATATAAATGAAAAATACAAATGATAAATGAAAAATACAAAACGAAAACAAAAATTCAGATATTGAAAAAAAAACAATAAAAAAAAGAACACAAAAAAATAATACAAAAGAATTTGTTTTTTTTTAATATTGTTAAAAAGAAAAAACAATGAAAGAAAAAACACAAAAAATAAATAAAAAGAAAGCAAATTTTAAATATTGAAAAAAAATAAAAACAATAAAAAAGAACACAAAAAATAATAAAAAAGAAAACAAAAATTCAAATATTGAAAAAAAAAAAAAAAAAAAAAACACAAAAAATAATACAAAAGAATTCTTTTTTTAAATGTTGTAAAAAATTAAAAACAGTGAAAAAAAACATAAAAAATAATACAAAAACACCAAGAATTCAAATATAGAAAAAAAATACAATAAAAAACACACACACATATAATAACAAGAAATAAACCATAAAAAAAGCTTAAAACATGACAAAAAAAATTCAACTATAAAAAAAAGACAAAAAGACCATAAAAAATGTAAAAAATAACATAAAATTAACTTATAATTATAGAAATTTAGAAAAAAATTTTAAAAATAAAAAATAAAAAAAATCATAAAGTAAGTAAAAAAATTAAAAAATAAACATAATTTAACAAAAAAAATTAAATTAACAAAAGAAAAATAAAAACAATTTTTTTTAAAATATATATATATATATATATATATTTTAAACAAGAGTATTTTTTTTTGAGATAATTTTTATTTTGTTTATTTTTTATTTTTTTAAATCCGCACTTCATCTGCAACCCGTCGTTTCTCGCCTGCACCTTCTTCCAACTGTCGACGGTAACGGTCGGTCTATCATTCCAAGATTTAGCATGGAGGGTATGGAGCTGGACGTCATGGATTACTCGCTAGATCCTTACCCGGAGCAGGCTATCTTTTATAACCCAAACCCTAGATCGGTTCCCGTTTCCTCTGCACCATCCAGCTCGAATTTGGTGCTGGCTGTCTCCCTCCCCGGGCTTACGGTCTCCACCCTACACATTGGGACCCTCTCCATTGACTCACCCACTCTAGACTGCCCGCCGCTGCCTCCTAGTACCCTAAATCTTCTGGCTACCTATTCGTCCCCTCTCTTCGACCCTATGCCCCCTACTGACCACTGTTATTCTAAGAATCCTTCATCTCGCCCGGGAACCGACCTTGATGCGGCCGCTGAGACACAGAAGACCTCTAACCACCCCAGACGCTATGAGATAACTCAAGACAAAACTCCTCCTTCTGGCTGTTTTGACACCCCGGTAATCCGAGCTAGGTCGGTGGAACCACACCCAGAAGCAAATAGCCCCTCGGATCCGTTACAGGATCACCCTACTACACCACGTACAGGGAAGAGGAAAGCAAGGTGCGTCAAGGCATCTGACAAGGATTACACCATTATGTTTGGCGAAGGACTCACCATGGGTGAAGTTGCCGACAAAGCAGGGAAAGTCCTGGTGGGCAAGGTTTGTGGAAGAACCTACACGGCGGAGCGATTGGGGTTGTAGGTTAAAGAGATCTAGGGACATATTTTCATACACCTCCCAGATGTTTAGATATTGCCTCGAGGGTGGTTTGCACTTCATTTTGCCCTTGAAGAATACACAAACCTGGCTCTTGCATGATTTGGGCATATCGAAACGGCTCTGGTAATGCTCAAAAGATGGAGCCCTCTCTTCAATCCGAAAAGAGACCAGATAGGAGCTGGACCCCTATGGGTACGGCTACCAGGGTTACCACTCCAGTACTGGTCTGAAGAAGTGTTTGTGAGGATTGGGAATACCCTTGGCACCTTCTTGGATTACGACAAATCCATAGTGTAGTCCAAAAATTGAACCCTAGCTTGCATTCTGGTGCATTTGGACACTCGGGAGGGTTTGGAAGAAAAAATTACCCTACAATGGCGTAATTTCATTAGGGTTCAAATCCTTGATTACGAGGGCGTGCCATTTAGATGCTGACGGTGCCACAAGGTCGGGCATCTGTATAAGGAATGTCCTTTGGTCTCGAAACCCCCGGAAGCAGCTATGGGAAAGGAGGCAGGCACTAGTAAGGAAACCCCTGACATCCCCAGGAAGAATCCATCTGCAGTACCTGCACCATCTCGGAAGGCGACCCCATCCCAACTAGTCTAGCAATCTACAGGCAATTCTTCGTGTCCCCCATCTCCACCTCTGACTCGAGCTAGGGCAGCAGTGGAAGTGGCTCGAACATCGGGTACTCCTCTCCCCTCTTCCCCTGTTCTATCTTATGCTTATGCATTTTCTGCACAACATCTGCATAATGCATCAGTTCAGGATCGTTCCACCCCCCCATCAACTCCTTGCCTCCTACCCCCCCATCACCTGGTTTACTCCACCACTTCCCCTACCATTCAACTGGAGGCCACGTCTTCCCCATCATCACTTCCCCCAGCTCCCCCACATCCATATAACCTATGAACATGCCCTCCCTCTAGGGGTTCACATCCAACTCTCTCTGGTCTTGGCCTGTTCCTCCCCTCTTCGACTATCAAATCCCTTCGTGGGCGCAAATCTTACCTTTCACATGCAATTCTCCAGGCTGGTGCTGAGGTGGTTTCGGGAAGGCAAACTTCATTAGATTAGGTTCTTAGAGCGAAGAATACCCATGACATGGTTCCCCCATGAAATGCCTATCTTTCAATTGCAGGGGTATGGCTAGCTCGCCCAAAAAGCTAGCCCTATGCAGGCTATTTACTGCTGAGCTTGTAGAAATTATCCTTCTTCAAGAAACCCTCGGTGAAGCCCAAAACATCATTCAGATTCTACAAAATTTAAGCCTAGGATGGGAATTCCTTGCTCTAGATGCTGTTGGACGATCAGGTGGATTGGCCTTGGGATACAATCCCCGAACCATAAACCTAAAGTCGACTTGGGGAGGAAAGGGGTTCATTGGTATTGAATTTTTTTTCTGCTAAGCTGGGTATGGATCTTCATGTTATGAATGTTTATGGGCCGTGTCAAGGACAGGAGGCTTTCTGGAATCAACTCCTAAATCTCTCTCTTACCTCACTAGACAATCTTATCTTGGGCGGGGACCTAAATTTTTCCATTGGATATAGTGAGTCTTGGGGATCATCGACACAGATTGACCCACTCTCCGATATCATGGAAAACCTTATTGATCAAGCTCACCTCACAGATATACCTATGAATAGACCCTTGCCAACATGGAGGAACAGAAGAGTTGGTGAGGCAGCCCTCGCTAGAAGACTGGACCATTTCATCCTTAAAAATCTAATGATACAATGATTATCTCATTATAGGCAGTGGGTTGGAACTGGAGGCATCTCTGACCACTTTCCTATCTACCTTGAAATATATGGTCCTCCTATTAAGCCCAAAGCCCCATTTAAATTCAATTCATCTTGGCTTTTGGATCCCTCCTAAATAAATCTGGTTTCAGACTACTGGATGCAAAACCTTCGCTCCCAAGGACACACTTGGGTTGAAGAATTTTTTCAAAACCTTCTGCATCTCAAGAAGCTCACTATCAAGTCGGCAAAGGAAAAACTCCAAAGGGATACCCATACCCTCACCTCTGTTGAATCATCCTTGGCGCACCTTATGGATGACCACAGCAAGGGTTTCTTAAGTGTTGAAGCCAAGTCAAATCTGATTGAGCTAGAAAATCAAAGAGCTTGAATTCTGAAGGAAAGAGAGGAAACCTGGAGACTCAAGAGCCGTGCAATCTGGCTCAAAGCAGGGGATGAGAACACAAGGTACTTCCAAAACTTTGCCAAGGGAAGAAAACCCTCCAACACCATATGGAAAATTCCCACATCGGATGGAAGTATTGCAAAAACTTTCAATCAATTATCTCAGTTGGGTATCTCACACTTCAAACATCTCTACAAGGAGCCACCTGTCTCAAACCTAGTTGATATCATTCAAGTAGTAGGGCACTTCCCAAGCTTTGTTGATCCGGAAGTGGTAGCTGAGCTAACCTCTCCCGTCACCAGAGATGAACTTGAAGGGACTTTAAAATGGTTTCAAAAAGATAAAATCCCTGGTCCAGATGGTTGGCCCATTGAATTCTACTTAGCCTTTTTTGACCTCATTGGGAATGATCTACTCAATGTAGTTGAAGAGTGCATGGCCTCTGGAAAGATGTATGAGGCTATCAATGCCACCTTCATTGCTGTTATACCAAAATCTGACTCACCTGCATCCTTCAATGATTTCCGTCCCATCTCTCTTTGCAATACCCTATACAAAATCATTGCAAATCGACACCACCCTATACTCTCCCATAACATTTCTCCTGAGCAATTTGCCTTTCTCCAAAATAGACAGATCCATGAGGCCATAGGCATAGCCCAGGAAGCCATTCACTCTATCAAATCTAGAAATCTAAAAAGCATTATCCTTAAGATAGGTCTTGCTAAGGCTTTTGATCGTGTTAGCTGGCTCCTCATTAAGATGATCCGGATCCACTTAGGTTTCCCTCTGGCTTTCACAAACTGGATTATTTGCTGCATAACTTTGACATCCTTCAGTGCACTTATTAATGGCTCTGCATCCCATTTCTTTCATGCCAAACATGGACTTTGGCAAGGATGCCCGCTGTCTCCCCTTCTGTTTCTAATAGTGATGGAAGGTCTCAGTAGGCTCATTGGCACCATAAAAAGGCAAGGCAGACTCAAAGGATTGAAAATGAATGAACTCTTCCATCTCACACATCTCCTCTTCATTGATGATGTTATGATCTTCCTGGATGGCAGCATCAGGGATTCTACCTCCTTCCATGACATACTTATTCTCTTTGAAAAAGCCACTAGTATGGCTACAAATCAGACCAAATCTACTATTACTCTGTCTCACACCACCCCTCAGGAGGATAGAGCAACCCTCCAGTTTTTTCATTATCAATTGCATAATCTCTCGGATGGTATGAAATACTTGGGTTTTAGGATCAAACCCCATAGTTACCGGATTGCTGACTGGATCTGGTTAGTGATTAAAATCGAGAAGAGATTGAAAATTTGGAATCATAGGTTTCTATCAAGAGCTGGGCGCCTTGTCCTAATAAAATCAGTACTGGAAGCCACTCCTGTATATTGGATGTCACTCACTTGGATCCCTCGGGGAATACTCGAATGCATCCAACAGATATGTTGTCGATATCTATGGAATGGAAAAATGGAAGGAAGTACTTTTGCTTGGGTAAGCTAGAAGAAAATTGCAATGCCAAAAAAATGGGGGGCGGGTGGGGGTTAAAATACCTGTCTGTTTTTGCCTAAGTTCTTGTAGCCAAGATGAGTTGGTCCCTTCTCACTTCACAGAATCTATGGACAACTGTGTCATACCAAAAATACATTTGGCCTCAGCAAATATTGGATTGGGTACGTTTACAAGACTGGCTTCGTGTGGGCATTTCCATAGTATGGAAAACAATCCTACAAACGATACCTTTCATCAGATCAGGCTTGGCATGGCGCATTAAAAATGGAGCATCTATTGGCATTGGTATTGATCCATGGATAGGAGGGGGAAATAGATATCAATTTCCACCTGATCTCATTCAATACCTTCATCACAAAAATATCACGATGATTGCACATATTGCTGATCATGAGCACAACACTATTTTTAGACAGAATTGGAGGACAACACCTGAAATGGACATTCCTGTATAGTGGCATCAGTCTTGGGACTCATATCTATCGGCTTTTTCTAAAGCTCATGTGAATCTAAATCATGACCCAAATGTACTAGTATGGATTCCAGCTGATCATGGGAAATACACCCCAAAACTGGGCTACAACCATATTGTCTTGGACCGCAAGTCTACACTTACTAAAGCATGGTGGCAACAGATCTGGAAAATGAAAACTCCTCCCTGGGCATGCCTCTTCACGTGGAGTGTCTTATGTAACAAAAATCCTATAGGTGATGCCCTTATGCACAAATCTATTCACGGCCCAATCTGGTGCATTGTCTGCAAACAAGACTCTGAAACCAATGAGCACCTGTTTTTGCTTTGTCCGACTATCATTCAATTCTGGAAAGCTACAACACAAAATCTCTCTATACAGAATGCATGGTAAGCCTCTTCTATTCTCCAAGCATGGAACAATTGGACTATAGCACACCAGGGAGGAAAGGGAATACAATGAAGATGCTGACAGACTTTCCAAGGAGGGCTTGCTACTACCTCGAAGCTTGTGGATAATATATGAACAAATGGGAGTAGATTTCTACCAATACCACCACAGGCCATATATAGACCAGGATTACCATAGGGTGGAAAGGCCCTAACTATATATATATTTTTTGTTGTTTTATCATAGTTTAATCCAAAACATGTATATATTTATTTTCTGCTGCTATATAGACAAATAGTCTGAATATGTACAGGAAATGGCTTGACCATTCATATTTTGACATAGCTTGATTCAAAATGATCATGGATCAACAGTTCTCACATATTCGTCAGGCATCTACTACATGTAATTTTTCCACTTAATGAAAGATTACGATTTTTCCATTGGAAAAAAAACATTAAAAAAAAAATTTATATTGAATTAAAAAGAAGAACAATTAAAAAAAAATTAAAACAAAACAATTAAAAAAAAATCAAAATAAAACAATAAATAACTAAAAAATTTTAAAAAATAAAAAAAAGTAGAAAAAAAAATTAAAAAAAAACTTACCACAAAAAAAAAAATAAAAAAATAAAAAAATATTTCGTGCACCCCTGAGCAAGGTTGGCCGCAAGGGTGGGCATGGAGGTGGGGTGCATGCAGCTGCCTCCCCTCCCGCGCCCGCGGCTAACCCTTCCCGGGGGTTGGTAGGGTGATTCTGTGTAGCCGCCTCCCTGCCCGCACCCATAACCAACCCCAATGCAGGAATTACTGAAAAGGACGGAAGTGTTCGTTTGGACTGAGGAATGTCAAGCAACATTGAATAAATTGAAAGAGAAACTGGTAAGCACCCTGATCCTTGTCTATCCAGATTGGAACAAAATGTTTCATGCACATATTGATGCATTAGGGATCATGCTAGGAGCAGTCTTAGCGCAACCAAGGGAAAGAAATATGGATCACTCGGTGTATTATGCCAGCAGAAAGTTGTCAACTGCAGAAAGGAACTATATGAAAATAGAGAGGGAGGCCTTGGCCATGGTCTATTCTCTACAACAGTTCAGGCATTACTTGTTGGGAGCATTGTTCATGTTTTTCACAGACCATTATGCACTCAAGTACTTAGAAAACGAACTAGTATTAGAAGGTAGCATATGTCGATGGTTATTTGTTAACTCCCTATAATACTAGTGATTCCCCCATTACTATTGTCATTGTATCTCTTATTGTTATTGTTGTGCCCCTATTGTCCCCATATTGTTATTATTGTGCCCCATAGAATCCCACTATCGTTATTTTTGTGCCTTTATATTATTATTGTTAGGTCGGCTTGGTTATATTGTGTCCCCTTAGACTCCTATATATAGAAAGGAGGTTTTGTCATTTGAATCATCCAAGAATTGTTCATTTGTGTAATGTAAAGGAGGTTTCCCCCTCGAAGAGGCTGAATTCTAAGGCATTGATCTATCATTTCTATCCTTTTGTGAGCTGGTTTCATGACATTTGGTATCAGAGCTTTGGATTCTAGGATTTCACTGCTCCAAACAGGTCATCGTGGAATTTTCGCTATGACCTTTTTTTGCAACATCTCAAAAGAGAAAAAAAAACCTGTTTGAGAAGAAATCACACTAAACCTTAGGTCCAAATTTCAGATCTTGTCTTGCTATATTTTCAAAGATATGATCTGAGGAATTTAGAGTTTTTGCAAGCTCTAGAATTTCATCTAAAATAGATCATCGTGGAATGTTTGCTATAACTCTTTCGCTACAAAGTTTCAGAAGCTAAAAAAAATACCCATTTGAGACGAAATCAGTCTGAACCGTGGCTCCAAATTTCAAATCCTGTCTCACTACATTTTCAGAGATATAATCTAAGGAAGTTAGGGTTTTTGCAAACCCCGAAATTACATTCCAAATAGGCCATCTTGGGAAAATCATCATAACTTTCTCTCTGAGCATCAGATTGAATTTTAGTAAGAAGTTGTAGAAAGAGAACAAACTGCAGTTTTTTGGGTACCATTTTTAGAACCTAATATTGAAACAGTGACCAGTGGCATGTCGTACAAGTTTGCTCTACTGAACAAGTCTATACTCAGGTCATCGTGGGAGATTTGTCATAACTCTTCATTGGAGAATCCAATCCAGATCAGACTTGCGGAGTTAGAAATATTACTCAGAGGGTTACCGCAGGAAGAAATTTCAGACCTTGGAGATCCAAAATTACATAAATACATCAGATTCAATATTAAGTTCCTACAAAGTGAAAAAAGGTGTGTAGTTTTTTTTCAATTTTTTCATAAGCTTGGTTTGAAAAATTAGTTTGAAGGAATTCAAATGGCATAGTGAAAAATTATTATCGATAATTGATGCCCCGAAGAAAGAAAATGGAAACATCTAGTAAGAAACCTGAAAACTCTAGCATGACTCATGAAGAAGAGGAAGAAATGCAACATGATATATCAAAATTACAGGACCAAGTACAACAAATGTCACTCACACAAAAAGTAATAGAAGCTAAGATGGATGATTTAAAGAAAGATGTAGAAGCTAAGATGGATGGTTTAAAGAAAGGCGTGGAAGCTAAGATGGATGGTTTAAAGAAAGGCATAGAAGCTAAGATGAATGACGTGGAAGCTAAGATGGACGTCGTGGAATCTAATATGGATGGCATGGAAACTAAGATGGATGATTTGAAGCTAGGCATGGAAGATTTGAAGATAGATTTGACAAAGTTTCTACAAGAAATGCTTACTAATTACGAAAGGGTAGCAAAGGAAACTCATGATGAGAACAAAATAAATGTTAATCATGATTTCATAGACTCTAACATTGGATCGAAGAACCACTATGTTCCAAAGATCTATATGAAGAAGTTTGATGGCAAGGATCCTGTAACATGGATACTACAAATGGAGCAATTTTTTGATCTCCATAATGTGCAAAACACACAAAAGGTACACATCGCAACTTTATATTTGGAACAAAATCAGTTTGTATGGTATCAATGGCTTTGCTCTTGTAAAAAAATTGTCACTTGGGCTATTTTTACAGATGAAATGATAGCACATTATGAGGATACAAAAAGAAACACTTTTTTTAGTCAATTGATAAATCTCAAACAAAAGGGTTCAATGATGGAGAAAATTGAGGACTTCCAAAAATTGAATATAAGGGTAAAAGATATTCCAGAGGAGCATAGGATTGATTTGTTCATAGGGAATTTAAAAGATAACATCGAACATGAGGTTCGCCTTTGGGAACCAGATTCATTGGAGAAGGCATTCAGGTTGCCAAGAAAAATGGAAAGAAAAATTATGGCAACAAGGAAGCCTACCACTCACAATCATAAAGATGGAAGTGTATTTGCCCCTAGCCATCCACAACCTACAAGGTTGACACCACAACAATTGGAAGGAAAAAGAGCAAAAGGGCTTTGTTACAGTTGTGATAGAAAATACACTAAAGGTCATAAGTGTGCCAAGAAGAAATTATTTTACATAGATTGTGAAGAGGAGGAAGAAAAGGAACTAGAAACGTCAAAAGAAGAGGATATACACCAGGAACAAACCCTAGAAAAAAGAAGAAATGAATTGACCATATCTTGTAATGCATTGGCTGGAATTACCACTCCTCAAACTATCAAGATAGAAGGGTATATCAAGAAGAAAAAGGTAATAGTGTTGATTGATTCGGGAAGTACCCATAATTTTATTCATTGTAAGATAGCCAAGGAATTGAATTGTTTCCTATATCCAACACCAGGGTGTCAAGTGATGGTATCAAGTGGAGGAACCATAAATTGCTCAGGAAAGTGCCATAATATCAAGCTATCCATGCGAGAATATGTATTGAATAGCCCAATACTGTCCATTCGAATGGGTGGTGCTGATGTTGTACTAGGAGTCCAATGGCTACAATAGCTTTTAATTTTCAAGAACTTTTCATGAAATTCTCTTCAGAAGAAAGGAAGTTGAATTAAGGGGTATCGCAAGAAAACTGGGAAAAATAATCAGCTATAACGGAATGAAAAAGATTCTAAAGAAAGAACAACGAGGCATAATTGCACAATTATGTTCACTAGAGGTTCCCACATCAATGTCATCCATTCCCCAGATCTCCAAAAAGTCTTGGACAATCATTCCAAGGTATTTGAGACTCCCCAAGGCCTCCCACCTATTCATGATCATGCTATCAATTTGATTCCAGGAAGTGTTCCTCCAACATCGGGCCTTACCAATATCCCTATGTCCAAAAGAGTGAAATTGAATGTATGGTTGTAGAAATGCTAGAGGCTGGTATAATTCAACCTAGTCAAAGTTCTTTCTCTACTCCAGTAGTATTGGTTCACAAGAAGGATGGATCATGGCACATGTGTCTAGATTATATGGAGCTCAACAAGCTCACTATTAAAGATGAATTTCCCATGCTTGTCATTGATGAATTATTGGATGAATTGCATGGATCAATTTGCTTCACCAAGTTGGGTCTTCGTTCAGGATATCATCAAATCAGGATGAAGATAGAAGACATTCCAAAAATAACATTTAGAACTCATGAGGGTCATTATGAATTTTTGGTCATGCCTTTTGGCCTTACTAATGCACCTTCTACATTTCAAGGTTTGATGAATTCCATTTTCAAACCCTTCCTTAGAAAATTTGTGTTAGTATTTTTTGATGATATACTAATCTACAACAAGTCTTGGAAGGATCATGCCCACATGTTGACATGGTGCTCAAACTATTGGAGGAGAAACAATTATATGCAAAAATCTCCAAATATTTCTTTGGAGTACAAGAGGTGGAATATCTGGGTCATATTGTATCTCATGAAGATGTCAAGGTAGACCTTAGCAAAATTAAAACCATTAAGGAATGGAAAATCCCCACATCCATAAAGCATCTACGAGGATTTCTCAGGTTGACAGGGTATTATCACAAGTTGGTTAAGAATTATGGGAGAATAGCAGCACTTGTAACAACATTATTGAAGAAAGATGCATTCTCATGGAATCCAGAAGCAACGAAGGCCTTTGAACATATTAAAGAGGAAATGTGCCAAGCACCAGTCTTAGCTACACCAGACTTCACAAAAACCTTTGTTGTGGAATGTGATGCCTCAGGAAATGGAATTGGTGCTATTTTAATGCAAGAAGAAAGACCCATTGCTTTCGAAAGTCGTCCAATCAAAGAAAAGTATTTACACAAAGCTATTTATGAGAAGGAAATTTTGGCAATACTACATGCACTTAAGAAATGACGACCCTACCTAATGGGAAGACACTTCAAGGTAAAAACAGATCATGATAGTGTTAAATACTTTTTAGATCTAATATTATCTTCAGATGAGCAGCAAAAATGGGTCACAAAGATGTTGGGCTATGACTTTGAAATCATCTACAAAAAAAGGGAAGCAAAATGTTGTGGCAGATGCACTCTCAAGAAAGCATGAGGATGTGGAAGCATTTCTTTGTGCCATTTCTATTATCCAACCAGATTGGATAAACGAGGCAAGGGATGAATGGAAGAATGACGAGTAAGTGTGGGCACTCATTCAAAATATAGAAGAAAATCCCAGTACATCTGATACATTTAGTTGGAAAAGTGATTCTTTATGGTACAAGGATCGGTTATACCTATGTAAGAATTCCCAACTCAAACAAAAAATTGTTAGGGAATTGCACACCTCTCCATTAGGAGGGCACTCAGGATTTATAAAAACCTACCACAGGGTTAAGAAGGATTTTTTTTGGGATGGCCTTAAATTGGATATTCAAAAGTTTGTGGCGGAATGTTTGGTTTGCCAAGAAAATAAAGTTGAAACAATTAATGACCCCAGGACTATTACAACCTTTATCCATTCCAAGCCAATGTTGGGAGGAGGCTTCAATGGATTTTATCACAGTTTTACCCAAGTTCGAAGGAAAGAGTGTTCTCATGGTGGTAGTTGATAGACTTACCAAGTATGCACACTTTTGTGCATTATCTCATCCATTTAAAGCGAGTACAGTTTTTACTGCATTTATGGAAACAATTCAAAAGCTACATGGAAACCCAAAGATTATTGTAAGCGACAAAGATCCCATTTTCACTGGAAATATTTGGACATAATAATTTTCTTGTCTTGGGACTCAGTTAGCTCATAGCTCATCTTATCATCCTCAATTTGATTGGCAAACTGAGATAGTAAATAAATGTTTGGAAGGATATCTTCGTTGCTTTGTATCTGATAAACAGACACAATGGGTCAAATGGTTGCCTCTGGTTGAATGGTGGTATAACACTTCCTTCCATACTGCAACAAAAATGACCCCATTTATGACACTTTATGGATATCATCCACCATCCATCACATCATATTTAAGAGAAAATTATAAGGTTCAAGTAGTGGAAGATCACATCGAGCATCAACAACAAGTTCTCCAACACTTAAAGGATAACCTCACCTTGGCGCAGAATAGAATGAAATAGTAGGCATATCAACATCGTAGCGAAATAAGTTTTGATGTAGGTGATTGGGTATTCCTACGGCTACAACCATATAAACAAATGTCCCTGAGGCAAGCTAAGAAGGATAATAAATTATCACCAAAGTATTATGGTCCGTACAAGGTGTTACAAAAGATAGGTACTATGGCCTAAAATTGGAGCTTCCTGCAGCTTCCCGAGTGCACCTAGTTTTCCATGTTTCATGCTTAAATAAGGTTATAGGTGACAAGATTCCAGTTCAAACAATATTGCCAGAACTTGATGAGGAAGGAAAAATCATATTGGAACTTGAAGCAGTCAAAGAAACAAGAAATCGACAGCTACGAAATCGATCAATTTCAGAGTATCTCATCAAGTGGAAGAACTTACCCATTGAAGATTCCACATGGGAGGATGAGAATTTTATACAGAAGCACCCAGAACTACTCAAGCATTGAGGACAACACTTTTTTGAAGGAGAGGGGCATGTTAGGTCCCTATAATACTAGTGATTCCCCCATTACTATTGTCATTGTATCCCTTATTGTTATTGTTGTGCCCCTATTGTTATTATTGTGCCCCATACAATCCCACTATTGTTATTTTTGTGCCTTTATATTATTATTGTTAGGTCTGCTTGGTTATATTGTGTCCCCTCAGACTCCTATATATAGAAAGGAGGTTTTGTCATTTGAATCACCCAAGAATTGTTCATTTGTGTAATGTAAAGGAGGTTTCCCCCTCGAAGAGGTTGAATTCTAAGGCGTTGATCTATCTTTTCTATCTTTTTGTGAGTTGGTTTCATAACATTATTACTATTCCAAGAATTCACTTTCGAGGTGGTTATAAAACCCGACAGATTGAATGTCAGGCCAGATCATTTGTCACGACTGGAAACTAGAGAGAATGAAGGAGCACTAGATGATCAGTTACTCGATGCCTACTTATTCAGAATAGAGGCAGTCCTAGATCACTTAGAAGAGATTGTTGCGCTATTGACAACAGGGCAATGCCTAGAAGGGTATACACCAACACAGAGGCAGAACTTAATAGTAAGGGCATCAGATTACCAACTAATCGTAGGACACCTCTATAAGATGGGCCTGGACCAAGTACTGAGATGCTGCATACTTCAGCATGAAAGAGAAGATGTGTTATGGGAATGTCACGCAGGTGTCACAGGAGGCCGTGTGGGAGGAAAATCCATCGCAAGGAAGATACTGCATGTAGGACTATGGTGGCCAACCCTTCACAAAGATTCTAAGGAATATGCTAAGAATTGTGATGTTTGTCAAAGGGTTGGGAAACCTTCTCAATGAGATGAACTGCCTTTAAATCCCGTTCATACAATGAAAATCTTCGAGAAGTGGGCAATAGATTTCATTAGACCCATTACACCACCAGCAAGGCATTCATGTGCAAGATACA
This sequence comes from Pinus tabuliformis, assembly GCA_031772625.1. Classification (NCBI taxonomy): domain Eukaryota; kingdom Viridiplantae; phylum Streptophyta; class Pinopsida; order Pinales; family Pinaceae; genus Pinus; species Pinus tabuliformis. Next base: position 678,989,652 of record CM062809.1, on the reverse strand, counting down.
TAATAAATGCTACGGAATACTTCACCAAATGGGCAGAAGCAACACCCATCAGAGACTGTACAACTAACACTGCTGCAAGGTTTATTTTCGAGAACATAATCTCATGATTTGGATGCCCGAAGAGCTTGACAAGTGACCAAGAAACACATTTTATAAATGAAACCATAGAGGCTCTTCTAAATAATTTCATGATTTAGCATAATAAAAGTAGTCCATCTCATCCATAGGCCAACGGGACTGTTAGAGCATTCGACAAGATATTGGAAAAGGGTATCACAAATATTATATCAGCGAACAAGGATGACTAGGATGAAAGAGTAGCAACAACTCTATGGGCTTACAAAACAATGATGAAGAGATTTCACAAACAAACACTGTTTCAGATAGTATACGGGAAGGAAGCAGTGGTGCCAGCAGAATTCATAATACCAAGCATGTTCATATCTGAAGCAACGAGAATGATGGACAATGTAGCATTAAGAGAAAGACTAAGCCAACTAATGGAACTTGATGAATCTAGATTCTTAAACGAGTTTCATCAGTCAGTGGAGAAAAGAAGGAAAAAAACTTGGCATGACAGGCATATCAAGAATAGGAAATTCAAAGTTGGGGATCACGTATTACTATACGACAGCAAGTTTCAAAAAATTCCCAAGTAAACTACAGATGCACTGGCTAGGCCCATTCATAGTTGCGGAAATCAGAGATTCTGGAGTAGTAAGATTGGCGCAAGTAGACAGAGTCATGCTGCAAGGATGGGTAAACAACACATGCCTAAACCCCTTCCACAGGTCATCAAACACAAACTCAAGATAGAGGAGGGTCTCAGAAACGATCCTGCTAGTAGATATGAAGTAATAAAATTTTACCAGTCATATTAACTAGTTAGTTCAAGTCATGTTTTTTTACATATTTTTCGCAAAAATAAGTAAAATTGTCAATAAGGTTGCGGTGACATTTTCATCACACCGCAACCCATTTGTGGTCGGGGGAGGGGGAGAAGTAGAGTTATCAGTCACTCATAGTCATATTCTTTCGCAACCCTTAAGTTACAAGTAGGCATAAACTTTTTCATTATTTATGATCACACGCTGCATCCGTCCTTTCCATCGTACCAATAGTCATTTCCATAATAAGTAACCAATAATGCAAATGTCAAGTGGGATCCTATTGACGGTGCTATACCCACCAACATGTCAAGGGGATTTCCCTGGTAAGAATTCCCAACTAGACCTGAGAGCGTTTGGTGTAGGAGTCCTAGCAGTGGGTCGTAAGGTAATGCCTTGACCGCGATTTCGCACAGAGGTGAGTAAGATAACTCTGTCAGTAGCAAGGGTGTGACTGATGCAGTGAGTCAAGGAAGGTGTATGAGAGGTTCTAACACTTTGAAGGGAGAAGAAGGTGAAGGTGAGTTCCAGGGTGAAAGGGTCAGTGCCAACTCAGCTAGGAACACACAACACAAAGGACATGGTCAGCTTTTGGTGGAGCAGTCCACTCGGATGCGGTAGTCACATATACAAGGTAATATAACACGAACAACACTCATGGATCAGTCCGAGATGAGTGTGACGGTTGTTATAGCAAGGTTCATGTGAAAGGTCTGTCTGATGTTCGGCGGAGCAGTCGACATGGACATGACAACATTAACAACAAGATTCATATAATTTCATAAAAATCAGTTCATACACAAGTACATAAGTTAAACAATATATATCATTAAGGAAATCGGAGCAGTCCAACTACAATAACAACATATGCATGAAAATGTGTTGGCTCTTATTATATAAAGAAGTGTAAGTCACAATCATAAAATACACCATGTAAACCTGCTAGCCCCAACAGTGGAATGTTACAACCACATCTGCCTGCTCCCTTGACCAACCGTGACTGAGGGTAAAAGGAATTTTATTTAATTTTTTTATTTTTTTCAATTAAATTAATTTTATTTATTATTTTTTTCTAATTTTTTTTTTATAAATTTTGTTTTTTAATTTTTTTTGTTTTAAATTTTTATTTTTAAAATTTTTTTGAACTTTTTTATTTTTATTTTTTATTTTTAATTGTTTGGTTTTGATTTGTTTTTATGTTTTTTAATTTAAATATTTTTATTTTTTTAATTATATTTTTAATTTTGTGTATTTTTAATTTTTAATTTTTTTGTTTTATTTTAATTTTATAATGTTTATGATATAGTTTTTTTAAAATTTAAAATTTAACTTTTTATAATATTTTTATAATTATTATTATGTGGTTGTATTTTTTTATTTTTTATTTTATTATTATTATTTTTTATTATTTCTATTTTTTTAACTTAAAAAGATCCTTATGGATGCATTTCTTTTTTTAATATATATTTTTTCCCCTGGAAAAATCGTAATCTTTCATTATACTTTGAAAAATTACATATTGTAGATGCATCATAGATGCATATGCTATAGTCTGTTAGCCTGTTGGCTGAGCAAAATAGATAACAACAAAATAGATAATAGATATATCAGCATAGATAATCAGTTCATCACGCAGGATGATCATTTAGGTTCTGTTGTTTTATATACATATTGCCACGCAGGGCCAATTTATACTTTCCGTCAAAATGTAATCAAATAAACTGTACAATTTTTATTAGTTTTTCAGTTATTGGCTGTCCGCCCTGTGGTATTGAGGGTCTATATATGGCCGATGATAATATTGAAAAGCATTAGGCCCTCTCTGCTCATGGATCATCCACTCTCCTCGGGGTAATGTCGTGGCCGCCTTGGATAGTTCGTCGGCACAGCTGTTGTGTTCCCTGTAAATATGAGTACAAGTAATATCATTAAAATGTACCTTCATGATATTTATTTCATCCAGTATATTGCTGAGTGTGTGAGTGTGGCATGCAGATGTAGCATTAAACCAGTCTATGATGATCTTTGAATCGCCGAAAATATGTATGATCATGCAGTTATGACCCAATGAGAAATGCATGAGGTGACGAAGTGTAATGAGCTCAGCATAGTTGTTTGAGCCAGTCCCCAAACCCATTTTGACTTTATAATAGTGCTGTTCATTTATGTATAGTATAAATCCGCCCCTGCAACCCTGCTGTTGGGCTGCGCCATCAAAGAAAGCCCATGGGGTATTCTTATCTATGCGAGGTGGTTCGTGGGGCCTTCTGGCTCGAGGTTTAGGTGGTTCCGGTGCATTATTGTAAGCTGTTATTATCTGTGCATATATGTGCGGCCAGCTTGCATTTTTGTCATCAAATATGATACGATTCCGCGTCAACCATAGTTGCCAGCTTATAATAAGAGGGAGTATCTGTAATTTGGATCCCTTGTTTCGGTGGTACCAATCTTCCCAGGCTCTGTTCAAGTCGTCACCCTCCCAGGAGCCTGTGAAGTGAATCACAGTTGATATGTTTTGCCATAGATCCTTCAGGGCAGTGCACTTCAGAAAGAGATGTATTGTCGATTCAACGTCGCTTTTGCATAGTGAACACCAGGTAGGCCCGTGTATGGCACGTCCCATAAGATTCTCTCCGGTGGGGACTTTGTTTTCTAATATGCACCAGAAGAATAATTTGGCCTGGGGTGGCGCTGAGAGTTTCCAAATGGTCTTCCACCAGAAAGTAATCAGGTCTGGAACTTTGTGGGAATTCAGCACTTGGTAGCCCCCCTTTGGAGTATAAATACCATTGTCAGATTGGTGCCAAATGATTTGATCCGGCCCCTCTTTTATCCTAATGTGAGATTCGTGGAGAGTTGTGATATATTCAGACCATTTGCTTTTTTTAATATATATATATATATATATATATATATATATATATTTTTTTTTTTTTTAATTTGATGTTTTTTTTGAAATATTTTATTTTTTGTTTAATTTTTACATTTTTATGGTTGTTTTTTTTTATATATTTTTTATTATTTGAGTGTTTTTTGGTCAATATTTTTATTTTTATTTTATTTTATTTTTAATTTTTTTTTATGAACATGAAATTCACGAACATTTAAAAAAAATATTGACACTTAATACATTAGAAAATTTAAAGTGTAAAAAATAAGCTCTCTAAACAAAAAGGGTTGATGCTGCATTAAGTCTTTTCAAAATCAAGATGAAAATACTAACATTTAAAAAAGGTTTTCATACTTGCTACATAAAAAAAATTTAAAGTATCAAAAATCAACCCTCTAAAAAAAAGGGTTGATGCTGCATCAACACTTTTCAAAATCAGCATGAAAATCAATAACATCAAAAAAAAATGTTCAGAATTGATACATAAGAAAATTTAAAGTGCCAAAAATATGCTAAAAAAAAGTTTATTCTGTCATCACCACTTTTCAAAATCGAGTGATTTTTTGCTACCTTAAAAAAATGGGTACCAGTTCATTTTCTCATTTGATCGGTAACTATGTTGGAAATGGATCAAGCACTGTTAATTTATTCAACCACGGTAATTGATGCATATGCATAGTTTAGTTGGTTCATGCTTTTTGGGTTGCATGACCATGGGACTTTCCCATTCTGATGTGGCAATTGGGTAAATGATGCCAATAGAAAGAATCCCCTCTATCTCCTTTTGAATAATGGGTTTGTAATTGAGAGCAAGTTTGTAAGGTCATTTGTTAATTTAATTTTCTCTACGAATGAGGTTGATTGTCACCTCCCCCATTTCTTTTACATGTCACTTTAAGTATTTATAGTCACAGGTGAATGCATATTGATATTCTTTGAGTAAGTTGACAAATTACACTATCTGTTTATCTGAACAATTGTCACCAAGTTGAGAAATCTTTGGTCGGTGTTGACGGTGTTGGACCTGCCAACATTCAGGGTATCACCCCGGTATGAAGTCCCAACTAGACCCCACACCATTTGGTGTGGGAGTCACATCCGGTATGATGGCCTAGTTGCCATTATCTTAAAGATTTTACTCAAATCTTGCTTGTCAATACAGGAGAGTGGTCTGCTTTGTCTTCGAGAAGTGAGGTTCGCGTTCCTGATGATTGTAAGTGTTACTTGTGTCAATGGTTCTTTCACTATAGATGGAGAGGGCGAGAGTGAGTCCCAAGTCGGTTGGGAGTAAGTCACAACTCTGCTAGGAACACACAACACAACAAGACGTGTGCAACTCCTGGAGGAACAGTCCACATGGATGCAGCAGTCACAACACACAACGAAAGATAACACGTACAACAGTCAGCATATGAGTCCGTGTGAGTGCAACGATTGTTATAGCAAGTTTTATGTGAAAGGTCTATTTGATGTCCGGGAAGGTAGCCACCATGGGCGAGACAATCTTAACAACATATACAACACATTTTCATTAATAGATTATGTATTACAACACATGAAATAGTTCAAGTGTGAAACACAAGTTAAAGCAACATGCATCACAAGTGTTTAATATTAGTCTTACAACAAGTACAATACATGTGTGAATACATGCTGGCCTGTTAGTAGGCTTCTAAATTAAGAAAAAATTCCAAGACACATTGTTACACCATATATCATTGACCTCGTGAGCGGGGCATTGGAGCCACTATTTACTCCTCAAAGAAAAGATTACAGACTCTCTTAGCTATGTGGGAGGAGCTAAGGTGAAAAGTCCTTTGCATGTAAAAATGAGGGGGTATTTATAGCCAAGGGTGAAACTGACCCTTGTGGCTGTTCGACTACCCTCATAACTGTTTGACTTACAAGTCTCTTCCACTTTATATGACTCTTTGTACAACAAGTGGGTCTCTTGGACTTCCATGTTATATTACATTGATAAGAAATATGGCCCACAATAGAGATGTGGACGACATGACTCATGACATGATAGTGCTGGTACATTCGTGCTGCTACTGGTGTGCATGTCGAGTTGTAGTGCTGTTGGGTGATGAATGTCCTCATGGTGTGTCAAAGCTTCACCTCTGCATGGAAAAGTGCATGGAGTCTTCGATGGTCATTGGCTCACTTGATGTTTCTTTTGCATGTTTCTCTTTGCTTATATGTTGGAAGACTTGACAGGTTCGTTTGTTCGCGAAAGGTGCGTGTTCATCTGTTCGTCCATCTGTGAGAAAATCTTGCATGTTTTCTCGTTTGTCCATTTGGGAACACACCTTTTCATAACCATCCATTCACGAGCACATCTCTTTACATGCATCGTTTGTTCGTCCGTTGGTGAACATATCCTTTTGCATGTGCTCCCTTCATTCATCCCATCCGTTGTCGCACCATGTTTGTTTGTGTACCTGTTCCTATAGCCACTCATGATGAGATGACATCAAACCCAAAAACCTCCTAGTCTACCATGATACATGATCATTTCGGATGAAGGTGACCGGGAGAGGCAACAAGGTTGCGAGGCGGGATGGAGGCTCTAGACATCGCTGATGAAAACTGCTCAAGAGTCACTGGGTGATGGAGATGGGAAATCTGGATCGACACTGACTGTCGACGAGGTTTGGTCCTGTTGGAGGACAAAACTTCACAATTTTTTAGGGAAACAGTCCAGGCTGTAGGAAGGTTGGGCTGGAAAAATCTGTGTAGTTTCCGAAACGAGCGGGCAACAGGGCTTGGCAGTAGAAACTGTGCAATTTTTTGGAGGAACAAGCCAGGCTACAGGGAGGCTTGGCAGACAAAAATTTGTGCAATTTTTTTGAGGGACTGGCCGGGAGCTTGGCAACCAAAACTGTGCAATTCCTGGAGGGAAATGGCAGCTGACTACTGGGTTAATGGCAGCAAAAACTGTGCAATTCCTGGAGGGAATCGACATTCTGCTGCCAGGAGATGCTGGCGGGAAAGACTGCGGTGAGGCTGGGGATGGCTTGCTAATCACCTCTGTGCAGTTTCTAAGCTGAGCGGACTGTTGGGTAGCAGAGAGCTTTCTCTTGAAAACTGTGCAATTTTCTGGGTGAGAAACCGGTCGACTATTGGGAGGGCTGGATGGAAAATTTGTGTAATTTTCTAAGGGAGATAAGGACGGGCACTCCTGTCAATCCTCCCATCAAGCGACTGCAGATGACATGTGTGTGCCGAGCTTCTCACAGACCAGTATTAGGCTAGGGGTTCTGCTACCGGAACTTGGTGGTGTTCTAAAAGACCATTATGTGAAGACGACACCACTGCTTCAGATACTACGTGCAACATAGGCTCAGATGATGGCACGGGGTAATTTTTTTATTTATTCTGAGAGCGGTTCAAGTTTCTAAAATCAATGCATAAGAGAATTTCCCTGGATTTCTTACATGCAGAACTTAAATTAGAAACCCATGTATGATGACGAACTTTGTAAGTAATCCAATCATCCAAAATCTTAGTCAATTTTTTCTATATAAGGAGTTCAAATGACATATGTATTTTACCTGGCCTTTGTTGTAATGGCTTGGATCCTCCTTTACCTGGAATCCCATGTTGGATTATTCGCGTGTAGTGTGTACTCAGGTCATCAATTTCCCATGTGGACACATCCCAATACTATTTGATGAAGCGATCAATGACCTACCACTGCTATGGTGTGTAGTTTGTACCGAGACGGACTATCTTTGGATCGTGATTAGTTCCTAGGTTCCTCTATTCGTTTGTAATGGTGGACCTGTGGGTTTTGCCGTTTCTTTGCCCTTGAAAAAAGTTCTGCAAATCATAGAGCTTGTTGATGGAATCCACACCATTGGGGGTGGGGTTGCCTTTCTTACCCTCAACTGCAGTTTTCAGGGGCTTCTCGAGCTTACCTTCATCAGTTGTTATGTCCTTGAAAGCATCAACACAGTTTGCAGGGTGTAGTATCACTTTGAGTGCGACCATGTTTAGGCTGATGGTCCTTTGTAAGCCCAACACGAGTGCTTCATACTCAGTGACGTTGTTCGTGCACTCAAACTTCAAGCATCTTGAAATAATGCATTTATGTTGTTTTCGAAAATTAATATATACTCGATCCTTGAGCCATCATGTGTCTTTGATTCATCAAAATCCATGGCACACAGCTTGTCTGTACACGAACCATTTGACATGCTAGTACTGCTGCTACTACTGTTGCTACTGCTACTGCTACTGTTGGTACAATGCACTGTACATGTTTCATTACCATCAGTTGGGCAAGGAAGGAGTCCTAACTGCGTGTCTAGTGGGGTTGGAGTTGGCCATACAGGATAAAACACCAATGTTGTTTCTAGGAGGCAGTTGCCAAACATGAGTTCTGTGAAGGCCAACAGTTCATTCTCACTGTTAAGGGGGGTAACGTTGTGCTTCATATAACTCTCGGACAATACCCGGATTTGGTTGCATTTTCCCTTGTACAGAAGCCACATGTGGGACCAGTTTGTAGCAAAATATCCATCCAGCTTGCTAGACCAGTCTCTGCTGAGTAGTAGACCGTATGCTTCCGGTATGTCCACAACAACTATGTTGATGCATTGGTGGACTCGACTTTCATGAGATAGTCGGATGATCACGTCTCACAGTTCACCAATGGCTGGTACTGATGTTTGATAAAGTTGGATGATTTGCACAGATGTCTCGCTCCATTATGAATTGATCTTCTTCATGATGGAGAGTGGCATGACGTTGGCAGCCGACTAGAATCAACCAAGCAGTTGTGAAAATTGTAGTTACAAATTTCAAAGGATAACAAGAATGGAGGGCAACATGAGTTTTCTTCTTTCATCTGGAGCATGTTGAGCACAATAGAAAGTGATCCAGGAGGTGTGCTTTCTCCCTTGCTGGTAGAGGTTGTGCTGTCCGTTGCTGTCTGTCCCAATGTGCACAGCAGAATGTCTCACTAACTCTGGATCTTAGCTAACTTGAAAAAATTGATGTTTGCTCGATTTTTCTTGATGTCATCAATAATGTTGTAATCCAGAGGTCGTAAATTCACTGAGGTGTCCGGGGTAGAACAAATGGTCGTGTTGTCCGGTGGAGTGTTTTGCAGCTAGCTTCTCATGGATGTAATCTTGTCTACCATTGTCTTCCTGGACTTATTTTGTGTTTTACGCTTTGGGGTAGCCAGTGGATCGACCTTCCTCATTAGCAGTCTCATCTTTTCTTGTGCTTCCCCAAGTGTAAGGGGAGCCCCTTTACTCCTGAGATTATATTGGTTATTTTTCTTTTGGGGCTACTTCTCGGTCTTTGTCTTCGACACTGCTTGCGAGCACTGATACACATTCACCACATGCCTAGAACTTGATGGTTCATCAAGTGCAACCTCTTCGTCATCATTAATGTCTTCCGACTACTCCTGCATACTGTTTCTCGCATCAAGTGTATGACTGCATACAGATCTTGCGACTTGCTTCCAGTCCAAACAAGAGTTCTCGAGGTGATGTTCTTCGTGGAATTAACATAACTTGGGATCTGCGCACTGTTCGACTTAGAACACAGATTTCTACGTAATTTTTGGAGCAAACCAATTGCTGCCTAATGAGCTAGTTGCCTACCTCTACTTGGGCGGATGGCTGCTTGAAGATGTGTCCGTTTTTCGTTGTTTGAGCTCAGACACTTCCGTAGTCAAGTTCTTGATGAGGTGAGTGAGGGTTTCAATATCAGTTGCTTCCTTGTCTCTACCCTTGCTCTCCATCGCTTGGGACTTCCTGCTCGCATCTTTGGAGTCATTTGATGGTTCATCGTCCTTGATGACTCCAATTGTGCGCAGGTATTTTTAAACAACAATAACCTCTTCACAGCTTTCCAAGAGTGTTGGTTTCGCAGCTCGGTTGATGAACTACGCAATTCTGGTCGGTAGTGTGGATATGTAGTAATCAACAGTGATGGAGTCATGAGGTTTAGTGTCCATTGCAAACTTGTTCAATATTCATGTAAACCTGTGATTGAAGTCTTTTACTTTTTCTTTCCCCTCCATCTTTAGGCTTCCCAATTATTTGAGTAACATGGTTGGGGTCTTGTCATCAACAAAATTTTCAAGGAACATGCATTTGAATGCACCCCAGTTCTGTATAGAGTTCGGTGGAAGGATGTGATACCATGCAGCTACGTGATTGCCCAAGGTACATGGGAACGATGTACATGCTACGTCATCATATCGTACCTCAAGGGTTTGCAACTATAGGTAGAAGTTGTCCAAGTGATCTTCTACCTTTACTGTGCTGTTAGGGTTAATCTTGATGTTCATTCTCTCCGCTCGCTTTGGCATCTTGTGCAGAACAACTGGGAGAGCCAATGGTCCTTGAGTCATCCATTCCAGATTTGGGTCAACCATCTCTTCTTATTCTTCATCCTCTTCCTCTCTTGGGGAAGCATTACTGAATGCGCGAAAATGAATGATAGATCTCCCCCCAGTGAAAGATCGATGGTTCTAACATACCTATCATATTCGGTCATGCCACACTTTTAATGTGTTACCAAAGTTCTGATGAGCTTAATCGTAGTTCGAGTTGCGGAGAATTAGCTGTCCGATCCAAAATATGGCAATGGATCCATCAATGTCGCACCTAAAATAGCATGGGAGTTAACTGCAGTCTTCCTGCCCAATGGATCTCCACCGTCCACTTCAAATCGATTAGATGGTCGCTATGTCTCATTGCATGAGAACTTGCATGACCATTATAGACCTTCTTCTAGCCCAATGTAATCCTGGTCGTTGATCCATCATAGATCTATGATAGTTGCATCATATGTTACACGCGATATAACCATGCATCATCATGCGATGAGCGGGCCCCTCTCTCCTCGGTTGGTGAGTCATTCAATGGCCAAATAACATCTGTTTGTGGAATTTAATTATCCTCATAAGTTCCATTTAACCTTAATTGTCGCCAACCTTTTCACCATTTTGTTTGTTCAGCTTCATTACTGTATGTTCCTTGGAGAAGCCAATCAATGGTTGAGAGAAGACATGAAGCATACCTTATCCTGGAAGCTACGCTCTTCTATGTGGTAAGTCACTTTACTTCATCATGTTCTCATTAATCAGTGATTTAATTAAAAAATTATACCATGTCTGAGTCGTTCGGGAAGGAGCCCCTGGTTAACGAGCAGTCTTGGGTTCATGACATGAGAGTAGGTCTCACAGACATACTCACCCTTAAAATAACCCTCAGCCTCTCCTGTGCCAAGTCTAGCAACAATTTGTGTTTACTGAAGTCTGGGGTTTTGTATGCAACTCTTCCTCTGGTTCACTTCGACCTCGATTCAATTCGGTTGTTAATTGAGTAGTATGATCACGACCACTAGGAAATTTTTTGTAAGTCAAGATGTAATACTTTCCTAAAGCTAGGAGAGGAAATAACCGCAAGATGCTAGGGATCCCTGCCGAGGGAATGGATATAACTGACAAGGGGCTGGACCGTGAGTTCATTACTTGGGTAGAGGGTGACAAGCTTGAATTATTCACGACCTTATTAAAAAAACCAACCCCAAAATTGAGGTTGTTGTTTCCTGTACTGACGCAACCCCTGAAGCCCTTCTATTAGACTCTAACGTCTCTTTTCTTGGTCATATTTGGTTTAGACGATGATACTGAAATGGATGAGTCAATTTTCTTGGCTATACACACTTTAGCCGATCTTCAAGCCATAAATTTTCCTAAATACTTGACTTGGGCCCTTATAGTCAATTTATCAACAACTATTCCTTTTAGCTCATGCCGCCATTGTTCATACCTCATGCACCTTGTTCCCTTTAATTATCCTTCTTATTTTTTATCCTCTAGGCTTCTTCTTAGTACTACGAATGTTGACCATGAGGAAAAGTAAGTTTTCTGCTAGTTTGACGTAATCTATCCCCAACGTGTTCCCCATCCATATTTGCATTACTCTAACTGCTCTTCATACCCTCTAAGGGTTAAGTTAACAGTAACCGATGTAAACAAGCTCTTAGAAGAACAAGTTAAAAAATTGAGATTGACAGAAGAGTGTTGAAGCTGAAGCTGGTTTTTATTTTCCGATTACATTGTCATCCACCTATATGGATTTGATAAGTGAGCCTTCTAATTTCTTAAGCATGTATCACCATTATTATTTTATTATGAGTTCCTTAGACAAAAAATGATAGTAAACAAATTGCATTTTGTTTCCAAGAAAAATGGGTCACTATTTAGTTATGCATATGATATTTCTCCTTTAATTCTAATAATTAAAATGAAATAGAGACTTTGGAAAAGGAAATGTTGTCTTTGGGATTTTTGCAGGATGACCTTTGGCACTATGATCTTATGGGGATCATTTAAGCTCTGAAGAAGTAGGCTGGATTATCAGCCTATGTCCATGAAAAGAGGCCAGCGGTAGAAAAGTTGGCCAATATCATAACTTTTGTCAATGACACTATGCACTCAATGACATCTACCAGAATGACAGAGACCACTACACAGGTTGGTTCGAGTAATTCAGAAGTCCAAATACTTGAAGGGAATGCAGACCCTATATTTTTTGTTCCTACTACCCCTGCATCTAAGAGAAATTCAGAGGCCTTAATTCTATCTGAGATGTCACAACTAGTGAAGCCAAGGGTAGATGATGTGGATACTAACATATTCAAATAGGAAATTGAAAAATTGGACAATGAAACACAATTGACCTTAGAAAAGATAAAACCCAAAAACTCGGGAATACATGCCCTTGACATCAAGCATACCTTTATAGGGCATAAGAAGAAAATGGAAACTGGTGCCGAATTGTCCATATTCTCAGAACCATCTCAATAAATTGACACCTCAACAATTAAATATGTGATTCCCACAGGTGGTCCTCGATTCATCTCTACTGCTGACTTCGAGATAAACATTTTAAACCTTACAGTCGTCCAACCTGAGATTGAGGAAAACCAATAGATGTTGGGCTATAGGACCTCTTCGCTGGCTATTAACTAGGGAAGAGTGTCAGACATGGATATCATCAACCTACATCGAAAAGAAGGTGAAATTATGGCCTGAACACTACTCAATTCAACCACTAGAAATAGAAAAATGTAAGTGATGTTTGATAATGTGTCTGAGAAACTACAAGTAGCACTCATGGCATTAAAAACAAAAACTAATCGAATAAAGGAGCTAGAAGATATAATCATTTGACAATCAAGCCAACCAAAAGATATGGGGCCTATCAAGAAGTTGCTAGAGGAGAAAGAGAAAGAGATCAAATCCCTTCAATCCATCCTTAAGATTGGTGATCATGATCCTCACGTCTTGATTCAAGATTTCGAGAGGAAGGAAGTGGTTGAAGCTTGCCTCTAGGAAATGGAAGTGGCCTCACGACTCAAGGAAGAAGAACAATAGGATGCTCTCAAACAGATGGAGATTTTGACAACAAAATATCACGAGAAAGAAGAACGCTATTTGAAGCATTTTCCATAATATAAGTCTTCGATTGATCAAGCTATTGATTCTACCCAAACATCGGAGGTTGAAGATCCTAAATTGTTATGCATTAAAATAAATCAGTTGGAGCAAGAGCTAAACTTGGCCAAAGCAGAGAAAGAAATAGCTGAGCGTAGGGAAGACAATTTAGTAACAGAAGAATGCAGAAATCGAACAGATCCAAGATGCCTTGAAGAGTGAGCATAGCAAAGTAAATTCCCTTTGGGAAGTGCTTCATATTTTAGTACTAGGAAGGAAAATATTAGTGCAAGACAAGGATGAAATATGGAGAGAGATATGGTAGAAAATCACCATAGATAAAGCCTATGTAGAGATCCTTTCATACTATGAGAAGGGCATAATGAAGACTGCAAGCCTAGAGGCAAAACGCACTGCCGTAACCCTTGATGAAAGACTAAAGGATGTCGACTCTCTCATTGACCTCGTAAATACCTTAGAATATGATACCTTGATAGGAGTAGAGCTTCCTTCCAGGGACGACTGTATTATTTCCATCTATATGCTAAGAGAGAAATAAGAAGCTATCCAAACAATGCGAGATGAATTCGAAAAGGTCATGAAGGAAATGAATGATTTAAGGACCGAATCAAATTATCTCGGTAGGTTTGGTGTGCCTTCATTATGGGGGAATGATAATTGGATGGTATCTTGGGAAAACTTCTGTGAGCAATTGAAGAACACAGAGTGAGATTTGGGATGTTTGGCTATGAAGGGTGACAAGGAAGTCTCTTCATATATAGTTGTAAATAGCCTTTGCAGGGATTTTACCATCCTGGAAGGGATCGATAAATTTATATAGAACCTTCTGAATTCCTGATATCAAATTAGATCTTGGATGGTAGTGGTAATTACTAAGTATAAGAAAGTTCCCTTGTTGTCTATCGCAAAATGGGAAAATTCACTAAATTGAAGAGACACTTTAAACGACATACTGTGAGGGAGTAGGTCTCTTCCACGTCACACGTTTTCCACCCAATACAGTCGATGCAGTGCGTGAAATAACAACCAGATGATTGGAGTGAAATCCCTCTAATTACCACGCAAGTGCTAACTATCAGGATGTGTGGGGCTCACTCATTCTCTCCTACAGGCTCAACGAAAAAAATCAAGTCATAAAAACTGTAAAGGTGATGCCATGAATAATTATTCCATTAGAAAATTACCTTATTTTATTTGAATTTGAATTTGAATCAGTTACACTTTAGACAGTTTCCAAACAGTTACCTTTTAAACTATTATTTAAAACCCTGTTTCCCATTATGGTGGGGTTGTTGATAGAAGTACAAATTTTCTAATATTATTGAACTTCCTGTACACGTTACATAGTTTTCATTTTCATCTCTAAAATGGATCTTTGCGTTTTGAAGATGAATTTTCTGTTTATTTATTGTTATCTCTCATTTGCCCTTGCAGAAACTAGTTAAAGGCTTGTCCTCATCTAGAAGTTTACACATTTAGTTATGGTATTCCAATATATGTATTATTGAGCGTAAAGTTGAATGATGTTTCCTGATTGTTATTTATTGAAAGCTTATCTTCGATTAAGTGATGGCCAACATTTTACATTAGCAATTGCGAACATGTTACGTTATGAGATTTGTTTTATGTAATAACACCAGCATTTCAGAAAATATAAAGTTTTACTTTGTTAGTGTAGATTTAATTTCAATATTTACTATTGAATGCGTTTATCTGCAAATATTCAAAGTGGAATTATAAGAATGTCTGTACCTGTTGCATACGTCTTATCTAATACTAAAATGACCAGTATTTTGTAGTTTTTATTTTACTTTGGTTTTTATTGTTTTCATTTTCTTTCTTTAAACTCCTCATCTAGTCGTTTCTCATTTTGTGTATTAGATTCTCTGAATTTCTAAGATCATATTCCAAGATTGTTATTGAATTAAAGTGTCATCATCCATTTTTGTTAATACCATGTCTTACTACAACAAAAAATTATTTATATCTGACCTTATATATTATTTTCTTATTGAAAATTAAGTAATTGATTATCAAGGATACCCCTTGTGGTGCATAGGAGGTCACCCATAGCACCTAAAGGGGAAGGACTCCTTAGTCCTCAGTGAATGCATATTCATTTTGTTCATATGTGGGGATGATTTTAGCACCAACATAGGCGACCAGCATAATGGTCTTCTTTTAAAAGCTCGAAAAAATCTTCTAAAATGACATCCTTAGACAATATTTATTCGCTAGCTTCCTTCGTAAAAAAATTGACTATTCTTGACATTGTGTCATTTTGTACCTGCATATCTAGGTGTCTAGTCATGTTTTTCATTAGACGAATAACTTGTTAATTATGACTGCTATTATCTCTTCCAATGCCTGATCTTGTAACAACATGAATACTTTTGAAATTCAAGATGTCTTTCTTTGGGACAATTTCTAGCAAGTTCATAGTTCTTTTATTTAGGAATTTCTCAATAATCTTAGGGAAATCTTCCATGGAATGATACCCCAAGCTGCACATATTGTAGAAGCACAATTTGTTCTTATCCTTTAATGGAAAATTCATGTTTATGTGTCCCTCCTCCCAACAAGTGAAATAGTAGAACCTTCCTTGCCTCAACCGCAACCTTGACCCCTACCATTGTATCCCCCTCGCTGACCATCATATCCTCCTCAACCTTTTCCTCTTCTGCCATATGTTGGTGGCTCATTGAAATGATCCGTGGTATTGGTATGGTAGAAAACCTGATAATTTGGCTTATTATTTCCATTAAACAACCATTCTTGCATTGAGTGTGTGTTTTCTTCACGAATGACATACCATTTAGGCTTAGAGATATGTAGATTGTATTGACAATATTTAGTTGTATGATTTGAAACTATTTGACAAATATCACCATATATGTCAGATTGTATCCATCATACATATTCATCAAAGTATTCGACATATTTACAAGTATCCTTAGTATGTCAGTTAGTGCACCATAAGTTATTCTTCTGAAGTGTCAATTCCAATAGTGAATTTTGCAATCGCTCAATTTTGTCCTCAAGTTTGTTATCAATCGGTGAGATAATCAATTTACCTTCATCATTTTTTTCAATATGTTGAGCTAACTTAAGAGCCTCTCCACAAGTTTTAAATTTGTGCATTTTGAGCAGGCCACAGATATTTTGGAGGAGACTACCCACATACCATTGAACTAATAAATTTTCGTCGATGAAATATGGGATTTGTCTTAACAAATATTTAATTTATTTTCATAATATCTCACTATTTCATTGGGTCATTATTTAATTTCCTTTATCTTTTGTGCTACCAAATGTTTTACATCTTGATCCTTGAAGAAAGTGAGAAAGTTTGTTTTAATTTCATCCGTTGATTTGGGTTGCTTCTCAGTGAGATTCATGAACCATCTCAATGCACGTTTCCTCAAGGCAACTGCAAATTGCGCCATCTGTTTATCTTCATTAGTAATTTCATTTGTAAACCAATTTTTTTTCACAAATGAACCAATGTTTTCTCAGGTCTTTATCACCCTCGTAGAGAGGTATATGATTTAATCCCATTTTTCTTATCAGGGGTTTTTATGTTCCATATGTTTGATATTACTTGACTAGCCATTATCAGTAAGACCGACGATGGGTTGATTTCTTGCAGGCTTGCTGCTTTCTTGCTTGTCGAATATGTCCTTGGAAAATGACTCATCGGTCTGACACGCTCTATCTATGTATTTGGTAAACTGAATTACTTTGGGTCATGACTCTTTTCCAATTGTATTTTTTCTTTCAACTTCTTTGATGAATACTAATTGTGGCAGGGGGTATGATCGTGATATTTCAGAGTTGGAGAAGTACTTGTTCAATTTCATTATTCTCACTGTTTGGTTGATCTGCATTGAGATTTTATTATTATTTCTAGCCGATTTCTCTTTTCATCTCCATTATGCCAAACAATGGGTATGTATGAATAATTTCTTAATGTTTGTTGAATGAATTCTCTAACAATGGGACTTACAATTGATACAGTCATGATTCGTCATATTGCTGGACCAAAGTCATCAATCTCCATTGCATCTACTTACCTTGTAGGACTTATTTGTAGACTGTTAGTTTCTGTCAAAGCGGGTGGTGCAATGCCTCTCAACTCTTCTTAGGAGTCCCACGCATCTTCACTCACATGCCCTTGATTCTGCATTTTCATCCTCTGGTACTCTTCTCTTATTGTTCACACCATTGTTGTCTTTTGTCCCTTGTTATTGTCTATATAGCGATCAACTACTTGTACTGCCAATTATTACTTTGTTGGGTATTTTCTTGTTGTTGTTTTGTAGCAATCAACCTTCTTCCTTCCATCTTTATAACTTCTATCTACTTCTCCAACTTTACTTATTTCTTTCTCTTTTTATTCTTTATTTCTCACGATTTGTTACCTCCCCATTTTGACCCGAATTAGTGTCAGTTGGAGAGGGAGTACCAAACATACATGTTTATTTGCTTAAGAAGTAATCCCATGCTTATTTCATGTCTTTAAATTGGGTGTCCAGGAAGTTATGCTAGTGAGTCTACCGCTTTTGTCGATTAGTATTCGATGATATGACAAGAACCCTTGTCGAGGAGGAACTTGTGTAAAAGGGTGGGAATTTATTAGAAGAAACTATGATGAAAATACTCGAAAAAAGTAGATTTGATGTGTTCAATAGAGCTTCTTTCTTCTATTTCTCATTATTCACAAAAAATCATCCATAATCAACTCAACCCACATGCAGGTTTGTATGACCGTCATTTGATAACTTCAATAAAATTCAAGCATCAGTTTCATTTTGAGGTTTTTCATGAGAAACTTGGTCGAGGAATTTATTGATTTCCAGTGGGGTGCCTTTGATAAATTTCTCATGTGCATATGTGAAAAAATTGGCTCCGGCTTCTGCTAATGACAATCAATTCCTTTTCACATAGTTCTTCAGGTAATTATTGATATTGGTCTCCCACCATAGTCGCATCTCCTCCAATCTTAATATTTATGCTTACATATTTTTATGACTTGAGTCCAAAATAACAAAAACATAACCAATGTTGTAATCTAGGGGAAAATATACATGGTTACTAGTAGTAAATACGTCAATCATTCAGAAAACAAATCACATAAGTACAAAGAAACGAAAGAGACACAAGTAGTAGAGAACCAACAAAAGTAAACTTTAAATCATATCTCTTAAAACCCAAATCAGAACTGATATAATGATGGATAGACAAATATTTATACTATGTCAAGACAGTTACAATGGTTTAATTGTTTGACCAAACTCTAGCTTAATCTGACTTTAATTAACAACCTAACAAACTTGTCATTCATCTTTACAATTATTTTTCTTGACTTGACTGGGTTAGTCAACTAAGTCGGTTAGCCCCTCCAACAATGGGCTAAGGGTTTGTCTTAGTACTTGATAGGAATTGGCTTGGTATTTGACAATGTTATGGCTTGGTATTGACAATGTCAATGAGCTAAGGGTTTGACTTGGTACTTGATAGGATTTGGCTTGGTATTTGACTTGAGTAGTGTTGAGATTTGGCTTGGTATTGACAATGATGATGAAAAAGAGGTTTTGACTTGGTCAATATTGTTGAGATTTGGCTTGGTCAATTAGTGATTGATTTTAGAGAGGTTATTGGTATATTGGTATTGATTTATTCAAATTGAGCATATTGTTGAGTGTGGGTCTAGTTTTAAAATTGGATGAAATGCAGCCCACATATTTTGATGTGTGTTTGAATTAGTTGGATATAGTGTGAAATATTTTGAAACATGGTCCACATAGGTACTAAGGGTTGGAGCTTTTAGTAAGGGAGTAGGAGCTTCCTTCCAGTAGTAGTTGGTAGACTTGATTAGCGAGTAGTAGCTCCCTTCTAGTCGTGGCTAGAGAAACTAGTGGAGGTGGTAGCCAGAAGCAGGTAGGAGCCTGTGCTTTGGTAATAATATAAACTAGGGAAACATGTAAAATATTTTATTTATAATAAGAAAGAATATAGAGATGACAAATGTAGTGGTTTTATCCCAATTAGGTTTCCACCTAAAATCCTGGTGTCCCTATGCGTTAACGTGTTGATGATGTGTTTCATTCTATGGTTTCCATGTTCTTATGTTTAATGTTGCTCATGATTTACTGAATATTCTCAGATCTATAACACATTGTGTTGGTAATGAAATAATGGATCAGATGATTTTGAAAAGGAAAAGTATAAAGTAAGTAAAATTTGAATAGGCATGAAATACTGATTCAACCCCCCTTCCCCCCATTATTTCTAAAATTTTTCTATAGGATAAACATATCCTTTGTGCATGAAACTATAGACACATATAGAATTATCTATGCAGATTCTAATTATATACATTTTTTGAAAAACTAATAATGTTTCCTATTTTTAATACAACATTTTTCTTGACATATATCAAAATATTAAAATACATTCCTTGTTTAATTCCACTATACTTTTTTTTTGGCCTTAACCATTTAACATTTATTTTTATTTATGATGCACTAGGGGACATTAAGAGCTCCAATTCTAGAGAAAAAATCTAAAATGAAGATTGTTTGATAATGTTACCTTTTTAGGTTGCACTAAAAGAATTCCTTGTAATTTCAAGGATAATAATAATAATAATAATAATAATAATAATAATAATAATAATAATTGTGCATATATAATAGTTGTGCATAAGAATATTGTGTTTTCTACAACTCTACAAATTTTTGTAGTGAGATTCCACCATTTAAGTAGTCATAGATTGCACTAATGAAAACATATACATTATATTTTACATGAATAATAACATACCAAAGTTTAGAAAACTAAAATTGCATGTAAATAAAAACAATTTCTATAAATAAAAAATATATATTTGGAAAACTAATTCATTTTCCTACATTTCTTCTTTTTACACAATTTTCAAATTCATTACATAAATGCCTCTAATCATATTTTCAAATTAATATATTATTGTGTTCCCTATATTTACTTTCCACTAACTCATCATAGCAAATCATTATTAATTTTCACCCACTTTTCATCTTTCCTTTTTTTAACATCAACATATAAAAATAATTTTATTATATATATATATAAATACTTCTTTAAATTCCTATATATATTTATTAATTTACACCCACTTTTCATCTTTCCTTTTTTAACATCAACATATAAAAATAATTTTATAATATATATATATATATATACTTCTTTAAATTCCTATATATATTTATAAAAATAATTTTATTATATATATATATATATATATATACATATACATAAATAATTTTATAATATATATATATATACACTTTTTTAAATTCCTCTCTATATTTATAAAACCTTTTTTGGTTTACTTTTCAAATTAAATTCCCCTTTTGATAAATAAAAATAAGTGTGTTTATTTCTCAACCAAAACACCTCATTCTTCTCATTCCTCATAGATAAAATTACCACTCGGTTGGAATGTGAATAGGATTTCATTGATGTAACCAAATAAGTTTTATAAAATGAATTTACTTTCCAATATAGTCTAAAACCTATATAGTACTAAAACAAACACACCCGACGTTTTTCTGGTTTACTTATCATTTAATTAAAATTAATTAAAATTCCGGTCGATAGATAAAACACATATTTTTTATTTCTTCATTAAAACATAGATAAAGTTATTAGTTAAAATGTAAATAATATTTAAGTTTTAGTTAGTTAAAAGGTAAATAATATTTAAATCATGGATTTAATAAGCATAGAGATATTAAATTTTTGAGATACAATTTTTTTTAGAATGTAAAACTTGAAAAAAATTTACACTTTCAAAGATTTAATCTCTCTTAATGTTTAATAGATATATGGTGAAGGTGGATCTACATTACTTCTTTATCTCTCTGTGTATATATATATATATATATAAAGAGAACCATTAAATACTCTTTGTGTAATTTTCCATTGTTTAAATATAATATTTGAATGTATAAAGGGGTTTAATGTTTTGAAAACCTCTATTTATTATGAAGACTACAAACCTTGAATTTGTAATTCCAACAAATCTTTGTTGTATTTTGGGAAAAATTGATTGAAAATTATACTCAAAATGTAGAATACTAAAACTACTTAAATGCTTTCACTATAAGTTTTTTCTGATTGCTTTATATAAAAAAAATTCAAACCATATATAATTATTCCAATAGGCATGTCTATTTTGAAATAGGATTTCTAGAATTTTAATTTAATTATCAGTAATTATTAAGTTGAGGGTAGGGATTTAATCTCTACAGAATATTTTATAATATACCTAGTAATGTACACAAATCAAAGACTAGAGTTATTTTCAAGGTAGTTATGCAATTTTTCCATTTTTAATTAAATTCATTATATAAAAAAATGCCATATGAAATGCATTATGGATTTTTGAGCATGTGGTGTTGTTAAGCCATGACATTGTAACAAAACATATTTATAGATTAAAAATATGCATGATAAAGTGAGTGTAAATATCCATAATTAAGAATATTGCTACAAGTTTAAAAAAATGTATATATGTTTAACTTATATATTAATTATTTTTATAGTAGTAATAATAATAATAATAATAATTTTAAATAACTTTATAGCTTATTAACTCTTATGATTTTTAAATTTTTAGCAACTTGATATATATGATGTAGTAAATGGTTTGATACTTATTACAAGTATACATCCATCTTAAGCACTCATCTAGCATGCTTCTAGAGAAATTACATCCTTCACATCCCTTGATAGATCTCAATGAATTTGTAGTGGTTCTCTCTCTCTCCACACACATAGTGTAGTTTTTCATTGTTTAAATTGTATTTTTGAATCCTATATAAAGTACATAACTTAAACTTGTAAGTTGGATTTTAGGGAAAATTGATAATAAAAAAAAAACCTATAAAAGAGCCAAAAGGTAAGACTATAAATGTTTTATCAACAAAAACTTTTTTTTGCCATTTCTTTATATGATATATAATAATTTAAAAAAAATGCATAATATATACATAGTTGACATTAAAATATTTTACATAACATGTGCATTTAGAAATTTTATCTATGGACTACAATATCCACATTAAAATTGTTTTTTTTTGTTTATATATATATATATATATATATATATATATAAAGTTGATAAAAATATATATTAATTAACATAGATCTTCAAATAGTTTATTTAAATCCCATTTTGAAATATTTTTAAAAATTATAACGTTTAAACATCTTACTCACACATTTTTTTTAACTTTTAATTATTTTTTTGTTTTTAAAACTGAAATGAAATTATATTATGTCATGTGGACATCCAAATATTTTATTTAGGACTAAGAGTGAGTGAAATATTTTTACCATATGATTGACCATTATAAGGTTGGGATTAATGATGTTTTATAATGCTTTTAATTAAAACTGCTAAACATGCATATTATTTCTTCTTCATATAGAGAATATTTTATTTTTATTTTAAGAGGAATATGTGTCAAGTCTACATTGAGCACGGACATCATACATCGCCCTCATACTTGGATGTAAAACGTGCCACGATGAATTGATGCCTATCCATATTTATTGGTCATTAAATTTATTTTGCTGTTCTAGTATATTTTACTTAACACGAACATTGAAATATTTTATTTATGAACGAGATCATCCATATTAAAATATTTTTTTTTCAATATATCTTTAAATATGCATCAATAATAATTCATCCTCCACATAAAAAATATGAAGTTGATATTGTAATAAATTAGTTAGCATAAACATTCAATTAGTTTATTTAAGTTCTGTATTGAAATATTTTTAAAAGTGAAAAAATTATACATCTTCCTTACATTAAAAAATGAAAATATAAGTTTTTTTCTTTTACATATTTCTCTAAAATTTACATAAAATTAAGTTACTTCACATGTATATCAAAATATTCCAATATTTTTAGAAAGATAAAAATTATACATCTTCCTTACATTCAAAAGTGAGAATATATATTTTTTAATTACATTATTTCTCCAAAATTTACATAAAATGATATTACTTCATATGCATATCAAAATATTTTATTTATGGAAAAGAATGAAAGAGAATCAATTGATGCTTTATAATACTTTTATTTGAAATTAATTAAATATGTATATTCAATTCTATTTTTAATTATTGCTAACATTATTTTTATTTAGTGAATATTTTATTTTCATTTGTAAAAAAGCATGTGTTAATTTAAAATTGAAGATGAAAAGAATTACACATTTCCCTCAAACTAGGTTGTATGATGCTCCTCTCAACACAAATGATAATATTGTATTAATGTGTACCACTAACTAAATGAAAACAAATAACTACCATGATCATTTTAACAATGGAAAAAATAGCAAATGAAGTCTAGTGATGTTACATTTCTGTTTATATAAAATATTATATGTATTGCATTATAGATTTTAAACCATGATATATAGATGTTAAATATGTTTATACATATGTTAAATATACCCATTACTACTAGATTATGTATCTTTTATTATGTTAATATTGTTTAAGTTATGACATAATCTTTTTTATTCAATATATATTGTATATTTTTTGTGTACAATAAGATGAAATCTTTGGAGTAACAAGCTCTCTCTAAGTAGGGAATCAATATACCCCAAAAAAAGGGTGTGGTATGTTTGGGGACATAACCCAATTATTAACTCTTTTACATAACACAAAGATACTCACCACTCCCCCAAATCCAATCCCCATTTCTATAACCAATGCTATCAATGATATATTTTCATTGAGTTCACTTAGCCATCCCACTATTACATTACAATTGTTAATAGCATTATCACCCTTTATTTCTTGTTTTTCATATTCATTACATGAATCTAAAGGACAACCCCATAAGCACATATTATTTTGAAACTAAGTTACATTGAAAGTAGAAAATTGTGTTCCAGTCGGGATTTTCCCGCAAAGGTTGTCTGATGAAATATCTAGAACGACCAACTCATGTAACTCAGAGAGATCTTCAGGAATTTTCCCACTTAAATTATTATGTGCCAAATCCAATTGCTCCAAAGTGGATATCTTACTGAGAGTTGTAGGTATACTGCCTTCCAATTGATTCTAGGATAAATTCAACAATTGCAAGTGACTCATACTACCTATGCTTGCTGGGATTTCTCCTGTAAGATTATTACAAGACAAATCAAATATATCGTTTGTTGGCAAGAGATATGACAACTTATACTCACTCCCTTTCATATCAATTTCTATTTCTGCATCTAAATCATCTTCAATTGACACATTTGCAACTTTGGAGAGTCTCTCAAGATGAACTGGAATGCTTCCATTGAATCTGTTGTTGGATAAATCCAACACATGTAATTTGGTGAGATTCGTCATGTGTTGAGAAATACAACCATACAGATTATTATAACCAAGGCTTAAAACTTTCAAGTCATGAAGAAATGTCAAGTACAGAGGGAATTCCCCTGTCAATTCATTTCTCCTTAAATCTAGCTGCTTAAGATGGGTATAATTGGCCAAAGATGTGGGCAGTACCCCAAATAAGTTATTAGAATGAGCAGAGAAGACTCTCATATTAGAGAAATTTCCAAATCCATTAGGAATTGACCCCTCCAAGTTGTTTTTTGATAGATCTAATATTGCAAGTAAATTCAAATCATTAATACTATTTGGAATACTCCTTGAAAAGTTGTTGTTATATAAAGAAAGGTACTCGAGAGCCTTTAAGTGACCTATGGTATATGGGATGAACCCAATTAACTTATTTGAATCCAATCATAAGTATAGTAATGAATGAAGCTTTCCTATGGCTCTCGGAATTGTCCCTGTAAGATTGTTGTTTGAAAGTATAAGGACTTCAAGTTTCTTTAAATTGGTAATAGCTTCAGGGATGTTACCAGTGAGCTTGTTTACAGAAAGATATAGGGAGGTCAACTGAGTCAATTTAGCAAGGGATATAGGAATGGTACCACTCAACTTATTTTCAAAAAGATATAGGGAGGTCAACTGAGTCAAACTACCAATGGCTATAGGGATGCTACCAGTGAGCTTGTTTTTAGAAAGATCTAGAGTGGTCAATTGAGTCAAATTGCCTAGGGCAAATAGGGATGCTACCATTGAGCTTATTTTCAGAAAGATATAGAGAGGTCAATTGAGTCAAACTGCCAATGGATACAGGGATGCTACCAGTGAGATTGTTTCTAGCAAGATTTAAGAAGGTTAATTGAGTCAAATTGGAAAGGGTTACAGGGATGCTACCAATGAGTTTATTTTCAGAAAGAGATAGAGTGGTCAATTGAGTCAAATTGGAAATGGCTACATATATATTATTAGTGAGCATATTTGAGGAAAGGTCTAAGTAAGTCAATGTGGTCAATTTGGCAATGGTTCTAAATATGTCACTAGTAAGATCATTTCCAGAAAGGTCTATGTAATTCAATGTGATCAAATTGGCAATGACTTTAAGTATGTTGATAGAAAGGTTATTTCCATAAAGAATTGAAAGAGCTAAATTGGTCAACTTAGGTAAATTGGAAATGCCTCTAGGTATTTTAGTGAAACTATTTTCATATATGTATTGCTCAGTCAAGGATGTCAAATTGGCAATGACTTTAGGTATGCTGAAGTTCTAGTAAAGAGAAAGACTTTGGAGGGGAAGAGAGAATATCTCACAAGGAATAGAACCCAACATATTTTCACGGGAAATTGATAGGTGAGTAAGTTGTGTCAAGTTACCTAGCTGCCGTGGTATCCTGCCAGAGAAATCATTGTAAGCAAGAGAAAAGGACTGTAGATTCTGCAGCTGGCCCAATTTTGTTGGAATAGAATTGGAGAGCATATTTTCACTCAGCTCAAGTGTTCTCAACGCTTTAAGTAGGCCCAGTTCTGTTGGAATAGAACTGGAGAGCATATTTTCACTCAGGTCAAGTGTTCTCAACGCTTTAAGCAAGCCCAATTCCGCTGGAATAGAACTCGAGAGCGAATTTCCGCTCAGGTTAAGTGTTCGCAACACTTTAAGCTCGCCAAAGTTGGGTGGAATTCTTCTTGTGAAATAATTAGCAAAAACATTCAAAGAGTGCAACAATGAAAGGTTGCCAATGGACGAGGAAAGAGTACCTTCCAAATATTTTCCAACCAACTCTATAACCACTACTCTTTTGGTATGAACTGTGCAGCTGATACCATACCAACGAGCACATGTTCTCGGAGTTCTCCGCCGTCCAGTTGGAGAGGATGCCATACGGATCCCTTGTGATGGACTTTCTGAATGACAAGAGCACATCCATGTCCTTTTTATCGTGGGTTTCTATTGATGACACTACCAATTCACCTTCCTCCACCATGCGTTCAAGAAGCAAAGTAAAGCCATTTGACGTTGCTGCAAGCCTAGAGGCAACCATGCACAAAAATAATAATACCACAGGAACATCCATTTTCACCTCTCTCACTACAAAATCCTTCAATGCCAGGGAGTTGTATGTTGTTGGCTATGTACAACGACTCATATATAAAGAACTCCCCTGTGGAATTCGAGGACATTAAATTAACTTTATTCAAACCTTATGTTTCCACAAAATTAGTCAAGTCAATAAGGATAAGGATGGCGTTAGAGTTTGTGAATACTGAGATTTTATTTTATTTTTAGAGTCTGTGAATACTACGTCTCTTAATAATGTCTAATTATATTAATGTTGCTATTTTTTGTGCTAGTCTGCCTTGGCTTTGCCTCACTCAAGTCAAGTCAATAGCCTTTCAATTTCCCAAGTCAAGTCAATAGAATAATCTTTCGATTTCGCAAATCTATCTTTCCATCTTTCACTTTTCGGGCAGAACTTTGAAAAGCACCTCTCTAACTTTGGAATTTGATTTTGTGACATAGACGTTTTCATTTATGTAAAAAAAAATTAATTTTTCTGAGCCATTCAACTCAAATCTTCCACTTCTAGAATTTTAATATTTGGAATCAATTTGCAAGTAATCCCACCTATATGTTTTATACCAGTTTATTCGCTCATTAAAATCAATTTCCTCATCACTATGCCCCACTCATCTCAACTCCATTTTCTAACATACACATCTTCATTCACGGAATCTACGCAACATTTCAAGAGAGAGGCCTTTCAATTGAACACATTTTTTCTTACATACACATCTTCATTCACGGATTCTACGCAACATTTCAAGGGAGAGGCCTTTCAATTGAACAAAATTTGGGCCCTGATGAACCCAATGAGGGTAATATTTCACGGGTGAAATTTTGGCCCCTCTGACCCACTCAACTAAAGTCTATACAAAGAAACCTCTTTGCTCCACTAAAGTCGATTTCTTCGCCGCTTAAGTGAACCCCATTTTCTAACGTACACATCTTTATTCAATGAATCTACGCAACATTTCACGAGAAAGGCTTTTTAATTGAACAAATTTTGTGCAAGAAATTTTCTTGCCCCTAAAGATTTTCACCGGGAAGGCTTTTTCCTGGCTCTAATTTTCTTGGCCCTCTGCGCCACTCAATTAAAGTCAATGTGTGCAGTTTTTGGTGAACTCAAATATCTACCTCCTCTGTAATTAAGTGTACGACACCCATCATCTGTCTCCAACCGATCCGTTTCACAAACGATTGCAGTCACTGACATCAATTCTCTCCAACTCAGTTTCACGGATGGACATTGCCGCGTATTGTGGTCCCATTTTCTAACGTCCATTGTCTTCATTCACGGTCCATGTTTCTACCGTCAGGCCCAAACTTTAGACAATTTGCAATGCCCACTAACATGTTTCACGAGGAACAGATTTTATGCTGATAAAAACATATATAATTACTAACATTAAGAATATAATAAATTTATTTTAAAAATTAAATTTAGAAAAGATATTATATAAGATATGTATAAATACCTATAAAGAAATAACATCTTTGGATGAGGCTTATTTGATTCTTTATTATTAAAGTAATTTTTTTCGAGATAAATCCCATCAAGTTTTTGATCTAAAAGCTGATGTGATTTTCTTATGCTTTAAAGAAACAATATATAATATAGGCCGGAGATATATATAATGATTGTGATTAAAATATATAAATTAATGTGATATATATATATATATATATATATATATATATATATATATATATATATATATATATATAAGAGAGTTAAATTAAAATATTAAAAGAGTTTAATACAGTACGAAGTCAAAATTAAAAAAGAATATATATATGTATATAAAGAGTTACGTTCAGGTTTACATATTTTATTATGTATGGGAAAGGAAAATAGGATTTTATTTTTGAGGAGAATTTTTACATTCAGGCTTACACAAACTACACAATCTCCTCATTTATCATAAACATATATGAAGTAGGCCGCATTATAATAATTATGGTAATTATATTTGTGATTTGTCAAACAAAATAACTGCAATAATTTTTATTTTGGAAAATTTAAATTTACATTTTACATATTGTTGTTATATTTTGATAATTTCCACTTTGACAATAATTTTCCCAATGCCTTGCCAAAGTCCTACCACTTTTTCTGCAAACTAAGAGAAGTGAGACACCACAGTAACTTCTATATTAATACTTTTTTGTAAATATATCTATAAAGTTTTCTCGAGTGTCGACCATTTTGAGATCTACTCCACCTCCATTGATACCCTGTCTTACAAAATGGTACTTAATATCATTATGTTTAGTCTTGCTATGGTAAATTGGATTTGTAACCAAATGTAGTGCACTTTAACTATCACAAAATACATGTACGTTATTCTGCTCTCTCTCAAGTTCACTTAAAAGTCTCTTCAACCAAGTTGCCTATTTGCAAGCATGTGATACAACAATGTATTCTTCCTTTGTGGTGGATAAAAGAAATTGTTTCATAGAGCTTGAACATCCAACTAATGGATCCCCTTGCGAGAGTAAAGACATATCCTATAGTAGATCTCCTCTTTTCCAAATCACTTGCAAAGTCGGAGTCAACATATCTACACATATAATATTTACAACCATAAAAATGATACAATAATCACTAGTGCCTCTAAGATATTGAATCACCCATTTCACTGCAGCTCAATGCTCTTTTCCTAGATTTGCTATGAACTTGTTGAAAACACCCACTGCATGTGAAATATTAGGTATAGTACAAACCATCACATACATCATACTTCCTACTACATCAATATACTATAAAAAAGAAATATACTCCATTTTTCTTCATTTCTAGGACATAAGTTGAAAGAAAGCTTAAAATGAGAAGAAAAAGGGATATTAATTGATTTCACATTCCTCATCCTGGGGTTCTCATGTATTTTCTCTACATATTACAACTATGAAACCTGAGCTTACCATTGTTTTCTTTGTGTATTTCAATGCCCAAGATTTTCTTTACATCTACTAGATCCTTCATATGGAATACCCTAGAAATATAAGCCTTTAACCTATTGATCGCTTCCATGCTTTTACTTGCAATAAGAATATCATCAACATACAAAACTAAGATAATGAATTATTCCATTCAAACATTTAAACTACACACAATGATCATACTCACTTTAGTATAATTTTGGCTTTCATGAAGGTATCAAACTTCTTGTACCATGGGTGACCACTTTAGGCCATGTAATGATTTCTTGATCTTAAAAACTAGTCTTCCATTGTGATGTGCACAAAACCTTCTAGATATTCCATATAAATCTCCTCATTCAAATCTCCATGAAAGAATTTGGTTTTAGCCTCTAATTGCTCTAAATCCAAATCAAGCAAAGCAACTAGTGCCAATACAATGTGAATAGAAATAAGTTTAATAACTAGAAAAAGACTTCATGGGAATCTATACCTTCCATCTGAGAGTAACTTTTTCCAACTAATCTAGCCATATACCTTTCAATATTATTATCATTGTCTCTTTTCGATTTGAAGACTCATTTGAATCCAAAAACCTTCTTATCTTTTGGAAGTTCTACTAGGTCCCTTGTATTACTTTTTCTCCAAGGAAACCATTTCCTCTTTCATTGTTGTTTTCCATTTGTCGTTATTGATATCATTTATTGATTCTTGATAACAAGAATATTTTATAACATCAGTAACCAAAGTAGTAGATAAAACAAATTTTATAACCCTTTTGGAGATTTTTTATCCTATGTAGATCTTCTTTGTGTAGATTTTGGAACTTCAACATTTTCCTAAGTATCCTCAACATCTACAACTTCTTTATCTTCAAAAGCTTCTTCTTGCTTCTATGTGTTTATAGATGGTTTAGTATCAAGATGAATTTATTTATTTGGTGCCTATTCCCATTTCACAACATCTTTGGCGTGATCTGATTTAGTAAGAGAAGATTCGTCAAATATCACATCTCTATTGATGACGATTTTGTGGGCAGTAGAATCCCACTACCTATATCTATTAGAAACATCATAATAACCAACAAAGATGTATTTCTTCAATTTAGGGTCTAATTTAGAACATTCTTAGGAATAATAGCATATGCATCAAAATAAAAAATATTTAAATTTGAATAATAACATGGATGACCTGTCTATACCTCTTCAGGAATTTGTAGTTTATTGCAATAGATGGTGATCGATTCACCAGATAAAAAGAAATACTAATTTCTTCTTCCCATAACTCTTGTTGCAAACTATCATTGCTTAGCATACTCCTTTCTCTTTCCAAAAGAATTTTTTTCATGAATTCTACCGCTCCATTTTTTTAGGAGTCAAGTCAACTCAAGTCAAGTCAATAGAATAAAATAGTCAAGTCAATTCAATAGAATATTCTTTTCAAGTCAATAGCCATTCAATTTCCCAAGTCAATTCAATAGAATAGTCTTTCCATTTTTCAAATCTATCTCTCCATCTTTCACTTTCCGGGCAGAATTTTGAAAAGCACCTCTCCAATTCTGGAATTTTGGTCTTTCTAAGCAACTCAACTCAAGTCTCCGGCTTCTTGAATTTTGGTATTTAGAATCAATTTACATGTAATCCCACCCATATATTCTATACAGGTTTCTTTGCTCCACTAAAATCGATTTCTTCGTCACTCTGCCCCACTCATCTCAACTGCATTTTCTAACATACACATCTTCATTCACGAAAGGCTTTTCAATTGAACAAATTTCGGGCCCCCTCAACACAATGAGGGCAATATTTCACTAGGAATGGAATATTTCGAAGAAATTTTAGCCCCTTGACCCACTCAACTAAATTCTATACACGCGGTTTCTTTGCTCCACTAAAGTCGATTTCTTCATCGTCATACCCACTCAACTCAACTCAACTCAACCCCATTTTCTAACATACACATCATCATTCATGGAATCTACGCAACATTTCATGAGAAAGGCTTTTCAATTGAACAAATTTTGGGCCCTCTTCGAGTCGATGCATGGAATGCTTTTTGATCGAAGAAATTTGTAGAATATTTCATGGGGAATGCTTTTATATGGAAGAAATTTTAGGCCCTTTGCATCACTCAAGTCAAGTCAATGTGTTTAGTTTCTACGCTCTATAGTTTTTTTTTCAACTCAAATACCTACCTCCTATGTAATCGTATGACACCCATTTTCTCTCTCCAGCTTAGTTTCACAGATGATTGCGGTTTGACGTCACTTCTCTCCAACGCATTTTGGTCGATCTCCAACTCAGTTTGCCTGATTTAAATTTGGGTTTATTTTATTTTCAATAATTCCACATTTCTCCCATTAAATAATTAACCTTCTCCAAGATATGTAATAATATATGGTTGTTTGATGATATTTGTTTCACCATGCATATACAATTTTCTTGGAGGCACAAAGATCATGTCTATTTATGCATGTTCGATAGCAACATTAATGTTGATTGTGTTGGACCTGCCAACATTTAGGGGATCACCCTGGTATGAAGTCCCAACTAGAACTCACACCATTTGGTGTGGGAGTCCCATTTGGTATGATGTCCCGGTTGCCATTATCTTAAAGATTTTCCTTAGCTCTTGCTTGTCAGCACAAGAGAGTGGTTTTCTTTGCCTTCAAGTAGTGAGGTTCGCGTGCATAGTGATTGCGAGTGTTACTTGTTTCAATGGTTCTTTCACTGTAGAGGGGGAGGGTGGGAGTGAGTCCCAAGTCAGATGGGAGGAAGCCCCAACTCTGTTAGGAACACACAACACAACAGGACGTGCACAATTTCCGGAAGAGAAGTCCACACGAATGCAGAAATCACGACACACAAGGAAAGATAACACATACAACACATAGTGAGGAGTCTACACGAGTGTGACGGTTGTTATAGAAAGTTTACGTGAAAGGTTTTTATGATGTCTGGGGGCATAACCAACGCGGGTAGGACAACGTTAACAACTCATACAACACATTTTCATTAATATATATGTATTCCAACAAGTGAATGAGTTGAAATGTTAAACATAGGTTAAAGAAACACGCATTACAAGTGTTCAAGATCAGTCTTACAATAATTACAATACATGTGTGAAAATGTGCTGGCCTATTAGAAGGCTTCTGAATTAAGCGAAAGTTTCAAGACACATCGTTACACCATACATCACTAACCCTGTGGTCAGAGCATTAGAGCCACTACTTATTCCTCAAAGAAAAGATGACAGACTCTCAAGGCTATGTGGGAGGAGTTGAGGTGAAAAGTCCTTTGCATGTACAAATGAGGGTGTATTTATAGCCAAGGGTGAAACTGACCCTTGTGGTTGTTCGACTACCCTCATGACTATTTGACTTCCATGACCTTTCGACTTTACATGACTCTTCATATGACAAGTGGGTCTCTTGGACTTCCACATTACATTACATTGATTGACAGTATGGCCCATAGTAGAGATGTGGACGACATGACCCATGACAAGACTCGACATGACAGTGCTGGTACATTTGTGTTGCTGCTGGTGTGCATGTCAAGTTGCAGTGTTGTTGGCTGATGGATGTCCTCATGGTGTATCACAACTTCACCTCCGCATGACAAAGTGCACAGAGTCTTCGATGGTCATTGGGTTTGATTGATGTTGCATTTGCACATTTCTCCTTGCTTGCATGTTGACATGCTTGATAAGTTTCTCCGTTCGTGAAAAGTGCATGTTCGTCTGTCCATAAATCTGTCCATGAACACATCTTGCATGTTTGCTCGTCTGTCTGTCCACGAACACATCTTTTCATGATCGTCTGTTCACGAGCACATCTCTTTGCATGCATCCTTTGTTCGTCCATTGGCGAACAAGTCCTTCTACATGTAGTCCTTTGTTCATCCCATCCATCATCGCGCCATGTTTGTTCATGTACCTATATCTGTAGTCACTCATGACGAGACGACATGAAATCCATAAACCTCATAGTCTACCATGATGCATGATCGTTTCGGATGCAGGTGATTGGGAGAAGAGACAAGGTTGCGAGTTGCGAGTTGAGATGGAGGCTCTGGGCACTGCTGGTGAAAATTGTGCAGAAGTCATTGGGTGATTGTTATGGGCAATCTGGATCGACAGTGACTGTCCGCGGGGTCTAGCTCAACTAGAGGAAAAAACTATGCAATTTTTAAGAGGAGCAGTCTGAGCTGTGGGAAGGCTTAGCAAACAAAATCTGTGCAATCTTTAGAAGGAGCGGGCAGTGGGAGCCTGACAGCCAAAACTGCACAATTCATGGAGGGAACTGGAAGCTGGCTGCTGGGACCTTGGTAGAAAAAACTGTGAGATTCCTAAAGGGAACTGGCAGTCACCTACTGGGACATTAGCAACAAAAATTGCACAATACCTGGAGGGAACTGGGAGTCAGCTGCTAGGGCTTGGCAGCAAAAACTGTGCAATTCCTAGAGGGAACTGGAAGTTAGTTGCTTGAAGCTGCTGGCGGGGAAACCTACGCTGATGCTGGAAGGCTGGCCTACTGATCACATCTATGCAGTTTCTGAGCTGAGTGGATTGTTGGGTAGCAGAGGGCTTTCTCATGGAAACTGTGCAGTTTTCCAGGTGAGGATCCGGTCGGCTGACTGGTGGGCTACCTAGAAAAGCTATGCAATTTTCTTAGGGAGACAGGGATGGGCACTGGGTGTCTGTCCGACATGTGTGAGAAATTTTCTCAGTCAGCAGAGCAGGCAAGGTCTGTAGCCTCTATGCAATTTTTGAGGGGAGTTAGTCTCGAGGTGACTGCTGGGTCAAACTCTCTGGTTGACCAGCATGAAGGTTGATTGATCTGCTTGCAGGCAACGCAGCTTGAAATGGCTTGCTTGGTTCTTCTGCATTGTTCTTGGTGATAGTTGATCGAGTCGATGGTGGGGTGGAGGCCCGGATATCAGAGGGGTATCTGGTTGTCAGAACTTTAGCAAAATGACTAAGTGTGTGAACGAGTGAAAAGGTGCACACGTGATATTGAAAACACACACTTACATGACTTAACGACGAGACAACTCAAACCATTTAGACACATATGCTCAACATGACTAACTGATGGTGTGAGCGACAAGAGTGATGCTTGTGATTGATTGTTAGTCGACCGTGACAATGCTTATGCGACATTGTATATGACTCTGTGTGTGAGAGCGACGAATGTTTACATAGTGAACACAAAAAGTACACATGAAGCGAAGACCTTGTTTATGATCAAAACATGGTCGTAAGCATGACATTGACATCAACATGAAATTTTTTTCAGTGGAATGATCAAGCAAGGTGGGTGTGAAGACCCACATGAGCTCATGGAGTGAACCCGAGTGCATGTAGTCATCAAGTAAAGCTCTCAAAGGAGGCTCTGAAACTGGATGTAGGCCAAAATTTTGGAGGGTGTTGTAGCCACTACAAAACTTGGTGACACACTGGTATAACTCTAGCTTCTCTGTTTTGGTTCATTGTCAATGCAGGGCCTTGGTCTTTCTAGGAGTATTGAATCATTGTGCGGGTTACTTCAGATTCTCCACTTAACCCATAGACATACATGGTTCACCTTTTGCCAACTCAGTCAAACACAATCAAAAGTTTAGCTCGATCACAGTGTTTCGAAATCGGGAAGGGTAGTTTATCTCGCGATTTGAAGATTTTCAGAGTATAAGTTTTCATCTCTAGTGTTTCTCCACTACCAACAGGTCTGGACAGTACCTTGATGGAGTCATGCAAGAACACACACATTGCTCCACTTTGAACGAGCCTGGTCAGTACCCCGGTGGAGTTGCATGCTTCACCTCTCTGTGTAGGAAGCCTTTCTCTTCTTTCGCCTTTGTATTTTTTAAGAGGACTGTGCATAGGAACTTATTTATTTTTGGGGTGGAAGAGGTATCCCGACTTATTGAGAGTAGAAGAGGTTGTTCCTTTAGAGAATCATGTAAGACCTCTGACATAGTTTTGCTCGTTTAGATTTTCCCCTTATCTGTTTCTACTAGTTGGATGAGCTTGAACACTCAGAGCAGAAGGCTAAGTGCAGGCATGGGGCTTCCTAGTGTGGACACGGGTTCATGGTTGGACCAAAAATTCCCTTGTAGATGGATCGTATTTTCCGTCAAGAATTCATTGACCGAAGGTTATAACCAAGCACAGAGAAGACAGGCACAAGACTGGCCAAGTGCTGCAGTGTCACAAGTCTCTTCATATCTCAGCCACATACTCATTCAAAAGCCAGAAATCAGTATATGGCAACACCTACTTCCAAAAGAAAAAATAGTAAGGTACTAAGCAACTTGAATAGACAAAAAAAAAGAATTGTAAGCAAGGCAAAAAAAATGAAAACAAAGAAGGTAAGCAAGGAAAACAAAATGAAAACAACAAGCAAAAAGTAGAAAACGGACTATGTACATGGCACGGGGTACATCCCAGCTTACTGGATGTAATGATTTGAGATCTTGGCCATTGACGGGAAGGTTGTCAATCCTCCCGTCAAGTGATTGCAAAAGGTATGTGAGTGAGCCAACCTTCTCATGGACTGTGTATGAGCCATTCCACAGGGACTAAAACTTCATATGTTTTCCTTTGTCTTCATGAGACTTATCCCATTTCAGAACCAAGTCACCAACATCGAAGTTATCTTTCCCTGCAGACATCTTATTGAACCATCTCTTGGTATCGTTCTTGTTAGGTCCCTATAATGCTAATGATTACCCCATTAGTATTGTAGTTGTATCCCTTATTAATATTGTTGTGCCCCTATTGTCCCCATATTGTTATTATTGTGCCCCATAGAATCCCTCTGTTGTTATTTTTGTGCCTTTATATTATTATTGTTAGGTTGGCTGGGTTATATTTTGACTCCTTAGACTCCTATATATAGAAAGGATGTTTTGTCATTTGTATCATCAAGGAATCATTCATTTGTGTAATGAAAAGGAGGTTGCCCCCTCGAAGAGGCTGAATTCTAAGGTGTTGATCTATCTTTTCTATCTTTTTGTGAGCTGCTTTCATAACATTTGGTATCAGAGCTTTTGGATTCTAGGGTTTTGCTGCTCCAAATAGGTCATCGTGGCATTTTCGCTATAACGTTTTTTTTGCGACGTGTCAGAAACGAAAAAAAAATCCATTTGAGACAAAATCGCACTGAACCTCTGGTCCGAATTTCAGAGCTTTTCACGCTATATTTTTGGAGATATGATCTGAGGAAGTTGGTTTGTTTGCAGACTCCTAAATTACATTCCAAACAGGTGACCTGGGGAAAATCGTCATAACTTTCTCTCTGAGCATCGGATGGACATTTTGTAAGAAGGTACAAAAAGAGGACGGACTTTAGTTTCTTGTGTATATTTCTTAGAGCCAAAGATCGAAACAGGGACACGTGGCACGTCGTACAAGTTCGCTCTACTAAACTAGTCTATAATCAGGGCACTGTGGGAGATTTCGCGTAACTCTTCCTTGGAGAATCCAATTTGGATCAGACTGGTGGCATTGGAAAGAGGACACATAGGGCTACTGCAGGTCACAATTTCAAAACTGGATGATCCGAAATTACAGAGATACATTAGAGGCAATATCGAGCTCCTAGAAAGTGAAAAAAGGTGTGTAGATTTTTTTAAATTCTTGCTTAAGATTGGTTTGAAAAATTATTTTGAAGGAATTCAAAGGGCATAGTAGAGCATTATTATTGGTAACTAATGCCCCGAGGAAAGAAAATGCAAACACCTAGTAAGCAACCTGAAAGCTCTAGCATGACTCATGAAGAAGAGGAAGAAATGCTACATGATATATCAAAATTACAAGACCAAGTGCAGTAAATGTCACTCTCACAAAAGCTAACAGAAGCTAAGATGAATGGCATGAAAGCTAAGATGGACAATTTGAAGACAGATTTGAACACAAATTTGAAGACAGGCATGGCAGATTTGAAGACAGATTTGACAAATTTTCTACAAGAAATACTTACTAATGGTGAAAGGGTAGTAAAGGAAACTCATGATGCGAACAAAAGAAATGTTAATCATTATTTCATAGACTCTAATGTTGGATTGAAGACCCACCATATTCCAAAGATCGATATGAGGAAGTTTGATGGCAAGGATCCCGCAACATGGATATTACAGATGGAGCAATTTTTCGATCTCAATAATGTGCAAAACACACAAAAGGTACGTATTACAACTTTATATTTGGAACCAAATTAGTTTGTATGGTATCAATGGCTTTGCTCTCGTGAACAAATTATCACTTGGGCAATTTTTATAGAAGAATTGACAACACATTATGAGGATGCAAAAAGAAACACTTTTTTTAGCCAATTGATAAGTCTCAAACAAAAGGGTTCAATAATGGAGCACATTAAGGAGTTCCAAAAATTGAACATAAGGGTAAAAAATATTCCAGAGGAGCATAGGATTGATGTGTTCATAGGGACTTTAAAGGATAATATCCAACATGATGTTCACCTTTGGGAACCTGATTCATTAGAGAAGGCATTTAGGTTAGCAAGAAAAATGGAAAGCAAACTTATGGCAACCAGGAAGCATACCACTCACAACTATAAAGATGGAAGTGTTGTTGCCCCTAGTCTTCCACAACCTATAAGGTTGAGACCACAAAAATTGGAAGAAAAAAGAGCAAAATGGCTTTGTTACAGTTGTGATAGCAAATACACTAAAGGTCATAAGTGTGCTGAAAAGAAACTATTCTACATTGATTGTGAAGAGGAAGAAGAAAAGGAGCAAGAAAGGTCAAAAGAAGAGGATATACTCCAGGAACAAAGCCTAGATAAAGAAGAAATGAATCCGACCATATCTTGCAATGCATTGGCTGAATTACCACTCCTCAAACCATCAAGATAGAAGGAAAAATGAAGAAGAAAAAGGTAATAGTGTTGATTGATTCAGGAAGTACCCACAATTTTATTCATTGTAAGGTAGCAAAAGAATTGAATTGCTTCTTATATCCAGCACCAAAGTGTCAAGTGATGGTTGCAAATGGAGGAACAATAAATTGCTCTGTAAAGTGCCATAATATCAAGCTATCCATGGGAGAATATGTATTGACTAGCCCAATGCTTTCCATTCCAATGGGAGGTGCTGATGTTGTAATGGGAGTCCAATGGCTACAATCCTTGGGTACATAGCTTTTAATTTTCAAGAACTTTTCATGAAATTTTCTGTGGAAGGAAAGGAAGTTGAATTAAGGGGTATTGCAGGGAAATCGGGAAAGATAATCAGCTCTAACGGTATGACAAAGCTTCTAAAAAAGGAACAAAGAGGTGTAATTGCACAATTATGTTCGCTAGATGTTTCCACATCGTAATCATCTATTTCTCCAGATCTCCAAAAAGTCTTGGACAATCATTCCAAGGTATTTGAGACTCCCAAAGGTCTCCGACCTATTCGTGATCATGATCATGCTATTCATCTAATCCTAGGAAGTGTTCCTCCAAACATCAGGCTGTACAGATATCCCTATGCCCGAAAGAGTGAAATTGAACGTATGGTTGCAGAAATGCTAGAGGCTGGTATAATTCAACCTAGTCAAAGTTCTTTCTCTGCTCCAGTAGTATTGATGCACAAGAAGGATGGATCATGGTGCATGTGTCCGGATTATAGGGAGCTCAACAAGCTCACTATTAAAGATAAGTTGCCCATTCCTGTCATTGATGAATTATTGGATCA
Organism: Pinus tabuliformis; assembly: GCA_031772625.1. NCBI lineage: Eukaryota > Viridiplantae > Streptophyta > Pinopsida > Pinales > Pinaceae > Pinus > Pinus tabuliformis. Next base: position 678,950,297 of record CM062809.1, on the reverse strand, counting down.
ATTGCATGGATCAATTTACTTCACCAAGTTGGATCTTCGTTCAGGATATCGTCAAATTAGAATGAAGACTGAAGACATTCTGAAAACAACATTTAGAACTCATGAGGGTCATTATGAATTTTTGGTCATGCCTTTTGGCCTTTCCAATGCACCTTGTACATTTCAAGGTTTGATGAATTACATTTTCAAACCCTTCCTTAGAAAATTTGTGTTAGTATTTTTTGATGATATACTAATCTACAACAAGTATTGGAAGGATCATATTGAACATGTTGACAGGGTGCTACAACTATTGGAGGAAAAGCAAATATATGCAAAAAGATCCAAATGTTTCTTTGGAGTACAAGAGGTGGAATATCTGGGTCATATTGTATCTCATGAAGGAGTTAAGGTAGACCCTAGCAAAATTAAAGCCATTAAGGAATGGAAAATCCCCACATCCATAAAACATCTACGAGGATTTCTCAGGTTGACGGGGTATTATCGCAAGTTTGTTAAGAATTATGGGAGAATAGCAGCACCTATAACAACATTATTGGAGAAAGATGCATTTTCATGGACTCTAGAAGCAACAAAGGCCTTCGAACATCTTAAAGAGGCAATGTGCCAAGCATCGGTCTTAGCTACACTGGAGTTCACAAAAACCTTTATTGTGGAATGTGATGCTTCAGGAAATGGAATTGGTGCTGTTTTAATGCAGGATGAAAAACCCATTGCTTTTGAAAGTCGTCCAATCAAGGGAAAGTTTTAACACAAAGCTATTTATGAGAAGGAAATGTTGGCAATACTACATGCACTTAAGAAACGACGACCCTACCTAATGGGAAGACACTTCAAGGTAAAAACAGATCATGATAGCCTTAAATACTTTTTAGAACAAAGATTATCCTCTGAAGAGCAACAAAAGTGGGTCACAAAGATGTTGGGTTATGACTTTGAAATCATCTACAAAAAAGGGAAGCAAAATGTGGTGGCAGATGCACTCTCAAGAAAGGATGAGGATGTGGAAGCATTGTTGTGCGCCATTTCTATTTTCCAACCAGATTGGATAAATGAAGCAAGGGAAGAATGGAAGAATGATGAAGAAGTGTGGGAACTTATTCAAAAGTTACAAAAAGATTCCAGTACATCTGATACATTTAGCTGGAAAAATGATTTGTTATGGTACAAAGATCGCTTATACCTCTATAAGAATTCCCAACTCAAGCAAAAGATTCTTATGGAATTGCACACTTCTCCCTTAGGAGGGCACTCAGGATTTTTAAAAACTTACCATAGGATTAAGAAGGATTTTTTTTGGGATGGCCTTAAATCGGATATTCAAAATTTTGTGGCGGAATGTTTGGTTTGCCAACAAAATAAAGTTGAAACAATTAAGACCCCGAGTCTATTACAACCTTTATCCATTCCAAGCCAACGTTTGGAGGAGGTTTCAATGGATTTTATCACAGGTTTACCCAAGTCTGAGGGAAAGAGTGCCATCATGGTGGTAGTTGACATACTTACCAAGTATGCACACTTTTGTGCATTATCACATCCATTTAAACCTAGTACATTTTCTACTGCATTTATGGAAACAATTCAAAAGCTACATGGAAACCCAAAGATTATTGTAAGTGACAGAGATCCCATTTTCACTGGAAATTTTTGGACATAATTATTTTCTTGTCTCGGTACTCAATTAACTCATAACTCATCTTATCATCCTCAATCTGATGGGCAAATTGAGATAGTAAACAAATGTTTGGAAGGATATCTTCATTGCTTTGTATCTAATAAGTAGACACAATGGGTCAAATGGTTGCCTCTGGCTGAATGGTGGTATAACACTTCCTTCCATACAACAACAAAAATGACCCCATTTGTGGCACTTTATGGATATCAGCCACTATCCATCACATCATATTTAAAAGAAAATTCTAAGGTTCAAACAGTGGAACATCACATCGAGCATCAACAACAAGTCCTCCAACTCTTAAAGGATAACCTCGTGTTGGCGCAGAATAGAATGAAACAACAGGCAGATCAACATCGCAACGAAATAAGTTTTGATGTAGGTGATTGGGTATTCCTACGGCTACAACCATATAAATAAATATCCCTCAAGGAAGCTAAGAAGGATAATAAATTATCACCAAAGTATTATGGACCATACAAGGTGTTGCAAAATATTGGTACTATGGCATACAAATTGAAGCTTCCTGCAGCTTCTCGAGTGCACCCAGTTTTCCATGTTTCATGTTTAAAGAAGGTTATAGGCGACAAGCTCCCAGTTCAAACAATATTGCCAGAACTTGACGAGGAAGGAAAAATTATATTGGAACCAGAAGCAGTCACAGAAACAAGAACTCGACAGCTACAAAATCGATCAATTTCGGAGTATCTCATCAAGTGGAAGAACTTATCCACTGAAGATTCCACATGGGAGGATGAGAATTTTATACAGAAGCATCCAGAACTACTCAAGCGTTGAGAACAACACTTTTTTGAAGGAGAGGGTCATGTTAGGTCCCTATAATATGAGTGATTACCCCATTACTATTGTAGTTGTATCCCTTATCAATATTGTTGTGCCCCTATTGTCCCCATATTGTTATTATTGTGCCCCATAGAATCCCTCTATTGTTATTTTCGTGCCTTTATATTAATATTGTTAGGTCAGCTGGGTTATATTGTGACTCCTTAGACTCCTATATATAGAAAGGAGGTTTTGTCATTTGTATCACCAAGGAATCATTCATTTGTGTAATGTAAAGGAGGTTTCCCCCTCAAAGAGGCTGAATTCTAAGGCGTTGATCTATCTTTTCTATCTTTTTGTGAGCTGGTTTCATAACAGTTCTGGTGGAGTGTAATTTTTTCTTTTGCTTTCATCCTTTCTTCCTGAAGCTTGTGGGGTGTATCCATCCTACGCTAAACTAGCTGGAAAGTAGACATTAGGTGGAAGGATGGCTTCTTTACCATATACCAGGAAGTACGGTGAGGTATTCAGAGAAGGTTTGGGTATTACAAGGTTAGCCCATAATGCATTCGTCAAAGCGGTATACCAGTTGCACTGCTAAGAGAAAACGACATTTTTTATTATGCAGATGAGGTTTTTATTCGTGGATTTTGCTAGACCATTTCCATGCAGGTAGTAGTTGGATGAGTGTTTCAACATAATACCATTTTGTAATGCAAAATCATAAATCTTTAAAGATGAAAAGTATATTGCATTATCAAAAACAAGTGATACTGAAATGCCAAAGCGTGAGATATTGTTCTGTTGGAGGAAGCTGATGACCTCCTGGTCGTTCACTTGTTTGAGCAGAACTGCTTCTGTCCATTGCGTGAAGTAATCAGTTGTTATTAGAATGTAGTGGTGTTGTTTTGATGAATGTGGGAAAATCTCCCCAATGATGTCTAGGTCCCATTGTTGGAATGATTTAGTCACTATAACAAGGTGCAATGGGGTTGCTGACCTTCGTGCTCTGTCAGTGCATCGCTGACAGACCGGGCACTTGCGGACATAAGCATGTGCATCCTTGAATAATGTGAGCCAGTAGAAACTAGCTCGCATAACTTTGTGTGCAGTGGTGTTTCCCACAAAGTGATCCCCGACGGGTCTGTCATGTAGATCTTGTAATACTTTCTCTAATTCTTGTGCCTCCAGGCACCTGAGTAGAACTCTGTTGTTGTGCTTCCTCTAAAGCACTCCGTGCACCGACTGATATGCTAAAGCTTTGAGGCATAATGCCCTCTTCTGTCTAATGGAAAAGTGAGAGGGTATGGTGTCATGCTCTAGGTACCACGCACATATGCATACCAAGATTTTCCATCTTCAGTGGGTGTTTCCCAACTTATATCATACATCTCAACTTCCTGCTCCCAGCCGACGAGCTCTTCTTCACTCTCCGGTGTGTGTACCACTTCAGCTGCAAGTCTATAGAGCCCATGTCATTTGATCATGTGAAATGGCTTGATTTCAAGGTCATACTCTTGCAAGCCTGTCATCCAGTTGACACGTCGTTCACCTAGTTCTTGTTGTACAAGCAATGTGCGGACTACTCGGTGAGGGATGTAGACTATGCAGTGGTTCTTCAGCAAGTGGGGCCTAAAGTGTTTCACCACCTTGTAAACTACATATACTTGCTTATCAATGGCGGGGTATTTGAGTTCTGGTCCCTGCATACTTGCGCTCATGAAGGAGATGGAACGTTCGTCATTCATCTCATCCTTCTGAGTGAGTACTGCAGTGAACGAATTATCAGCGAAGGTGTATAGCAGGAAATCCTTCTTGAAGTTTGGGTTGTAGAGTGTAGGCACTTATGCAATAGCCTGCTTGATATGGGTGAATGCATACTTTTCCCTCTTGCCCCAGTTGTAGATTGCATCTTTCTTGATCATGTCCTGCATGGGTTTGACTATCTGTGCATAATCCGAGATGAAATTCTAGAGGAAGTTTATCTTGCCCAAGAAGGACTGCATGGATTTCTTGTTGGCTAGGTGAGGGATCTGTGTAATAGTTTGGACCTGGTCTGGATCCACCTTGATCCCGCTTTTGGCAACAATGTGTTTGAGAAGGTTTCCCTCAAACACTGCGAATACACTCTTTTTGGGATTCAAGGAAATCCCGTATTTTCAGCATCGCTCAAAATTTTTCTTCAAATGGCATATGTGGTCCTCACGTCTTCTTGAGAACATAGTCACATCATCGAGGTATACCACTATGCTCTGTCCGATGAGTCCATGAAAAGATATTTCCATGGCACGCTGAAAGGTTTCACTTGCATTTACAAGCCCAAACGACATTCGTCTGTATGCGAACATACCCCACTTGGTACGGAAGGTAGTCTTAAGTCTGTTAGGTTTTGCTACCAGAACTTGATTGTATCCTGAGAAAGCGTCGAGTAGTGAAAATATCTGTGTCCTAGATACTGTTTGCAGAATGTGGTCCATATATGGCATGGGGTAGTTGCCTTTGTCCGAGGCACGGTTCATGTTCCATAAATTGACACACAGGCGAATTTCCCCTGACTTCTTGCATACAGGAACAAGGTTTGAAACCCAAGTGGAATGGCGAACTTTGTATATGATCCGTGCATCCAATAGCTTGGTAAGCTCTTTCTATATGAGGGGTTCAGGTGACGAGAGCACTTTCCTAAACTTCTACTATTATGGCTTGACCCCTTCTTTGATCAGAATGATGTGTTGGATTATCTGCGTGTCATAAGTTTTCAGATCATTGTACGTCCACGTAAACACATCTCGGTACTGTTTGAACATGCGAACAAAGGTTTACCACTCTTGTTGTGTGCATCTTGTACCAAGATTAACCAACTTTGGATCTTGGTCTATTCCCAGGTTTATCAGTTCGTGCATCATGGTGGAGTTGTGGTTTTTTTTTCCTTGGCCCCTGAAAATGTTCTTGCAAGTCATAAATCTTCTCCAATGATGCCACACCCTTCGTGATAAGGTGACCTTTCCTGTTACTAGCTTCTGCTTGCAGAGAGCGCTCGTGCCCGTCATCATCTATCACTACATCTTTGAAGACGTTAGCGTTGGCCATAAAATGCAGTATCTGTTGATCATCATTAAACACATGTAAGTTAGTTATGTTATCTAGGATAAATGGTTTGTACAAAATTTCAATAGTAAATCTATCAATAATCAGTGACATTCTTGAAGTTGTGTTTGCGAGAGAATTGGCAGCGACATTACGCGTATGTGGTATAGGAGTGATGTTAAATTCTTGGAAGTCAGAGATCAGTCGCCATACCTCTTGTTGGTAACTTTTTAGATGTGGTGACAAACAGTGAATGGTGTTACATACCTGCCATACCACTATCTCTAAATCACCTACCACTTTGAGCGCAACCACATTGAGGCTGATGGATTTCTACAAGCCCAACACGAGTGCTTCATACTCAGAAACCTTGTTCATGCACTTGAACTCCAAGTGACATAAAACTAGATGCTTCATGTCGTATGGGTCGATCAAGGCACTCCCATCTCCTAAGTCATCCTGTGCCTTTGATCCGTCAAAGTACATGGTCCACAACTTGTCTGTACTCAAACCATTTGACGCGCTTGTACTATTGTTGGTACTACTACTACTACTATTGATACAATGTACTGTACATGTTTCATTACCATCAGTTGGGCAAGGAAGGAGACCTAATTGCGTGTCTAGTGGGGTTTGAGTTGGCTGTGTAGGATAACACTCCAATGTTTTTTCCAGGAGGTAGTTGCCAAACATGAGTTCTGCGAAGGCCAACAGTTCCTTTCCACCATTTATGGGAGTGACATTGTGCTTCATATACCTCTCGGATAACACCCAATTTTTTTTTCCCTTGTACGAAATCCACATGTGTGACCAATCTGTAGAAAAATATCTGTTCAGCTTGCTGGACTAGTCTCTGTTGAGTAGTAAACTGTATGCTTCTGGTATGTCCACAATAACTATGTTGATGCATTGGTGGACTCAACTGTCATGAGATGAATTATCAAATCTCAGAGTTCACCAATGGTTGGTATAGATGTTTGATCAAGTTGGATGATCCGCACAGATGTTTCGCTCCATTATGCATTGATCTTTTTAGAAATGGAGAGTGGCATGACATTGGCTGTCGCACCAGAATTAAACAAGTATTTGTGAACATTATAGTTAAAAACTTCAAACAAGAGTAGGAATGAAGGGCAACCTGAGTTTTCTTCTTCCATCCAGAGTGTGTTTAGCGTAGTGGAAAGTGATCCAGGAAGTGTACTTGCTCCCTTGCTAGTAGACACTACATTGTCCATTGTTGTCTCCCAGTGCGCACATCAGGATGTCTCGCTAACTCGAACAAATTGATGTTTGCGTGAGTTTTCCCCATGTCATCTACAATGTTGTAGTCCAAAGGTTGTAGAATCACCGAGGTGTTTGAGGTAGGACTTATGTTCGTGTTGTCTGGCGGGGTGTTCGACAGTTTGTTGCTCATGGATGCACTTTTGTTTGCCATTGTCTTCCCAGACTCGTTCTGTGTTTTTCGGTTTTGGGAGGCTGGTGGATTAGCCTTCCTCAACAACAGTCTCATGTTTTCTTGTGCTTCCCAAAGTGTAAGGGGAGCCCCTTTACTCCTGAGATTGTAACGATCATTTTTCTTGGGGGGCTGTTTCTCGGTGTTTGTCTTCGACGCTGCTTGCGAGCATTGATACATGTTCACCACATGCCCAGAACTTGATGCTTCATCAGGTGCAACATCTTCATCATTATCTTTGTCTTCCAATTATTCTTGCATATTGTTTTATGTGTCAAATGTATGACTACATACAGAGCTTGCGGCTTGCTTCCAGACCGAACAAGAGTTCTCGGGGTGATGTTCTTCGTAGAATTAATGGAACTCAGAATTTTCGCACTGATCTAAGTGGAACACAAAGCTCTGCATAGTTTTTGGAGTGTACCAGTTGCTGCCTGATGAACTACTTCCTTGTCTCTGTCTGGGTGGATGACGACTTGCAAATGTGTCTATTTTCCGTTGTTTAAACTCGGACACTCCTATTGTCAAGTTCTTGACGAGGCAAGTGAGGGCTTCAATGTCATTTGCTTCCTTGTCTCTACCTTTTCTTGCCATCGCCTCAGACGTTCTGATCACATCTTTGGATTCCTTTGTTGGTTCATCATCCTTGATGAATCCACTCACGTGCAGGTCTTTCTCAACAACAATAGACTCTTCGCAACTTTCCAATAGTGTTGGTTTTGCAGTTCGCTTGACGAACTGCGCAATGCTGGTCGGAAGTGCAGATATGTAGTAATCAATAGTGATGGAGTCATGAGGTTTGGTTTCCGCTGTAAAATTGTTCAATATGCGTGTAAACATCTGTTTGAAATCTTTTACCTTTTCTTTCCCCTCCATCTTCAGGCTTCCCAATTCTTTGAGTAACATAGCTAGGGTCTTGTCACCAACAAAATTTTCAAGAAACATGTGTTTGAATGCGCCCCAATTCTATATGGAGTTTGGTCGAAGGTTGTGATACCATGCATCTGCGTGACCATCCAAGGTACATGGAAACAATATACATGCTATGTCGTCGTACCATACCTCAAGGGTTTGCAGCTGCAGGTAGAAGTTGTCCAAATGATCTTTTGCCTTCACTGTGCTGTCAGGGTTGAACCTGATGTTCATTCTCCGCGCTCACTTTGGCATCTTGAGAAAAGCACCCAGGAGAGCCAATGGTCCCTGAGTCATCCATTCCAGATTTTGGTCAGCCATCTCTTCTTCTTCTTCTTCATCCTCCTCCTATCCTTCAAAATGTGACGGTTCCAGCTTTGAGTTTGTTGGTTCGTCTCCACCTCCGCCTCCTCCATTGCCTTCCCCTCTGCCTCCTATACCGGATTCTGATCCCAATATCACAAGGGTGTCTCGCTCCCCTTGCCAGAAGACTGGAGGTTCCTCTTCGTCTTCAATAGCTTCTTCTAGACTTTCAAGTGTTGCAAGAACTACTTCTTCCACTCACGATACAAAAACCCCTGTGGGAGTGGATTTTGGCTTCCTTGATGTGTATTGAAGATGTTGTATGCCTAGGATCAGTCCGACTACTTTTGAAAACTGGCGGGTGATGGGATAGATGGAGCGAAGGTGATGATACAAAATTTCGTGTTTAATCCTGGGAGGTGAGAAGTAACCAACAACAGAGTTGTGCGTAGGTGAGAGGGAGTGTGAGACACTGCCTTGACTAGATGGTTAATGAGTGAGTGTGAGAGGACGTTCAACCATATACAACTAGCGGCCCTCTTTCTAGCGCGAGAAATGTTGACATTGTTGGACCCATCAACATTAAGGGGATCATGCCGGTATGAAGTCCAAACTAGACCTCACACCCTTTGGTGTGGGAGTCCCATCTGGTATGATGGACCGGTTGCCATTATCTTAAAGATTTGCCTCAGCTCTTACTTGTCAGCACAAGAGAGTAGTTTGCTTTGCCTTCGAGTAGTGAGGTTAGCATATCTGGTGATTTCTAGTGTTACTTGTGTCAATGGTTCTTTCACTATAGAGGGAGAGGGTGGGAGTGAGTCCCAAGTCAGATGGGAGGAAGCCCCAACTCTGTTAGAAACACACAACACAACAAGACGTTCATAGCTTCCGGAAGAGAAGTCCATAGGGATGTGGCAGTCACAACACACAAGGAAAGATAACACGTACAACGCAGAACAAAGGAGTTCGCACGAGTGCGACAATTGTTATAGCAAGTTTATGTGAAAGGTCGGTCTAATGTTCGGGGAGGTAACCAACACATGCAGGACAACATTAACAGCTCACACAACACATTTTCATTAATATATATGTATTACAACAAGTGAATGAGTTCAAGTGTTAAACACAGGTTAAAACAACATGCATTACAAGTGTTCAATATTAGTCTTACAATAGTTACAATACATGTGTGAAAATGTGCTGGTGTGTTAGCAGGATTCTGAATTAAGTGAAAGTTCTAAGACACGTCATTACACCATACATCACTAACCTCGTGGGTGGGGCATTGGAGCCACTACTTACTCCTCAAAGAAAATATTACAAACACTCAAAGCTATGTGGGAGGAGTCGAGGTGAAAATTACTTTGCATGTACAAATGAGAGGGTATTTATAGCCAAGGGTGAAACTGACCCTTGTGGCTATTTGACTACCCTCATGACTGTTTGACTTCCATGGACTTTCGACTTTACATGACTCTACATATGACAAGTGGGTCTCTTGGACTTCCACGTTACATTACATTTATTGACAGTATGGCCCATAGTAGAGATGTGGACGACATGACTCATGACAAGACTGGACATAACAGTGCTGGTACATTGGTGTTGGTACTGGTGTGCATGTTGAGCTGCAGTGTTGCTGGGTGATGGATGTCCTCATGGTGTGTCACAACTTCACCTCCGCATGACAAAGTGAGCAGAGTATTCGATGGTCATTTGGTTTTCTTGATGTTGCATTTGCACACTGATCCTTGCTTGCATGTTGGCATGCTTGATAGGTTCGCCTGTTCATGAAAAGTTCATGTTCGTTCGCTCGTCTGTCCGTGAACACATCTTGCATGTTCGCTCATCTGTCCGTCCACAAAAACATCGTTTCATGATCGTCCATTCACAAGCACATCTCTTTGTATGCATCATTTGTTCATTCGTTGGTGAACATGTCCTTTTGCATGTACTACATTTGTTCATCCCATTCGTCGTCGCGCCATGTTTGTTTGTGTACCTGTATCTGTAGTCATTCATGGTGAGACGACATCAAGTCCATAAAACTCCTAGTCTACCATGATGCATGATCATTTCAAATGCAGGTGACTAGGAGAAGAGACAAGGTTGTGAGTTGCAAGCTGTGATGAAGGCTCCAGGCACTGCTGGTGAAAACTGCACAGAAGTCTCTGGGTGATGGAGATGGGCAATCCGGATTGACAGTGACTGTTTACGGGGTCTGGCTTAGATGGAGGAAAATATTGTGCAATTTTTAAGAGGAGTAGGCTGGGATGTGGGAAGGCTGGACATAAAAAATATGCAAAATTTTTGGAAGGAGCGGGAAGTGGGAGGCTGGCAAAACTACGCAATTCCTGGAGGGAACTAGCAACTGGCTACTAGGACCTTGGGAGAAAAAAATGTGCAATTCCTGGAGGGAACTGGAAGTCATCTACTGGGACAATAGCAACAAAAAATACGCAATTATTGGTGGGAACTGGGAGTCAGCTACTAGGGCTTGGCAACAAAAACTGTGCAATTCCTAGAGGGAACTGGAAGTTAGTTGTTGGGAGCTGCTGGCAGGGAAAATTGTGCTGATACTGGAAGGCTGGTCTGCTAATCACCTCTACGCAGTTTCTAAGCTGAGTGGACTGCTGAGTAGCAAAGGGCTTGCTCATGGAAACTGTGTAGTTTTCCAGGTGAGCAGCCAGTTGGCTGACTAGTGGGTTGGCTGGAAAAAATACGCAATTTTTTTGGGGAGATAGGGACAGGCATTGGGTGTCTATCTAGCCTGTTTATGAAATTTTCTCAATCAACGGAGTCGGCAAGGTCTGCAGCCTATACGCGATTTTTGAGGGAGTTAGTCCCAAGGTGACTGTTGGGTCAAACTCTTTGGTTGACCAACATGAAGGTTGATTGATCTGCTTGCGGGCAGCATAGCTTGAAATGGCTTGCTTGGTGCTTCTACGTTGTTCTGGGTGACAGTCGGTCGAGTCGATGGCAGGGTGGAGGTCTGGATGTCAGAGGGGAATCTGGTCATCAAAACTTCAGAAAAATGACTAAGTGTGTGAACGAGTGAAAAGGTGCACACATGATCTTGCAAACACACACTTACATGACTTAATGATGAGACAAATCAAACCATTCAGACACATATGCTTAACATGACTGACCGACGGTGTGAGAGACAAGCGTGATGCTTGTGATTGATTGTTGGTTGACCGTGACAATGCTTGTGCGATAGTGTATATGACTCCGTGTGTGAGAGCAATGAATGTTTACATAGCGAACACAACAAGTACACAAAAAGCAAAGACCTTGTGTATGACCAAAACCTGGTCGCAAGCATGACATTGACATCAACATGGAAAAGTTGTCGGTGTAATGATCAAGCAAGGTGGGTGTGAAGACTCACACTTGCTTACAGAGTGAACCGATTGCGTGTAGTCATCAAGTAAAACTCTCAAAGGAAGCTCCGAAATTGGATGCAGGCCAAAATTTTGGAGGATGTTGCAGTTGCTACAACAATTAGTTAATTTGTTTATTGATATATATGGCACATGTGATTTACAATAATTGTATTATTGTGGTCGAAATTCATATTAAATGAAATATTTTTATTAAACAAAGAGGGTCTCACTTACTAGGAACTTTAAATATAATAATTTAGAAATTTAATTCTATTTACTTTTCTCTTTAGAACCCTCACTCTTTATGTCTAATAAAAGCTTAATTAGAAAATTTATTATAATTAATTACCCATGTAGTTCAACTGCCTAACCACTTTATGGAGGCATAAAAAGGGAGGGGGCTATGAAAGAGGAGACAAAATACTGCAATGAGAGGTATGCACTAGGTTTAATATGTCATTCATTCTTTCTAATTTCAATATTCTTGGAGTTATAAGAAGCAAAACCAATAAATGGTAGTAGATCATTTTCAAAGGGAAGATATTGTATAATGAGCAACTCCACTCATCTTTTGGACACATCATTTTACTCGTTGTTTGAAGGTCTGGTTTTTATTTATCCAGTGCTAATAGCCATTATTTTTTCATAAAAATAGGTTGTCTACCTATATATCAAATCATCTTAAGGTGTTTTAAAGGTTGTCACATCCAATTTATTTTTCCTTCCTAGACTTCCGCATATGATTTTTTACATTGCAGTTGTTTAGAATATGATTTGGTCAATGGTTCTTCACAAGAATTTATATTTTTTATTATGTTGTAGTCACATATTTTTTATTAATAAAAATCATCCTCTTTTCTCTATACTTTTTGTGTATACTTCTCACAAAATTTCATATATTTTCTTGGCAATTTATTTTCTTTAATCTACAAATTAATGTAGTTGAGGCTCTACAACTTTTTGAGGCCAAAAAGTCTTAAAACTCTGATAAGTTTTCTACTTTCCATGTTTTATTTTTTTATTTATGTTCATAGATATTTAATTTGCTTATTTATATTTCCGAACCTTTTATAAAATATCAAGAATTATTCTCTAAATGTGTCTCTTAATTTCTTTTTTTGCTTATCTATCTTGTAAATAATATCCCAAAATCATAGAAAAATTGTAAATTATCACTTAGTCAATGACAACAAAGGGCATGAATTATTGGGTATACTTGACCCGTTATTTGACTCACCCTAGTGAGATTTTAGGGGTTGGTTAAGAGAAGCATAAAACTTCACTTTGATCAACACCTACCTTCCTCCCTTCCTCCTTGTGTTGTCATGTTTGGTGGATGCTGATAGGACCACACACTAATTATTCGGAAATAATGGAATTTATTCTTTGAAAATAGGCTTCCTTTCTTATGGTGACTCAAATGCAATAGAATGGAATCTCAAAAGGCCAACTTATCAAATACCTCACAAGAGGCTTAGGACACTCGATATATAGGGCTTGATCAAGATGGTAGGGAGAGAGAACAATATAGGAATTATGAATGGGAATTGGGTGTGCACGCATTCATGACACTATCTATTTCTCATTATATATCACTCTTCTATCTATCCCTTTCTCTCCCCTCATGTCCCCCCTCTCTCTACCTCCCAATATACCTCTCTATCCCTCCTTTCTCTCTTCCTGTATCCCCCCTACATCTCTATATCTATCTCCCTTTTTATATCCTCCTCTCTCTCTATCCCTCACTCCCTCTTTGTCTCTCATTTCCTCACCCCTCTCTCTCTTGCCTACAACTCTGTGTCTATCTCCATCAATTTCTCTTTCTCTCTCTCTTCCTCACTCCCTCTCTCCTCTCTCTCCACCTCACTCCCTCGCTTTCTCATTCTATATACCCCCTATCCATCTCCTTATCACTCCCTTATAACTCTCTATGTCTCTCCAACTTTCTCTCTTTATATTTCTCTTCTTCCATGTCTCTCTCCTTTTCTTCCCCACTACGTTACTCCTCCAACTACATATCTATGTCCCTTCATATATCTCTCTCTCTTTCCCCCTAATACCTCTCTCTCATGCTCTATCTCTCCCTCTCTCTTTCTCTCTCTCTCTCTCACACACACACCATCTCTCTTCCTCACTCCTCTATCACTCTCTCTAAATATCTCTCTCTCTCTCTCTTTTATTTCTCTTTCCTCCTCCCTCTAGCTTTATCTCTATCTCCCTCCCTCTCTCCTTTGTCTCTCTATCTCACCTCCCACTCTCTATATCTATCTCTCTACCCCCTTCCTCCCAATCTCTCTCTATCTATCTCTCCATCTGTTTCTTCTTCCCTCTCTCTTCCCCTCTCCCTTCCCCATATAGATTTGTTTATTTCCCTCCCTCTCTCCATATTTATATTCCTCTCTCTCTCTCTCTCTCTCTCTCTCCCCCCTTCTCTCACCCTCTCTCTCCCTCTATATCCCCCCTTTGGCCCTATCTTTATCTCCCTCCCCGTCTCCTTATATCCCTCCCTTTTTCCCTCTCTCTCTTCCTCTCTGCCCCCTTAATCCCTATATTTATCTCCCTCCATATCTAATTATCTCCCTCCATCCCTAACTACCACCCTCACTCTCTCCCCTCCCCTCTTCCTCTCTTTCTTCCCTTCCTCTTTCCATATCTTTCTCTCTCTCCACATCTATATTTTTCTATGTGTCTCTTTCTCTTCTGTCTCCTTTCTCTCCCCTTCATCTCTATCTATATCTCCCTCATCTCCCATTCTCTATCTCTTTATCTCAACCCCATCTTTCTCTCTTAATACCTATCAATATATCTCCCTATATTTGTCTCTCTACCACCTCTCTCCGCATGACCCCCTTCTCTCCCTTTATCCTTCATTCCTTCTCTATATCCTCCCTCCCTCTCTCCCTTTCTCTTTTCTCCCTCATTATCTCTCTCTATCTCCACCTCTCTCTTTCTCTCGTCACTCTATATCTATCTCTTCTTCCATCCATCTCTCCTTATCTATCAACCCCCATATCTCTCTCTCTCTCTCTCCATATTTTTCTCTATCTCCCTCCCTCTCTCTGTTCCTCTCTCTCCCTTACTCTTTGTGTGTGTGTGTGTTCTTCCCTCTAGCTCTATATCTATCTCATTCTCTCTCTCCTTCTATCTATCTTCTCGTAAATTTCACATTATCTCTCCCCTTCTCATCCCCAACACTATCTCACTATCCCTCTCCCTCTGTCCCCCATCACTCTCTCTCTCTCTCTCTCTCTCTCTCTCTCTCTCTCTCTCTCTCTCTCTCTCGACATCTCCCTCTCACTTAGTATGTCTCTTCCTCCCTCCCTCCCTAACTACCAAACTCCCTCTCTCCCCCTTCCTCTCTTTCTTTATCCCTCCCTCTATCTCACAATAACTCCTTCACAACCATCCCCCCCCGCCTCTCTCTCTCTCTCTCTCTCTCTCTCTCTCTCTCTATATATATATATATATATATATAATGATCTTCCCTCTCTATGTCTCTATCCATCTTCTCCCTCTAGCTCTCTTTCTCTCTCTCTCTCTCTCTCTCTCTCTCCCTCCCTCTCTCCAACTTTGTCTTGATCTCCCTCCCTATCTTCTTCTCTCTCTCCCCTCCAACTCTATATCTATCTCCCTCCATCTTTCCTTCTATTCGCCCCCCATCCCTCCTCTTACATTATCTCCCATCCTCCCCCCCTGTCTCTTTCTCTCCCTTCCTCATCCCCATTTCTATATACCCTTATCCACTGCTCCCACTTGCCACATTTTTTTATTTATTTCACCCTCTCTCCTTTCCTCCCTTAGTCCCTTCTTCACAACAACCCCCCTACAACACACACACACACTCTCTCTCTCTCTCTCTCTCTCTAACCTCCATATATATCTCTATATCCCTCCCTCTATCATTATCTCTCTCTCACTCCCTAACTCCCTCTCACTCTCTCATTCTCTTCCCCTCCCCCAAACCCCATCATCTCTCTCTCTCTCTCTCTCCAGGGTCTTTCTCAATCCCTTTCACAACAACTTGAATAAAACTACCTCTTTCATCCTCCCTTTCTGTCCCACAACTCCCTACGCCCCCCTCTTTATCCTTCACTCACCCACTCATTCTTCCCCACCTCTCTCTCTCTCACACACACACAGAGAAAAACACACACACACACATGTCCTATCTATTCCTTCCTCTCTCCCCTTTCCCCTCCCCAAAAATCCCCAACTCAAGAATGTATACATGTTTCTAGTGGCAAGAGCACATGCATATTCCTAGTGGCAAGAGTACATGCATATTATTAGCGGAAAGAGCACATGCATGTTCCTAGCAACAAGAACACATGTGTACACTATTTTATTATTTATTTATTTATTTTTCGATAAGGATCTTACATGCATGATGAGTTGGTTTCTTTGAATACATATTCAAAATCATAAACATGGTGGTTTGAGCTGCAAATACATCAAAACATCATTTTTTCATAAACTCTATATATATTTCTAAATTTGAAATTATTTTTCTATTTGTCGGACATATACTTTGTGTGTGAGACTATAGATACATATATAAGTCTTATTTATGTATATTCAAATTATATATATTCTTGAAATAGTAATAGTGTTTACTATTTTTAGTACAATTTTCTCTTGACATGTATTAAAATCTTGAAATAAATTCCTCCCTTATTTCTACTATACTTTTTTTCCCTTAACCATTTAATTTTTTTTTTTTATGGTGCACTAGAGGACATTGAGACCTACAATATGGGGGAAAAAATTTAAGATTTTTTGATAATGTTATGACCATTTTCGGTTTCACTAAAGGAGGCCCTCTTAATTTCAGAGATATTATACTAATATCTCTGAAATTAAGAGGCCTTCCTTTAGTGCTACCTAAATGGGTCTTAACGTTATCAAGAAATCTTCATTTTTTTCTCCATATATAGATATTTAAAAAGAACAAAATTGTGCATAAGAACCACGGGGGCTTCACTCAATGAACCTATAACATAGCACGTGCGTTCGTGGTATACTAAATAATACCCTTAATTTGACTACATATTGGAAAATACCTCTGAAAATCACTTTATTTAACCCCCTACCAATACTAACCCAATACACCTTGCCATTTTAAAAGGCCCCTACTTTCACTAGATATTGTAGGTATTCATTTTTTCATTAACATTTTTTACACCCCTTTACATTTATATCCCTTTATTTTCATTAACAATGTGTTGATGGTGCTGGACCTGCCAACATTCAGGGGATCTCCCTGGTATGAAGTCCTAGCTAGACCTCACACCGTTTGGTGTGGGAGTCTCATCTGGTATGATGGCCCAGTTTCCATTATCTTAAGGATTTGCCTCAACTCTTTCTTGTCAGTACAAGAGAGTGGTCTTCTTTGTCTTCGAGAAGTGAGTTCACATTCGTTGTGAGTGTAAGTGTTACTTGTGTCAATGGTTCTTCCACTGTAGATGGAGAGAGGGTGAGAGTGAGCCCCAAGTCAATTGGGAGAAGTCCCAACTCTGCTAGGAACACACAATACAATAGGACATGCACAACTTCCAGTGGAATAGTACACATGGATGTGGTAGTCACAACACAGAAGGGAAGATAACATGTATAACACTCAGTGGATTAGTCTGCACGATTGCAATGGTTTTTATAGTAGGTTTTATGTGAAAGGTCTGTCTAATGTTCGGGAGAGTAGTCTACATGGGCAGGACAACATTAACAACATATACAACACATTTTCATTAACATATGTGTATTACAACAAGTGAATTAGTTCAAGTTTTAAACAAAGGATCAAGCAACATGAATTACAAGTGTTAAATATTAATCTTACAATAGATACAATACATGTGTGAAAATGTACTGGCCCATTAGCAGGCTTCTGAACTAAACAAAATTTCCAAGACACATTTTTACACCATACATCACTAACCCCATGTGAGGGGTGTTGGAGCCACTGCTTACCCCTCAAAGAAAAGATAATAGAATCTCTTGGCTATGTTGGAGGAGTTGAGGTGAAAATTCCTTTGCATGTACAAATGAGGGGGTATTTATAGCCAAGGGTGAAACTAACCCTTGTGGCTATTCGACTACCCTCATGACTGTTTGACTTCCATGAATTTTTGACTTTACATGACTCTTTGCACAACAAGTGAGTCTCTTGGACTTCCACGTTACATTGCATTGATAGACAGTAGGGCCCATAGTAGAGATTTGGATGACATGACTCATGACAAGACTCGACATGACAGTGTTGGTATAGTCGTGTTGTTGGTGGTGTGCATGTCAAGTTGCAGTGCTGATGGGTGATGGATGCCCTCATGGTGTGTCACAGCTTCACCTACGCATGGCAGAGTGCACAGAGTCTTCGATGGTCATTGGTTCGCTTGATTTTTCTTTTGCACGTTGCTCCTTGCTTTTTTGTTGGAATGCTTGAAAGGCTCATCTATTCGTGAAAGGTGCATGTTCATTCATTCATCCGTCTGTGAGCACATCTTGAATTTATTCTCATTCGTTTGTCTGCAAGCACATAGTTTCATGATCATCCATTCACGAGCACATCTCTTTGCATGCATCATTTTTTTGTCCGTTGGTGAACCTATCCTTTTGCATGTGCTCCCCTTCATTCATCCCATTTGTCGTCATGTCGTGTTTGTTTGTGTACATGTTCCTACAATCACTCATGACATGAAGACATCAAATCCAAAAACCTCCTAGTCTACCATGAGGCAACAAGGTAGTGAGGCGGGATGGAGGCTCTGGGAACTATTGATGAAAACTGCGAAAGAGTCACTAGGTGTTGGAGATGGGAAATCTAGATCGACAGTGATTATCCGCAAGGTTTGGCCTAGATGGAGGACAAAACTGCGCAATTTTTTAGGGGAACAGTCTGGGTTGTAGGGAGGCTAGGTAGGAAAAATCTGCACAGTTTCCTGAACAAGCGGGCAGTGGGGCTTGGTAGCAAAAGCTGCGCAATTTTCTAGAGGAATAGGTTGAGCTGCGGGGGGGCTTGGCAGCAGAAACTGCACAATTCTTGGAGGGAACTAGAAATCTACTACTGGGAGCTTCTAGCGAGAGAAATTGCATTGATGTTGGGAGGCTAAACTGCTGATCATCTTTGTACAATTTCTAAGCTGAGAAGATTTCTGGGTAGCAGAGGACCTGCTCATGAAAAATGCACAATTTTCTAGATGAGTAGTCGGTCGATTGTCGGGAGGGATGGTTAGAGAAATTGCACAATTTCTTGAGGGAGATAGGGACGGGCATTGAGTGTCTGTCTGACCTCTTTGTGCAATTTTCTCAGCTAGTAGAGTAGACAATGCTTGCAGCCTCGCCACAATTTTTCAGGGGAGTGAGTCCCGAGGTGGCTGCTGGGTCAAACTCTCTAGTTGACCAACATGGAGACTGATTGATTTTCTTGCTGGCAGTGTAGCTTGAAATGACTTTCTTGGTGCTTCTGTGCTATTTTGGGTTACATTTGATTGAGTTGATGGCAGGGTAATGATTCTCCTATGAGAGGGGAGTTTGGTCGTCAGAAATTCAGCAAAATGACTAAGTGTGTGAATGAGTGAAAGATGCATATGTGATCTTGCAAACACACACTTGCATGACTCGACGATGAGATGATTCAAATCATCCAGACACACATGTAAAACATGACCAACCGATGGTGTAAGCGACAAGTGCGACACTTGTGATTGATCGTTGGTTGGTCGTGACGATGCTTGCATGACAATGAATGTGACTACGTGTGTGAGTGTGACAGATGTTTTCATAGCGAGCACAATAAGTACACACGAAGCGAAGACTTTGAGCATAACCAAAACATGGTCGCAAGCATGACTTTGTCATCAACATCCAAGACTTGGTGAAATGAACAAGAAAGGAAAATGTGAAGACTCACACAGGCTCACAAAGTAAGCCTGAGTGTGTGTAGTAATCAAGTGAAACTCTCAAGGGAGGCTCCGAAATTGGGTGCATGCCAAAAATTTGGAGGGTGGTTGTAGCTACTACAACACAATTGTAAGTAGGTTCTGCACCTAGAAAGAATAACCCAAATACAAGGTAGCTGAAAACTTGAAAGTTCCAATAAAAACGAGGGAGATATAAGTTGGTTTATTTACAAATGAAATATTTTGAAAAATATTTTGGAAAATACATAGATTTGAACTCTCAATTACATCTATCTTCTTTTGAATACTAAAAAAGATACACTACAATAGTTCAAAACAAAACCTCGATAACCAACACAATGGCACGCCTTTCATCTTGCTTATAGAATAGGAAGAGGAGATAAAGTACAATGAATATGGACACATGCAAAATCCTATCTGGTTGGACTTTGTCAAATCATAGCCTTAACCTGATCACCTAGTGCACCATAGTTGCATGATAATAGTGCCAAGTAAGTGTGTCTCCATCAAAAGATGAATTGGAGCATGCAATAATGCATCCCTTCCTTGAGATCTGTGTCCTCTACCTAAGATGAGAATTTATCATGCACAAGTATTCTAATTGACTAAGTATCTATAGCCTCTTAGTAAGAATATATCATGTATGCTAAAAATAACAAAAGAAAAGCTCTTATAATAGAAAAATCTATCCAAAACTGAAATTGCTCAATTTGAAACAACATCTAAACTAGAATTAATTGAAGGTGTGACATGTGTGCCCTTATAATGCATTCACTCTCTTCCAAAAAATAATCTATTTTACTATCTTCTATGGCATGCATGTGCTCTTTGCCAAGCAATAGTATGTATCATTGTCTCCTTCACTTTCATTCAACCTATTTGTCACTAATGTAAAGAAAGGGTGAAGGTGTCATATTTTTTGTCTTCTCTACTACCCCATCATTGGGAGGATCACTAACATAGAAATATGTAAAAAATATCAACACACACATTAGACATAGAACATAGAGGTATTAGTAATGTGATGCATGCTTGTTCTAGAGCAAGGTTGTTTGGGAGTGGGAGTAGAAGCAGGAAGCGAGAGTAGAAGCGAGAAGTGGGAAGTGGGAGTGGAAGCATGAGTGGGGAGTGACATTTCAAAAGCTCCCAAGTTGGGAGCGATTTTGGGAGTGAATGTTCTATAATATATATTTTTATATATTTTGATACATATATGTCAAAAAAATCTTGTACAATGATGAAAAAATGATAAAAAACATAAAAACATGGATTAAACCATAGAACATCATTCATCTAGTAGTTATAATCTTCATCAACCACATGTCCACAATTACAAGTTCTCATTTATATAACATGTAAGTGTGCACATAACCAAAATAACTTCTAGTGCAACCCATCTCTTAACCAAAAATACATCAACAAATAGGCTCTGGATGGCCTATAGCATCCAAAGAAATCATGCTACAATAAATACCTACATATCATCATAATCATTTCCTATGTTTGGATCTTTGTCATTAATATCACCCTCTAAGCATTAACATAAGATAGAAAAAATGTAGTATGCCAAGTCAATATTTCGTTTGAGTGACATGTACATTTTTAGTTGGGTTGTGATAGAGGAGTTTGACAACCAATGTCATTATAATCAAGGCACATAGATGGCTTGGTTCTATTTATTAAATACATGTTCCATACCCTAATACATGACAAAATCCAATGGAAACATTGCAATCCCCCCAATCCTCAAATCCTGAAAAATTAATAAGTCTGCTGGATTTTTAGTGAGATCTAAAATTCTACTTTCTGCATATGAAATCTAATGAGGTTAGAACCACTGTCAAAGATCTTGAGTCATTTCATGGTAATTTTAAAAATTTAAGTAAAAGGATGAAAATGAAAGATAAAGGAGAATGACACTTTTACTTACACATATTGTTATATGACATATAAAAACCCTTTATCCCCCTATTATATGCTCAATATATTATTTAATCTTTTCCTCATTTTTTATGCCCCAATATGAATGCACATGGTATGGTATTGCTTTTTCAATGAATCCCCCGTGATAAGAACAGTGTGTTCTCTACAACTCTACAATTGTTTGTAACAAGATTTCATTATTAAGTACTTAAATGTTGCACTAATGGAAACAAATACATTATATTTTGCATGAAAAATAACATACCAATGTTAGGAAAACTCAAAATTAATATAGTTAAACACAACCTCTATAAATAAAAACTATATATTTGGAAAGATAAGTCATTTTTCTACATTTCCTCTCTTTACAACATCTTCAAATTCATTGCATAAGTACCTATATTCATCCCTTGAAGTTAATATATTGGCTTTTTTTCAAGATTTGCATTACCACTAACTCATCATGGAAAACCATCACTAATTTGCACCCATTCTCCATATTGTTTTGTTTTGTTTTATTTATTTATTTTTTAACACCAATATATAAATAATTTTATTTTCAAACTATAAATCAATTTTTCAAATATAAAAATATATGATTTTTTAAATGCGCCAAGAGGCACTCTACAACTTAGTAGGGGGAGGGGGGTGGAGTTGCTGTCACATAATGTTACATTTAAAAATAAAAAAATAATATTTATATTAACAAATAAAAAAGTAGTAATAATAAAAAGTTGTTTTAAAGTCGGCCATTAATAAATGCTTCAATTTTTATCTTAATTTTACATCAAGACAAAGTAATTGAAAGAAAAAAAATGGGGAATACATGTAATTCCTTCCTCTCTTTTGGATGTGAGGAAGATGTGAATTGATATGTTGTATTTATATAAATTAATTAAAAAAATCAATGTGAATGACATATATATATACAGAGAGAGAGAGAGAGAGAGAGAGAGAGAGAGAGAGAGAGAGATTGTATTTAAATAAATAAATTAAAAAAATCAATGTGAATGACACACACACACACACACACATATACATACATACATACATACATACATACATACATACATACATACATATATATATATATATATATAGATAGATAGATAGATATATATATATATATATATATATATATATATATATATATATATATAGAGAGAGAGAGAGAGAGAGAGAGAGAGAGAGAGAGAGAGAGAGAGTTTTTACTGGAGAGAGTTTACTTGTAATATTTTAATAACAAGAAAGATTCAATGGAAATACAGATAGAATATGTAAAGTAAATGAAAAAAAGTGATGGTTATAGGGTGTTGTTCAAGATGAATGAGATTTTAATTCCTTTCATTGGTAGGTGTTTTTAAATAGATTCATATGCAACATTTTTTTTTTTTTTTAAAGATTAGAAGTGCCTTTCATTCATTCATCTATAAACAGGAAGGTTACAATTATATAAGTCGTTTGGTGGCCTCAACCTACCTAGTGGGAAACCGGGATTGTTGGTCACTGAATTACATTATAAGACGTCTAAAACATAAATAGTTTGAGTCTATTTAATCAAGCCTGATAAGGATGATAGTCTGGAAACCAACTAGTAAGCATAACATTGAAAACATAAATGCTACCCAACATATACAACCAAAATTCAGCCAAAATTAATAGGCATAACTTCAACCAACTAATCATCTGACGATTCCACCGGAGTAGGATCTTTAGCACTTGATCTTGGAAATTTAGATTGCGACAAACATGGGATATTCTGCTTAATGTGGCCTAGGCAAGTATTCTGATTCTACAACTGAATTTGAATAAGATGGAGCTCTTTTTGAATATCTTGGAGGCGTGGCTCAGCCTCACTTTGCTCCACTGTGTTGGTGGTCGCAACCACTACTTTGGCCACTATGAATTTCATTAACCAGTAGAGATGGATAAACTGTCTAAACAGGGTGAGATGGTCACAAGTGTACCCAGGGTCCATGATAAGCTCCCCCCAATATTTGGCTGGCGGTTCAAGCTCAGCTTTCAAATTCAACTCTGCCTCCTAGGTCACGATCAATTGTTTCACCTCCGTCGGGGTCCCTTTATAGTATGATTGAACTGTGACCTAATGAATCTCATGATTCATTTTCTAACCCCTCTATCACACAGTCCCCTTTCGTGCAATCCTCTACCATGCATTCCGACCGAAAGATGAACCAACCTATTTACCTTTGCCTTCCTGGTGTCTGCAGCCCCTTCTGGCTTAGCCCGAGGCTTCACCACGAGGTTGAGATTTCACCATATCTGTCAAGTCAGGGCCCCCTTTCTTCATCCTTCTCTCACCTTCCTGTACTCGTAAACCAACCCACTGTACAAAGGCAGGAAGTGGATACAACATAGGCGAACCTGGAATATGATTTATACAGAGAACCACCTGAAAGACAAGCAATAAATTAATGTATGACCAGAAAAACAAATGAAATGTTGGACGACATTGTGCCCCTTCATAATCCCTCCACCCGATCCAGCAAACATACATAAACAATAACCCTCTAGCAGTGGGAGGTAACACCAGAATAAAAACAGTGTCCCCCATGCACCCTTGAGCCCTGAGTACATAGACTAAGCCCTAATCATTTACCAGAAACCTTACTCTCCATAGGGCTTGCCCAAACAATTCAAGCTTAAAATGGGGAACCCAATTATTAACATGTAGAGGAAACATCATGAGAAAAAACCAGAAACTAGTAAACATGCCCATGCGAAAAAGGATGTTGCCAAAAAATATAAAAACCGACATTAAATAGTCAAGAAGGCCAATATTGCCAGTCACAGAAACTGCTAATTTAACCAGTGTTTCCTTTCCCCTTTAGGTGTGAGGCTTATCACAAGTAGAAGCCCCCAACCCAAGACACAAATATAGAATTATAACATACCAGACTTTATATGCCAACCTTGAAAAGAGACATGTAACAACTGGGTATATCTCTCGCGTTCCTGGTGCCGCGAACCCGTAAACATCAAAGTAAGGCTCCCTAAGAAGCTGAGGACCCAAGTTTATATGCTGGAAAGATGGTCTTAACTCCACCTATGTTGCCACCACCTGTAGGCACCGAGGGTTATCAACCCTCATGTCGTGGATATTCCAAGGTCTGCGACGCTTCATGTTATCACAATGAATAAACATGTGAGGACGTGGGGGATACCATCGACCGTCCCAAACCAATAAAGGCTATGTCATATCAATCAAACCCAAGCGAGCCTCCAATTGTTTCGCACCCTGATCGGGGAGATAGATATGCAACATTTAAAAATAATATTAATAACAAAAACAAAATCAAGTAATTATCTATTTATTTATAGAGAGAGTATATGTCTACATTATATAAAGTAAGTAGAAAGAAAAATTGTAGTTAAAACATTTTGTTAGTATGATCATCAAGATAAGGTTATGTGTATTTTTCTTCATGGTTAGAATGGAGTTTGACACATGACATATATATAAATAAGTAGCATAAATCCATGTCAACCCTCGATCTATAGAGTGATCAAATGTCTAAATGTGCAAAGTTTTCTTCATACGTTGAAGGAATTACAATTCTCCATCATATTGAGTTATAAAGAAATTATTAATTGAATAATAACTCTGTGTGTGTGTGTGTGTGTGTATATATATATATCTTTAAGAAAAAATTCAATTTAAAATACCTTATTTTCTCTATACAAAATTATGTTATTTAATTTGGACATTGAAATATTTTATTTATGGCCTACACTAATATATATATATATATATATATATATATATATATATATATATATATATATATATATATATATAGATATATATATATATATTAAATATTAGATGTTAATTTAACATAAAATGAACTACACACTAAGGTAAATCTATCATAACTTCGAATCAATCAAACACTCAGAGGGATCAAATATATATGATCCCTAGAGAAACTTGAGGAATTGTTTGCACCAAGAGAGATATGATACCTTTGCACTCTTGATAGAGAGAGAGTTAAGATGGATTTGTAACACACACACATATAACTTTCTTTGTTTATTTATCATTCAATCAAAAGTCCTAAGAAAGAACTAAATTATAACTTTATTTAAAATAATAATAATTAATATATAAATTAAAAAATATATACATTTAAAAAAAACATGTAACAAGATTCAAAACATGTGAGACTTTGTTACAATATCATGGTTTAAATACCATAACTCATTTTATATGACACTTGTTCATATGACATTCTTTCTAATTAATGACTTTAATTAAAATGACATAACTACTTCGGAAATAAATGCCATCTTTTGATTTGTGTATACTACTAAGAATATTCTAGAATATTCGTAGGATTTTAAATCTCTACCATCCACCTAACAATTATAGATAATTAAGTTAAAATTTTGAAGCCCTATTCCAAAATAAACATGTCTATATGCATAATTACTACTTTATCATAATATGAGTACGATTTCATTGACATAATGAAATAAGTATTATAAAAATAATTCACATTGCAACATACTATTAAAACCAATATAGATCCATCTTAATCGTCTATCTATAAAGCTTCAAGACATATCAAATCTCTTGAGATTCATTGACATAACGAAATAAATCTCTCTCTCTCTCTCTCTCTCTCTCTCTCTCTCTCTCTCTATATATATATATATATATATATATATATATATATATATACAGAAAGAGAGAGAGAGAAACACTAGATGCCCCATGTGTAATTTTTGATTGTTTAAATTAAATTTTTGAATGCATAAAATAATTTAATGGACTGAAAATCCTCATTTACTGTTTAGAATACACAACTTAAATTTGTAATTCCAAAAAATCTTTATTGTATTCCATACAAAATTGATTGAAAAATATACATGAATAGAGGCCAAAATGTAATATAGTGAAATTACTTCATATGTACTCATGATAATTACTTTTTTAATTAATTTATATAATATATAATTTTTCAAACCATATATAATATATACATAATTGAGACTGAAATAGTTTACTTAACATGAACACTGAAATATCCTATATATAAACCACATCATCCACATTAAAATGTTTTTTTTTTACACTATATCTTAAAATATATGTCAATATTACTTAGTCCTTCACATTGAAATTTTATGAAGTTGATATTAAAATAAACTAGTTAACATAGATATCCAAATATTTTATTTAAGTTTTTTATTGAAATATTTTTAAAACTCTACAAATTATACATTTTCCTTACTCTCAAAACTAAAAAAATATTTTTTAAAACTATTTCTAATTATTTTAGTTATTTAACATTTACATAAAATTATGTTACTTTACATGGATATCAAAATATTTTATTTTATTTACGGGGAAGAGTGAGTGAGAAATTATTGATATTTTATGGTATGTTTTGATTATATCCCACAATTTTATTTTATTTCGTGAACATTTTATTTTCATTTTTAAGAGGACACATGTCAATTCTAGGTTGAGCACAAAAAAGATTATGCATCTTAGTCATATTGGGTGGTGGAATTCCCTTCGCCCAAATGATAGTATTATATTTGTGCATACCATTAATGTAGAGTTGTGTTAAAATTATGTTTTACTTTTATGTTTATATAAAATTATGTATTGCAGTATAGATTTAAACCATGATATATAGATGTTAAACATGTTTATAGATATGTTAAATATATTTATATTTATAATTTGGCTCACAGGGGATTTGAAACTTGAATCTAATGGTGTACAAAATACTTCATAACACAACTAAATAAGATAATTTTTTAATTAAATATATACTTTATTTCCCTGTACAATAAAGTGAAATCTTCTTTGGGCTAGTAAGCCCATTCTAAGTAGGGAATCGATATACCCAAAAAAAATGGTGTGGTATATTTGTGGACATAGCCCAATTATTAGCTCCTTTACATAACATAAAGACAGTAACCACTCCCCCAAATCCAATCCCCATTCCTATAACCAATGGTATCAATGACATATTTTCAATGAGGTGACTTAGCCATCCAACTGTTACATTACTACTGTTAATAGCATTATCACCATTTTTTCTTTACTTTCATCTTCATTAAATCAATATAAAGGACAACCCCATAAGCACATATTATTTTGAAAAGAAGTTACACTAAAAGTAGAAAATTGTGTCCCAGTTGGAATTTTCCCGCAAACATCCAGAACACTCAACTCATGTAACTCAGAGAGTTCTTTAGGGATTGGTCCACTTAAATTATTATGTGCAAAATCTAACAACTCCAAACTATATATATGACTAAGAGTTGAAAATATTCTCCCTTCTAATTAATTCCAAGATAAACTCAACAAATACAAGTGACTCATCATACCTATGCTTGCTGGGATTTCTCATGTAATATTATAGGAAAAATAAAATATAGCATTTGTTAGCAAGAGATATGATGACTTACACTTACTGCCTTTCATAACAATTTCTATTTCTTCATATGAAGCATCTTCAATTGACATATTTGCAAATTTTGAGAGTCTCTCAAGATGAGCTGGTATGCTTCCATTTAGTCTGTTGTTGGACAAATCCAACACATGCAATTTGGTGTGATTTGTGATGTGATGAGGAATAGAACCACGAAAATTATTATAACCAAGGCTTAAAACTTTCAAGTCATGACAAAATGTCAAGTACAGAGGAAGTTCCCTTGTCAATCGATTTTTCCTTAAATCTAGTTGCTTAAGATGAGTACAATTAGCCAAAGATGTGGGTAGTACACCAAATAAGTAATTAGAATGAGCAAAGAAGACTCTCATATTAGTGCAATTTCCAAAGGCTTTAGGAAATGACCCCTTCAAGTTGTTAGAATGAGTAGAGAAGACTCTCATATTAGTGCAATTTCCAAAGGCATTAGGAATTGTTTTCTGATAGATCTAATATTACAAGTGAATTCAAATCATTAATACTATTAGGAATACTCCCTAAAAAAAATTGTTATATAAAAAAAGGTACTCAAGGGAATTTAAGTGACCTATGGTATATGGGATGAACCCAATTAACTTGTTTGAATTGAATCCTAAGTATTATAATGAATGAAGCTTTCCTATGGCTCTCATAATTGTCCTTGTAAGATTGTTGTTTGAAAGGTCAAGGTATTTAAGGTTCCTTAAATTGGTAATAGCTTTAGGGATGTTATTGGTGAGCTTGTTTGTAGAAATATCTAGGTAGTTCAAATTGCCTAGCGCTATAGGGATTTTACTAGTGAGCTTGTTTCCAAAAATATCTAGGGAGGTCAATTGAGTCAAATTGCCAAGGACTATAGGGATGCTACCAATGATTTAGTTTTCATAAAGATATAAGGAGGCCAACTCAGTCAAATTACTAAGGGATACAAGGATGCTACTAATGAGTTTTTTCAGAAAGATCTAGGGTGGTCAATTGAGTCAATTTGGAAAGGGCTACAAGGATGCTACCAATGAGCTTGTTTTCAAAAATATATAGAGAGGTAAACTAAGTTAAACTGCCAATGGATACATGGATGCTACTGATGAGCTTATTTATATAAATACATAAGAAGGCCAATCGAGTAAAATTTCCAAGGGCGTCAGGGATGATACCAATGAGATTGTTGAAAAAAAGACATAAGAAGGTCAATCGAGTCAAATAAGAAAGGATTATAGGGATGCTACCAATGAAATTGTTTGGAGAAAGATCTAGGGAGATCAAGTGAGTCAAATTGGAAAGTAGTATAGGGATGGTGCCAATGAGCTTATTTTCAGAAAGAGATAGAGTGGTCAATTGAGTCAATTTGGAAATGGCTAAATATATATTATTAGTGAGCATGTTTGAGATAAAGTCTAAGTCAATGTGGTCAACTTGGGAATGATTCTAAACATGTCATCAGTGAGAATATTTTCAGAAAGGCCTAAGTAAGTCAATGTGATCAAATTGGCAATGGATTTAAGTATGTTGATAGAAACATTATTTCCATAAAGAGATGAAAGAGCTAAATTGGTCAACTTAGGTCAGTTGGAAATGTCTCTAGGTATTTTAGTGAAAGTATTTTCACATATGTATAGCTCAGTCAAGGATGTCAAATTAACAATGGCTTTAGGTATGTTGAAGTTTTGATAAAGAGAGACTTTGGAGGGGAAGATATAATATCTCACAGGGAATATAACCCAACATATTATCATGGGATATAGATAGGTAAATAAGTTATGTAAAATTACCCAGATGTCGTGGTATCCTCCCACAAAAATCATTGTACTTAAGAGAAAGGGACTCTAGCCTCTGCAACTGGCCCAATTTTGTTGTAATAGAACTCGAGAGCACATTTTCACTCAGGTCAAGTGTTCTCAACACTTTAAGTAGGCCCAATTCTACTGGAATAAAACTCGAGAGCTCATTTGTGCCCAGGTTAAGTGTTCACAGTAGTTTAAGCTCGCCGAAGTTGGGTGGAATTTTTCCTATGAAAGAATTATAAAAAAGACTCAAAGAGTGAAACAAAGAGAGGTTTCAAAGGGAATAGGGAAGGGTATCTTCCCAATCTTTATCAACCATATCTATGGTGACTACTCTTTTGGTATGAATTTGGCAGTTGATACCATACCATGAGGAGCATATGTTATGGGAGTTCTTTGTTGTCCAGTTGGAGAGGATGCCATACAGATCTAATGTGATGGACTTTATAAACGACAAGAGGGCATTGATTTCCTTTTATTCAAGGTGATGAAACTATGAATTCACCTTGCTTCACCATGCGTTCAAGAACCAAAGTAAATCCATCTCCCTGATGATGACGAGTATGGGAATACAGATATGGATGATGAACTTGGGGATGATGAGAATGGAAATATAGATTCCAAATAGAGTGATTGATAGACGTTGTTGAAGTTGAAGAGGAAACCATGCATTGAAGAAATAATACCACTCCTGCGGAAAAATCCTTCAAGGCCCATGATTTGTGTGATGTGGCTATGTACAATGACTCATATATAAAGAACTTCCCTATGGAATTCGAGGACATTAAATTAACTTTATTCAAACCTTATGTTTCCCTAAAATTCCAACTTCTTAGGCCCCAAATAGTCAAGTAAATAAGGATAAGGATGGTGATAGAGTCCGTGAAAACTGAGATTTTCTCTTTATAAAAGAAATTTCCCTACTATTTCTTTCGCTCCTCTGTCCCATGAAAATTTATTTATTGGCCCTTTCCCCAAACTCCTCCTTTGTTCACCCCAGTAAAATCAAGACAGTATGGACAACTTGGGCTTGGGAGGACTTTTATCTCTCTGAATACTACAATGATTTTCTGATTATGAAGAATCTTTCGCTTGGGTTCCTCATCCCTCTACCCCATTCACGTCAAATTTTGGGCCCATGTGCCTCATTCAAGTCAGTACACTCCGAGCTCTGTAATTTCCTTCCAATTTCCCAAATTGATTTCTGCATCTTTCGTTTTCTCCATTTTGTCTCTCTAACTCAGTGTTTCACTGACCGATGGAGTTTGAAAAGTTTTCTCACTTAAGTTGCATCAACATCTATGTGATCCAGGAGGATCTCGTCAGATCAGTTACACAAGTTCAGTGTCATTGTTAGCATTCAGTCTGGTGTCTTTAGCTTCGATAATGTTCTTTATGGTTCAGGTTGTTCAGGTAATGTCTATGGTTTTCATGGTGTTTAATTGATATTTTTCTGTACCTGGTTGTCGACATGAGGTTATCGTCAATTCCGCCAAGATATGATTGTCAACTTGGGTTGATCATTCGCCTTGTAGAGTTTTGGTGTCGACAAAGGTTTGTCGTCATGTGGGTTTGAATGTCACTTTGTGACATTAGGTTGTAAATGGGTTATTTTAAAAGACCTAATGTAAAACCTAAGCTTCAAACCCCTAAAACTAAAACCCTAACCTAAACCATACATTAAATACATTAAAATCTAAAGCATTCAGCCATTACCTAATTCCTAAACCTATCAGACATGTTACATTACAAACTATGTCATAAAAACACATAAAACTAAGTTGAAACCCTCTCAGCCTATTGTAAAACTAATACAAAACATTACAAAATTGTTATAACAGTGATAACCACGGAGAAGACCGCATCAGAGACTGTGTTTATGTGATCAGTGTGTAAGCCGTCGGGGTTAGCGCTTGGAGTTAACCGCATCGGGGTCTAAACCATGGTTGGCATGTGAACAGAGGTAACAGTCCGGGCTTGGAAACCGTGGAGGAGATCGAAGCGGGACCGTGGCCATGTGAACAGTCAGGCAGAGGAAACTGTGGCATTAAAAGCGTAGTCGGGCGGAGGTATACCGTGGCAGTGATAGCATGTGAATGCACCGCAACTGTCAAGCAAAACCGTCAGAGTTAGACAACCAGCTGGCAGTTTGTGGTTAGACTGCAGCCTATTCACATGGGCGGTCAACCAATTCTTCTCGGTCAGCAAGCCACCAATGGTCTTATTTTATTTTGTGTTTTTGTTGAAGTTTCGACCTATATTAATTCAACTACCATGCATATGAACCCTAAGGTGGCAAATCACAACTAGACCGAACCTTATAAAACAAAATTAGAAGCAGTTCATTCCAAAAAAACTTGGATGAAGAAGTTAGAGTGAATCTGTAGGGTTATAAAAGGTTGTGTTTTTTCTCATTGAAAGGGAGAGTGGTTTTGGGTTTTGTATACAGGTTCTGGAGGTTATAGTTGATTTTGTTTTCAGTGTAACAGGAGAATCCAGAGTCAGAATTGGGAACCGTGGCAGGCATTGGAAAGATGGTTCAGAGAGATTTCTTCTGACAGTGACCAGAAGTGCCTGTGTACACATTCATTTTGGTCAAATTTCTATGTAATTCGACCTCTTCAGTTTCAATCCTAATAAAGCAGTCACCCATCTTGAAAGAAAAGCTGGAGACGTAGTCCATTAGGGACGAACTCTGTAATCAATATTTTTGTCGGGTATCGTCGTGTATTTGCTGTTTTCACTACTATTTTGCATCTTATTTATGTTTTCTCATATGTCATAAAGTCTTCTTCTCGAGCAATTCTCACGTTTTCAACACTTTAAGTTAACATTCATTTCACTATTGGCATAATCAATTCTACTTCAGTTTTAACATATGATCATTTCAGATCATATAATTTTGTATCAGAGTAGGTTGCGCTTGTATAATTTTCCATTGAATGTTCACCAGGTCAAAGTTGTGACGTGGAGAAGGAATCCTTGAGTAGATTGATCAAGAGATTGGAAAGCGAAGACTCATTTATAAGTCAACCATGATAGGATCTGATGCAGGTGAAATGCTAGAAACTAAGATGAGCGATGAATAATTTCAACAAGCATTCTTGAATATGCAGCAAATGTTGGGAGAACTCTACAAATATAAGAAGGCGAGAGATGTAGCTTCTTCTTCAAATACATCAAAGAAGGAAAAAGGTAAAGGAAAGGATGATAAACCACCTTCACCTCCATCATCATCTTCTTCTTCTCCTTCTTCCAGTGCAGATTCTGAAATAGAAAAGAAACCTAAGAAAATATCTCTTTTGAAACTTGATGTAAAATTTGAGTTACCTATTTATGATGGCAAAATGAATCCTGAAAAGCTAGATAACTGGATTAAGAAGTTAGAAGTGTATTGTCATATTCAGAACATCTTTGGCGATAAAACAAAAATTTAGTTAGCTACACTTAGAATGGGGGGAACAACTTTAATCTAGTTGGAAAGTAAAACTCAGATAGATGTAAAGTGGAAAGGTAAAGTCATCTCTTCATGGTCTAAGTTTTTAAAAGCTCTTAGGAAACAATTCTATCCTTTAGGATACATGCAACAAGCTGTTATTGATTGGCATCATTTGAGGCAAGGTAAAGGGCAGATTGTTCAGGAGTTTACTCAAGAGTGTTAGGATATTCCGACACATAGGATATAGTTAAGTTCAACTTGGTCTAGAGTAGAGTTAGGTATAGAGTTAGGTAAAGTGTGTTTCTTTACCGTTGTACATATTGTAACTTACAATCCGACGGTCACGATATGTAGTGATCTGACGGTTCATTCTCTCCTTGGTATTACCGACACTTGATCCGTGGCTTGACACCCGATTGGTCCATGAGTTCTATTTAAAGCACATGGAGGGTCATTGTTCGGGTAATCCGTGCATGAGAGAAGCTTATGTAAATTTTCATTCTTTGATTAATAAATTTCCTATAGTACCCACGTTGGGACAGGCCGTGGACTGTTTCCCCCCTTGCACTTTGAGGGTTTTAACCACGTCAAAAATACTGGTGTATTGATTTGAGATCTAGTTGTGAGTGGTGTCCTTTTGGTGTTCTTTCTGAGGAACTTACCCTGTAAATTCCTACATGGTATCAGAGCTATTTGAGGGCCGCGTCCGTTGGTGATCCAAATCTGAAGCCGGTAGAACTGCATGCGGCTGTCGTTTCCTAGATCTGCTGTTTCTGACTGCTTTCGGGCCGAGAGGACTGCTCTGTTGCGTTCGGAGAATCTGTTCCAGTGAGGAACCCCTTTCGTTTCACGCGAAAAGGTTTCTGGTAGCCCTAGCTGCGTCATTTTTCAGATCAGGAGGTATACAGTGTTTTTTGCAGTTTACTGTTATTTTCTCTCTGCTTATTTCGGTTTCGGTTTATTTAGCCTTTTTTTTAAACCGGATCTATACCTTTCATTTCTGCGTATGCTCTTTGCCCTGCGACTCTGTGCGATCTGGGCAAATCAGAAACAGAAAGGAAGGATTTTTCTCATGCGTATGCTCTTTTCCTTGCACCTTAGTGTGATCTCGGAAAATCAGAAACAATGAGAAAAATATTTAGTTTTTCGGCTAAAGCTAACTTTGAGATTTTTTTTAAAAAATTTCTAGTTTTTTGGCTAAAGCTAACTTTGAGCCGCAAGGTTCGTTTTTCTTTGCATATTCGTGTTGGGTTTTGTGTTTTGTGTTTTGTAGGGAAAAAGAGCTTTCTCAAGGCAAGCACGCAAACCAAGGCCCCCCCCCCCCCCTCTCTCTCTCTCTCTCAAATTTTTTGTATAGATCAATTGGTTCAAAGCTATTTTAAGAGAGTAGAGGTCTTGGGTTCAAGTCTCCATTTTGTGGGGGCGGATTTTTTCATTCCCGCACATTCGCGCACTTTGCCGGCAACGTCAACAATTTTTTTTTCAAAAAGCCATAACTTCTTCATCCGGAAGCCTTTTTCAGAGCCGTTTTTTTTAAAACCGCCTATTTTTTTGAGATCTATCCATTGGAACACTTACTTTCAGCATCTTCAGCTTCAGTTTTAAAAAAAATGGAAATTCCATGCCAAATCATTCTTGACAGCACTAACTACTTCCAATGGGTAGCCTACATGGAAGATTTACTTAGAAGTAAAGGTCTCTTCAGAATAGCCACAGACCAAGAGAAGAAACCAAAAGATGAAGACAAGGCTGCAAAATGGGAAAATAGACAAGATCAAGCACGTGGTTTGATAGGGATGTCTATTTCTCCTGATCTTAGATTCCACATTGCAGAACTTGAGACTCCTCATGAAGCATTAGAAAAACTCGCTAAAGTTTTTGGGATTAAAAATGAAATTAGAGCCCATCAACTTGAAAATGAGTTACTTACTTTGGATCCTAATAATTTTTCTTGCATTGAAGATTTCTTGTCCAAATTCAAGACCCTTAGATATCTCTTGGAAGGTGTTAAAGTTAAGAAAGAAGATGGTAACCTTATTTATTCCATCCTTACTAAGTTGGGACCAGCCTACTCTGTATTTGTTTCCACTTTCCATTCTACAAGGGAAGCTTTCATTTGTCAAGGAAAAGACTACAAGGCCCCTTCCTTTGACTCCTTTTGTGATTCCTTAATAAGAGAACAAGAAAAACTCTTACACCTTGGTCTTCTTAATCTTGGAAACTCTTCCACGAAAGCGTTAGCCGCCCAGCAACAACCAAATTCAAAGAATCCTAAGAAGTCATATCCTCAAAAGAATGGTCCTAAACCAACTCAGCCTCAAAATGAAAGCTCATTTCAGCAAAATGATAAGACCAATAAAAACAAATGGAAGAAGACTGATAGACATTGTAACTTTTGTAATCGAGATGGCCACTTAGAATCTAAATGCTTTAAGAAGATGGAAGCCTTGGAAGCCACAATGAAGAAACATAACATCCATGTGGAGCCTACTTCAACTTCAACTTCCGGAATGGCACTTTCTGCATGTCGTTGTCAATCATCTCAGTCTGGTTATGCATTAAATGTATCTTCTTCTTCTTCTCATTCTCATGAGTGGCTCATTGATTCTGGATCCTCTTATCACATGGCCAAAAGCCAAGCCATGTTTTCTTCTTTAAATGATTGTAACACCAAAAATATATATGTTGGTGATGATAGATCTCTTAATGTTGTAGGGACTGGAACTATTCATCTAGACAATGGTCAGTTTAATGATGTATTATGTGTTCCAACCTTATCCTGCAACCTTCTATCTGTCTATCAGATAACTCATTCAGGTGAAGGTAAAATTGTTGAATTTTCACCTCATGATGTTGTAATTTTAGAA
This sequence comes from Pinus tabuliformis, assembly GCA_031772625.1. Lineage (NCBI taxonomy): Eukaryota > Viridiplantae > Streptophyta > Pinopsida > Pinales > Pinaceae > Pinus > Pinus tabuliformis. Next base: position 678,914,320 of record CM062809.1, on the reverse strand, counting down.
GAGATGTAAAATTTGATGAAAATAAATCGGCCTGCGAGCCTAGTCCGGCGGATGTGCCACCTCTTCCTATCTCTTCTACTTTTGAAAACATTTCTTCTTCAGATGATGAAAGCGAGGATGATAATCCTCCCCCACCTTCTCAGGATCCTCAACTTCCAAGATGGGTCCGTGCTACTCGGGATGCAGCAGGTGATCTTGCCGGTGATCCTACAGATCAGCGACGTACACGTTCTCAGTTTGAAAGAGCCTCTTCTTTACTGGCTCAAGCTCCAGTAAATCATGATCCTGACACTTTTGCAGAAGCTTCAGGCCATCCACATTGGGAAGCAACTATGAATGAAGAATATCATTCATTGATGACAAATGATACATGGGATCTTGTTCCTCTACCAAAGGGACGCAAACTTGTTAGATGTAAATGGGTTTACAGAACCAAGTATGGACCAGATGGGAAAGTTGATAAACATAAAGCTCGTCTCGTTGCTAAGGGCTTTTCACAGGTTGAAGGCATTGACTACACTGAAACCTTCTCCCCTGTTGCCAAAATGAATTCTATCCGCCTTGTTCTTTCCCTTGCTGCCTCTTTAAAATGGGAAGTCCATCAGATGGATGTTAAATATGCCTTCTTGCATGGGGACTTGCAGGAAGAAATCTATATGGAACAACCCATTGGACTGTTTCCCTCCTTGCACTTTGAGGGTTTTAACCACGTCAAAAATACTGGTGTATTGATTTGAGATCTGGTTGTGAGCGGTGTCCTTTTGGTGTTCTTTCTGAGGAACTTACCCTGTAAATTCCTACATGGCTTCATACAAACAGACTCCAGCCTTGTTTGTCGACTTAAGAAATCCCTTTATGGCCTCAAGCAAGCTCCTCGGGCTTGGTATGCCAAAATGGATAGCTTTCTTTTAGAATCTGGCTTTTCTAGGTGTCATTCTGACAATACTGTCTACACCAAGAAAGTGGGAAACTCTCTTATCATCCTTGTTCTTTATGTTGATGATCTTATTCTTACTGGTAGTGATCCCAACCTTATAAACCATGTGAAGTCTAGCCTTAAAAAGAAATTTGAAATGACAGACTTAGGACACTTACACTATTTTCTCGGTCTTCAAGTCTTGCAATACAAGGAGGGTATTTTCCTTTCCCAGTCCAAGTATGCTTGTGATATTCTTCGTCATTTTCACATGGAAGACTGTAAGCCAGCCCCTTCTCCCTTTTAGTCTAGAGTCAAACTTTCAGTCTCTTGTACTTCTCCTGAAGTTGATGCTACCTTATACCGTCAACTTGTAGGAAAACTCTTGTATTTAACCCATACTCGTCCTGATCTTTCCTTTGCTGTTGGCCTTGTTGCTTGTTTTATGCAAAACCCCCGTGAAAGTCATTGGAAAGCATCTAAAAGAATACTTTGTTATGTTCGAGGTACAGTACAATTTGGGATTCATTACAGTGCCAAAACAGCTCCTTTGTTAGTTGGTTTCACTGATTCTGATTGGGCTGGTGACCCTGATGATCGGAAGTCTACTGCCGGTTATGTCTTCACTCTTGGTTCAGGACCTACTACATGGGCTTGTAAGAAACAGGCTGCCATTTCTCTTTCGTCAGCAGAAGCAGAGTATCGTGGTGCCGTGGAAGCTAGTAAGGAAGCCTTGTGGCTTCGTCAGATCCTATCAGAGTTTGGCTTTGAGCAACAGCATCCAACCACACTTTGGTGTGATAATCAAAGTGCCATTCAGCTATGCAAAGATCCAGTCCAGCATCAGCGCAGCAAACACATTGAACTACACATGCACTTCATCAGAAAGCTCATTCATGACCATGTTCTTGAAGTGCAATATTGTCCAACAGATGATCAGGTTGCTGACATCTTCACAAAGGCTCTCACAGAGGCGAAGTTCACTAAACTTCGATATATGCTTGGAGTTCAGGAAGTTGTCACTAAGGGGGGATAGGCTCTAGTGCCTCCTTCCTTCTCCTATTGTGTCATATTTGTAAATCCTTCAATCCTATCCCAAGTTGTTCTTAAGGGGGGATGTTAGGATATTCCGACACATAGGATATAGTTAAGTTCAACTTGGTCTAGAGTAGAGTTAGGTATAGAGTTAGGTAAAGTGTGTTTCTTTACCGTTGTACATATTGTAACTTACAATCCGACGGTCAAGATATGTAGTGATCCGACGGTTCATTCTCTCCTCAGTATTACCGACACTTGATCCGTGGCTTGACACCCGATTGGTCCATGAGTTCTATTTAAAGCACATGGAGGGTCATTGTTCGGGTAATCCGTGCATGAGAGAAGCTTATGTAAATTTTCATTCTTTGATTAATAAATTTCCTGTAGTACCCACGTTGGGACAGGCCGTGGACTGTTTCCCTCCTTGCACTTTGAGGGTTTTAACCACGTCAAAAATACTAGTGTATTGATTTGAGATCTAGTTGTGAGCGGTGTCCTTTTGGTGTTCTTTCTGAGGAACTTACCCTGTAAATTCCTACAAGGAGTTCAAAAAGAACGCATTGGCCCTTGGTATTTCATTGGATACACGTGAAACTTTATTAAAATACATTGACATTTTACATTCATATTTGCATCATACATTATTGATGTTTAATCCTAATGATTTTGATGAAGTGTCTGTTCAAGCCATACATATTGAATCAGGTGGCAGACCATTCAAGTTTTCATCGCAATCATCCAAAGAGTTGGAAATCAAATATTCCAATGACAGTAAAGGGAAGAACAATTCGAAGAGAAAGAAATCAATGATAGCTCAAAAGGAAAGACCTGCATGTTCTCATTGCCAATGAATATAAGTGTTGGAAACTTCATCCAGAACTTATGCCCAAAAATTTCCTTAAGGAGAATGATGAAAAGAAGGCAATTGCAGCAGTCCAATAAGATCTAGGTTTTGATTTAGGTGTTGAAAGGAGGATAACTACCATGGTTACGACAGGTAAAAATTCTGACACTGGTCGAAGTTCAAATACTATTGCATCTTCATCAAACATAAATCCTTCAATTGAGGATAAAAGAGTTGAATTATTTAACATAAGGATAACTTCTAAGCACACAAAGATATATACAATGTTTGACAGTGGATCACAGGCCAATTTAATATCTAAATATTTAGTTAATAATTTGGGTTTGGAGACACAGAATCATCCAAGACCTTACCCATTAGGATGGCTAAATAAATCAACTTAGATAAAAGTCACAAAACAGTGTTGATCAAGATTTTCCATTACAACTAATTACATTAATGAAGTGGAATTAGATGTGGTTCCAGTAGACATATGTGGAGTTGTCTTAGGAAGTCCTTATCTTTATGATCGTGATGCAGTATTTTATAGGAGAGAGCATAAATATCACCTTAAGAAATATGGGGTTGAATTTATTGTCAGGGCACATAAAAAAAATCACTTGAATGTTGGTCCTAATCAGATGAAGCGATTAATAACTTCAAATAAAAGATTTGTAATCATGTGTGTAAAGGAACAACATAAGAATTGAGGATGTTTGTTCAAGTTATGAGTCTCAGCTTAAAGATAGTTTAATCAAAGAGGTAGAAACTTTTCTAGTTCTATTTAAAGAAACCAAACATCTTACTCATAAACAGGGAATACAACATGAATTATAGTTTGTGCCTAAAGCTCCTCTTCCTAATATCAGAAAGAATCAATTCAGTCCAAGTTTAGAAGTTATAAGTTACATGGATGCCGGTCAGTATTGGGGAAAGTCAATGCTAAATTTCTCTTGTATTGTGTCACCATTTCATGTTTCAAACAGTTTGGAAGCCTCTTTTCAAGTGGAGAGGAAGGCCATTTGTTTTCACATCAAAGCCTTTTCTAAAGAATTATCAAAGTATCCAATACATCTAAGGGAAACTTACACATTAGAGGAAAGTGATAATCAATGGAAACATCATTTAATAAATGAAGAAAGATTGATCCAAACAAATCAACAGCTAATTCAATACTTTCAAAATCAAACTAAGTTGCAGCAGTTTTCACCTTACAGTCTGATGAGTTTCTTGCAGCAAGTTCAATTAGTAATCAGGAAATTATATCAAGTTGAATAGCTGATATGATGTCAAAAATGTCTTTGATTGTCTCTATAATTCCGCAAAATAGATTGTTAATACATGTCAAAAGTATTGAACAATATCCTGTAGAGACTATTTTCAAAGATGATTATGAATCACTAACTCATGGTATTTCGTGGAAAGAAATCAATTGCGATGTTCATAATAGGTTGTTTGACCATCGTCGCAAATTGTACATATTGCAGATGGAGGGAACATGTTACTGATTCAAAATGTACCATGGTCAGCATCATTAGGGTCATCACTTTCAGGTCATTGATCGAATGTATTGGTACATCATCAGGGCAAGGTGGAGAGTGAGGGAACTCTACCCTCGTCGACTATTTGTTTAAGTCAAACTTTTGTGGTCCAAAATCATTCAAGTGGAGAGGACTGATCCAGGAGGATCTCGTCAGATCAATTACACAAGTTCAATGTCGTTGTCAGTGTTCAGTTTGGTGTCTTCAGCTTCGACAATGTTGTTTATGGTTCAGGTTGTTCAGGTAATGTCTATGGTTTTCATGGTGTTCAGTTGATATGGTTTTGTACCTGGTTGTTGACATGAGGTTGTCATCAATTCCGCCAAGATATGGTTGTCAACGTGGGTTGATCATTCGCCTTGCAAAGTTTGGGTGTCGAAAAAGGTTTGTCGTCATGTGGGTTTGAATGTCACTTTGTGACATTAGGTTGTAAATGAGTTATTTTAAAAAACATAATGTAAAACCTAAGCTTCAAACCCTAACACTAAAACCCTAACCTAAACCACATTTTAAATACATTAAAATCTAAATCATTAAGCCATTACCTAAGTCCTAAACCTATCGGACATGTTACATTAGAAACTATGTCATAAAAACACATAAACCTAAGTTGAAACCCTCTCGGCCTATTGTAAAACTAATAAAAAAAATTACAAAACTGTTATAACTGTCATAACCATGGAGAAGACTGTGTCGGAGACTGTGGTTATGTGATCAGTGTGTAATCTATCAGGGTTAGCGCTTGGAGTTAACCGCATCAAGATCTAAACTGTGGTTGGCATGTGAACAGACGTAATGGTCCAGGCTTGGAAACCGTAGAGGAGACCGCATCAGCACCGCGGCCATGTGAACAGTCAGACAGAGGAAATTGTGGAATTAAAAGCACAGTCAGGCAGACGTATATTGTGGCGGTGATAGGATGTGAACACACCACAACTGTCAAGTGTAATCGTAGAAGTTAGACCACCAATTGGTAGTTTGTGGTTAGACCGCAGCCTATTCACATGGGCAGTCAACCAACTCCGCCCGGTCAGTAAGCCACCAATGGTATTGTTTTAATATAAAGTTTTATTTTGGGTTTTTGTTGAAGTTTCGACCTATATTAATTCAACACCATGCATATGAACCCTAAGGTGGCAAATCACAACTAGACCGAACCTTATAAACCAAAATTAGAAGAAGTTCATTCCAAAAAAACTTGGATGAAGAAGTTAGAGTGAATCTATAGGGTTATAAAAGGATGTTTTTTTTCTCATTGAAAGGGAGAATAGTTTTGGGTTTTGTATACAAGTTCTGGAGGTTATAGTCAATTTAGTTTTTAGTGTGACAGGAGCATTTAGAGTCAAAATTGGGAATCGTGACAGGAGTTGGAAAGTTGGTTCAGAGAGCTTTCTTTTGACATTGACCAGAAGTGCCTGCGTGCACATTTATTTTGGTAAAATTTCTATGTAATTCGACCTCTTCAGTTTTAATCCTAATAAAGTGGTTGCCCGTATTGAAAGTGGACCCGGAGATGTAGTCCATCAAGGACGAACTCCATAATCAATCTTGTTGTCTGGTATTGCTGTGTATTTGTTGTTTTCACTACTGTTTTGCATCTTATTTATGTTTTTTGATCTGTCGTATAGTCTTTTTCTCGAGTAGTTCTCACGTTTTCAACACTTTGAGTTAACATTCATTTCACTGTTGGTATAATAAATTCTACTTTGGTTTTAGCATATGATCATTTTAGATCACTATGGTTATCAGAATCACTTGGAATACACATTGTTGTCAGTCACTGCAAAATGTGTTTTCAGCAGTCCAAAGTGCAAAAGAGAAAAAACATTTTTAGTCATCTTCAAAGCCATAGAAGGAATCAAAGCCCAAATTGGGTCGTCTCCATTAGAGAGTACTCTAAACAATCTTTCCAATGGTATTTGAAAGTCTAGAAATGGACTTCTGGATCATAAGATATGGCATGTTGAAGTTTAAAGGTGTTGTTGCCTTAGAAAGGAAGGAGAAGAGCATATCGGAGGTTTGGGAGATGTTTCAAATCACAAATTGGAGGATCGGGCAGCAAGGCATATGAACGATCACGATATCAGAGGTCATGGCATATCGGCGATTGCAACATAAGGCACGTCGTTGATTCATAAATCGGGGGTCCCACACATCAGACGTCCTACATATCGACGATCACACATCATAGAATATCGACAATCGAAATCGGAGGTCCCAATAGTTAAGCATATCGACAATCGGTGATCAATGATTCGAGACATGACAACCTTTTCAAAGTTACGACATGGAAAAGTGCTGATTGCATGTTAAATCGTTGGGAACACTGAAAGAAGTTAACAAAGGATTTCATCACAAAACAAATGGAATGTAGGTCATTTTCTCTCTCCTCTAGGAAGACGCGTTGCGGCATAGGATGGGCTCTGATAATGACGCGTGGCAACCCAGGATTGACTCCAATAACAACATGTGGCGGTATATAACTGGTTCTCATAAATCCGACATCATCTAATGTGGTGGTACATAAGGACATGTGGAAGAAAGTTATGGCATTTTGAGGGGTCTTATGGGGGCATATCCATGTAACACGTGTCACCACTCAAGAAGTGCCACATGGCAGTGATGATGTCACATCGAAAATCGCACATCAGAGGTTGATGGATATCAACACTTTACAGCAGTGGACACTTGAAAAACACCGATAAAGGGGCTCTGATATAAGGGCCGAACAACATTCACGAGAAGATTCAAAGAACCAAGGGCGTGAGTCTCAAAAATAAAGCTCAGATTGGAAACCGTTGATAAGGGGGCTCTAATATAAGGGTTGGCCCACGGTCAAGAGGAACTTAATGAACCAGAGGTGTAGAGTAGTTTACAAAGGAATGATATCCCTCGATTAGGAACAAAAGTCCCTATCTCCGTTAGGCTAAGCACCTGGTAACATTCCTTGGTAGTATGATTAGATATGTAAGAAGGGTTGAGCAGGAGGGGCTAGTCATATCGAAGGTTCGTAATTGGCAGAGAATACTGCACCACCGTGAAGTCTACATTATGGGATCACTCTGATAAGGAAGTATAGTGATTTAAAGGCATAATGGGTCGACAATTGAGGCACTGAATGAAGGCATGGAGCAGTTTGATGTCGATATGGGCTAATCCAGTGCATCCAAAACTGTGCAATCCCTTCTAGATTCAGTTCCTTACTGCATGCATGATCTATACAACTCACTAAATCATACAACTGATAGTACACTGTCCGTGCACTCTAGTCTCAATTGGATCTTTCTCTGAATCGACATACATGAGTTTCTGAAGAGGGAATCTTCAGTTAACTATAGTAGAACTAGTGAATGCATTAGTGCACCAACTGACTGTTAACTCTCTATTATTTCCACAAATAGTTTGGAACTAATTTAACTAAACTTAACTCAATAAACTGAGTTATCTAATTACAACTCACAATTGACTCATCTTGGACCGCTAAAATTTATGGAGAACATATACATGACTTTCGAAAGACTTCCAACTCGAAATTCCTAATATAATTAAGTTAATTAAAATTAATTAACTATTTACAAGTTTCTATGAGAATAGAATTTGATTTTAATTCTCAGTTTAATTCAACGACAAATTAAACAAGAATTTCTTGTTGATATTTCTCAACACTCCCTCTCAACAAGAAAGGGATTATCAACTACCCCGATCCTGTCTCTGTGAAACTCAAATTTACATCTTAACAATGCCTTTGTCAAAATGTTTGAATCTTTCTCCTCTATGGGAATGTACTCTAACAACATAATCCGCCTCAATACACAATCTGTAAGACGATGATATTGGATATCAATATACTTGGACCTGTTAGTGTTGGTATCTTCATCCCTCCATCAGCGATCAAAATCCTCTTTTTGCATTACATTTTAGGTGTCTCATTCGATCATCTGCATTCCATTAGGTCATGGATCATCTGATGGCAGTGGTATATTATAGTTTTTCCCTCATGATCTTTACCTGCTAGCTTATTTCCATAAATTCAAGTCATTTACAGTCATTTTTGTCTTCACATCTGCAAAAGTCGCTTTTAGGAGTTTTAGGTCTCATTAGGTCTAGGGTGTGTTCTCAAGGTCTTGCAAAGGTTGAATAATAGTCAGCAGGCACATGAGGAAGTTAAATAAATTCTTAGTATCACATGTTCAATAATTGATCTTTTCCTCAAAACTCTGTTTTGAGGAAAAAATCAGAGTTTTCTATATTTTATTCATGTAACTTCATTTTTCCTATATGTAATAAAGTCCAGAAATGCAGCCTTGGTTTCCTTGCCAAGCTCCTACAAAAGAGTCCATTAAAGACAAAACAGGTTAAAGAGCAAATAGAGGAGCCGCATTGGAAGAAGAAGAGCAAACAGAGCCGCATTGGAAGAAGAAGAGCAAACAGAGCCACATTGGAAGAAGAAGAGAAAACAGAGTCACATCGGAGCAAGAGGAGAAAACAAAGCTATATCGGGGCCAAAGAAGTAACATTGGAACAAAATCCAATGAAACAAACAGAGCTATCGGAAGCAGGAGAAGCCTTATATATTTATAATAAATATATGCCCAAAAACAAAGTTTAAAGGAACAGCGGAGAAATATACTATCGATGGGGTTTATTAATGTGTTACCCCTAAAAACCCCGACTGCGATATAACATGACGGACCCGATATAACATTACAACACAATTTAATATATATTACCTCCGTAGGGCAATCAACGATCGACGATCGGCGGTATCAGAAGGCCGATACACAAAATTCCTCCGAGGGCTCACTTCCCCAATTGCGATTAGGCCGCGGACCCGATGGCTTCTTAATGCCAGTTTAATGAATATCACGTCCAGGGGCAGTCAGCAGTCGGCAAGTAGCGATATCATAAGGGCTGATGCACAAAGAGACGATTGCGATAATACACCACGGACCTGACCCAATATTACAACCCAGTTTAATGTATATTGCGTCCAGGGGCAGTCGGCAATCGACGATCGGCAGTATCAGAAGGCCGATACACGAAAGCTCCCTGATGGCTCAAAACACCGATTGCGATTGGTGTGGCGGACTCGATAAAACATAAATTCCAGTTGTAATATTCTTTAAAGTCCACCCCTGTAGCTTTTCGCCTGTTTTGTCCCTTTTTCCTATGTATTTGATATTCGGCCTGCGCGACTTCTAAGGCAGAAATGCATGCACCCAATAGTTCGGGAGGCATGTACAATAATGCAGAAAAGTCGATAAATTCGATTGCGATTGCGATAAGGATGCAGCATGGAAAAAATCTCCAAAAAATCAAATGCAAAATGGCACAGGAAGGTTTCCAAAATCAGTTGTAAAACAACGTGATACACAGGGACAGTGGCGTGGCACACAACATGAAAAAGCCTCATTCTTTTTACTAAACAACTCTGTTTTTTTCGCCTAGTTTTTCTCAGTTAGTAGATACATCATGAAAATATATTTTTGTACTGAATGGATTAGTTTCATAGATTTTAGATGGCAAGCTATTCCACTGCCTATTATTCTATTATGGATTTAGATTTCTTTGAACTAATCCTAAATTTGATCCCTAAAAAGTCTAGGATGAGTTGTTTATTGCCTATATAGAGTACTTATTTAGTCATTGGAAGGAGGTTAGTTGGACTCTTGTGAAAGCTCTAAGCATTATTGTAACATTCATCTCTGCAATTTGGCAAAGGAATAGACCAGGGTTTGCAACATTTTGTGGGATTCTTGTGGCAAGTTGATTTGGTATTGTTCATTCCTCTGTAATTCAAGTTTTACCTTCTGTTTATGTGTGCCATAAACTCTCTTTCTGCATAACTAAATGAATCAAATTGAAAGGTAGAATTGATTGGTATTTCAATGCTCTACCTTGGGGTTTGTTTAGCTTTAAATGTTTTTTGTTGTTTGAAAAGGACTCATGACACTTGCATGCCCTCTTCAGCTCCTCACCAGTCTTAATATTATTCATTTCATTTAATCTAAAGTACTAAACCATTTGCCTACCTCGCCCCACAGAAAAATTTGCAAGACTGCGTCCATTCCTCAGACCCAAATTGCCTTTCCTATCTGATCCAGCAACCCAACCATTAAAATCAACCAAAATCCTCTGTGCATATACCTAGCCTAAAATTAGTCTTAATATCAGTCATCTCAAGCCTTCCTTGATATATTTTCATTGAGATTCACAAGGAGAGAGCCCTCTCCCAACCTGGTAGGGCTAGCTACCAGGTTAAGCATGGTTTGACATTTCCCTAGACCTGCCTTTCTTAACCTGAGGTAGATTTAGGCCCTAACAGGACCAACCATGAAAAAATTGATTTTCAGAGAGTTTGATACAACTCTGATTATTGCAATAAATCACATTTGGATCTATCTTCTAACAAACAAACCAACCAGGATATTCCTCATCTAGATGGCCTCACATGCTACCTGACTCGTAGCCATGTACTTTGCCTGTGCCGAACTGAGTGCAACCGATATTTGTTTCCTGTTGTACCAAGAAATTGTTCCTGACCCAATATTGAAGATACCTCCTAATGTGCTCTTCCTGTCAGATGGACTCCCTGCCCAATCTGCATTGGTGAAGCCTTGAATCTTCACTCCCTCTGTCTGTATGTACCATAATCCATACTGAGAAGTGCCCCTGAGGTATCTCAACACATGCTTTGTTGCCTTCCAATACAACTTGGTAGGCCTAACCATCGCTTGACTAAGATGGTTAACTGCATAGCACATATATGGTCGTGTGTTCACCAAGTACATGAGTGAACCCACAAGCTTCCTATAAACAATAGCTTCCACTACCTCCCTTGAAGTAGAATCCTCCTTCCTATTGTTACCATCTAGAGGAGTTTCCATGGGTTTACTACTCTCCATACGAAATCTCTTGAGTATCTTGTTGGCATACTTGCCCTCAGATATAAACAAATCCCCATCTCCCTGACATACCTCCATGCCAAGAAATTAATGCATGGGCCCCATCTCATTCATCTCAAACTCTCTTGCAAGGTCCTCCTTCAAAGATTTGATGAGATTCTCATCACGTGTCAGTATAAGATCACCTACATAAAGTACAATGATCAACAACTTACTTTCCACCACTATGTGATACAGGTTCACATCCGCTTCACTCTTCGTGAAGCCCAACCTAGTGAAGTAGTTATCTATCCTGGTGTACCAAGCATGGGGTGCTTGCTTCAGCCCATACAATGCTCTCTTGAGCTGACACACATGTGACTCATGGTCAAAGGTTTCAAAACCTTCAGGATTATCTATGTACACATCTACCTCAATCATGCCATTAAGGAAGGTTGTCTTCACATCCATCTGATGTATCTTCCAACCCATCTGTGCTAATAGTGCCAATATATATTTAATTGATGAGTACCTTGCAAAAGGAGCAAAGGTCTCATCATAGTCAATCCCCTTTACCTGTGAAAAGCCATGGGCCAGAAATCTAGCCTTGTTCTTCTCCACACAACCATCTGTAGCTTGCTTTACCTTGTAGAGCCAATGGGAGCTCACCACTGACTTGTTCTTCGGTCTCAGGATCACATCCTAGACACTGTTACGAACTATGGAGTCATATTTCTCAAACATGGCATTAACCCAAACCGGCTACTGCACTACTTCCTTAAAGGAAGATGGATTTGTCACAACACATTTGCCCATAAGAGCCATGTATCTAGTGTACCTCTTAGGTGACCTCCTCTTCCTACGCTGAGAAGTGGGTGCTCCCACATTCTCATGCGCATCATCCAACAATCTGTTAGCCTCTCTGGTGAGCTTTCTTCCCTCTCTGGAACACTCTTCCTGAGTGGATGTCTCCACTCTCTGATCCTGTGCATGTGGCTGCTCCACATCAATCTGAGGCTCCTCAACCTTAGGAGCTAAAAGCTCCTCATCCACATGTAGCTCAAGCTCCCTCTCAAAGGGAAACTCACAAGGCCTTCTCCTCATCGAATCTGACATCCCTGTGAACCACTGTCATCCTACTTGTTGGAAAGTAGATCTGATAGTTGTGAGTTGTATTAGTGTACCCCACAAATATCCCTAACTCTGTTGTCAAGAGAAAGGCCTTTCAATTGAACAAATTATGGGCCTCCTCAAGCCAATGAGGGCAATATTTCACGAGGAATGCAATGTTTCCAAGAAATTTTGGCCCCTTGACCCACTCAACTAAATTCTATACACGCGGTTTCTTTTCTCCACTAAAGTCGATTTCTTCGCCACTATACCCACTCAACTCAAATCAACTCAACCCCATTTTCTAACATACACATCATCATTCATGGAATCTACACAACATTTCATGAGAAAGAATTTTCAATTAAACAAATTTTGGGCCCTCTTCGAGTCGATGTGTGGAATGCTTTTTGATGGAAGAAATTTTTGGAATATTTCACGGGGAATGCTTTTAGATGGAAGAAATTTTAGGCTCTCTCTGCCACTCAAGTCAAGTCAATGTGTGCGGTTTCTTCTCTCTATAGATTTGTTTTTCAACTCAAATACCTACCTCCTCTGTAATTGTGTGACACCCATTTCCTCTCTCCAACTCAATTTTACAGACGATTGCAGTTTGATGTCACTTATCTCCAACTTAGTTTTCCAGATTTAAACTTGGGTTTCTTTTATTTTCAATAATTCCACATTTCTCCCATTAAATAATTAAGTTGCTCCAAGATATGTAATAATTTATGGTTATATATGGTTGTTTGATGATATTTGTTTCACCATGCATATAGAATTTTCTTGGAGGCACAAAGATCATGTCTATTTATGCATGTTTGATGGCAACACTAGTTAATTTATTTATTGATATATATGGCACATGTGATTTACAATAATTGTATTATTGTGGATGAAATTCATATTAAATGACTTATTTTTATTAAACGAGGGTCTCACTTACTAGGAAACTTAAATATAATAATTTAGAAATGTAATTCTATTTAATTTTCTCTTTAGAACCCTCACCCTTTACCTCTAATCAAAACTTAATTAGAAAATATATTATAATTAATTACCCAAGTAACTCAATTGCCTAACCACTTTATGGAGGCATAAAAAGGGATAGCGCTAAGAAAGAGGAGTCAAAATACTGCAATGAGAGGTATGCAGTAGGTTTAATGTGTCATTCGTTCTTTCTAATTTCAATATTCTTTGAGTTTTAAGAAGCAAAACCAATAAATGGCAGTAGATCGTTTTGAAAGCGAAGATATTGCATAATGAGCAACTCCACTCATATTTTGGACACATTATTTTAAGTAATTTGATTTTCTATCATTTTACTTGTTGTTTGAAGGTCTAGTTTTTATTTATCTAGTTCTAATAGCCATTAATTTTTCATAGAAATAGGTTGTCTACCCGTATATCAAAGCATATTAAGCTGTTTTAAAGGTTGTCACATCCAATTTATTTTTCTTTCCTAGACTTCTGCATATGATTTTTTACATTGTAGTTGTTTAGAATATGATTTGGTAAATGGTTCTTCACAAGAATTTATATTTTTTATTAATGTTAGGTCCCTATACTACTAGTGTAACCCCTTATTGTTATTAGTACAACTCCCTTATTATATTATTGTGCCCATGTAGTCCCCATATTGTTATTATTGTGCCCCATAGAAGCCCACTATTGTTATTATTGTGCCCTTACATTATTATTGTTATGTTGGCTTTAATTATATTATGACCCCTTAGACTCCTATATATAGAAAGGAGGTCTTTTCATTTGTATCATCCAAGAATTTTTCATTTGTGTAATGTTGTTATGAAACCACCTCACAAAAAGATAGAAAAGTAATATGAACGCCTTAGAATTCAGCCTCTTCAAGGGGGAAACCTCCTTTACATTACACAAATGAACAATTCTTGGATGATACAAATGACAAGACCTCCTTTCTATATATAGGAGTCTAAGGGGTCATAATATAGTCAAAGCCGACATAACAATAATAATGTAAGGGCACAATAATAACAATAGTGGGCTTCTATGGGGCACAATAATAACAATATGGGGACTACATGGGCACAAAAATATAATAAGGGGGTTGTACTAATAACAATAAGGGGTTACACTAGTAGTATAGGGACCTAACAAATGTAAAGGAGGTTTCTCCCTCGAAGAGGTCTATTTCTAAGGCATTGATCTATCTTTTCTATCTTTTTGTGAGTTGGTTTCATAAAATTTGGTATCAGAGCTTTGGATTCTAGGGTTTCAATGCTCCAAATAGGTCATCATGGCATTTTCACTATAACTCTTTTTTGAGATGTTTCAGAAGCTAAAAAAAAACCATTTGAGTTGAAATCGTTCTGAATTACATTCCAAACAGACTCCTGAATTACATTCCAAACAGGTCACCTGGGGAAAATCGTCACAACTTTTGTTCTGAGAATCAGATTGAAATTTCGTAAGAAGTTTTAGAAAGAGAATGGACTGTAGTTTTTTGTATATCACTTTTAGGTACTAAGGGTGAAAACAATGACATGCGGAACTTCGTACAAGTTCACTCTAATGAACTAGTCTATAATTAGGTCACCGTGGGAGATTTGGCATAACTCTTCCTTGGGGAATGCAATCTTAATCAAAGTTGTGGGGTTAGAAAGAGGACTCAAAGGGATAATGTAGGATGCAATTTTAGATATTCGAGACCCGTAGTTACAAAGATACAACATATTCAATATTGAGCTCTTACAAAGTGAAAAAAAGGTGTGTAGTTTTTTTTTATATTTTGCATAATATTGGTTTTGAAAAATCAGTTTGAACGAATTCAAAGGGAATAGTGAAGAATTATTAGCATTAATTGATGCCTCGAAGAAAGAAAATGGAAACATCTAGTAAAAAACCTAGAATCTCTAGCATGACTCGTGAAGAAGAGGAAGAAATGCAACATGATATATCAAAATTACAAGACCAAGTACAACAAATTTCACTCTCATAAAAGGTAACTGACGCCAAGATGAATGGCATGGAAGCTAATATGAATGGCATGCAAGTTAAGATGGATGGTGTGGAAGTTAATATGGATGGCATGGAAGCTAAGATGAATGACATGGATGATAATATGAATGGCATGGACTCTAATATTGAAGAATTGAAGATAAATTTGAATAAGTTGCTACAAGAAATGGTTACTAATGGTGAAAGGGTAATAAAGGAAACTCGTGATGAGAACAAAAGAAATTTTAATCATGATTTCATAGACTCTAATGTTGGATTGAAGACCCACCATGTTCCAAAAATCGATCTGAGGAAGTTTGATGCCAAGGATCTCGGAACATGGATACTACAGATGAAGCAATTTTTCAATCTCCATAATGTGCAAAAGACACAAAAGGTACATATTGCAACATTATATTTGGAACCAAATCAGTTTGTATGGTATTGATGGCTTTTCTCTCGTAAAAAAATTGTCACTTGGGCAATTTTTACGGAAGAATTGATAGCACATTATGAGGATACAAAAGGCAACACCTTTTTTAGCCAATTGATAAATATCAAACAAAAGGGTTTAGTGATGGAGCACATTGAGGACTTCCAAAAATTGAACAAAAGGGTAAAAGATATTCCAGAGGAGCATAGGATTGATGTGTTCATAGGGAATTTAAAGGATAATATCCAACATGAGGTTCGCCTTTGGGAACCTGATTCATTGGAGAAGGCATTCAGGTTAGCAAGAAAAATGGAAAGCAAAATTATGGCAACCAGGAATCCTACCACTCACAAATATAAAGGTGGAAGTGTTGTTGCCCCTAGCCTTCCACAACCTACAAGGTTGACACCACAATAATTGGAAGAAAAAAGAGCAAAAGGGCTTTGTTACAGTTGTCATAGAAAATACACTAAAGGTCATAAGTGTGCTGAGAAGAAATTATTCTACATAGGTTGTGAAGAGGAGGAAGAAAAGGAACAAGAAATGTCAAAAGAAGAGGATATAATCTAGGAAAAAACCCTAGATAAAGAAGAAATGAATCCGACCATATCTTGTAATGCATTTGTTGGAATTACCACTCCTTAAACTATCAAGATAGAAGGAAATATCAAGAAGAAAACGGTAATAGTGTTGATTGATTCGGGAAGTACCCATAATTTTTTTCATTGTAAGATATCCAAGGAATTGAATTTATTCCTATATCTAGCACCAGAGTGTCAAGTGATGGTTGCAAGTGGAGGAACCATAAATTTATCTAGAAAGTGCCATAATATAAAGCTATCCATGGGAGAATATGTATTGAATTTCCCAGTGCTTTCCATTCCGATGGGTGGTGCTGATGTTGTACTAGGACTCCAATGGCTACAATCCTTGGGTACAATAGCTTTTAATTTTCAAGAACTGTTCATGAAATTTTGTGCAGAAGGAAAGGAAGTTGAATTAAGGGGTGTTGTAGGGAAACTGGGAAAGATAATTAGCTCTAACGGTATAACAAATATTCTAAATAAGGAATGATGAGGCATAATTGCACAACTATGTTAACTAGAGGTTCCCACATCGAAATCATCTATTTCTCTAGATCTCCAAAAAGTCTTGGACAATCATTCAAGGGTATTTGAGACTCCCAAAGGCCTCCCACCTATTCGTGATCATGATCATGATATTCATTTGATTCCAGGAAGTGTTCCTCCAAACATCAGGCTGTACAGATATCCCTATGCCCAAAAGAGTGAAATTGAACATATAGTTGCAGAAATGCTAGAGGCTAGTATAATTCAACCCAGTCAAAGTGCTTGCTCTTCTCTAGTAGTATTGGTGCACAAGAAGGATGGATCATGGTGCATGTTTCTGGATTATAGGGAGCTCAACAAGCTCACTATTAAAGATAAATTTCCCATTCCTATCATTGATGAATTATTGGATGAATTGCATGGATCAATTTACTTCACCAAGTTGGATCTTCGTTCAGGATATCATCAAATCAGAATGAAGATTGAAGACATTACGAAAACAACATTTAGAACTCATGAGGGTCATTATGAATGTTTGGTCATGCCTTTTGGCCTTACCAATGCACCTTCTACATTTCAAGGTTTGATGAATTCCATTTTCAAACCCACCCTTAGAAATTTTGTGTTAGTATTTTTTGATGATATACTAATCTACAGCAAGTATTGGAAGGATCATGTTTAACATGTTGACATGGTTTTCAAACTATTGGAGGAGAAACAATTATATGCAAAAATCTCCAAATGTTTCTTTGGAGTAAAAGTGGTGGAATATCTGGGTCATATTGTATCTAATGAAGGTGTTAAGGTAGACCCTAGCAAAATTAAAGCCATTAAGGAATGGAAAATCCCCACATCCATAAAGCATCTATGATGATTTCTTTGGTTGACAAGGTATTATCACAAGTTTGTTAAGAATTATGGGAGAATAGCATCACCTCTAACAACATTATTGAAGAAAGATGCATTTTCATGGACTCTAAAAGCAACAAAGGCCTTCGACATCTTAAAGAGGCAATATGCCAAGCACTAGCCTTAGCTATGCCGAAATTCACAAAAACCTTTATTGTGGAATGTGATGCTTTAGGAAATGGAATTGGTGTTGTTTTAATGCAAGATGAAAGACCCATTGCTTTCGAAAGTCGTCCAATCAAAGGAAAGTATTTACACAAAGCTATTTATGAGAATGGAATGTTGGCAATACTACATGCACTTAAGAAATGGCGACCCTACCTAACGGGAAGACACTTTAAGGTAAAAAAAGATCATGGTAGTCTTAAATAATTTTTAGAACAAAGATTATCCTCTAAAGAGCAACAAAAATGGGTCACAAAGATGTTGGTTTATGACTTTGAAACCATCCACAAAAAAGGGAAGCAAAATGTTGTGGCAGATGCACTCTCAAGAAAGGATGAGGATGTGGAAGCATTGATTTGCGCCATTTCTATTATCAAAATAGATTGGATAAACGAAGCAAGGGATGAATGGAAGAAGGACGCAGAAGTGTGGCCACTCATTCAAAAGTTGTAGAAGATCACAGCTCAAACAATATTGCAAGAACTTGACGAGGAAGAAAAAATCATATTGGAACCTGGAGTAGTCACAGAAACAAGAACCCGACAGCTACAAAATCGATCGATTTTAGAGTATCTCATCAAGTGGAAGAACTTACCCACTCAAGATTGCACATGGGAGCACAAGAATTTTATATAGAAGCATCAAGAACTACTCAAGCATTGAGGACAACGCTTTTTGAAGGAGAGGGGCATGTTAGGTCCCTATACTACTAGTGTAACCCCTTATTGTTATTAGTACAATTGCCTTATTATATTGTTGTGCCCATGTAGTCCCCATATTGTTATTATTGTGCCCCACAGAAGCCCACTATTGTTATTATTGTGCCCTTACATTATTATTGTTATGTCAGCTCTGATCATATTATGACCCCTTAGACTCCTATATATAGAAAGGAGGTCTTGTCATTTGTATCATCCAAGAATTGTGCATTTGTGTAATGTAAAGGAGGTTGGCCCCTCAAAGAGGCTTATTTCTAAGGCATTGATCTCTCTTTTCTATCTTTTTGTGAGCTGGTTTCATAACAATTATGTTGTACCAACATAATTTTTATTAATAAAAATCATCCTCTTTTCTCTATACTTTTTGTGTATACTTCTCCTAAAATTTCATATTTTTTATTGGAAGTTTATTTTCTTTAATATACAAATTAATGCAGCTGAGGCTCTACAACTTTTTGAGGCCAAAAAGTCTTAAAACTCTGATAAGTTTGCTACTTCCCATGTTTTATTTTTTTATTTATGTTCAAATATCTTTAATTTTCTTATTTATATTTCTGAACTTTTTATAAAATTTCAACCATTATTCTCTAAATGTGTCTCTTAATTTCTTTTTCTACTTAGATTTCTCATAAATAATCTCCAAAAATCATAGAAAAATTGTAAATTCTCACTTAGTCAGTGACAACAAAGGGCATAAAATATTGGGTAGAATTGACCCGTTATTTGACTCACCCTAGTGAGATTTGAGGGGTTGGTTAAGAGAAGCATAAAACTTCACTTTGATCAACACCTAACTTCCTCCATTCCTCCTTGTGTGGTAATGTTTGGTGGATGCTAGCAGGACCACACACTCATTGTTAGGAAAGAATGGAACATATTCTTTGAAAATAGGCTTCCTTTCCTATGGTGACTCAAATGCAGTAGAATGGAATCTCAAAAGGCCAACTTATCAAATGCCTCACAAGAGGCTTAGGACACTTAATATGTAGGGCTTGATCAAGACAGTAGGGAGAGAGAACAATATAGGAATATGAATGGGAATTGGATGTGCACGCATTCCTGACACTATCTATTTCTCTTTATCTATCAATCTTCTACC
Organism: Pinus tabuliformis; assembly: GCA_031772625.1. NCBI lineage: Eukaryota > Viridiplantae > Streptophyta > Pinopsida > Pinales > Pinaceae > Pinus > Pinus tabuliformis. The sequence continues at coordinate 678,894,616 of CM062809.1, read as the reverse complement.
TATCCTTTTCTCTCCCCTCATGTCCCCCTTCTCTCTCTACCTCCCAATATACCTATCTATCCCTCCTTCCTCTCTCCCTCTATCACCCCTCCATCTCTATATCTATCTCCCTTTTTATCTCCTCCTCTCTCTCTATCCCTCACTCCCTCTTTGTCTCTCATTTCCTCACCCCTCTCTCTCTTTCCTACAACTCTGTCTCTATCTCCATCAATTTCTCTTTCTCTCTCTCTTCCTCACTCTGTCTCTGCTATCTCTCGACCTCACTCCCTCACTTTCTCATTCTCTCTAACCCCTGTCCATATTCTTATCCGTCCCTTATCACTCTCTATGTATCTCCACCTTTCTCTCTTTATATTTCTCTTCTTCCCTGTCTCCTTTTCTCCCCCACTATGTTACTCCTCCAACTACATATCTATGTCCCTTCATGTCTCTCTCTCTCTTTCCTCCCAATATCTCTCCCTCTCTCTCTCTCTCTCTCACACACACCATCTCTCATCCTCACTCCTCCATCACTCTCTCTGGATATTTCTCTTTGCCTCTCTCTCTCTCTTTTATTTCCCTTTCCTCCTCCCTTTGTATTTATATTTATCTCCCTCCCTCTCTCCTTTGTCTCTCTACCCCACCCCCCACTCTCTATATTTATCTCTCTCCTCCCCTGCCTCCCTCTCTCTCTCTCTCTCTCCCTTATCACTCTCTCTATCTCTCCATTTGTTTCTTCTTCCCTCTTTATTCCCCTCTCCCTTCCCCATATAGATTTATATATTTCTCTCCCTCTCTCCATATCCATATTCCTCTCTCTCTCTCTCCCTCCATCCATCCCTCCCTACCCCTCTCCCTCCCCCCCCCCTTCTCCCCCTTTCTCTCCCTCTATATCCCCCCTCTAGCCCTATCTTTATCTCCATCCCTATCTCCTTCTCTCCCTCCTTTTTTCCCTCTCTCTCTTCCTCTCTCCGCCCTCTATCCCTATATTTATCTCCCTCCATATCTAATTATCTCCCTCCCTCCCTAACTACCACCCTCACTCTCTCCCCTCCCCTCCTCCTTTATCTCTTCCCAACCTATATCCATATATTTCTCTATCTCCACATCTATATTTTTCTATGTGTCTCTTTCTTTCCCCTTCACTTTCTCTCCCCTCCATCTTAATATATATCTCCCTCCTCTCTCGTTCTTTATCTCTTTATCTCAACCCCCTCTTTATCTCTTAATACCTATATATATATCTCCCTATATTGATCTCTCTACCACCTATCTCCCCATCACCCCCCTTCTCTCCCTCTATCCTTCATTCCTTCTCTATATCCTCCCTCCCTCTCTCCCTTTATCTTTTCTCCATCATCCTCTTTCTCTCTCCCCACCCCTCTCTCTCTCTTCACTCTATAAATATCTATTCTTCCATCCCTCTCTCCTTATCTATCAACCGTCATCTCTCTCTCTCTCTCTCAATATTTTTCTCTATCTCCCTCCCTCTCTCTGTTTCTCTGATCTAGGAGTATCTTGTGAGATCAATTGCATAGGTTCATCGTCAGTGCTCAAGTGTCATTGTTAGCATTTAGTCCGATGTCGTTCAGTTTCGACAGTGTTGTTAAGGTTCAGGTTGTTCAGGTGTTGTTAATGGTTTTCTTGGTGATGGTTTTATATCTGGTTGCCGACAAGTGTTCATTGTCAGTTCTGCTAGGGTTGATCATCGGCATGGGTGTGTCGTCCATTGTAGGGGTTAGATATGGTTCGATGTCATGTGATGTGGTCACAAAGGAAGCTTTGTCGATGATATGTATTTGGGTTTTATGTCACATTGTGACAATGTGTTGTTCATGGGTTTTTAAAAACAAAATAATGTAATCTTAAAACCTAATACACATAATCCTAAGTCTAAACCCTAATCCATACACTAAATACCATTACCTCGTCCTAAACCTTATCGAATATGTTAAAACCTAACAAAACTATGTGTTAAAAGTCCCCTAACTCTAATACTCTCGGCCTTGTTTAAAACATTACAAAACAATGTAAATACATCCAACAATCCTAAACTGTCAGATGAAACCGCGTCGGAGAAGACTGGTAATGTGAATGAAGCTCATCGTAACGTTAATGTAACCGCAGTGGAGTGTGGTAACCTCCAGGTTTCAAAACCATAGTGGAACTGCGAAGGGTTAGGCACATGTGAGCGGAGATCAACAATGGGGTTAGCAGTAACCGTCAGTCTTCAAACCGCGCATATTTATCGCATGTGAACACTTGCTACCGGAATCATCAACTACAATCGTTAGGATAGCCGCCAGATGTCAAACCATAATTAAACCCCCTATTTTCATGCGGGTGGTCAACCTCCTCCACCCGGTAAGCAAGTCGCCAGCGGTTCTGTGTTTAATATAATGTATTTTTGGGTTTTTGTTAAGAGTTTTGTTAAACAAATTAATTAGAAGACCTAGAAGCCTACCCTAGCTGTCCTTTCACAACAAGACCGAGTATCAACTTACCCAAAAATAAGCCAATTCATGCCAAGTTTAGGCTAGAGGAGGTTTTGATGTACCTGGAGGCCTATAAGAGGCGGTTTTTGTTCATTGAAGGGGAGATTAGTGGTTTTGGTTTTTGTATGCAGATTCTCGAGGTAATAGGCATTTTTGTTTTCAGCGTAACAGGAGCATCCAGAGTCGGAATTAGGAACCATGATAGGCATTGGAAAGATGGTTTAGAGAGCTTCCTTTTGAAAGTGATCAGAAGTGCCTACATTCATATTCAATCTTGTCTATTCTCTGTGTAATCAAACTCCTTGGTTTTAATTCTAATAAAGCGATCACCCATCTTGAAAGCGGACCCGGAGACGTAGTCCATCAGGGACGAACTCCGTAATCAACTTTGTTGTCTGGTATCACTGTGTTTTTACTGTTTTCACTTTTTTTAAGCATCTTTCTTATGTTTAATTAGATGTCGCAAAGTTTTCTTCTCAAGAATTTTTCTTCGATTTCCACACTTTTAGTTAACATTCAAATCATTAATGGCTAATCAATTCTACATCAGTTTTAACTTATGATCATTTCAGATCATATAATTTGGTATTAGAGTAGGTTGCATTTGTATAGTTTTCCATGAACGTTAACCAGGTCAAAGTCGCAACGAGGAGAAGGAATCCTTGAGCAGATTGATCGAGAGATTGGAAAGCAATGAGTCGTTCATAAGTTGACCATGTCAAGATCTGATGCAGGTGAAAACACTAAAACTAAGATGAGTGATGAATAGTTTCAGCAAGAATTCTTGACTATGCAGCAGATGTTGGGAGAACTATACAAAGACAAGAAGGCGAGAGATGCAGCTTCTTCTTCAAAGACATCTAAGAAGGAAAAAGGTAAAGACAACGCTGATAAACCACCTTCACCTCCATCATCTCCATCAACATCTTCTTCTTCTTCTTCTTCGAGTACAAATCTGAAATAGAAAAGAAACCGAAGAAAACATCTCTTCTGAAACTTGATGTAAAGTTTGAGTTACCTATTTATGATGGCGAAATGAATCCTGAAAAGCTAGATAACTCGATTAAGCAGTTGGAAGTGTATTGTCGCATTTAGAACATCTTTGATGATAAAATGAAAATTCAATTAGATAAAGTTAGAATGTGGGGAACAACTTAAATCTGGTTGGAAACTAAAACTTAGATAGATGTAAAGCAAAAAGGAAAATTCATCTCTTCACGGTATAAGTTTTTAAAAGATCTTAAGAAACAGTTTTATCCTTTGGGATACATGCAACAAGCTGTTATTGATTGGCAGAATTTGAGGCAAGGTAAAGGGCAGAGTGTTCAGGAGTTTATTCAGGAGTTCAAAAAGAAAGCATTGGCGCTTGGTATTTCATTGGATACACGTGAAACTTTATTAAAATACATCGACAGTTTACATTCATATTTGCAACATACATTATTGATGTTTAATCCTGATGATTTTGATGAAGTGTGTGATCAGGACATACATATTGAATCAGGTGGCAGACCATTCACGTTTTCATCACAATTATCCAAAGAGTTGGAAGTCAAAGATTCCAATGACAGTAAGGGGAAGAATAATTCGAAGAGAAAGAAATCAACGATAGCTTAGAAGGAAAGACCTACTTGTTCTCATTGCCAGAGAATCGGTCACGATGAATCTAAGTGTTGGAAACTTCATCCAGAACTTAAGCCCAAAAAGCTCCTTAAGGAGAAGGATGAAAAGAAGGCAATTGCAGCAGTCCAGCAAGATCTAGGTTCAGATTCAGGTGATGAAAGGAGGATAAATTCTATGGTTACAACAGGTAAAACTTCTGACACTGGTTTAGGTTTGAAAACTATTGCATCTTCATCAAACATAAATCCTTCAAATGAGGATAAAAGAGTTGAATTATTTAACATAAGGATAACTTCTAAGCATATAAAGATGGATACAATGTTTGACAGTGGATCACAGGCCAATCTAATATCTGAATATTTAGTTAAAAGTTTGGGTTTGGAAACATGGAATCATCCAAGACCTTACCCATTAGGATGGCTAAATAAATCAACTCAGTCACAAAATAGTGTTGATTAAGATTTGCCATTACAGCTAATTATATTGATGAAGTGGAATTAGATGTGGTTCTAGTAGACATATGTGGAGTTGTCTTAGGAAGTCATTATCTTTATGATCGTGATGTAGTATTTTACAGGAGAGAGCATAAATATCACCTTAAGAAATATGGGGTTGAATTTATTGTCACGACACATCAAAACAAAAATCAATTGAATTTAATTGTTGCTAATCCGATGAAGCGATTAATAAGTTCAAATAAAATATTTGTAATCATGCATGTAAAGGAACAACATAACAAACAACATGATGTTTTTTCAGATTATGAGATTCAGCTTAAACACGATTTGATTAAAGAGATAGAAACTATTCCAGTTCTATGTAAAACCAAACATCTTATTCATAAGCAGGGATTACAACATGAATTATAGTTTGTGCCTAAAGCTCCTCTTCCTAATGTCAGAATGAATCAATTTAGTCCAAGTTTGGAAATTAATAGTTACATGGATACAGGTCAGTATTGGGGAAAGTCAGTGTTAAATTTCTCTTATATTGTGTCACCATTTCATGTTTCAAACAATTTGGAAACCTCTTTTCAAGTGGAGAGGAAGCCTATTTGTTTTCATATCAAAGCCTTTTCTAAAGTAGTGTCAAAGTGTCTAAGGGAAACTTATGCATCAAGGGAAAGTGCTAATCAATGGAAACATCATTTAATGAATAAGGAAAAAGTGATTCAAACAAATCAACAACTAACTCAATACTTTCAAAGACAAACTAAGTTGCAACAATTTTCACCTTATAGTTTGATGGGTTTATGGCAGCAAGTTCACTTAGTAATGAGGAAGCAGGAAAGTATATCAAGTCAAGTAGCTGGTTTGGTGTCAAGAATATATTTGATTGTCTCTCTTATTCTACAAAATAGATTGTTAATACATGCCAATGGTATTGAACAATATCCTGTAGAGACTGTTTTCAAAGATGATTATGAATCACTAACTCATGGTTCTTCATGGAAAGAAATCAATTTCCATGTTAATAATAGGTTGTTTTCCCATCGTCGCAATTTTTTCATACCGCAGATGGATGGAACAGGTCACCGACTCAAAAAGTGCCATGGTCAGCATCATCAGGTTCATCACTTGTAGGTGATTGATCGAATGTATTGGTACATCATCAGGTCAAGCTAGAAAGTGAGGGAGCTCTACCCTGATCGACTATTTGTTTAGTCAAACTTCTGTGGTCCAAAAGCTTTCAAGTGGAGAGGATTGATCTAGGAGGATCTAGTTAGATCAGTTGCACAGGTTCATCGTCAATGTTCAAGTGTCGTTGTGAGCATTAAGTCTGGTGTTGTTCAGTTTCAATAGTGTTGTTAAGGTTCAGTTTGTTCAGGTGTTGTTAATGGTTTTCTTGGTGATGGTTTTGTATCTGGTTGTCGACAAGTGCCCATCAATAGTTCTGCCAGGGTTGATCATTGGCATGGGTGTTTCGTCCGTTGCAGTGGTTCTATATGGTTCGTCGTCATGTGATGTCATCGCAAAGGAAGCTTTGTCGACGATATGTATTTGGGTTTTATGTCACATTGTGACAATGTGTTGTACATGGATTTTTAAAAACAAAATAATGTAATCTTAAAACCTAATACACATAATCCTAAGTCTAAACCCTAATCCATACACTAAATACCATTACCTAGTCCTAAACCTTATCGGATATGTTAAAACCTAACAAAACTATGTGTTAAAAGTCCTAACCCTAACTCTAATACTCTCGGCCTTGTTTAAAACATTACAAAACAATGTAAATACATCCAACAGTCCTAAATCGTTAGATGAAATCGTGTCAGAGAAGACTGGTCATGTGAACGGAGCTCACCGCAACATTAATGTATCTGCAGCGGAGTGTGGTAACCTCCAGGTTTCAAAACCGCAACGGAACTGCGAAAGGTTAGGAACATGTGAGTGAAGATCAACAACGGGGTTAGAAGTAATCGTTAGTCTTCAAACCACATGGAGTTATCACATGTGAACACTTGCTACTGGAATCGTCGACCGCAACCGTCGGGATAGCTGCCAGATGTCAAACCACGGTTAGACTACCCCGTTCACATGCAGGTGGTCAACCTCCTCCACCCGGTCAGCAAGCCGCCAGCGGTTCTGTGTTTAATATAATGTATTTTTGGGCTTTTGTTAAGAGATTTGTTAAACAAATTAATTCGAAGACCTAGAAGCCTACCCTAGGTGTCCTTTCACAACAAGGCCGAGTATCAACTTACCCAAAAATAAGCCAATTCATGCCAAGTTTAGGCCAGAGGAGTTTTTGATGTACCTGCAGGCCTATAAGAGGCAATTTTTGTTCATTGAAGAGGAGATTAGTGGTTTTGGTTTTTTTATGCAGATTATGGAGGTCATATGCAGTTTTGTTTTCAGTGTAACAGGAGCATCTGGAGTCGGAATTGGGAACTGTGATAGGCATTGGAAAGCTAGTTTAGAGAGCTTCCTTTTGACAATGATCAGAAGTTCTTGTGTGCACATTCAATGTGGTCTATTCTCTGTGTAATCAAACTCCTTGGTTTCAATCCTAATAAAGTGGTCGCCCATATTGAAAGCGGAACCGGAGACGTAGTCCATCAGGGACGAACTCCATAATCAACTTTGTTGTCTGGTATTGCTGTATTTTTACTGTTTTCACTTATGTTATGCATATTTCTTATGTTTAATCAGCTGTCGTAAAGTCTTCTTCTCAAGCAGTTTTCTTTGATTTCCGCACTTTCAGTTAACAATCAATTCAATAATGGTTAATCAATTCTACATCAGTTTTAACTTATGATCATTTCAGATCATCCTCTCTCTCCCTTACTCTTTTTGTGTGTGTGTGTGTGCCATCCCTCTATCTCTATATCTATCTCTATCTCATGATCTCTCTCCTTCTATATATCTTCTCGTAACTTGCACACTATCTCTCTCCTTCTCATCCCCATCACTCTCTCACTATCCCTCTCCCTTTGTCCCCCATCACTCTATCTCTCTCTCTCTCTCGACATTTCCCTCTCTATTCCTCCCTCTCTCTTTGCACTTTAACTCTATCATTATCGCCCTCACTATGTCCTTATATATTTCTATCTAACCACCACCCTTCACCCCTCGACTATCCATCCCAATATATATATATATATATATATATATATATATATATATATATATATATATATCCCTCCCTCTTCCTCTCACTCTCCATCTCTCTCTTTCTCTTTGTCTCTATCATCATCCCTCTCTCCTTATCTCCATCCCTCCCTAACTACTAAAATCCATCTCTCCCCCTTCCTCTCTTTATTTATCCCTCCCTCTCTCTCACTTACCTCCTTCACAACCCCCCCCCCCCTCTCTGTCTCTCGCCCTCTCTCTCTCTCTCTCTATATATATATATATAATATTCTTCCCTCTCTATGTCTCTATCCATCTTCTCCCTCTAGCTCTGCCTTTATCTCCCTCCCTCTCTCTCTCTCTTCCCCACATCTCTCACTCTCTCTCTCCAACTTTGTCTTGATATCCCTCCCTATCTTCTTCTCTCTCTCCCCTCCAACTCTATCTATATCTCCCTCCCTCTTTCATTCTCTCTCTCCCCCCATCCCTCCTCTCACATTCTCTCCACTCCTCTCCCCTCTCTCTCATTCTCTCCCTTCCTCATCCCCCTTTCTATATTTCCTTATCCATCACTCTCACTTACCACCTTTTTTTTATTTCACCCTCCCTCCTTTCCTCCCTTAGTCCCTTCTTAAAAAAAACCCCCCTCCAAAACACACACACACACACATTCTCTCTCTCTAACCTCCATATATATCTCTATATCCCTCCCTCTATCCTTATCTATCTCTCTCACTCCCTCCTCTCATTCTCTTCCCCTCCACCAACCCCCATCATCTCTCTCTCTCTCTCTCTCTCTCTATGGGGTCTTTCTCAATCCCTCTTTCAAAGAAACCCCATAAAGCTTTGTCTCGTTCATCCTCCCTATATTTCCCACAACTCTTTATGCCCCCCCTGTTTGTCCTTTAGTCACCCGCTCATTCTTCCCCACCTCTCTCTCTCTCTCTCTCTCACACACACACACACACACATCCTCTCTATTCCTTCCTCTCTCCCCTTTCCCCTACCCCCAAACCCACCTGAAGGATGCATACATGTTTCTAGTGGCAAGAGCACATGCATATTAGTAGTGGCAAGATGACATGCATATTATTAGTGGCAAGAGAACATGCATGTTCCTAGCAACAAGAACAAGTAAGTGTGTGTGTTTCTAGAACCATGTGCATGCTTTTAGCACTATGAATGTGTACACTATTTTATTATTTATTTATTTATTTTTCGATAAGGAGCTTACATGCATGATGAGTTGGTTGCTTTGAATACATGTTCAAAATCATAAACATGGTGGTTTGAGCTGCAAATACATCAAACCATCATTTTTCATAAATTCTATATATATATTTCTAAATTTGAAATTATTTTTCTATTTGTCGGGCATATACTTTGTGTGTGAGACTATAGATACTTATATAAGTCTTTTATATGTAGATTCAAATTTTATATTTTCTTGAAATAGTAATAGTGTTTACTATTTTTAGGACAATTTTCTCTTGACATGTATTAAAATCTTAAAATAAATTCCTCCTGTATTTCCACTTTTTCGCCTAACCTTTTAATGATATGTTTTTATGGTGCACTAGAGGACATTGAGACCTACAATATGGGGGTGGGGATTAAGATTTTTTGATAATGTTATGATCCTTTTTGGTTTCACTAAAGGAAGGCCTCTTAATTTTAGAGATATTATACTAATATCTATTAAATTAAGAGGCCTTCCTTTGGTGTTACCTAAAATGGTCTTAAAGTTATCAAGCAATCTTCACTTTTTTCTCCATATATACATATTTTGAAAAAAAAAAATTGTGCATAAGAATGTTGTGTTCTCTACAACTCCACAATTTTTTGTAACAATATTTCATTATTAAGTACTTAAATGTTGCACTAATGGAAATATATACATTATATTTTGCATGAAAAATAACATACCAATGTTAGGAAAACTCAAAATTCATATAGTTAAACACAATATCCATAAATAAAAACTTTATATTTGGAAAGCTAAGTCATTTTTCTACATTTCCTCTTTTTACACCATCTTCAAGTTCATTGCAGAAGTACCTATATCAATCCCTTGAAGTTAATATATTGTTTTTTCTTCAAGTTTTCCATTACTACTAACATCATGGCGAACCATGAATAATTTGCACCCAATCTCAATTATGTTTTATTCTTTTATTTATTTAATTTTTAACACCAATATATAAATAAAATTTCATTTTCAAACTATATAAATCAATTTTTCAAATATAAAAATATATGATTTTTTAAATGCGCCAAGAGGCACTCTACAACTCAGCAGGGGGAGGGGGGAGGAGTTGTTGTCACGTAATAGTAATAATAAAAAGTTCTTTTAAAGTGGCCCATAAATAAATTATTCAATTTTTATCTTAATTTTACATCAAGACAAAGTAATTAAAAGAAAAAAAATGGGGAATACATGTAATTCCTCCCTTTCTTTTGGATGTGAGGAAGACATGAATTGATATGTTGTATTTAAATACATTAATTAAAAAATATCAACGTGAATGACATTATATAGAGAGAGCTCTTATTCTATTAATACATGCTTTCTAATTTAGTGTATGAGGAATATTTTGTTGTTTTTTCAATGGTTAATATAGAGTTTATATGTAATATTTTAATAAGAAAAAGATTCAATGGAAATATAGATAGAATATGAAAAGTAAATGAAAAAAGTGATGGTTATAGGGTGTTGTTCTAGATGAATGAGATTGTAATTCCTTTCATTGGTAGGTGTTTTTAATAAGATTGATATGCAACATTTGTTTTTGTAAACTTAGTAGTGCCTTTCATTCATTCATCTATAAAGAGACAGGTTAAAATTATATAAGTCGTTCGATGGCCTAAACCTACCCATTTGGAAACCAGGTATGTTGACTACCGAATCTCATTATAAGCCATCCAAAGCATAAATAGTTCGAGTCTATTTAACCAAGCCTCATAAGGTTGATAGTCTGGAAACCAACTAGTAAGAATAACACTGAAAGCATAAATTCTACCCGACATATACAACCAAAATTAAGCCAAAATTAATAGGCATAACTTTGACCAACTAATCATATGAAGATTCCACTAGAGCAGGATCTCTAGCACTTGATCCTGGCAATTCAGATTGTGGCAGACATGGGATATGTTGCTCAATGCAAACCAGGCGAGCATTTCGGTTCTATAACTAAAGTGGAATAAGCTAAAGCTCTTTTTGAATGTCTCGGAGGGGCGGCTCGGCCTCACTTTGCACCGATGTGTTGGTTGTCACGACCATTACTTTGGCCATTATGAATTTCATTAACCAGTAGATATGGATGGATTGTCTAAAAAAGGTGAGACGGTCGCGATTCTACCCAAGGTCCTTGATAAGATCTCCCCAATATTCAGCTGGTGGTTCAAGCTCAGCTTTCAAATTCAACTCTGCCTCCCAGGTCACGATCAATTATTTCACCTGTGCTAGGGTCCCTTCACAATATGCTTCAATCGTGGTCTGAAGAATCTTTGCCACACATTCCCCTATCATGTAGTCCTCTGCCACGCATTCCAACAAAAAGATGAACCAACTTATTTACCTTTGCCTTCCTGGTGTCTGCGGCCCCTTCTACCTCAGCCCGAGGCTCCATCGTAAGGCTGAGACTTCACCATATCTACCAAGGTAGGGCCCCATTTTTCCACCATTGTCCCACCTTCTAAACCAACCCACTGTAAAAGGGCAGGAAGTGGATACAACATAGGCAAACCTAGAATATGATTTGTACAAAGAACCACCCGAAAGAGAAGAATTAACTTAAAGTATGACCATAAAAAAAATAAAATGCCAGATGACATTGCGTCCCTTCAGAATTCCCCCAACTAAGCCATTAAGCATACATAAACAGTAACTCTTCGGGAGTGGGCAGTACCATCAGAATAAAAATGGTGTCCCCCATGCACCCTTAAGCCCTGAGTTTGTAGACTAAGCCCTGATCATTTAACAAAAACCTTAATCTCCACAGGGCTTGCCCAAACAATTCAAGCTTAAAACGAGGAACCTAATTATTAACATGAAGAGGAAACGTCATGAGAAAAAACCAGAAACCAGTAAACATGCCCATGCGAGAAAGGATGTTGCCAAAAAATATAGAAATTGATATTACATAGTCGAGAAGCCAATATTTCTAGTCATAGAAACTGTTCATTTAACCAGTGTTTCCTTTCCCCTCCGGGCATGAGGCTTATAACGAGTAGAAGCCCCCAACCCATGATACATAGATAGAATTATAACATACGAGAATTTATACGCCAACCTCGAACAAAGACATGTAGGAGATGGGTATATATCTCGCGTTCTCAGTGTCGCAAACCTCTAGACATCAAACTTAGTCTCCCTAAGAAGCTAAGGTCCCGAGTTTATACGTCGGACAGATGGTCTTAACTCCACCGCCATTGCCATTACCTGTAAGTGCTGAGGGTTATCAACCCTCCTGTCTTGGATTTGCCAAGCTCTACGGCGTTTCATGTTATCACAGTGAATAAGCGTGTGAGGGCATGGGGGATACCACCCACCATCCCAAACCAATAAAGGCTCTGTCATATCAATCAAACCCAAGCGAGCCTCCAATTGTTTTGCACCCTGATCATGGAGATTGATATGCAACATTTAAAAATAATATTAATAACAAAAAAAATCATGCAATTATCTATATATTTATAGAGAGAGTATATGTCTACATTGTATAAAGTAAACTGAAAGAAAAAATGTAGTTAAAACATTTTGTTAGTATGATCCTCCAGATAAGGTTATGTGTATTTTTTTCATGGATAGAATGGAGTTTGACATGTGGCATATATATAAATAATTAGCATTGTTGCACAAAAAATGTCACCTTGACATTCTGCAATCTGTGTGAGTCCATTACCACTCATACTTACCTCCTTTGCAACTCTTAAACCTTAGTTCCTCATACCAAGCCTTGAAAATAAGAGAAAGCCCTTAAAAATCTCTAAAACTCTGGTTTCGCACTCTCTTAGTGTTACCTGCGGTCCAGCACCCAATGGTCATGTTACCTGCGTACCTGACCGCTCTGTATCTGTGTTATGGGTACAAACCCCTGTAAAAGGTAAAAAGCATGTGTACATTCAAAAAATCACTTCTAGTCATTTCTAGAAACTTCTCGAAGGAATCTTGAGATGGCGAGATCACTATCTTAAGGTTCATGCACCCCATACCTTAAGGAGCTAATCCCTTGATGTGAGGAGCTTATCCCTTTGAAGGAGGACTCTATCCCTTCATAGGTGGACCTGTAACCTCCTTCCCTGCACTATAAAATGAAGCATTGGGCTAGTTACTGTGGAGGTTGAAAGTTGAATATTTTTGAGGGGAAATGCTGTTGGAACTTAGTCTTCTTTAGTTGAGATTTTGAGGAAAGATTACATACCCCTTGAATCTCATTTGGAGGAGAGCAAGGCTTGTCAAAGTAGAAAAAGTTCCTGTTTGGACCCTAGGAAGAGCTTGTACGACATCAAGGATGCAAAGGTTGTAAAGTTATTCTTATTCAAAGTTAATACAAAGGAGTTTATTTTTCTCAATAAGCTGTTCATTTATAGTTTATTTTATGGATTCCTTGATCACCATAATAGACATGATTTATGATATTTTCTATGCAGGTGCTATTTGATGTTTTCTTGTTTGTGTTTGCAGGTATTCTAAGGAAACTCTTTGGATCGATGGAAGGATGACTGCTACAAATGAGCTTAGGATCTAAGGTAGGATCTGGTCACCCTTATAGTATTTATTTATTAAATCGCATATGTCTACAGAAAGATAGGTTTATTTGTCTGTTTGTTACTAGATTATCTTTTGATACTAGGGAGATCGGCCTTGTCCACAAGAACGATTTATCCAGCCAACAAATTGGTGACTCCACTGGGGAATGATTTGTGTTGGTTTTTCTTTATTTGACTTGAGAAATTGGTTTTTGACTGCTGATACTGGGTCGGGTAGTTTGTAGATCTAGATTATTTTTTGGTTTTTTTGAAGTTTTCAAGGGAACGCACTTTGTCTTTACAAACAGTGCGGGCATATCCGCATTTTGCCTTTAGAGCACAGAGCGGTACTGCACTTGTTTCTTCTAGAGCCTGCGGACCCTATAAAGTTTTTTGAAAAGCTTAAAATATTTTTTTTCCCAGTTAAATTTAGGTTTCTTTTAGGATTTCTAGTGTCTACCCAGATCTGTTGTTTTCTGTCAAAAATCTCTTGTGAATGAGTTCCGTAGCCTTTTTGTTTTGAATGCTTTTCTAGAAGTTTTGCCTGCTTGGAGTGATTTTCACTTTGTCTTTATAGTGGACCCAAAGATCAGAAGCCTGAGAAACCTTAGGTCACCCTGGTGTCTTTTGTCTTTTTGATGAGTCTGACTTGGTTGTAAATCTATCCTTTGAGAGAAATAGATCTAGTTTTCTCTGTGCAAATCTTTGAAAAAACTTGGTTATAAGTTTTGAATTTCATTTTTAAAAAGAAAACGTATCTGGATGTTTTTTTGATTGATTTGTGGTTCTGTGCAAATGAATCCTTAGTTTACTAAATAACTAAGTAAAACGTCCTCAAAAGAATTCAAGCTTTTACTCAATTAGATCTTTAACAATTTTTAGATCTCAAAATTAGTTTTTGTAGTTTTGAGTTTTGGAAAAAGAAAGGGATTTGTTGTGAGCTTGAATTATTAGTCTCGTTTGAGTTCTTATTGAAAATACCAAAATATTTTCTTTTCATTTCTATGTTGAAAGGAAGGATTGTTTTGTTGAAATAATTGCATTCTCGAACTCTTTCTTTTAGATAGAACTTCATTGAAAGGAAAACGAATTGTTTACCATTTTAGGTGCATTTTTTAGTGTTTGGAGTCGAGTCTTCACACCATCAAAGTTTCACTTCCGTACCTATTGACTTAAGAAACAACCTATAAAATCAACGCTTATTTAAAATCGATCTAGTAATCTTTTTTATTTCTAGGGCTCTTATCACCAATATAACTTAGGCTAGTATCTTGGAGTAGGGAGTAATTAACTCTCCTAGATAGTTAAAACAAAAAGGTAGTTATATCTTGCGGTAGGAAATAAATCCATTGTAATTGATATATTCTGGGAAGCCTCTCTTAAAGGAGTCAAGCACGAGATCATGTCCGAACCTTTGATACAATCAATTCTGTTTCATTGGGAAAGATAGAAGATGTGCACGTATTATAAACGGTAAACCTCGGATTAACCATTGTCGAGGAGCCTGGGGTCACTTGTTGGTAAACCTCGAATTGACCATGTCAAGGAACCTTCAAGGGGATTGAGCTTTGTTAGTCTGCCCTTGTGCATTGATCGGATCGTAGACTGTTCCCCTAGTTGTATTTGTTACTGTTGGTAACCTTAGTGTCCATATACTTAAGATTATTTCCTAAGGTGACGGTGAAGGAAGGATCTCACTATACCTGGAGCAGACATCGACTAGACTCACTTGGACTCTCTGGGGGGTTCTCTTCACTCGAGATGGTTTTGTGAAGAAACTTGTGCCAATTTGTTTCATTAAGTAGGTTGTCGGGGTAACTGTTCCAACTACCCTTTCTGTCTTAAACTTCTACTACGTTGGATTTCATCACCAACTAGTGTTTTTAGTACGGGAAGTTACTGTTTGTGTGTGGTTTGAACTCTTAGATTTTTTAGGCGTGTGATTCAACTTTTTTGTTTCTTTAGAAACTTTAGGTGGTTTTATTGAAATTTTCTTTGTTTTCGTGTGATTAATTAATATTTAATTGTGACCAAATTACCGAGACACGAGTCTTAGTTTTTCACCACCTCGATTCCATTTTTCCTACACCAAGATGTCATTATCCTTTATGAATTATGTCAAGACAGTTATCTATGTTTTCCAAATCACCATAAACATTTTTATCTGGCGGTCCTTTTGTTCCTTCGGGGTACCAGTAACTTTCAGGTACTTTTTTCAGGAGCAACTCCTCGACCGACTGAACATCAGTTATCACCTGGTAGTAATGGAACTGTTAACGTAGAGTCAATTCTTATGATGTCTAGTAGTATTCCAAATCCTCAACCTTAAGGTAGTCGGTTACCGCTTGGGGGGAAAGGTAGTTAGTTAACGCCTGGGGGGCACGGTAGTTAGTTACCTCCTGAGGGGCAACCTCAAGAACAGTAAATACCTCAAGGACAGTATATCCCTTCCAGACAGTACATACCCCAAGGTCAACCCCAGACTCAGTATGTTCCTCAGAATGCCTTTCAAACCCAGATTCTGTACATGCCTCAGGGTTACCAACCTCAAGGTCAGTACCCAACTCAAGGTTTCTAACCACCTTCTGGTCAATCATTTTTACAAGGAACTGGAAATGTACCACCTAATTATCAGCCCTACGTTCAATCAGGTTTTGGTCTTCCATATGTACAACCTTCTATGAGTCCATACCCCGGAATGAACATGGTGTGGAATCCATCTCAAACTCAACAGGCTTTGCCACCTAATGTGCAGTTACCTTATCAACCTGGACAACCTTTGGTTTTTGGTCCAACCCAGCAACCTGTCCAACTTACTGTTCAAATCCCTGCACCTTGTTTAGTTTAGTAGCTTGGGCCTAGCTCACCTCAGACTCCATCTCAAACTGCTGCAACTACTGCAACTTCTGTTCAACCTACCACACCTATTTCTAGAGTATATGTAGCTCTGCTTTCTACTATCCCTGCATCAGTGCAATCTCCTCAAGTCTCTGTGCCCCAGTTAGGACCTATAGTTCATACTTCGGTCCAGATGCCTACAGGACAGGCTGGTCCAAGTACAATTTCCATGAGTCAATCATACCAGGAATAGTATCAATTCGGTCCTACTGTTCAAAATCTAGTTTATCAGCATCAACCGTATCCTGGCTATACTTATCAACAGCCTCACCAACCTCAGTTTGGTTCAGTTAATCCTGGTTTTCCGGGGTTTATAACATTCCTAATGCAAATCTGATTCCAGGTTATCCTAGATATCTTCCTCCTAGAATTGGTCTCATTAATCAAGGTTTTTGTGACCCTAACCGTCAGTTACCATTCATTGCAACTTTGGATTTACCGATTTGTCGCGCCTTACGAATGATCCGATTTGCTATCTTCCGTATTGGCTGCCAATGCCTAATAAGTTTCCAAGTGATATCCCGAAATTTGAGGGTAATTCAGATGAGGATCCGTCAAATCATGTCATGACTTATCACCTCTGGTGTGCATCTAATTCCATCATTGATGATTCAATTCACTTGCATCTCTTTCAATGAACTCTAATTGGTCTTGCTGCCAAATGGTACATTGAGTTACCACGAGGCTCTTTTAATAATTTCAATAAGTTAGCCACTGCTTTCTTAACCCATTTTCAGTTTCCTATCAGATATGACAATGGCACGGAGTTGTTAACTTCACTCAAGAAATCCACGTCCACCTATATTTCTGATCATATTCATGAATGGCGACGTAGAAGGCATTTAGTGAAAGTTTTCAGTCCGGATTAAATTTTAGCAGAATGGTTCATTAAATCATTGTTACCTAGAATCACTGAAGATGTTGCTAAGGGAGGAGTTGTTACTGAAGAGAAGGTTGTTGCTCAATCTCAGTACCTTGACCTCGTCTATACGTAGTCAGGTACTTTACACTAAAAAATACCTGATCTACTGAAACCCGGTCAAAAAACTACAACTCCTTCAGGGTCTCATGCCGTTGATGGTATGATTGGTTCAGTTAATGCTAAAAGTCAGAAGAAATCTTCGAAGAATTCTTCTCCTGTTACAACTTTACCTGATTCCCTGAAAGGAGATTCTTCCGCTGAAGTTTCTGCCGATGTCCATGTCATAGGATCATCTACGACCAAATCAAAATCCGGTAGTAAAGACAAGGGGAAGAAAGAAAACAATAAAATTTCAAAAGTAAAAAAGATAAAATTGAATCTTCTGACGAAAAACGCAAACCTCGCTATCCTTATTTCATTTGCGATGAGGATCATTTTACCAAAGATTACCCACATTGGGCAGAGGTTTCGAAAATCATTAAAGGTTCTTAAACTCTTGCTGTCTTGAAGGATCCTTTTCCTACTCAAGATAGTACGATGATTGGTTCTTCCTCCAATGTCTCAGAAGAACCCACTATGATGATGTCTCATGTCAGGATTACGACGCAATCGCAATATTATGGTAGTACAAATCATGTTGATGGTAAAGAAGTAGAATCTTCTAAATCAAACACATCAACTACACTTCCTCTTGGTTCTGGTCCTCTACAAATCGAGAAACCAAACCATAACTTAGTAATCAAACCGCCTGCTAAAGGTATACTTCGAAAATCAGCTTTCAATCCACATGCGAGAGCTGCTCAAAATTATAACATTGTTGAAGACTTAGCTATTTCCCCATCAGTATGTCAGCTTTGGAAGTGCTGTAATCATGCCCAACACAACGTAAATTACTATTGTCTGCTACAGGAGGTGTTGATATTCAAGATTCGTACCTTATAATCTTCGATTTAAAAGATAGTACACCACAAATCCCCCATCAAATGGCTTTCCAGATTCCAGTTTTAGTCAAAAACAGACCGTGCTTTCAAACTGTGATTGATGAAGGGGCTTCTACGTGTATTATGTCGATCCAGTGTTGGAAATTACTTGGTTCTCCTACACTCAATCAGACTCCGACAATTCTAAAGGCTTTTGATGGTCGAGGGTTCCATCCTTTTGGAATTTTGCAGGATTTAACTATAGGGGTCGAAGGAAAAACCATTAATCTAGATTTGGAAGTGGTTGATGCCCCTCTAGATTACAACCTTCTCCTGGGTCGCAGTTGGTCTTATGCTATGACTGTTATTGTTTCATCGGTATTTCGGCTTGTTAAGTTTCCTCATAACCGAAAGATCGTTACGATAGACCAACTGACCTATTTCTCATCCGACCCAGCCTATACAGATAGTGTTTAGCATGTCGATAAAACGACTATTCCCTATAAGGATGTTGGCGTAGGTTTGATTAAAGATTCCGGTTTACTGGGAACATTTTCCTTCCCTCCTCCTAACGTATCGCCTTCTATTGCAAATATTCATATGATTTCATTGAATATTGTTACTTTTGATGATCCTCGAATCGTACATTCCGATCCTCAGGCAGATTCATTTGATGGCGCAATGCCTTTGAGTCCCTTTGAAATTGCATATCAGGCTGTACAATCATTTTCTGATTCCTGACTATGGTCGAGGAGAGTTTGATCTTGTCTCAACCTCATTAAAAAATGAGACCAGTATCCCGAGGAGAGTTTTGATCTTGTCTCAACCTCGTTAAGAAATGAAACCAGTAGGCCGAGGCCAAGGAGAGTTTAATCATGTCTCAACCTCGTTAAAAAATGAGACCAGTATTCCGAGTAGAGTTTTGATCTTGTCTCAACCTCGTTAAAAAATGAAACCAACAGTCCCGAGGAGAGTTTAATCTTGTCCCAACCTCGTTAAAAAATGAAACCAGTAGGCCGATGCTGAGGAGAGTTTAATCTTGTCTCAACCTCGTTAAAAAATGAGACCAGTATCCCAAGGAGAGTTTTGATCTTGTATCAACCTCGTTAAAAAATGAAACAAAGATGTGCCGAGCATAGTTCCTGGTCTTGTGTCAAGCTCATTTAAAAAATGAAACAAGGGGTTTAGAGCATAGTTCCTGGTCTTGTGTCAAGCTCATTAAACAATGAAACAAGGGTTCCGAGGATAGTTTTGATATTGTCTCAACCTTGTTAAAAAATGAAATAAAAGAGTCGAGGAGAGTTTAATCTTGTCCCAACCTCATTAAAAAATGAAACCAGTATGCTGAGGATAGTTTTGATCTTGTCTCAACCTCGTTAAAAAATGAAACAAAGAGCCGAGGAGAGTTTAATCTTGTCCCAACCTCGTTAAAAAATGAAACAAAGAGCTCGAGGACAGTTTCTTCTTGTGTCAACCTCATTAAAAAATGAAACTGAGTGTTTTAGAGCATAGTTCTTGGTCTTGTGTCAAGCTCGTTAAAAAATGAAACAAGGGATCTTGAGCATAGTTCCTTATCTTGTGTCAAGCTCATTAAAAAATGAAACAAGGGTTCTGAGGATAGTTTGTTCCTGTGTCAACCTCATTAAAAAATGAAACAACTCCCTTGAATGTGAACCTCCATTCCATTCACCTCGTTGCATGCAATGAAGCTTGGGGGGCATGTACCTAGATTTGAGTCATTATGCTGGGGGCATGCGGATCTATAACAAGCATATTTTTTCCTTTCAAGCTTGTGTAAACATGAAACTGAATCCAAGCAAAGTTCTCTATGGTTCAAGCTTGTGTAAAAATGAACCCATACCTGATTACATCTCGTGATAAGCTAATCATATGCTTTCACTTGGTTGTTTTTCCTTTCCTGAGGGCCCTCAGCGATTAGTGGTTTTATTAGCCAGCCTCTTAACCATTACATGTTTTGAGTAGTTCCACCATTGTTGGAACTAGTTGCTACCCTTTATACCACTCGTTCCTCTAGGTCGAGTCTTCTTTAAGCTCTTTTCTGACTCGTACAATATGAAAAGATTGTCGAGCTTTTTCCCTTTTTAACTCATTAAACGGAATTAAAAAGGCGGTTCACTTTTAGCTCTTTTCTGACTGTATAAACATGAAAAGATCGCCGGACTTTTGTCATTTTAGGTTTGATACTGGTTATGAAACGACGTGTCTTCAATCGCTTTTTTACTTTTTCATATCGAAGCCACTAATTATGAAAAGTACTCCTTGATCGTAATGGTCAAGTGGTTCTCTCAAGTATTATTTTTTACTTTTTCGGGCTCGAGAGACAAAAATTTACGAAAAGGACCACCTTGGAGTTTTCTTTTCCATGTCTTTTTCAAACTCTATAAACATGAAAAAGACTTCAAGTTTTACCTATGTCAGACTCGTTAAACCCTGACGACATTGGACTCATCACCATGACGAGAATCGAGTCCTCTTTAAGCCCTTTTTAGAATCGTTAAATATGAAAACATTGTCGAGCCCTTGTCCTTTTCCAGCTCATTAAAGTATTGGAAATGTCATCCCTCCTATATTATTTTATCCTTTTTCAGACCTGAGGGATTATTTTACGAAAAAGTACCCCCATGGAGTTTTCTTAAGTTTTTCTTCTGACTCCCTAAAATTGAAAAACACCGAGTTTTTCCTATACTAGACTCGTTAAAATTTAACAGTAAAGGACCTGTTCAATTTTAAACAGGAACGAACCACTCCTTCTTAGGGTTCGAATTTTAAACTAAGTTGGACTCATCCGAAGGATGAGCTTATAAACAAGAAAATGTTATCCTCCTCAAGCTTGTCAAAAATAAAGAGGTACTTGCCAGAAATGGTGGGGGAAAAGAGAGAAAAATGAACCTGTTTGTTACACTTTTTTTTGTAGAAAAGTCGTTAACCACTCTTGAACACGACACATTTTGTTCACCTGGGTTGGGAAAATCCTTTGCCTAACAGTTAATCAAACCAAATTGAAAGTCTTTAGCCGGTTTCTGGGTATTAGCTTTGGGTCAATTGTCACCAAGACATCTGTAGTGTCGTTATGTGTTCAAGGGAATAGTTTAAACAAACCATTCATCTGCAAGATATCTGTCATCCATTTTGACCATCCCTGAGTCACTCCTTGCCAATATATTTCTTCAAAACTTCATCTATGATTTCGTGTTGTGGGCTTGCCTACAACGGATCACCTTCTATCGACATCAACTCATTATCTAGGAAGTTGATCTAGAAATCGTCGGTACCTTGAAATCTGCATGCCCTAATGGCAGGTTTCTCGCCTTCGATGATAGGTTGCATCATTGAACTTCGATCGAATGATTCTATGACATGTTCGACTTCGATTCATTTATTCACATCTCATAGATTTCACTGGGTACTTTGAGAACCATTGACATTACTGGTGGTTTCTCTCACACCTGATAACAGTTCACATCATTGACTGGTAATCAAGTGGTTTCTACCATGTTCGACTTCGACACATTCATTCACATGGATAGAATCATACTAGTTAGGGAAGTGGAAATCAAGACCCTGGATCTAGTTTCTACCATCCAAGCTGCGAGGAATTTTGTTATTCATTATACAGTGGACTATTCATAAACAGATGGCTGCATCCATACTGTGTTTACACATGTCTATACTCTTGATGTATTACAATATCATTCCTGTATCAGAATAGTTAGTCAGTTTTCTAGTTAGTTTTTATCTAAGTATGGGAATGCCTACCTCAGCGATGAAATGTCTACATATATATATTTTGCATTTCAATGTTTTTACAGGTTCCGACTGGGTTGTCCACAGGATGATCCTTGAAATGATAAAGTCCTTCACTCTTCATATATGATAGACTCTATCCTCATCTATTACAGACTTCGCACTTTAGGGGGCAATCTGTTGCACGAAAAATTGTCACCTTGACATTCTACAATCCGTGTGAGTCCATTACCACTCATACTTACCTCCTTTGCAAGTCTTAAACCTCAGTTCCTCATACCAAGCCTTGAAAACAAGAGAAAACCCTTAAAAATCTCTAAAACTCTAGTTTCGCACTTTCTCTTAGTGTTGCTTATGGTCCCGCACCCAATGGTCATGTTACCCACGTACTTGACCGCTATGTATCTGTGTTATGGGTGCGGACCCCTATAAAAGTTAAAAAGGCGCGTGTACATTTTCAAAAACTCACTTCCAGTCATTTCTAGAAACTTCTGGAAGGAATCTTGAACTGGTGAGATCGCTCTCTTAAGGTTCATGCACCCCATACCTTAAGGAGCTAATCCCTTGATGTGAGAAGCTTATCCCTTTGAAGGAGGACTCTATCCCTTCATAGGTGGACCTATAACCTCCTTCCTTGCACTATAAAATGAAGCATTGGGCTGGTTACTGTGGAGGTTGAAAGTTGAATATTTTTGAGGGGAAACGCTGCTGGAACTTAGTCTTCTTTAGTTGAGTTTTTGAGGAAAGATTACATACCTCTTGAATCTCATTTGGAGGAAAGCAAGGCTTGTCAAAGTAGAGAAAATTCCTGTTCAGACCCCAGGAAGAGCTTGTATGACATCAAGGCTATAAAAGTTGTAAAGTTCTTCTTATTCAAAGTTAATACAAAGAAGTTTATTTTTCTCAATAAGTTGTTCATTTATAGTTATTTTATGGATTCCTTGATCACCATAATAGACATGATTTATGATATTTGCTATGCAGGTGCTATTTGATGTTTGATTGTTTGTGTTTGCTAGTATTCTAAGGAAACTCTTTGGATCAATGGAAGGATGACTGCTACAAATAAGCTTAGGATCTAAGGTAGGATCTGGTCACCCTTATAGTATTTATTTATTGAATCACATATGTCTAGAGAAAGATAGGTTTATTTGTCTATTTGTTGCTAGATTATCTTTTGATACTAGGGAGATCGGCCTTGTCCGCAAGAACGATTTATCCGGCCAATGATGTATAGCCTTCTCGATGTCACAAACCTCTAGACATCAAACTTAGTCTCCCTAAGAAGCTAAGGTCCTAAGTTTATACGTTGGACAGATGGTCTTAACTCCACCGCCACTGCCATTACCTGTAAGCACTGAGGGTTATCAACCCTCATGTCTTGGATTTGCCAAGCTCTACGGCATTTCATGTTATCACAGTGAATAAGCGTGTGAGGGCATGGGGGATACCACCCACCATCCCAAACCAATAAAGGCTCTGTCATATCAATCAAACCCAGGCGGGCATCCAATTGTTTTGCACCCTAATCGTGGAGATTGATATGCAACATTTAAAAATAATATTATTAACAAAAAAAATCATGCAATTATCTATATGTTTATAGAGAGAGAATATGTCTACATTGTATAAAGTAAACTGAAAGAAAAAATGTAGTTAAAACATTTTGTTAGTATGATAATCCAGATAAGGTTATGTGTATTTTTTTTCATGGATAGAATGGAGTTTGACATGTGGCATATATATAAATAATTAGCATAAATCCATGTTAACCTTGGATCTATAGAGTGATCAAATGTCTAAATGTGCAAAGGTTTCTTCATACATTGAAGGAATTGCAATTCTCCATCATATGTTGAATTAGAAGAAACTTATTAATGGAATAAAAACTCTCTCTCTCTCTCTCTCTCTCTCTCTCTCTCTCTCTCTCTGTCTCTCTGTCTCTCTCTCTCTCTCTATATATATATATATATATATAATGTTAAAATATTTATGAAAAATTTCAATTTAAAATGCCTTATTTTCTCTATACAAAATTTTGTTACTTAATTTGAACATTGAAATATTATATTTATGACCTACACTAAAATATCTTTTATTAGTATATATATATTCTTTTAAATATTAGATTTTAATTTAACATAAAATGAATTACACACCAAGGTAAATCCATCTTAACTTTGAATCAATCAAGCACCTAGAGGGATCAAATTTATATGATCCCTAGAGAAAATTTAGGAATTGTTTACACCAAGAGAGATATGATCCCTTTGCACTCTTGATAGAGAGAAATTCCTAAGAAATCACCAAATTTTAAGTCTCTTTAAAATAATAATAATAATAATTAATATATACATTTAAAAAACAATGTAACAAGATTCTTAACCTGCTAGGCTTTGTTACAATATCATGGTTTAAATACCGTAACTTATTTTATATGACACTTGTTCTTATGACATTCTTTCTAATTAATGACTTTAGTTAAAATGACATAACTACTTCGAAAATAAATATCATCTTTTGATTTGTGTATACTACTAATAATATTCTTAGGATTTTAAATCTCTGCCATCCACATAACAATTATAGATAATTAAATTAAAATTTTGAAGCCCTATTCCAAAATAAACATGTTTATCCGCATAATTACTACTTTATCATTATATGAGTAAGATTTCATTGACATAATGAAATAAGTATAATAAAAAGAATCCACATTGCAACATAGTATTAAAACCAATGCAGATCTATCTTAACCGTCTATCTAAAAAGCTTCAAGGCATATCAAATCTCTTGAGATTCATTGGCATAACAAAATAAATCTCTCTCTCTCTCTGTAGATATATATATATATATATATATATATATATATATATATATATATATATATATATATATATATATATATATATATATATATATATATATATATAGAGAGAGAGAGAGAGAGAGAGAGAGAGAGAGAGAGAGAGAGAGAGAGAGAGAGAACCAATAGATGCCCCATGCATAATTTTCGATTGTTTAAATTAAATTTTTGAATGCATAAAATAATTTAATGGATTGGAAATCCTCATTTATTGTTTAGACTACAAAACTTAAATTTGTAATTCCAATAAATCTTTTTGTATTCCATACAAAATTGATTGAAAAATATGGATGAACAAAGGCCAAAATGTAATATAGTGAAATTACTTCATATGTCCTCACCATAATTACTTTTTTAATTTTTTTTATATAATATATATAATTTTTCAAACCATATATAATATATACATAATTGAGACTGAAATAGTTTACTTAACATGAACACTGAAATATCTTATACATAAACCACGTCATCCACATTAAAATGTTTTTTTTACACTATATCTTAAAATATGTCAATATTACTTGGTCCTTCACATTGAAATTTTACGAAGTTGATATTAAAATAAACTAGTTAACATAGATATCCAAATAGTTTATTTAAGTTTTTTATTGAAGTAATTTTAAAAGTATAAAAATCATACATTTTCCTTACTCTCAAAACTAAAAATATATATATATTTTAAACTATTTTAAACTATTTTAGTTATTTAACATTTACATAAATTATGTTACTTTACATGGATATCAAAATATTTTATTTTATTTACATAAGGAGTGAGCTAGAAATTATTGATATTTTATGATACATTTTGATTATATCCCACAATTTTATTTTATTTTATTTAGTGAACATTTTATTTTCATTCTTAAGAGGACACATGTCAATTCTAGGTTGAACATGGAAAATATTATGCATCTTAGTCATATTGGGTGGTAGAATTCCCTTCGCCCAAATGATAATACTATATTAGTGCATACCATTAATGTAGATTTGTGTTACAATTATGTTTTACTTTTATGTTTATATAAAATTATGTATTGCATTATAGATTTAAACCATGATATATAGATGTTAAACATGTTTATAGATATTTTAAATATATTTATATTTATAATTTGACTCACGAGGGATTTGAAACTTGAATCTAATGGTTTACATAATGCTTCATAAAACAACTAAATAAGAGATTTTTAAAATTAAATATATACTTTATTTTCGTGTACAAGAAAGTGAAATCTTCTTTGGGCTAGTAAGCCCATTCTAAGTAGGGAATCGATATACCCCCAAAAAATGGTGTGGTATGTTTGGGGACATAACCCAATTATTTTCTCTTTTACATAACATAAAGATAGTAACCACTCCCCCAAATCCAATCCCCATTCCTATAACCAATGCTATCAATAACATACTTTCATTGAGGTTACTTAACCATCCCACTGTTACATTACTACTGTTAATAACATTATCACCCTTTCTTTCTTGCCTTTCACTTTCATTAAATGAATCTAAAGGACAGCCCCATAAGCACATATTATTTTGAAAAGAATTTACACTGAAAGTAGAAAATTGTGTCCCAATTGGAATTTTCTTGCAAAGCTTTTTTGTTGAACCATCCAGAATACTCAACTCACGTAACTGAGAGAGTTCTTCAGGGATTGGTCCACTTAAATTATTATGTGCAAAATCTAACCGCTCCAAAGTAGATATATGACTAAGAGTTGCAGGTATTCTCCCTTCCAATTGATTCCAAGACAAATTCAACAAACACAAGTGACTCATACTACCTTTGCTTTTTGGGATTTCTCCTGTAATATTATTACAGGACAAATCAAATATAGTGTTTGTTGGCAAGATATATGACAACTTATACTCACTCCCTTTCATAAAAAAATATATTTCTTCATCTGAAGCATCTTCAATTGACACATTTACAAATTTTGAGAGTCTCTCAAGATGAGCTCATATGCTTCCATTAAGTCTGTTGTTGGACAAATCCAACACATGCAATTTGGTGAGATTTGTGATGTGCTGAGGAATACAACCATGCATATTATTATAACCAAGGCTTAAAATTTTAAAGTCATGGAAAAATGTCAAGTACAGAGGAATTTCCCCTATCAATCATTTTTCCTTAAATCTAGTTTCTTAAGATGGGTACAATTAGCCAAAGATGTGGGTAGTACCCCAAATAAGTTATTAGAATGAACAAAGAAGACTCTCATATTAGTGGAATTTCCAAAGGCATTAGCAATTGACCCCTTCAATTTGTTAGAATGAGCAGAGAAGACTCTCATATTAGTGCAATTTCCAAAGGCATTAGGAATTGACCCCTTCGAGTTGTTTTCTAATGGATCTAATATTGCAAGTGAATTCAAATCATTAATACTATTAGGAATACTCCCTAAAAAGTTGTTGTTATATAAAAAAAGGTACTCAAGAGGCTTTAAGTGACCTATGGTATATGGGATGAACCCAATTAACATGTTTGAATTGAATCCTATGTATTGTAATGAATGAAGCTTTCCTATGGCTCTCAGAATTGTCCATGTAAGATTGTTGTTTGAAAGGTCAAGGTATTTAAGGTTCCTTAAATTGGTAATTGCTTCAGGGATGTTACTAGTGAAATTGTTTATAGAATGATATAGGGAGGTCAATTGAGTCAAACTGCCAAGGGTTGTAGGAATGCTACCAGTGAGATTGTTTGTAGAAGTATCTAGGTAGGTCAAATTGCCTAGGGTTATAGGGATTGGACTAGTGAGCTTGTTTCCAAAAAGATCTAGGGAGGTCAACTGAGTCAAATTTCCAAGGGCTATAGGGATGCTACCAGTGAACTGGTTTTCATAAAGATATAAGGAGGTCAACTTAGTCAAATTAGTAAGGGATACAAGGATGCTACCGATGAGCTTGTTTTCACAAAGATCTAGGGTGGTCA
This sequence comes from Pinus tabuliformis, assembly GCA_031772625.1. Classification (NCBI taxonomy): domain Eukaryota; kingdom Viridiplantae; phylum Streptophyta; class Pinopsida; order Pinales; family Pinaceae; genus Pinus; species Pinus tabuliformis. The sequence goes on along the minus strand of CM062809.1, from coordinate 678,866,881 downwards.
ATTGAGTCAATTTGGCAAGGGATACATGTATGCTACCAGTGAGCTTGGTTTCAAAAAGATATAGAGAGGTAAACTGATCTAAACTGCAAATGGATACAGGGATGCTACCAGTGAGAATATTTAAATAGAAAGATATAAGAAGGTCAATCGAGTCAAATTTCCAAGGGCTTTAGGGATGCTACCAGTGATATTGTTGAAAGAAAGACATAAGAAGGTCAATCAAGTCAAATAAGAAAGGGTTATAGGGATACTACCAATGAAATTGTTTTGAGAAAGATCTAGGGAGGTCAAGTGAGTCAAATTGGGAAGTACTATAGGGATGGTACCAATGAGATTATTTTCAGAAAGAGATAGAGTGATCAATTGAGTCAAATTGTAAATGGCTACATATATATTATTAGTGAGCATGTTTGAGATAAGGTCTAAGTAAGTCAATGTGGTCAACATGGCAATGTTTCTAAATATGTCATCGGTAAGACCATTTTTAGAAAGGCCTAAGTAAGTCAATGTGGTCAAATTGGCAATGAATTTAAGTATGTAGATAGAAAAATTATTTCAGAGATGAAAGAGCTAAATTGGTCAACTTAGGTAAATTGGAAATATCTCTAGGTATTTTAGTGAAACTATTTTCATATATGTATAGCTCAGTCAAGGATGTCAAATTAACAATGGCTTTAGGTATGTTGAAGTTCTGATAAAGCGAGACTTTGGAGGGGAAGAGATAATATCTCATAAGGAATAGAACCCAACATATTATCACGGAATATGGATAGGTGAGTAAGTTATGTAAAATTACCCAACTGTTGTGGTATCTTGCCACATAAATCATTGTACTTAAGAGCAAGGGACTCTAGTTTATGCAGCTGGCCCAATTCTGCTGGAATAGAACTCAAGAGCACATTTTCACTCAGGTCAAGTGTTCTCAATGTTTTAAGTAGGCCCAATTTTCTGGAATAAAACCCAAGAGAGCATTTGTGGTCAGGTTAAGTGTTCGTAGCACTTTAAGATTGCCAAAGTCGGGTGGAATTTTTCCTATGAAAGAATTATCAAAAAGACAAAGAGTGAAACAAAGAGAGGTTTCGAAGGGACGAGGGAAGGGTACCTTCCAAATATTTATCAACTAGATCTATGGCATCCACCCTTTTGGTATGAATTTGGAAGCTGATACCATACCATGAGGAGCATATGTTCTGGGAGTTCTCCGCTGTCCAGTTGGAGAGGATGCCATACAGATCTTATGTGATGGACTTTGTAAATGACAAGAGGGCATTGAGGTCCCTTTTATTCAAGGTGATGACACTGTGAATTCACCTTCCTCCAATTCAGGAAGCAAAGTAAAGCCATCTCCCTGATGATGACGAGTATGGGAATACATATGTGGACGATGAACTTGGGGATGATGAGAATGGGAATACGGATTCCAAATAGAGTGATTGATAGATGTTGTTGAAGGTTGAGAGCCAGCCATGCACAAAAGTAATAATACCACTCCCACTAAAAAATACTTCAAGGCCCACGAGTTGTGTGTTGTTGTCTATGTACAACGACTCATATATAAAGAACTCCCCTGTGGAATTCAAGGCCATTAAAATAACTTTATTCAAACCTTATGTTTCCACAAAATTCAAAATTCTTAGGCCCCAATTAGTCAAGTCAATAAGGATAAGGATGGCGATAGAGTCTGTTAGGTTCCTATACCAATAGGAGTCATAATTTTGAATGACTAAGGTTAAGCCTTGTAATATTGTACATACCTTTTCTTTTTGCAAATGTTTTCCATATTATAAAAATTAAAAAATATAAAGAGGGTATGTCCTAAAAGATAAATCAAAGGACAAAAAGAATAAGAGAAGGTCAAAAAAATGAAAGAATATGAACCCCAAAAACAAAAAGACCATGAAAGTGTGCAAGTCTAAATGCCACTAGTATTTACTTTTATGCATAATAATGATTGTGTGCAACTTGTTATTCATGCCACAATCCATGGTAATCAAACAGTTTAATCTTGGTTATTCCATGCTTTGAATTTCATGTTTATAGATTAGAGAATAAAATCTGACCAAATAGTTCAATCTTGGCAGATCATAGTTAGGTAGAGAAAATAAAAGGAGCTCATAAGCTTAATCTGAGCCCTTGGATGATATAAGGTTAGAATTAGATAGATTTACCTTCCAAAAGAAAAATAGATGAATAAGGGTTTGCTAGCCTAAATGCACCCTAAGAAATGAAGAAAATATGTTAGAGGTAAGAAATGGGTAAGTAGAAGAAAGGTTGCTGAACTACAAAGTTACTTAGATCAAAGCACATGCATCATACTTAGATACATTTTTTAACATGTATGGTCAACTATGGAGGCAAAGACAAAGTCTTATAAGTTCATATGATTAACTCCCCCTCATTCACTTTTCCCCTTTACTTACTAATTTCCTATCTACAATATGTTCTAAGTACTTTTAAACCTACAAGTCATAGAGGCTCAGAGCATTTCTCTAACTTTTGGAGGGACCGGACCCTCGGCTTAATGACTTATGGACTCAAGTGCTAGAATCCCCTTCATAAACACATCCCCCTTGCATACAAGCCATTTCCCCTCATTAACCTAAGAAAACTCATTTTCTTAAGTTTAAACTCCATTTACCTAGGAAAAGTAATAAAACCCGCATATAAACCCCTTTCCTAAGGTTTAAACCCAATTTACCTAAGGAAAGTAATACCCCCCCCATGTAAAACCCTTTGACACAAAAAACCCACAAAAAAAGCCTTTTTTCCTAAGTTTAAATCTAAATGCGCAATCGCATGCCTTTTACCCTTTTTACTTAAGAAAAACCCCACTCCACCATCACTTTCATATTAATTTTTAAACATTATTATATAAATCCTCATATTAACCCTTTTCCCGTATTAAAATAATTCCCTATATAAAATACCCCAACCCCTTAGTTTGAATAAAAACTATACAGAAATCCCATTATCCCACTATAACTCTACCTACTCTATCTAACCTCGATAAAACTTAAGTTAATCCCGCATCAGGCTTCACCCGACTCCCTAATCCCTCATTTAGCCCGATCTGATCGCTTTTAACCCAAGGTTTAAGCCTAAACTAATCCCAAACTACTGTGATTAAACCCTGGGCCCCCGTTCAATCCCCGTTCGTTTCCCCCCATGTAGCTCCCTTACCCTACTACCGTCTGATTGCCTCCCCGTAAATCCAACAGCCCAAAGCCATATCAGTCAAGCCCGATGGACTACCTTTACCTACCCGATAAGGTGGGTTTCCACCAACCCCCAATGGCTACGTGTTGGGTCCCTATAATACTAGTGATTACCCCATTACTATTGTAGTTATACCCCTTATTAATATTGTTGTGCCCCTATTTCCCCCATATTGTTATTACTGTACCCCATAGAATCCCTCTATTGTTATTTTTGTGGCTTTATATTATTATTGTTAGGTTGGCTGGATTATATTGTGACTCCTTAGACTCTTATATATAGAAAGGAGGTTTTGTCATTTGTATCATCCAAGAATTGTTCATTTACGTAATGTAAAGGAGGTTTCCCCCTCAAAGAGGATGAATTCTAAGGCGTTGATCCATCTTTTCTATCTTTTCTTGAGCTAGTTTCATAACATTTGGTATCAGAGCTTTGGATTCTAGGGTTTCGCTGCTCCAAACAATTCATCGTGGTATTTTCACTATAACTTTTTTTCTGCAACGTTTCAGAAGTTGAAAAAAAAAACCATTTGAGAAAAAATCGCGCTAAACCTCGGGTCCGAATTTTAGAGCTTTTCGCACTATATTTGCGGAGATATGATCTGAGGAAGTTGGTCTTTTTGAAAACTCCTGAATTGCATTCCAAACAGGTGACTGGGGAAAATTGTCATAACTCTCTCTATGGATCGGATTGAAATTTCGTAAGAAGGTACAGAAAGAGGACGAACTCTAGTTTCTTGTATGCATTTTTCAGATCCAAAGGTTGTTGGAAATAATACTTAGAGGGGGGGTGAATCAGTATTATCAAACTATTTTCAATATACCATCCAGATGTATACTTTAAATTATTCTTCAGATATTGATGATTAACTTATACGTCAGTACCACATAATAATGAACAAGAACAAAAACAGATAGTCACACCAAAGAACACTAGATATAAGGTGGAAGCCCAATGTGGGTGAAAACCACCCGCTGCAATATGTCTCTATCTTCTTTCAATTAGAAACTTCTTTTACAATGATTTTGTACTAGTGCAGTCCTTTACCAGTACGCAGGCTACAACCTGCGGAGAGCTACAACTCTCTCTCGTTTTCCAGTTTCTTCTGGAAGGGAGCTACAACCCCCTACTTGTTTTCAAGGACCACTTTTCATAAATTTTCAAACTGGATCCATGAACATCAATTGTGAATCACTCAATCAACTCAATTAAAAATCAACCAATCAGATCAGCAATACCAGTAATCTAAACCCAGAACTCTTCAACAATAGATAAAAGACAGCCAAAAAATGTTTTAAGACAGATACGCAGTTTTCCCTTGTCTGGCCTACGCAGCTCTGCACCTGCGGCTTCTGTTGAGCTACGTACCCTCGCAGAGCGCCTTCAGCTGCGCTGCGTACCTCCGCACTGTCCCTTCTGCTGTACTACGTACCTCTACTGTGCCTTCGCACCTGCACCTTCTATTGATCTGTGTACCTCCGCACTATGCGTTCTGTCGCGCTACGTACCTACACACCTGCGCCTTTCACTAGACTGCGAACCTCCACATCTGCACTATGGATCGCCCGCAGACCTCTGATTAGAACCAAATTAACAGTCCTCTAATGTGCCACTGACAGTCAGATCCACAGATCTGATTATGCGCCCGAGAGATCACGACTTAATAGATTCACCTTCAAATTCACTTTGATTTAGATCAAGCTTTTAAAACCGATAACCCAATATTTCAGATCTTAAGATATTCAAATTTCACAAGTGTCTAGCCAAGCGATCTCCTTTCCTTTTTATAGGCAAGCCCTTACTAAAACCATGAACCAAAACCATAGAGAGCCAAAACAAGGGACCCAAAAACCGGGGGCTCAATAATTTGGATCTTATACCATGAACCAAAACCATAGGATCATGAACAATGGGCTAAATACCACAGGCCAAACAAAAGAAACCCCACGTGAGTGCATTTCTTTGCATTGGAGTGAGTGAACTGGGGTCCACACCTTCTGAATGGAGCACCTGCGGGTATGTCCGCACCTGTTGGTTGGGGTACCTGCGTGTCCGCACCTTTTGAACTATGCACCTACGTACCTCTTATTTTTCATCATTTTGAGAGTTTGATCAGAGATTTTCCACTATGAGTTGCCATCAAGTACAACACTTGTACCATAGAGTTAGACCAGAATCATAATGCTAACAATCTCCCCCTTTGGACTTGATGGCAACCTCAAGATCCTCAACAACATTCTCCCCCTTTGACATCAAGGGCAAAGGGTTATGCTCCCCCTGAGAACATGCTCCTCCTGACTATAGACCGGATCTGCAAAAGGAAAGAACTTTCTTCAAGAAATACCAATCCACCAAACACCATAAATGACCATGAAAGAGATAGAGACAGATTGCAGCTATATTCAGATCAGCATCTATGTTCTCCTTCTGTACTACCATAATGCCAACAATGCATTATATATGCTCCCCCTGAACCTGTGCCATTTGATCTGCGACCAATCCATAACCTAGCAAATGTACGCGCATACTCCATATGAAACTCGCGTACAACCAACAATGGGATTCAACAACAAGATGATGCATCAACAACTCCCAGCTTTTGCCTGAGGTATTCAAAGGTCTCCCTGGGCAATGGTTTGGTGAGTATATCAGCAACTTGTTCCTTAGAAGGAACATACTCCAACTTGACCTTTTGTTCAAGCACTTGTTCCCTGAGAAAATGATACTTGATCGGTATGTGCTTGGTCTTTGAATGCATGACTGGGTTCTTTGAAATGCTGATTGCACTTGTATTGTCACATAAGATGGAGATAGGTGGTGTACAAGTGATTTGAAAATCCTGCAAGGTCTGCATCATCCAAAGAAGTTGAGTGCAACAAGATGCAGCAGCCACATATTCCGCTTCAGCTGTAGATAACGCAATCGAACTTTGTTTCTTGCTGAACCAAGATACTAATCTGGAACCCATAAAGAATGCACCACCACTTGTGCTCTTCCTGTCATCCATACTTCCGGCCCAATCTGCATCTGTATAAGCATGAAGTGTGAGATCTGTATCTCTAGGATACCATAAGCCATAGTTTTGAGTTCCTTGGAGGTACTTGAAAATTCTCTTTACTGCCTGAAGATGAGTTTCCTTTGGATTTTCTTGAAATCTTCCAACTATTCCTACTGCGTGCATGATGTCTGGTCGGGTACCTGTCAAATAAAGTAGACTTCCAATCATAGATCTGTAGGTTGGTTGATGAACTGCTACTGATTCATCATTCGTACTAAGACTGCATCCTGTAACCATAGGGGTACATACTGGTTTCGAATCTTCCATGCCATACTTCTTCAAAATATGCTTGAGGTACTTGGTTTGAGACAAGAAGATACCGCCTTCATTTTGTTGGATTTGCAATCCAAGAAAGTATGTCAGTTCTCCAAGCAAGGACATTTCGAATTCTTTCTGCATCACCAAGGCAAAGCTTTGACTCATAGCTTCTTCATTGCTGCCAAAGATAATATCATCTACATACACAACAAGTATTAGCAATTTTTCATTTTCAATTTTTATATAAAGATTGCTATCTGCCGATCCTTTTGAAAAACCTTGTTGATGAAGGTATTTGTCCAATCGGTAGTACCAAGCCCTTGGAGCCTGTTTAAGACCATAGAGAGGCTTTTTCAGTCTGCATACAAGATTTGGATCATTCCTAAGAATGAAACCATCTGGCTGCTCAATGTATACTTCTTCTTCTAAGTCTCCATTCAGAAAAGCTGATTTCACATCCATTTGAAATACTTTGAACTTTTGAAAGCTTGAGAGAGCAAGGAACATTCGGATGGCCTCAAGTCTTGCAACAGGAGCAAAAGTTTCTTCAAAATATATTCCTTCTTGTTGGGCATACCTGATGAGCCCCAAATTTGGTAACATTTTGGGCTCATTTGGCCTAACTACCTTTGCTCAATCCTTCATTTTTCATAACTTATGCATCATTTTTTAGTATGTTTATGTCATTTGTACGAATAAGGGCAGTCACTATTCCTAGGTGGCTAACACGTGCTCATTTCAGGTTTTTTGACACATGATTGGAACAAAACTGAGCAGATAAGGACCAGGACACAGCCAAGATGGGGTTGAGGATTCGTAGGAGGGTTGTCCACAGCATTAAATGGCCTTCCTCGGGATCTTCACCCCCAACTCCGAGCTCCAACAGCCACCACAACCGGATTAGAAGGCAGCCAAACGGATTTTAAGGAAGCAGCAGTTCACTCCTAGTTTGGTCAGCCAAGTCCCACTGATTTAGGAGGCCAGCTTGGGGCCTCGTGATGTATAAATGATAAGGCTTTAGCCTTCGAAAAGGACTTTTGAAACATTGTTGCACATTCTGCACTACGAGCTGCTAGCTTGGTTTTGCTCTTTTGTAGCCATTATTGGCATGCTATTTGACTTATGATTATTATTTTTTAATGGAAAGTAGTCCGATTTGATCTCAGTTCTGAGTTTTTAAAAGGAGCCATAGCTCTCGGGGTTGGGCCCAACCTGAGAGCCTAAGGCCTCCTTCTTCTGTATTGTTATCTTTTCTTTCAGCATTATGGTTTTCTTTACATGCATTTGAAACGCAGTTTGCTGAGTTAGATTTCTTGGTGTGGTTAAGTAGGTCATTGTTATAAGACAGAGTTGCTTCAGTTGTTTAGAATAGAGTGAAGATATTGGAGTTGATAAAAGTTCCAGAAAAGGGTTGCCTACACACTCATTTTCACCTCTTTCTAGGGGCTGGAATTGCAGACAGTGCTACCCACCAAAAACATTGGTTTACGTATTCATGCAATCTTTGGTGCAATATTTTCGTTTGTAGAAGTTGTCCATGCGTTCAGACCTCTTGGAATGTTTCTTTGCTTCAGTGCCATACATGGTTTTCCTTAGAAATAACGTTGTTGTTCATTGGTTCCATTAAACAGTTAGGAATGTTTTGATTATGTGCAGGACGTGGATGATTTGATTCAGTTTACACTGTGCAGTGCTACTCCCTCACCCTCTCATCCTTCTAAGCCTTGCCCAGGCCAACTGCTCATCTCCCAATTAGACCCCTTGTCTCTCAACTACTCTACTGCCCACGTTATCCTACCTTTTCGGCCTTCCATTCCCTCTACCCTCCTTCAGACAAACTAGCTTAGCACACCCCCTCATCATCTCATCTCTCGATCACTAAGGCATTACAAACCCCTCTCCTACCTCCCTATCCACCCATGCAGCCTCTTCCACTCACCCATCACCCAAAATCCGATTGTAGGACATCTTGTAGGAATTACTGAACATCGTGTAGAAATTCTGAAACATCCCGTAGAACCCCTGCAGACTTCCTGTAAAAGATCATAAACGCGGTCTCTTGGCAGCCAAACTTTGTGAAACTCTCTGGAAGGGTGTTAGGGACCCCTTAGACCCCCTCTAGACTTTCCCAACCTTTTTCAAGCCTTTCTCCTCCTTGATCCACCTCTGCACAGTAAAAAGCTAGTTAAAAGCACATGCATGATAATTCTAATAATTGAAACAAAAATAAAAAAAGTGTTTTCTTCAGATAGAGGTAGTCTAGACACATGCATTTTACCTTCATAGAAGTAATGGAATCTCTTTCAATAGTTTGCATTCCCATCTCTGCATCAGTAAGACTAGCTGGTAGAATTAGGGTTTGCTAGGGTTTGCGTTTCTTGTTGGCTTTCAGTTCCTTTCTGCAAATAGATTAGCTTCCTTTGAGTTAGCTTTCGTCCATCAGTTAAAAAGCTTCTTGTAAGAGCTCATAGAAGTTGGCTTGAGCCCCTAGCGGACTTGTGCCAGCTGACCAAGTGATAGCTGCGGCAAGAGCTAGTACTTGTGCATACAACACCGTCGCTTCCAAGTTTGTTACGAACTACCGGGTTGATAAAATTAAAGAAGGAAGCTCCAGGAGTTGTAGCATTATTGCTACAATACTGGAGCCCACCATCTTTTTGGCGCCGTTGCCGGGGAAGCGTCAGAGTATTAGTGATTGTTGCTTTTCTTCTACTTTCCTACTCTCGCCTTCTGCTAAGTAGTATTTCATTTCCATTCTACAATTTCCTTTCTGCAAAAGTAGCATAGACATTTCCTGCTTTCATAGATTAACATTTCAATTCCGCAATTTCATTTCTGCAAGCGTAGATTAGCATTTCAATTCCGCAAGCGTAGCCTAGCATTTCATTCCTGCAATTTCATTTGAGCAAAATAGATTAGTTCTTTCATGCTTTCATTTCAATTCCGCATTTCCATTTCAGCAAGATAGTTAGTTGCAGTTCAATCTGTTTTAGTTTTGCAGGTACCAGAAAAACAAAAGCAATCAGAAGTCTTTTCATTTCATGCCTCGTAGAAATTGAGATAAAACAGGAAAATTCTTACCCAACACCCCCACCACATCACTGAGTCACCCTTCTCTCTTCTTTGGTGACAGTGATCCAGAAGAACCTATAGGTGAACCTCCTGAGATATACGAAGATCCTATAGCAGAAGAAGAGTTAGAGAACACTCCATCTGAAGCTATGGCTGACAATAGGGGAGAAGATGAGAGAATTGAAGGTGCCTTCCCCATCCGAGAGACCAATGGAGACATGAAAATGAAGAACATCAGCCCCTCCGCTTTACCTCACTTCCATGGACTAACTACTGAAGACCCTGATACCTTCCTGTTTGAGTTTTCCATCCTTTGTCGAACCTATGACTATACCGAGGATGAGCAAAAACTGAAACTCTTCCCCTCTACCCTTAAGGATGCAGCGTTACGCTGGTTCATGGGCTTACCTGGGAACAGTATCACCACTTGGGCCCAGATGCAGCAAGATTTCAATACCAAATACCGGGACTACTGTAGGTCTAAGGAAACCAAGGGAGAAATATTTCGGATGACCATGGGGAATGATGAGTCTTTAGAAGATTACGAGGAAAGGTTCCAACTCAGCTATAAACGGGCCAGGTACACACTTGACCCTGAATCCCTCAAGTTGGTCCTACTCCGAGGAGTCCCTGAAGACCTCTTAGATACCCTTCACATGCTAGCTGGAGGAGATATTTACCAACTACCTTATGAGGACATAAAGACTGTGTTTAGAAACCACTCTAGGGCAGCCCGAAAAAGAGGTAGAGGAAACCTCCTCTCAGCTGGTATTCCTTTCTCCAAACATGAGTTTGCAAATCAATTATAGGACCTCAAGAGTGAGGTGAGACAGACCATCGCCATGCAACTTGATACATTCCGAATCCAGCAGAAGAAAGAGGAAGCTGAGAGAGCGTTGGCTATCTTCTGCCCTAGGTGTACAAGGAAACACCCTAAGAACGAGTGCCCATTACATTCGGTTGAGGTATGTTTTGTCTGTGAGGAGGACCACCCCACAAACCAGTGTCCAACCTTACCTGGGCTTAAAGCCATGTATCAAGGGACAGAAGCACCCACTGAACCTCTCTATTTCCTCAACCAAAGGAGGCCACATGGACCTAGACCTTACCAACAGGGGATGCAAGGGACACCCCAAGCTTATTACAGCCCCAACCAATCCGCTCCTATGCCTTCCTGGGGACCCCCTGTTCATCCTTCCTGGTCTATACCTCCTCCATGGTCTTACCCACCTCAGTACCATACTCAGCCCACTACTCCTTCGTTTCACTCACATGCCCAGCCACAGCCTTAGTGGAATGCACCTCAATCGAGATGGAGGCCCCAGTAAAATACTCCTCCCACCATTTTGCCTCCACCACCAGCTCAACCACAACCATTACCTCCTGCTCCTCCAAGGCAACCCCAAATGCCTGCTCAACCAAACCTGAACCCCAATAACAGACAGGCCCAACAGGTATATACTGGGGAAACATCATGCCCTATCTATGCTGTGGAGATCTAGGAGATCAATCTGCGATCTGGAAAGACTCTTCCAGATCGCCAACCTCCTGCCCCAGAGGACGAGGAAGATAAACAGGAAAGTGAAACAAAGGCCATTCCACCCTTTCCTGAGAGACTAATGGCCACCACACAACCCAACCCAGAGGAGGATGAGCTTCTGGGAGAACTCAAACAGTTGTGTGTGAGAATACCACTTCTCCAAGCCATCAAAGATGTACTGATATACAACAAACTGGTTAAGGAAAAGTGTTTCAGACACCCAGGCAGGCGAAAAAGAGATGCTTCAACCATCAATGTCATAGGACAACTGTCTGATCTTATGTTGGGGCAGGCCATCTGCCCAAAGTATTTGGATCCTGGGAGTCCTGTAGTGGATGTCCACATCAATGGCACCATCATACCTCACACATTGATTGATTTGGGGGCTGCCATTAATGTGATGACCAGAGATACCATGCTCAAACTCAACCTTCAGGGTTCCTTGAGAAAGACCTCGACAGTCCTGCAACTAGCAGATCGCTCCACCGTGACTCCCGAAGGGATTGTAGAGGATGTCTTGGTCTCTGTTGACTCTTGGGAGTACCCTGCAGACTTCTTGGTTCTGAAACCAAAGGCAAAGCTTACTGGATACCCCCTTATTTTGGGAAGGCCTTGGTTAGCCACTGTAGATGCTTACATAAGCTGCCGTGCAGGAAACATGACCATAAAAAATGGTCCTATGTCCAAGCAGCTAGTCCTGTACCCTCTTGCCCAACCCTTATTAGAGCATGACTTACCACTCTGGTTGGAGGAAGGAGAAGAGGATGAGGTGTACTCAGCACCTTTGTGCACCCTAGACACCACTAGGGGAGGCCTCCCAACCGAGGATGATTTGATTGAAACCTTGATCCAGAATCCACCTCCCAGTGCATTGTCCTTAGAAGAATTGGTGGAGGATGCCCGAGCCAGCACCTTAGTGGACCTTTGTGTGACCAACCCTGTCACTCCCAGAGTCAAAAATGTGGAGTTCGGCCCTGAGAGAACGCTAAAGATTAGCTCCTCCTTATCTCCTTCCCAGGAAAAGGAGCTGTGTAGTCTGTTGGCCAGTCATCTAGATGCTTTTGCTTGGAGCTATAAGGAGATGAAAGGAGTCCATCCTTCGGTCTGTACCCATCACATCTACATCAAAGAAGATTGTAAACCGGTTAGGCAACCCCAAAGGAGAATGAATCCAGCCCTTAAGGACATCGTCAAGGAGGAATTACAAAAACTGTTGGATGCCGGATTCATTTACCCCATCTCGGATAGCGAATGGGTGTCCCCTTTGGTGTTGGTTCCCCAGAAAAACGGGAAGTGGAGAATCTGTGTGGACTACCGAGAATTGAATAAGGCCACCAAGAAAGACCATTTTCCTCTACCCTTCATAGATCAAGTGTTGGATGGCCTGGCAGGAAAGAAGTTTTTCTCTTTCCTAGATGGGTTTAGCGGGTATAACCAGATCCAAATCAGCCCGGAAGACCAAGATAAGACCACCTTCACTTGTCCTTGGGGTACCTTTGCTTACCAAGTTCTTCCCTTTGGACTATGCAATGCTCCTGCCACCTTCCAGAGAGCCGTCTTGAGCATATTTTCTGAGCTGGTCCATGACTCGGTGGAAATCTATATGGATGACTTCACTCCTTATGGGTCCAACTTCCAGGAAGCATTGTCCAATCTAGGAAAAGTCCTAACCAAGTGCATTGAGATGAACCTGTCCCTTAGTCCTGAAAAGTGTGAATTCTTGATGACTGAAGGGACCGTGCTAGGCCATACCATTTCTTGCCAAGGGTTACAGGTGGATCCTAACAAAATTGCTCTCATCAAGAAGGTTCCACCTCCTCAGAAGGTAAGAAATGTTTGAAGTTTCTTAGGTTTAGCAGGGTATTATAGGAGATTCATTAAAGACTTCAGCAAGCTAGCCTCACCATTGTTCAGCCTCTTGGCAAAAGATGTTGAGTTTAAATGGACTGACGATTGTCAGAAGGCTCTGAGTGAATTAAAGGACAAGTTGGTGTCTGCCCCAATCTTGAGAGGTCCAAACTGGGCCCTACCTTTCCACATCCACACTGATGCCTCGAACAAAACCATAGGGGCAGCCTTAGGATAAGTTGAACAAAAACTTCCATACGCCATATACTTTGTCAGCAAAAACTTATCCAAGGCAGAACTGAATTACACCGTAACTGAGAAAGAATTCTTGGCCGTAGTCCATGCACTGAACAAATTTCGACATTATATCACTGGATATCAAACATTTGTATATACTGATCATGCTGCAATTAGATATTTAATGAATAAACCGGATGTGAATGCTCGTATTATTAGATGGTTACTTTTGTTGCAGCAGTTTGATTTGACTATTGTTGACAAGCCAAGTAAAGAAAATGTTATTGCTGACTTTTTGTCTAGGTTGGATTTACCTGCAGGAGAGGATGGAACAGTGGATGACCAGATGCCAGATGAACATCTATTTGCTATTTCAATACTCTCTCCATGGTTTGCTGATATAGCAAACTACCTTGTCTCAGCGCATTTTCCTCCGCACCTATCCTCCAGAGAGAAGAGCAGGATCATACGGAAGAGTGTCTCATTCACTTGGATCGGGGGCAACCTGTTCAAGCTTGGCCCTGATCAGATCTTAAGGCGTTGTGTAAGGGAGGAGGAAGTCTTTGATATCCTCCTAACCTGTCATGACGGGCCTTGTGGAGGACATTTTGCAGCCAAAAGGACTGCCTTCAAAATCCTGCAGGCAGGCTACTATTGGCCCATGCTTCATCAAGATGTCAGAAGGTATATCAGCCAATGTGACCAATGCCAAAGAATGGGGAAACTGACTCCAAGGGATGAAATGCCTCTCCAACCTAAAGTGACTCTTGAGCCATTTGATAAGTGGGGTATGGATTTTGTGGGTCCAATCAATTCTCCTTCGAGGCAAAGGTCTTACATCATTGTGTGCACAGACTACCTGACAAAGTGGGCAAAAACCAAGGAAATCAAAGCAGCGACAGAAGAAAAGGTGGCCGAGTTCTTAAGAGAGAACATCTTCTACAAATTTGGCTACCCAAGAGAGCTAGTCACCGATCAAGGAAGCCAGTTCACCTCCAACTTAATTGAAGACCTACTTTCTCATCACAAAATCAAGCATAGGACTTCCACCCCCTATCATCCTCAAGCAAATGGGTAGGTGGAAGTCACCAATAGAGCATTGGAAGGGATCTTGACTAAGGTGGTGAGCACCAGCAGGAAAGATTGGGCAGATCACCTGGTTGAGGCCACATGGGCTTACAACACCACTTGGAAGACCACAATCGGCTTCACACCTTATGAGCTGGTCTATGGGAAGAGAGCTTTGCGGTCAATTGAGTTCGAATACAACACCTTGAGGATGGCAGCTCAGTTGGACCTAGATCTCAACCATGCCCAACAAGAAAGGTTATTGCAGCTGAATGGATTGGACGAGCACCGAATGCAGGCCCTCCTCCACTCAGAAGTGGTTCAACTTCAGAGGAAGGTGTGGCATGACCAACACCTCAATGACAAGCAATTTCAGCCGGGAGATTGGGCGCTGTTGTATGATTCCAGGCATAAGGATTTCAAGGGGAAGCTGAGAACCAGATGGCTGGGACCATATGCAGTGGAAAAATGTAATGACAATGGATCTATTCTTATTCGGACCATTGATGAGGAGGCCATCCCTATGCTTGTCAATTGGAAGCGACTAAAGATCTACAGAAAACCTCTTTCAAGGCAAGAATTCATCAAATCTGTGGAAAAATCAGTGCTGGTCATAGAGAAGGGTTCTGCCTCTGTTTTGGGCATACCATGAAGATCTTAAATATATATATATATATATATATATATATATATATAATAAAGACCCTTGAGTGAAAACCTCTCTGAGGCGCTCAAGGCAGATGGTAGGGGTGAAAACCTCATTGAGGCGTCCCTGCTGTCTTTCTGAAAATGTTTGAAAAAGACCCTTGAGTGAAAACCTCTTTGAGGAGCTCAAGGCAGATGGTAAGGGTGAAAACCTCATGGAGGCGCCCCTGCTGTCTTTTTAAAAAAAAAAAAAAAAAAAAAAGAAAGAAAAAAAAAAAAAAAAACAGGGAAAACAAGTTCAAGATGTGGCAATGCATGCAGGTTGTAGGTATTCCATGCAGGAAAAGAGGCCCCTCAACTCAAAGACAAGGGTCCCTACTATGCTACCAGGTGACCTCACCAGCACTCCCTCCAGAAACACTCATCTCTTCCAAGGTCTGGGAATGATTTGATCACAGTTAGCCCTCTACAGGAAGCTATAGGACTTTCTACAGGAAGTTCTGTATATCTACAGGAAACTTCCTGTAGAAGCTCTGGACGGCCCAGAACCGACTGTGTGGGGAGATCTAACGCCCAAGGTCTGACACGGAGGCATGCAAGCTAATGTTTTCTCCATCACGCACTGTTGTCACCTCCTTCTACCACCCCAGTTGCCATGCAATGGAAATACCTGCACAGTCAAATCAGAACATTGAATTATCAGAGGAAGCGATTCTCAAATGGGAAAAAAGGATGCAGAGACACCATACACTACTTATCAAAGCCATCCGAGGGCCCTGCGATCGTGGCCGTGATGCCACCGTCTCCACCGTTTCAGCATGCACCCGAGGAGGAAAAACTGCTACAGGACATCCTACAGGAATCCCGTAGCAGTTCATCCAGCTAGAGTGCACACCATCAAGGCTCCTGCAACACATAGAGCGGGCATATGCACCATCCGCAGCCAGGTAATAAGCGTCGCAACCAACAGAAAGCTGCGAGGAGGAACCCCCGTGCCTGTGCATGAAGCAGCAACAAGCAAATCCAATCACCCTTGTCCTGAGACCTGAAAATAACGTCGCGGCCGCATAGGTAAGTGCCTCACCCTTTTTTCGTCAAATTACATAAACTATGCTCTGAAATGTTTGCAAGTGTGGAAATGAATGGGTTGAGTAGTTGGGTAGCCATTCAACTGGCCACCACGACCAGTCAGATGGTCTCGTCAGATTTGGAAAGTGTTGGTCGTGGCAAGCAAAACAGGTAATGGACACGTGAGAAGCGTCCAGTCGGGGAGAAGCGGTGATATAACGGAAATGGCGGTGGCAGATCTGCAGGGAATGATGCGGCAGTCAGGGAGACTTGCAGTGAAATGAGTAGGTGACGTCGTCCAACGGTCCGGCAGGGACAACTCACCCCCGCACCACGAGTTCGGCCGGGATTCAAATCCACCGACTAGATCGTCACTCCACTCATTTATCACTAGCCGTTTGCAGTCGAGTAAGCGTCCGAATTTCTCTGAAGCTCGTTACTCCAAGTCCTCGGCTTGTTCACACGTCTAGTGATGGCACAAAAGGCGTAGAACCACTGACGTGCTCTCCAGAACCTGTGCACGACTTCTACAGGAAGCTGTGCTACAGGAAGCTCACCGCTACAGAGGAAAATTGATCTATTCACGTCAAAGGTGGCGAATTGGAAAAGGTAAGCCTGAACCTGTTCCTCCCATGCAATTGGTTTGAAGGGTGGCAAAGTCGACGTCCTCAAAAATGTAAAACTACAATCTAAGCATAAAATTGCAAGAGTTGTCTTCCTTTTGCATGAAAATTGTCGTCATAGTATATGCGGGGTTTTCTATAGGATTTGGTTCGTAATTAAGGCCCTGTAAAGGCTCATTTGTAGATAGCCAAGAATTCACAAATTGTGTGCGTGACAGAGGCATAGTTCTGCACTCTGTCTCAAGCAATCCGAAAGGCCATCTTTTGATACGCACCCGCCACCTCCGGCTAACATAGCAGGCTTTCACCATGCCGGGTGGATTCATCAGAAAGGAATCGACATACTCAAAGAAGCTACGGGAAAACCCGGAGGTGGTAGAACTGTTCACTCGTGCGCGATGGATGTCGTTCTGTGACAAGCTTCAAGGTTATGATGATGAGGTGGCAGAGGAGTTCCTGCGAGCTTTGAAGCCAAAATCGAAAACGCTGGCCGTTGTCAATTTCAGGGGTTTGAATCTCAGACTCACCCCACAATTCATCAGCAGGGTCACTGACCTCCCAATGGGGGTACCGTGGGACAAGGAGGAGAGGAAATTAGGCCAGAAGGCTAAAAAGGAGTTCTTTCCACCGGAGGAGCAATTCTCAGAGGATAAGAACGGGGTTCGCAGAGCTAGCCTACAGCCGCTTTGGAGTGAGGTCAGCCTCCAAATCATGAAGTATATCACGTGCGAAGGATGATTCAGCATCGTATATGGGTACCATTTTCGGCTGCTCACAGAATTGAGGCACCAAATGGACCTACCTTCAGAAAACAAGCTAAGTATTCCTTACTTCCTCCTGCAGTCCATGACTGAATGTGCCACCAAATTACGAGAGGGCACGCCAGACCAGGTAGCCCATCATGGGCTCATTAAGCTCCTCGTGGAGGATGCACTCCACACCTACACAGTCCCTCTCTTGTGGGAAGCCTTCCGAAATCTGACTAAGGATGGCGATATCAAAATGTTGACTGAGGAGCTCACCTCCTCCAGCAGCGAGGAGAAGGAGTCAGTACACACAGAGAAGAAAGGGAAAGGCCAAGAACCCGCGGCCAAAGCACCGAAGAAAGAACAAAAAGGGAGGCAAGAGAAACCCCAGGTTGTCGAAAAGGAGGGTGACAAATCCACATTGACACCCAGAGAGAAAAGGCTACAGAGTAGGGTGGAAAGGACGGGACAAGTCCACGTCAGTAAAGGCACCTCGAAGGCAGCCTCAACCAAGTTAAAAAGCAAAGCACCCTCAGCCAAACAGGCTAAAACGGTGCCACCTGTTTCTACAGGAAAACCAAAAACGGCTTCTACAGGAAGCCAGAAATCAGCTGATACAGGGCCTTCTACAGGAAGCCCTGAGAAAGGAAAACCAAAAGAGAAGACAGCCGAAATTCTTGCAAGGGAGGCAGCAGCTGTGCTGGCCACCGTTAGTACACCTCCTAAGCCGAAGGAAAAAAGAAAGAGGGAGACCCCTCTGTATTTCAAAGCCAGGAGAAGTGTGAGAATCAAAATGGGCAGGCCCCAACCTCCATCCAGTAGCCCAATTACTATAGAAGATACCCCTACCTCGCCAAGGGAGAGGTCCCCCTCAAAAATATCAGTCACTTATGAGCGGGGGAGCCCGAAGACAACTACTTGGAAGGAGAGAATGGACAGGTTGGCTTCAAAAGCCCGGCTACAGGATGCTGAGGCCGCTCTACAGGAAACATTAGCTCGGCTTAAGGAGACAGAGAGGATGGAAGGAGAGGCACCCTCATCACCACTTAGGGAAGACGAAGTAGAGCCACCGAGGGAAGAAGAGAAAGAGCATATTCTGGAACCTAGTCCCCAGCTAAGCTTGAGCTCGTATTATAACTTTTTGGAGGCTGGGAAAATTATTCCACAAAAATTCACAATGCCGATTTTCTTTGCGTTGGAGGAAGAAAGAGTGAGAACCCACACGTGGATGAAAATAGCTAAATCAAAAGGAGTGGCAGACATAGGCCCCTTGGAGGAACAACTCAAGGAGGCACGAAAAGAATTAGCTATGGCCAAACACGTGGCAAACTGCCAGCAGGTATTCCTACAGGAAGAGAACGAGAAACTTAAACTGCAGCTACAGGAACTGAAGAAGGAAAAGGGCACATCCTCAGGGGACACTACAGCAGAACATCAAGGCAGAGAAGGACTGCAAGTTGGTCTTGGGGAGCCAACCTCGCATCTACAGGAAAGGGAACTGCAAGCACAAATCCAGATACAAGCTCTCAAACAGCAGTTGCAGCAAAAAGAGGCACAACTAGCTTGCATGGCCAGTTGGGCCATGGATGCTCTACAATGCAGATAACCGGCCAAATCCTATGGCCTGTACCTACGAGACCAATGGCTGCAATTTCAGATTAATGCATTGGCGCAGAGGGGTATCTCCCAACTCTAAGACCCCCAGCAGTTCACAACGTTATGAAATAGCAGTTCATCGGAGGATAAGGCCAAACTCTCTGAGTTCTATCTCCATAATTTGGCCCTTCCTAATGTGACTACATGGGATCCCAACACAGTTGTAGGGGATATGCTGTTGATGGCATTTGCCTCATGGTTGAACCATGAAGAAAAGAGGGCAGCAGAGGTCAAAGAGGTCATGGACCGAGAATTACATGAGCCACTGCTGATTAGAGCAGAGCCAGGGGATCCCACTGCATTGATATCGGCCCACCAACACTTAGCCACCAACCCTCAAACTTTATTGAAATACATGGATCAGCAGGCACAAGCCATAGCACATTTCGAGGATATGGAGCGACTATTAGGGGACAACTGTGTTCATGCTTGCACCCACCGATGGAACACATTGTCCCACAGCCTTAAAATCAGAGAATATCATACTCCAACTCGAATGAGGGAAGCTCTAGCACAGGTGCCCCTCTACAAGAAGTCCATACAGAACCTCCAAGCCAGCTGGATTGGCCTCAAGCTAAGCCCACCTCTGCTGTTAGGATTGATGGAAGGCAGCACAGAAAAAGAAGAGCATAAGCAGTGGGAAGAGGTGGAAAGGAAGGCTGGGTTCCATGCCAGTGAGGAGGAGACCACTTCAGAAGCCTGGGATGTGAGGGTGGCGGTGAAAGCAATGAAGGACGAGGAGCTGGATTAGTTGCTCAGGGATGAGCAATCATTTTAGCTGGGGGGTGATGATGAGCCCCAAATTTGGTAACATTTTGGGCTCATTTGGCCTAACTACCTTTGCTCAATCCTTCATTTTTCATAACTTATGCATCATTTTTTAGTATGTTTATGTCATTTGTACGAATAAGGGCAGTCACTATTCCTAGGTGGCTAACACGTGCTCATTTCAGGTTTTTTGACACATGATTGGAACAAAACTGAGCAGATAAGGACCAGGAGACAGCCAAGATGGGGTTGAGGATTCGTAGGAGGGTTGTCCACAGCATTAAATGGCCTTCCTCGGGATCTTCACCCCCAACTCCGAGCTCCAACAGCCACCACAACCGGATTAGAAGGCAGCCAAACGGATTTTGAGGAAGCAGCAGTTCACTCCTAGTTTGGTCAGCCAAGTCCCACTGATTTAGGAGGCCAGCTTGGGGCCTCGTGATGTATAAATGATAAGGCTTTAGCCTTCGAAAAGGACTTTTGAAACATTGTTGCACATTCTGCACTACGAGCTGCTAGCTTGGTTTTGCTCTTTTGTAGCCATTATTGGCATGCTATTTGACTTATGATTATTATTTTTTAATGGAAAGCAGTCCGATTTGATCTCAGTTCTGAGTTTTTAAAAGGAGCCATAGCTCTCGGGGTTGGGCCCAACCTGAGAGCCTAAGGCCTCCTTCTTTTGTATTGTTATCTTTTCTTTCAGCATTATGGTTTTCTTTACATGCATTTGAAACGTAGTTTGCTGAGTTAGATTTCTTGGTGTGGTTAAGTAGGTCATTGTTATAAGACAAAGTTGCTTCAACTGTTTAGAATAGAGTGAAGAGATTGGAGTTGATAAAATTTCCAGAAAAGGGTTGCCTGCACACTCATTTTCACCTCTTTCTAGGGGCTGGAATTGCAGACAGTGCTACCCACCAAAAACATTGGTTTACGTATTCATACAATCTTTGGTGCAATATTTTCGTTTGTAGAAGTTGTCCATGTGTTCAGACCTCTTGGAATGTTTCTTTGCTTCAATGCCATACATGGTTTTCCTTAGAAATAACGTTGCTATTCATTGGTTCCATTAAACAGTTAGGAATGTTTTGATTATGTGCAGGACGTGGATGATTTGATTCAGTTTACACTGTGCAGTGCTACTCCCTCACCCTCTCATCCTTCTAAGCCTTGCCCAGGCCAACTGCTCATCTCCCAATTAGACCCCTTGTCTCTCAACTACTCTACTGCCCACGTTATCCTACCTTTTCGGCCTTCCATTCCCTCTACCCTCCTTCAGACAAACTAGCTTAGCACACCCCCTCATCATCTCATCTCTCGGTCACTAAGGCATTACAAAACCCTCTCCTACCTCCCTATCCACCCATGCAGCCTCTTCCACTCACCCATCACCCAAAATCCTATTGTAGGACATCTTGTAGGAATTACTGAACATCGTGTAGAAATTCTGAAACATCCTGTAGAACCCCTGCAGACTTCCTGTAGAAGCTCATAAACGCGGTCTCTTGGTAGCCAAACTTTGTGAAACTCTTTGGAAGGGTGTTAGGGACCCCTTAGACCCTCTCTGAACTTTCCCAACCTTTTTCAAGCCTTTCTCCTCCTTGATCCACCTCTGCACAGTAAAAAGCTAGTTAAAAGCACATGCATGATAATTCTAATAATTGAAACAAAAATACAAAAAGTGTTTTCTTCAGATAGAGGTAGTCTAGACACATGCATTTTACCTTCATAGAAGTAATGGCATCTCTTTTAGTAGTTTGCATTCCCATATCTGCATCAGTAAGACTAGCTGGTAGAATTAGGGTTTGCTAGGGTTTGCGTTTCTTGTTGGCTTTCAGTTCCTTTCTGCAAATAGATTAGCTTCCTTTGATTTAGCTTTCATCCATCAGTTAAAAAGCTTCTTCTAAGAGCTCATAGAAGTTGGCTTGAGCCCCTAGCAGACTTGTGCCAACTGACCAAGTGACAGCTGCGGCAAGAGCTAGTACTTGTGCATATAGCACCGTCGCTTCCAAGTTTGTTACGAACTACTGGGTTGATAAAATTAAAGAAGGAAGCTCCAGGAGTTGTAGCATTATTGCTACAATACTGAAGCCCACCAATACCCTTTACAAACAAGTCTGGCCTTGTTTCTAATTACTTCCCCATTTTTGTTCAACTTATTTTTGAAGATCCATTTTGTCCCTATGAAATTCTTATCCTTTGGTCTAGGAACCAACTCCCAAGTGTTGTTCTTTTCGATCTGTTCAAGTTCTTCATCCATTGCTTTGACCTATCATTCATCTTTGCATGCCTCTTTTACATTTTGTGGCTCAGTGGAGGAGAGCAATGCCAAATAGCTTGAGGCTTCTGCAATTGTTCTTCTTGTTTGTACACCTGCCTCTTTCTGCCCCAAAATTTGAGATTCTGGATGATTCTTTTGAACATATTTGGATGGAGTCTTCTCTTCTATCCTTATCTGTTCCTCTGGTGCCTCTTGAGGTTCTTTTTCATCATCAGTCTGATTTGGAGGGTAGTCTTCATCCTCTTCGACATTTTCATGATTTACTTGCCTAGGGATATATCCTTTTTCATCAACCACTACATCAATGCTGTCAACAATTCTTCCAAGTCTTTTATTGTAATACTTATATGCCTTGTTGTGGGGGAAATAACCAAGGAGAATGCCTTCATCTGCTCTAGGTTCAAGTTTGCCAAGCTGTTCATCAGTTTTCTTAATATAGCATTTGCTTTCCAATTTTTTTGAAATGCTTTACTGAAGGAGTCTCACCATACCAGAGCTCATGAGGAGTTTGAGTGCTGTTCACTCGGACATTTGTTTTTTTTAGAATAACAACCACAGCAAATGCAGCTTCACCCTAGAAAGTTGCGGGAGTTCCAGATTCATCAAGCATAGCACGAGCCATTTGTTGAACCGTTCTATTCATCCTTTCTACCACTCCATTTTGCTGAGGAGTCCTAGCTGTAGAGAATTCCCTTTTTATTCCATGTTCTTCACAGAAATTGAAAAATTCATTTGAGGTAAACTCCCCACCTCTATCAGACCTGATGCACTTAATTTTGTAATCTGATTCGTTTTCAACCAAGGCTTTGAAAGATTTTAATTTTTAGAATGCTTCGTCTTTGTGCTTCATAACTCCTAACCAAACCATCCTGGAGAAGTCATCAATGAATAATATAAAGTATTCTTCTCCTCGAGGTAACCTTGTCCTAAAAGGACCACATACATCTTTATCGACTAGTTCAAGAGGCCTGCTGGCTGATCCTTCCTTCTCAGGGAAGTTAGTTCTGGTTTGCTTACCAAACTGACATGATTTGCATATGGTGTTGTCTGGAATTTTGATATCTGGAAGACCACGAACTGCCTGGTATTTGCATGCTTTCCTTATTTGTGAAAAGCTTAGATGCCCTAACCTTCGGTGCCATAACCAGTGTTCATCATCTTTGCTCAAATAGCATTGTTGTTGTCCTTCTTCAAATATGTATAGATTATTTGGAGTTCTTCTGCCTTTGATCACTGTTTCTCCTGTATCAAGATCACGAACACTACACCCATTTGATCGGAATATTACCTCGGTTCCTTGATCACACATCTGACTGACACTCAGTAGATTATGCTTCAAGCCATCAACATACAAAACATTTCCAGCTTTGACCTTTTCTTTTAACTGAGCAATGCCTTTTCCTTTTATGGCTGCAGGGGTATCATTTCCAAAAGAAACTTTCTTTCCTTTTTCTAAAGCAGTATATGATTCAAGTTTATCTTTATCACCTGTCATATGCTTCGAACATCCGCTGTCAATGTACCATTGATTTTCCTGTCCTTTTGCATAAAAGGATATCCCACATCTTTCTGGTCGTGGTTCCTTTATTCTCCATGTTCTGGTGCTTGAGGTTTGTTCCTTTGTCTGCCGAAACTTGCTTCTGCATTCAGAATCTTCATGACCAAAGTTATTACAAATAGAGCATTCAATTTCATTTTCAAGGGCCGAAAAGTTGTTATAGGTCCTTTTTGTAATCCCAGTCATACTTCTTTGTTTTTGAGCTTCTCTAGTCATGATTGTCTTATAGGAAACACATTGAGCTGCTTTGTGACCAAAGTTATGGCAAGAGAAACATTGGCCATTGAAGAAACTTCTACGATTATCAAATTTACCAGCCATATGATTGTAGTTTCTATTGTCATCCATTCTTGAGGCAAATTGAGAAGATCTTACCTGTGGCTGATTGTAGCTTTTGTTCACCCTTAAGGTGAATTGTCCCTGATTTACCTGGTAGTCTTTGTTTATTCTTGATGGACTTTGTTCCTGTTTTACCTGGTGATCTCCATTTGGCTTTTGTTCATATCTCCTTGCTGCATCGAGATAACTCTTTGAGGTGGATGCTTGAGATGCTTCTCCATTATATCCCAGACCTGTCTTGATTAGTGGAGAGCGCTGTACATTGATGATCTCATCCAGAGTTTCAGATCCTTTAACAAATTTAAGATTAAGAGCCTTTGTTTTCTCAATTTCTTTTCGAAGCCCAACAATTTCACATTCTAACTTTTCAAGAGATTGTTCCTTTTCATCAAGTTGGATTTGCAAAGTGTCAATGATCATATTCTTTTCTTCTAAACGTGTTTTGAGTCTAGAAATCTCTTCATAAAAGCTATCCACATCTATAGCATCCATGTAATCATCATCTTCAAAAGCCATTAAAAGTTTATAGTGATTACCTCGTTCATCTTCATCACTATTTGATAGACCATCACTGTCTTCATGGGTGTAATAGCTTTTCTTATTTGCATTCTGTTTCTTGTTCCATCTAACAGGTTCCTTCCCTTTGTCAATCTTATCCTTATGAGGACATTTGGCAGCATAGTGACCTACTCTTCCACAAGCAAAACATTTGAAAGGTAACTTACCTCTGAATCTTCCAGTACCCCGTTGAAGATTTCTGACAAAATTTGATTCTTCTTCTTCTTCTGACACGTGACTTGATTCATAGTACTCTCCTTTGCCTGAAGCCTTGAAAGCAACTTCTCTCCTGTCTGATGGACCTCCTTTTCTCATTTCATAAGCAGTTAGAATTCCATGCAGCTGTGACATTTTAAGGTTTTGTAGATTCTCCTTTTCTTCTATTGCAGAAACTTTGGATTCAAATTTAGGGGACAAGGATCTTAGAACTTTTTCAACCACAACAACCTCTTTTATTTCTTCACCCAAATTTTTCATACAATTAACAATCTCATCTACACGAAGAAAATAGTTAGCCACACTTTCATCATTGTACATTTTGAGATTTTCATATTGAATTCTGAGGGTTTGAAGTTTTGCTCGTTTTACCTGTTCATCTCCTTCATAGCTCAGGACAATCTTGTCCCATATTTCTTTTGCGGATTTATACTGCATAACCTTGACAAATTCTGACTGAGATAGGCATCCTAATAGAGTATTGACCGCCTTTGCATTTGTTTCATATTTCTTCTTCTCAGCCGGATCTGTAGGAGTTGCTGAAGGAAAAGTGTACCCTGTATCTATGATATCCCAAACTTCTGTACCAAGTGATTGAAGATAGGCAGTAACTCTTACCTTCCAATAAACGAAATTTGTCCCATCAAAAACCGGTGGCCTGATTGATGCTTCCCTCTCGTAGTTGCTCATGATGGACGATCTTCCTTCAAGCGATCAAGCTTCTTCTGAAGGACCTGCTCTGATACCAATTGTTGGAAATAATACTGAGAGGGGGGGGGGTGAATCAGTATTATCAAACTATTTTCAATATACCATCCAGATTTATACTTTAAATTATTCTTTAGATATTGATGATTAACTTATATGTCAGTACCGCATAATAATGAACAAGAACAAAAACAGATAGTCACACCAAAGAACACCAGATATAAGGTGGAAAACTAATGTGGGTGAAAACCACCTGCTGCAATATGTCTCTATGTTCTTTCAATTAGAAACTTCTCTTACAATGATTTTGTACTGGTGCAGTCCTTTACCAGTACGCAGGCTGCAACTTGCGGAGAGCTACAACTCTCTCTCGTTTTCCAGTTTCTTCTGGAAGGGAGCTACAACCCCCTACTTGTTTTCAAGGACCACTTTTCATAAATTTTCAAACTGGATCCATGAACATCAATTGTGAATCACCCAATCAACTCAATTAAAAATCAACCAATCAAATCAGCAATACCAGTAATCTAAACCTAGAACTCTTCAGCAATAGATAAAAGATAGCCAAAAAATGTTTTAAGACAGATACGCAGTTTTCCCTTGTCTAGCCTGCGCAGCTTCACACCTGCGGCTTCTGTTGCGCTGCGTACCCCCGCAAAGCACCTTCAGCTGCACTACGTACCTCCGCACTGTCCCTTCCATTGTACTGCGTACCTCTACTGCGCCTCTGCACCTGCGCCTTCTATTGATCTGCATACCTCCGCACTGTGCCTTCTATCGCGCTACGTACCTACGCACCTACGCCTTTCACTAGACTGCGAACCTCCGCATCTGCACTGTGGATCGCCTGTGGACCTCTGATTAGAACCAAATTAACAGTCCTCCAATGTGCCACTGACAGTCAGATCCACAGATCTGATTATGCGCCCGAGAGATCACGACTTAATAGATTCACCTTCAAATTTACTTTGATTTAGATCAAGCTTTTAAAACTGATAACCCAATATTTCAGATCTTAAGATATTCAAATTTCACAAGTGTCTAGCCAAGTGATCTCCTTTCCTTTTTATAGGCAAGCCCTTACTAAAACCATGAACCAAAACCATAGAGAGCCAAAACAAGGGACCCAAAAACCGGGGGCTCAATAATTTGGATCTTATACCACAAACCAAAACCATAGGATCATGAACAATGGGCTAAATACCATAGGCCAAACAAAAGAAACCCCACGTAAGCGCATTTATCTACATTGGAGTGAGTGAACTGGGGTCCGCACCTTCTGAATGGAGCACTTGCAGGTATGTCCGCACCTGTTGGTCGGGGTACCTGCGGGTCTGCACCTTTTGAACTATGCACCTACGTACCTCTTATTTTTCATCATTTTGAGAGTCTGATCAGAGATTTGCCACTTGAATGAGTTGACATCAAGTACAACACCTGTACCATAGAGCCAGACCAGAATCATAATTCCAACAAAGGTCAAAACAGTGACTCATGGCACATCGTACAAGTTCGCTCTACTAAACTAGTCTATAATCAAGTCACTGTGGGAGATTTCGCATAACTCTTCTGTGGAGAATCCAATTTGGGTCAAGCTTGTGGCATTGGAAAGAGGACACAGAGGGCTACTACAGATCATGAATTCAGAACTAGATGATTGACAATTACAGAGATACATCAGAGGCAATATCGAGCTCCTACAAAGTGAAAAAAGGTGTGTAGATTTTCTTAAATTTTTGCTAAAGATCGGTTTGAAAATTATTTTGAAGGAATTATTATCGGTAACTGATGCCCCGAGGAAAGAAAATGCAAACACCTAGTAAGGAACCTAAAAGCTCTAGCATGACTCATGAAGAAGAGGAAGAAATGCTACATGATATATCAAAATTACAAGAACAAGTGCAACAAATGTCATGCTCACAAAAGCTAATAGAGCTAAGATAAATGGCATGGAATATAAGATAAAGGGCGTGGAAGCTAAGATGGATGATTGGAAGATAGATTTGAAGACAGACATGGAAGAATTGAAGATAGATTTGAACACAAACTTGAAGACAGGCATGACAGATATGAAGATAGATTTGACAAATTTTCTAACAGAAATACTTACTAATGGTGAAAAGGTAGTAAAGGAAACTCATGATGCGAAAAAAAGAAATTTTAATCATGATATCATAGACTCTAATGTTGGATCGAAGACCCATCATATTCCAAAAATTGATATGAGGAAGTTTGATGGCAAGGATCCCGCAACATGGATATTACAGATGGAGCAATTTTTCGATCTCAATAATGTGCAAAACACACAAAATGTACTTATGGAAACTTTATATTTGGAACCAAATCGATTTGTATGGTATCAATGGCTTTGCTCTCGTAAAAAATATATCACTTGGGCAATTTTTATGGAAGAATTAATAGCACATTATGAGGATACAAAAAGCAACACTTTTTTTAGCCAATTGATAAGTCTCAAACAAAAGGGTTCAATAATGGAGCACATTGAGGAGTTCCAAAAATTGAACATAAGGGTAAAAGATATTCCAGAGGAGCATAGGATTGATGTGCTCATAAGGTCTTTAAAGGATAATATCCAACATGATGTTCGCCTTTGGGATCTGTTGTACTCTACAACACCCCCCCCATTTCATAGTATTTTCATTCACAAAAAATTAACATATGGAATGGGTCCCTTTTTAAATTTTAATTGGCATTAATGTTTTTGTTCAAAAAAGCTATGATAATCAAATGAGTTTATTTATTTTAAGCCTTTTTGAATAATAATGTTCCAATCTTTGGGTATTGCGATAAAGCGATCGCAAGATCGCATATCGCAATAACATGGGAAACACATTTAAATGGCACTTTGGTCTTCGCCGATGCGAAATCGCTATCGGCGATCGGTGGTATTCAATGCACACCTGGTAAGGACACATAACTCACACCCCGATGCGACGCAATATCGGCAATCGGCTATCGGCGCTGCCTCTTGTGGAAAATGATTTAAGTTATAAACCTTGACCCGATGCGATATCGCTATCGGCCGTCGGCAGAATCCCATGCACTTTGATAAGGCGCTCAGGTCTTACCCCCGATGCGATGCGATATCGCAATCGGAAGTCGGCAAATCACTTTATATGCACTTTGTTTTGTTACCACGCACTAGTCCGATGCGATGTCGCAATCGGCATTCGCCAAGGACCTTTTCCTAACGATAGTGTAGCATCTCACCCCCGATGCGATGCGATATTGTTCATCGGTGATTGGCATTTTTAAAAAGTGATTGCTTCGAGCCTTAAAGTTATATTCAAAACTAGTTAATAAAGCGCAAATTTCAAAATTCCGTTAAATGCAGGGATAAGGTAATGCATGCGTATTTAAAACTTTGCCCCTTCGATTAACGAACACTTACGTTTAAACCATTAAAATATCTGTTGCACGCTTTAGGGGGTCATTCAGCCGAATAACGGTGTAATGGTCATTTAATGGGCAGCAGGCCTTAAATCACCATCAATGCATCTGCGATGTCTTCCCAGTGATTAGATCCGCAGCCACTTTTAAAATTAATCTCGCCACGCTTCAAGTGATATATCTTTCCCGTTATGGATTGTCATTGTTATTTCCTTGTTACGATTTCTCTTGCATTTGTGTAGAATTCATCTGTCGAGAGAAGCCTGAGCATGATGGGGAAGAAATCCAAGAGGGCTGCGGGTTCCACTGCTACAGCTGTTGCAGGTCAAGCTGCCACAAATTCGAAGAAAGGCCTAATTTCAGACACTACGTGCACTGGTCTCGCTAGGACCACATGGCAGGGTACATATAATCTATTAGAGGCTGAGCAACCGGAAAAGACAGTGACAGAGGCTAGTGTGGATGTACTAAGGAAGTCCGATGCAACTCTCAAAGACTTGGCCGACTCCTTTTTGCACAGAATAGCAGCCAGAGAGCAGGTCCTACCTTACACTGATGTGGTGCGCTGGGCGATTGAAGAAATTCCCATCACTGATAGAACTTTTCACACAAGGGATGGAAGGATTTTCGGGTCATTCAAGCCTGATAACCTGAGACAAATGTATCATTTGCCTGAACCGGAGCTGATCTATAACAGAGCCTTCGTGGAGAAATTTGCAGCCGAAAATGAATCACCGTCTGAACCCATCCGAGATTGGAGACAGAACCCGGCCAAACACAAGCACGAAAGTTCGGGTAAGTACTCCGTCGAGTCTTTGGCTTCTCCCTATTGCTATGCGGGAATTATGATGTGTAGACTATGGGGTTTACACGACTCTGCTAATTTCAACATTGACATGGTACCCTTAATGGAAGCAGCTGTTAATAGTATAATCATGGATTGGGCCACCATTCTTTCTGATAAATTGGTCGTAGCTGTTCGTGACTTTAGAGCCAAAACCATAGTCACCGAAAGGAAAATCCCATCATTTTATTATACTGCTTACATTATGGATACCCTGTGCTTTAATTCTGAGTTTCCTATCCTCGGTTGGAGGTGGACCACCCAAGACCCAACACCCATTCATTTGTACCATCAGAAATTGTGGAAGCCCTCTTACAAGGACCATTTGTATCAAATTTGCAATGGTTTCATGGTGCCCATTTACTATTCCATTTATGACAAACCCATCCCAAGAATTTCCTATGAAGCTTCTTTTGACTTACCAGCCGTAGCGAGTTGGTTCGGGGAAGAGCATTTCACCTATATCAGAGTTTTTGGGAGCAAGGCTAGGCCGCATGTTCTCCCTTTATATATCCCAGACAAACTGTTAGCCCGAGAAATATCCTACCAGATTATAGCCGAGAGTTTCACACAAACTCTCAAGGAAGAAAAGAAGAGAGGTTGGCCCTCATTTCCATTGAGAATTGGGGTTTTTACTCTGCATAATCTCAAGCATGCAAAAAAAGAGGCAATAAAGATGCAAACTTTATCCCTGGCCACTATCCCAAGCAGGCTCTACGATCCAAAGCAAACTGCCTACACTGCCCTAGAACAGGCGAAATTAACAAAAGTTGATCATCAAGAGGATATGTTTGATGACCTGTTCATAGCCGCCGATACAATAGGCCATGTCAAAGAGCTTGCCAGAATGAAATACAATGATGAGGCGTTAACTGAGTTTAATAAACTTAGAGAGCAGAGGTTGCAAACTCTGCCTCTAGATTTATTATCCACAACCCCAGCGTCTTCCTCAAGCGAGCCTGGTCGGCAACAGACAAGCCAACCTCCCGTTACAACTAAAGAACAAAAGAAACAACAGGAGGAAAGGCAAGAGAAGCTACGGGCAGAAAAGCAAAGAAAAGAGCAAGCTGACAGGCAGAAGAAGGCACAGAAGGATCAAGAGCAAAGAAAGCAGAAAGAGATAGAGGAACAGAGGAAGAAGGAAAAAGAGGAGAAACAAAAGAAAGAACTGGCAGATAGGCAGAAAAAGGAATTGGCAGATAGGCAGAAAAGGGAGCAAGAAGAGAGACAAAGAAAAGAGAAAGAGGAGCAGCAGCGAGAAGCACTAGAAGAACAACAGAGGTTAGAACAAGAAAAAGAACGGAGCAAAGCCCACACAGAGCAACATAAGCAAACCTCCACCGATCCTGAATTGATTAAACAATGGAACCAATTCGATTCCATTATCAGTGGTAAGGAAGGCTCCAAAGACTCAGACACCTCTAAAACAAGCAATGCGCCCGATACTACTTCTTCTCAGGTTCTAGGAGGAACCAGCGGCCCACCCATTTCACAGGATGTCGAGGTAATCACTAAAGACCCTTCCGATCAAATTGTTCTCCAGGTGGAAGAAATTCCTCCCCTGGATATTTTCTACAGCCCAAAGCATAGAGCCGTTGTTAAGCGCTCTAAGAAGAGACGAAGGCTTGATCAACCTTCTATCTTTCCTGAGCAAACAGTCACGGGCAATGTGGTCTGGAAGGAGGAATTGGACCCCTCCGATGATCTAACAAAGCTGTCGCAATTTGCGGGAGCTTATTCTGCAGCGACTATCGACAAGGCATCAGAGGTAAGTCTTCTGTTGAAGACTAAGGACCATGAGATTTATGCATTACAGGCAGAGGTAATTGAGGCGAAAAACAAGGCAGCACAGGTAGAAGAGCAGTTGTTGGCACAACAGCAGCAGAACAATGAATTAACACAGCAACTGCAGGCCGAAAAACAGAGGATAGACCAGAGCGCAATCCAGAGGCAGAAAGAGTTGTCGGACACATTGTCGCAGTTGAGAACGGCGAACGAGCTGATGATGAAATCAAAAGATGAGCGAATAGCTCAACTATCAGCACAGCTCGAAGGTATCAAGGGCACCCAGAATGTTAACGATTTCAGAGCAGAGGCAGCTCAAATAAATGGCGCATTACTATCTCAGATCAGACTTCTATGCCGACAACTTACTAAGGCTGAGCCATTATGTGAAACATCCACAGTAGTATGTGAGCAGATAGAGAAAGCCAGAAATGAGTTAGATCAGGCTGAAGAAACCATATCCGATTATCTTGAGTGGCAAGATACTGAAGAGGGGAAAGCTGCAAACTTGCCCCGAATCTATGAAACGTACAAGGACATACTCTTCATGGAATGGAACACTCAGGTAATGAAAGCAGAAAGGGCGGCTTCAAGGTGTAAAATGATTGCCAACAATATGATCGATCTAGTTAACGACACACTCTATTTGGCAAATATGATATCCCAGTGCACACCTGGAAGCATAACAACAACAAACATGATTGGACAAACAAGTTATCATGACTTGGAGGAACAGGGAAGGTTAATCGCTGGAGTAAATACTTTAACCTCCGAGGCATATTCGCTCTTTCTAATCAAGCCACACACTCAAAGGTCGGCTCTCAAGTGTTTAACAGATGCCCTCGGATGCCTGATCCCCGACATTCAGGATGCCACATATGATGCCCAGCTAACTTCGCGTCTCAACACTCCACCAGAAGTAGAGCCAATGCTGGCGATATGTCAGCTAAGGAGTAAAGGCAAAGAGGCCACCGAATGAAGCATTGCCGCCGACTGCCAGATCGCCAAGAAAGATGGAAAAATATTTATTGATGCCAATTTAATAGCTTTTCAGTTTTTTTTAGATATTTAGATTAGCATAGTATTTATAGACCCTTTCATTGTTTTGGAAAGGGTCGTAAAATTTTGTAATAGACTTAAAGGCTGAAGTTTGCACTACTGTGCTTCAGTCTATATTCTTTTGTGAAACTCGACCAATGGTTCTTAATTTTGATTAGAAGGCTGTTTTATACAATTGCGCACGACTGTCTCTTGTTTGGAATGCTTTCTGATTTGAAGGAAGGACTGCGACATAGTGATTAATATACTGGATTGATCAAGCAGCTTACATGGTACTATTATCTGCATCTGTGTTCTTTCCTCTTATATGAATTGCTGTGTTATTATCTTTGCTATTGTTGAATACATGTATGCGCTATAACAGCAAATCTTCATTTCGTTTCACTATTGAATGTTTTGTGATTTGTCATCTCTTTTACTCATGCATGTAGCAACGATATGAATGACTAAGTGTAGTAATTCGCTATTATCGCTCTGCATAACTAATTATGCAGAGCAATTTTAAATGTTTTAAACATCTATGCTTTAACGTTAGAGTCATCTATATGCCTGCCTTAAAGCACAGAGTATCAAACGCTACGCTTTACAACTTGATAAGTCTCGGGATTAGATTATAGTTAGCATATTTCACTTATAGTTTAGTTGTTCGCTTATTACCATCCTATATCACAAGTCACTCATCCATCCCGCTTACTTATAATTCTTGGGAAACTGGTCCCATTATCCCCAGTCGGAGCCACTATTCCAAACGGAAAAGGA
Source organism: Pinus tabuliformis (assembly GCA_031772625.1). Lineage (NCBI taxonomy): Eukaryota > Viridiplantae > Streptophyta > Pinopsida > Pinales > Pinaceae > Pinus > Pinus tabuliformis. The sequence continues at coordinate 678,833,563 of CM062809.1, read as the reverse complement.
GCTGCACTAAGGTCCGGACCGGGTGGTTTCCCCAATGTTGTTGCAACGATTTTCGGGGCATCAACATTTTTGGCACTAGAAGGAGGGCCTTGGTTGTGAATGGCAAGCAAACCCAAATCGGCAAGCCGTTCCAAGAGTAATTCTCCCTCCAAATCCCCTCAGACTTCCTATTCGCATGCTGGTTCACCAGTATCCGAACAAGAAGTAGAGGAATCAACTACCACTGCTCAAACCCATCCTACTTCAGAACAATTAAGTCTTGAATCCCCTGAAGTCCAGTCTCTTATCCATAAACTTTAGAGCTTCTCGATCTTACCACAGAAATCTGAGATATCAGAAAGCAGTGCGACTTCGCAGTTCAACTTATCTCATCCACTTACCAGACTTCAAAGCGAAAAGCTTGGTATCGAGCCCACCAAATTCCCTTTACCCAAAAGGAAAAAGGCGAAGAAATATAATGAAGGATCTGGTAGTGGAGAGCTTTCATCCACATCCTCCATTTCATCTCCCCATCTGCAAAGTCAACCATCCACTCCTCCATTACATATTGTCGTTCATCAGGGATCAGTAGCCTCAACATCCCAACCCGCTCACTCCTCAACTTTATTTCCCGCTCACTCATCTGGAATTCCAACAGTAGTATCAACCCCTGTTGTTATCATTATGGCAGACCCATGGTCCAGGCCGGGTGCAGTCAATATGCCCGCACCATTGCATCCTTTACCCGATGCTCCTGAAAAATGGCTGCCCAAGTTTAATCCAGATAATGGGACCCAAGCTGAGGAACATATCAATAATTTCATGTTGGCAGTTAATTTGAAAGGAGTAACAGAAGAAGATGTTGTTGTGAGACTTTTCCCTTATACGCTGCAAGGATCAGCAGGATCCTGGTATTTTTCTCTACCTTCTGGTTCCATTACCAGTTGGAACACATGCCAAGAGCAGTTTCTTACTAAATATGGAGATGATAGGTCTTTGGCTACTCTAATAAATGACCTCTCCAATCTGAGAATAGAGCATAGCGAACCAATAAAGGAATTTAATGCCAGATTCAATAAACTCCTGAACAAAATCCCTACAGCTTCCAAACCAAGTGAACAGATTCGAAGCGAATGGTATATCACTGCCCTACCTGCCAATATTGCCATTTTTGTAGATAGAGCTGGGAAACCTACCTTAGCCGAAAACATGAAGGAAGCACTTGTTGTTGAAAAACGCATAAATGCTCTAGAGAAGAAAGCTGCTCTAGAAGACCGAAAAGCTAAAAACGTCTCGTTTAAAGAAGATTCTAAGAAGAAAACCCCAAAGGACCCGTATGACATGGAAGGTTTGCAAAAAGTCTTGAAGACTTTGTCTAATGAAATGGTCGACATAAAGAAACAGGTGGCTGAAACCTCAAATAAAAGACCATTTAGAACTTATAAGAAAACTGAATCAAAGCCGCCCAACGTTATATCTAATGCAGACTCAGAGCAAGAAGAAGAGGAAGAGGAAACAACATCACAAACCGATGATGAAGAAGAAGTAGCTGAATGCCATGGAATGTGGGATTTTATACTCCCAAGCTCCGATACCGAGAATGAAGAAGAAGCCTTTCCGGTTACTACTAGAAGTAGAAGTACTTCTGAACCTTCTCAGGCAACTTCGAAGAAGAGGAGCACAGGTGCTGCTACAGCAAAGGAAAAAGTCCCCCCTAAGAAGTCGCCTGTAGTAGTTCCCCAAAACCAGCCTTCAACTTCTAATTCTCCTTCAACATCCAAGACATTAGTGATATCTGATTCAATGGAGTATAACATTGTTGATGACATGAAGAAAACTAAGGCAAATATAACTATGTTTGAGCTTAGCAAATTAAAGCATCAACAAAAATTACTTCTTAAAGAATTAAATGTTGTTCCCTCTACTCCCCTTCCCAGTACAAGAGCTACCAACGATCAAGGCCAGCCTCCTGCAGGAATGGTTGAAGCTACCGATTCAGTTCTAATTGGAGATAAATCAAATTCTCACACTCCCCCCTTCCTGCTGACTTATGAGATTTATAATAGAAACCTGCACAACTGTTTAATAGATTCAGGGGCTTCATCTAATATAATGCCAGCTTCAGTTTGCTCTAAGCTGAACATTGAACCCCAGAAGTCAGCCACTCATATTGTACAGTTGGATAGGACTAAAGTGCAGGTTGTGGGTGAAATTAATTCTGTAACCATCAGGTTGTCTGCCGACCCTAGGGTTGTCCAGAGAATTGACATTTTAATTGCCGACATACCTGAATTTTATGGTTTAATTTTGAGCAGAGATTGGTCCGAAAAACTGCATGGGTATATTTCCACAGATTGGTCACATATGTGGCTTCCCTATAAAGGAAAGCCAAATCAAATAAGGATCGATCGTGAGAAGCATATGACCCACACAGTTACTGAATTTGAGCAAGAAAACCAACCTGTGGCATTCAACAACAACATTTTGGGGAACTATTCGTCAGAATCATTCTTCGGCAACTTTGTTGCCCAACCATCTCCTTTTTCAGTCAATCATTTTACATCTCAAATCGAAAATTTTTCACAAACTGATAGGTCTAGATGTTTTAATGATGCTGAGAAAAATGTAGATATTTTTGTTAATATTCCTTTATTTTGGTCTTTGTATTTTGATGGCTCTAAGTCCACTGAAGGCTCAGGAGCAGGATGTATATTGGTTAGTCCGCAAGGAGAAAAGACAATGTTGTCTTGTAGGTTGGAGTTTGAATGCACTAATAATACAGCCGAATATGAAGCTTTAATCCAAGGATTATACAAAGCAATCGGCCTTGAGGTGCGGTATCTAAAAGTATTTGGCGATTCGGAAATCATTGTCAAACAGGTTAGAAATGCAATTCATTGCCTTTCGACTCACCTTAAACATTACCAATCGCTCGTCCAAGAGCTTACCTCACACTTTTTGGCATTCAACATTTCCTCCATACCTCGATCTCAAAATTCAGCTGCAGATTTACTAGCCAATGTAGCTTCTAAGCTTCTACCTTCGGAAGACTACAGCCTTGATAGATTTTCTGTAGAATTACTTTTCAGACCTTCAATTCCTGACAATGTCACTAATTGGAGAGTATTTAATCATGATGATGATATTTTGCAATTTTTAACTTCTGAGAATTCTTATGATAAGCAAGTTATTGAGGAAGATGATCATGATTCCCAGATGAAAGAAATGCCCCAAGAAAATTCGATCCCTAAACCAGTGGTAAAACTAGAAGATCTTTATGATATCAAAGACAGGTTTAAACCTGTAATTAATACAAAGCTTCAAAGTTCTACCCTTAGGTTTGAATTGATAAATCTAGGCACCAACGATGCTCCTCAAAACATCAACTTAGGAACAGGACTTTCTCAGGAAGAAAAGGAAGCATTTATTAAATTGTTAAGAAAAAACAAACAGGTCTTTGCATGGAAATATGATGACTTAAAGACATATGATACATCTATTATCCAGCATACCATTCCTATGCTTCCTGATCAGAAACCAATCCAGCAAAAGTTAAGGAAAATACATCCAAATTTGGAGAGCCAGATTAAGTCGGAGCTTAACAAGCTCTTGAAAGCCAAGATTATTTTTCCCATCCGACATTCAAACTGGGTCTCCAATATGGTGCCGGTCAGAAAGAAAAATGGCGACATTCGAATCTGTATTGATTTCAGGAATTTGAATAAAGCGAGCTTAAAAGACAACTTCCCATTGCCTACTATGGAGCAAATCCTCCAATCAGTAGCAGGCTCTGAATTGATGTCCTTTCTTGATGGATTCTCAGGATATAACCAAGTCTTGGTTCATCCTGACGACCAACTTAAAACCACATTCAGAACAAAATGGGGAACATACGCATATCAGAAAATGCCTTTTGGACTCATAAATGCGGGAGCGACATTCCAGAGAGCCATGGATATAGCCTTTAAAGGGTTGATTAATCGATCAGTAGTCGTCTATCTAGACGATATTACCGTGTATTCTAAGAAGAGATATAATCATTTGCATGACTTAAATCAAATCTTTCAGCGATGCAAAAGATATGGTATTTCTCTGAACCCAAAGAAGTCTTTCTTTGCTCTTGATCAAGGAAAACTCTTAGGCTTTATAGTATCCAAAGATGGCATTTATATTGATCCTGATCGGATTAAAGAAATTTCTGAAATCCCTTTCCCACACAACAAAAAATCAATGCAGTCATTTTTGGGTCAGATTAATTTTGTCAAACGATTTGTTCCAGATTTTTCTCAAATTGTATTACCACTTCAGACAATGATCAAGAAGAATTCAGTCTTCAAGTGGGGATCAGAAGAAAAGCAAGCTTTTGATGTTATTAAACAATCAATAATCAATGCCCCAGCCTTGAACATTCCAAATTTTTCTAATCATTTTACATTGTATACTATCGCATCCAACTCTTCATATGCTGCAGTACTCACACAACTGAATGATGACAACTTAGAAGCACCCATATCATTTTTTAGCTCAAATCTCCAGGGTGCCGAATTAAATTATTCCGATGTGGAGAAACAAGCCTTTGCTGTGTTCAAAGCAGTCAAACATTACAGACCCTTCCTTTTGAAAACTCACACAAAAGTTATAGTCCCTTTCCCAGCGGTAAGGCAACTATTAATTCAGAAAGAACTGGGTGAAAGAAGGGCTAACTGGGTTACAGCGCTTCAAGAGTATGACTTAGAAATAAAGCCAGCAAAGATTGTTAGGGGCCAAGGTTTTTGCAGGATATTGGCAGGAGCATCAAACATCCCTGAATCAAGCGATATGGATCAGACTGAAACAATCAATCAGATAAGTGTCACTGATTCTGAATCTCAATATGCAGATTTAATATTTTATTTGAAGAACGGTTATGCTCCTCTGAATTTATCTTACAAAAATAAAAGAGCCATTAGGTTAAAAGCAAAGAATTTCACTCTCATTGATGATGTGCTTTTTAAACAAAATTATGATTCTATTCTGTTAAGATGTCTTGAGAAACCTGAAGCTCAAAAGGTTTTGCAGGAGCTACATGATGGACCAGCTGGAGGACATTTTGGAGCTGACACAACAGCTCACAAGATTATTCATGCTGGATATTATTGGCCCACTCTATTTAGAGATTGCCACGAGTATGTAAGGAAATGCCTTAATTGCCAAACATCTAGTGGAAGACAACGGAAATCAGCTTTCCCTCTGCAACCTGTCAACATTGAACAACCATTTGAACAATGGGGATTAGATATTATCGGGGAAATTACTCCACCATCTTCCAAGCAACATAGGTATATCCTCACTGCTACCGATTATTTTACTAAATGGGTAGAGGCTATTCCTTTGAAGGCAGCGAATTCAGAGGCAATCATCGAGTTCATAGACCAATTCATCATTACCAGGTTTGGTGTTCCAAACGCTCTTGTTTTTGATAATGCTTCCTATTTCTCAGGAAACGCTATATATGATTTTGCTATTAAAAGGGGGTTTAAACTGAAATATTCTGCCAATTATTATCCCCAGGGAAACGGTTTAGCCGAATCTACTAATAAGAATCTCATCAAAATCATTAAGCGAACTGTTGAACAGAATCATAGAAACTGGCACAAATCTTTAATCTTTGCATTATGGGCTGATAGAATAACACAAAAGGCTTCTATAGGAACTTCTCCTTTCAATCTGGTATATGGAAAAGAAGCCGTATTGCCTACGAATCTTGTTCTTCCATCTTTAGCCCTAGTACAATACATTGAAGAGACTCCTTCTTCTTCTATCCAACTTAGACATGACCAAATTCTTAAATTAGAAGAAGAAAGGGAAAAGGCCAGAATCACTCATGCCAGACATCAAAAAATCATCAAAGCATCCTTCGACTCATCATCATCCGGTTCCAAACAACTTCAAGTTGGTGACTTAGTTCTCAAATGGGACAAGGCCCATGAAGATAAAGGTAAGCATACCAAATTTCAGAAAATGTGGCTTGGACCATTTCAGATCTGTGAAAAGATAGGCCATTCAACTTTTATATTGCAAGACTTATCAGGGTTGAGAGATTCTCTCCCTGTCAATGGCCTGATCCTGAAGAAATTCTTTAATTGAGAAGGTATTCCCTTCTCCTTTTGTAGATTTGCATAGTTTGTAGGATTCGTAGGAAATAAAACTGTAGAGTATCTCCATTGACCTTTTGCTATGTTTGAAGAAGCTGTCTCACAAAAATAATATGAATATTTGTTTTTAGATAATAGAACCCTCAATCAAAAGGAATAATTTTTAGGAAACTAGATATCCTTGTGTTCTGAAACTATAATCTAAATTTTGAAGACTCTTCTCAAGAGGTAAAAGCTCTGTGAATCATTTTCTGTTTTCAAAACTGGTCTCCAAAGGTTATCCATTTTAAGATAGAAACTAACCCATTTTCAGTATCTTCAACTCTTTACCTGTCATCCATTTGCTCTTAAGGAGAAGATTGTTCACCCCATTCACTAAAGGTTATGGTTACTCAGAGTGTAATTCTAAAATATAAAAGATTAAAGATAAGAGGTCTTATTATAAGCCTGCTTACCATGTTCATAGGGAAATAGGTTGACTGACATTACCAATACTGCCTACCAAAACAGGGTAATGGCTTGAAATTTCAAGACAAGGGGTCTCATCACGAGCCAGCTTGCTCAGTTAAATTATTACCAGTGAATGGCATTGTCAATAGCTGGCCACCAAACCAGGACAGTGGCTTTTTATCTTATTAATTACAAAGAAAAACAGATGAAAAATAAAATATGGAAACATATTTTGGATTCATTCTGTTAATCACACTCTTATGTGAATGGAAAAGTGGACAATACTATGGTTAAAAGGTATCCCTGTCGAGACTATAAACGTTTGCTGGCAACAGAGGCTCTACCTATTACAGAGGGGTTAATTATAAAAGCTGATGTGAGAGAGTTTTCTGTTTTATCATTATAAACCAATAAAGACTTATTTTAAAAACTTAGAATGTATTTATTTTCTTGAAACTAAATGAGAAGACGTTAACAGAATAAGTTCACTTTGGTCAGAACGCATGAATATCCAGTTATATTAGAAGTTTCTCCTTCTGATTGAGTTTCTATTTCGGAAAAGCTTAAGTGTTTGTATTAGATTCAGAGATAACTGGTTCTTCCAGCGAATCGCCAATTGTTGTACTCTACAACACCCCCCCCATTTCATAGTATTTTCATTCACAAAAAATTAACATATGGAATGGGTCCCTTTTTAAATTTTAATTGGCATTAATGTTTTTGTTCAAAAAAGGTATGATAATCAAATGAGTTTATGTATTTAAGCCTTTTTGAATAATAATGTTCCAATCTTTGGGTATTGCGATAAAGCGATCGCAAGATCGCATATCGCAATAACATGAGAAACGCATTTAAATGGCACTTTGGTCTTCGCCGATGCGATATCGCTATCGGCGATCGGCGGTATTCAATGCACACCTGGTAAGGACACATAACTCACACCCCGATGCGACGCAATATCGGCGATCGGCTATCGGCGCTGCCTCTTGTGGAAAATGCTTTAAGTTATAAACCTTGACCCGATGCGATATCGCTATCGGCCGTCGGCAGAATCCCATGCACTTTGATAAGGCGCTCAGGTCTTACCCCCGATGCGATGCGATATCGCAATCAGAAGTCGGCAAATCACTTTATATGCACTTTGTTTTGTTACCACGCACTAGTCCGATGCGATGTCACAATCGGATTCGCCAAGGACCTTTTCCCAACGATAGTGTAGCATCTCACCCCCGATGCGATGCGATATTGTTCATCGGTGATCGGCATTTTTAAAAAGTGATTGCTTCGAGCCTTAAAGTTATATTCAAATCCGGTTGATAAAGCGCAAATTTCAAAATGCCGTTAAATGCAGGGATAAGGTAATGCATGCGTATTTAAAACTTTGCCCCTTCGATTAACGAACACTTACGTTTAAACCATTAAAATATCTGTTGCACGCTTTAGGGGGTCATTCAGCCGAATAACGGTGTAATGGTCATTTAATGGGCAGCAGGCCTTAAATCACCATCAATGCATCTGCGATGTCTTCCCAGTGATTAGATCCGCAGCCACTTTTAAAATTAATCTCGCCACGCTTCAAGTGATATATCTTTCCTGTTATGGATTGTCATTGTTATTTCCTTGTTACGATTTCTCTTGCATTTGTGTAGAATTCATCTGTCGAGAGAAGCCTGAGCATGATGGGGAAGAAATCCAAGAGGGCTGCGGGTTCCACTGCTATAGCTGGTGCAGGTCAAGCTGCCACAAATTTGAAGAAAGGCCTAATTTCAGACACTACGTGCACTGGTCTCACTAGGACCACATGGCAGGGCACATATAATCTATTAGAAGCTGAGCAACCGGAAAAGACAGTGACAGAAGCTACTGTGGATGTACAAAGGAAGTCCGACGCAACCCTAAAAGACTTGGCCGACTCCTTTTTGCACAGGATAGCAGCCAGAGAGCAGGTCCTCCCTTACACTGATGTGGTGCGCTGGGCAATTGAGGAAATTCCCATCACTGATAGAACTTTTCATACAAGGGATGGAAGGATTTTCGGGTCGTTCAAGCCTGATAACCTGAGACAAATGTATCATTTGCCTGAACCAGAGCTAATCTATAACAGAGCCTTCGTGGAGAAATTTGCAGCCGAAAATGAATCACCATCTGAACCCATCCGAGATTGGAGGCAGAACCCGGCCAAACACAAGCACGAAAGTTCGGGTAAGTACTCCGTCGATTCTTTGGCTTCTCCCTATTGCTATGCGGGAATTATGATGTGTAGACTATGGGGTTTACACGACTCTGCTAATTTCAACATTGACATGGTACCCTTAATGGAAGCAGCTGTTAATAGTATAATCATGGATTGGGCCACCATTCTTTCTGATAAATTGGTCGTAGCCGTTCGTGACTTTAGAGCCAAAACCATAGTCACCGAAAGGAAAATCCCACCATTTTATTATACTGCTTACATTATGGATACCCTGTGCTTTAATTCTGAGTTTCCTATCCTCGGTTGGAGGTGGACCACCCAAGACCCAACACCCATTCATTTGTACCATCATAAATTGTGGAAGTCCTCTTACAAGGACCATTTGTATCAAATTTGCAATGGTTTCATGGTGCCCATTTACTATTCCATTTATGACAAACCCATCCCAAGAATTTCCTATGAAGCTTCTTTTGACTTACCAGCCATAGCGAGTTGGTTCGGGGAAGAGCATTTCACCTATATCAGAGTTTTTGGGAGCAAGGCTAGGCCGCATGTTCTCCCTTTATATATCCCAGACAAACTGTTAGCCCGAGAAATCTCCTACCAGATTATAGCCGAGAGTGTCACACAAACTCTCAAGGAAGAAAAGAAGAGAGGTTGGCCCTCATTTCCATTGAGAATTGGGGTTTTTACTCTGCATAATCTCAAGCATGCAGAAAAAGAGGCAATAAAGATGCAAACTTTATCCCTAGCCACTATCCCAAGCAGGCTCTACGATCCAAAGCAAACTGCCTACACTGCCCTAGAACAGGCAAAATTAACAAAAGTTGATCATCAAGAGGATATGTTTGATGACCTGTTCATAGCCGCCGATAAAATGGGCCATGTCAAAGAGCTTGCCAGAATGAAATACAATGATGAGGCGTTAACTGAGTTTAATAAACTTAGAGAGCAGAGGTTGCAAACTCTGCCTCTAGATTTATTATCCACAACCCCAACGTCTTCCTCAAGCGAGCCTGGTCGGCAACAGACAAGCCAATCTCCCGTTACAACTAAAGAACAAAAGAAATAGTAGGAGGAAAGGCAAGAGAAGCTACGAGCAGAAAAGCAAAGAAAAGAGCAAGCTGATAGGCAGAAGAAGGCACAGAAGGATCAAGAGCAAAGAAAGCAGAAACAGATAGAGGAACATAGGAAGAAGGAAAAAGAGGAGAAACAAAAGAAAGAACTGGCAGATAGGCAGAAAAAGGAATTGGCAGATAGGCAGAAAAGGGAGCAAGAAGAGAGACAAAGAAAAGAGAAAGAGGAGCAGCAGCGAAAAGCACTAGAAGAACAGCAGAGGTTAGAACAAGAAAAAGAACGGAGCAAAGCCCACACAGTGCAACATAAGCAAACCTCCACCGATCCTGAATTGATTAAACAATGGAACCAATTCGATTCCATTATCAGTGGTAAGGAAGGCTCCAAAGACTCAGACACCTCTAAAACAAGAAATGCGCCTGATACTACTTCTTCTCAGGTTCCAGGAGGAACCAGCAGCCCACCTATTTCACAGGATGTCGAGGTAATCACTAAAGACCCTTCCGATCAAATTGTTCTCCAGGTGGAAGAAATTCCTCCCCTGGATATTTTCTACAGCCCAAAGCATAGAGCCGTTGTTAAGCGCTCTAAGAAGAGGCGAAGGCTTGATCAACCTTCTATCTTTCTTGAGCAAACGGTCACGGGCAATGTGGTCTGGAAGGAGGAATTGGACCCCTCCGATGATCTAACAAAGCTATCGCAATTTGCGGGAGCTTATTCTGCAGCGACTATCGACAAGGCGTCAGAGGTAAGTCTTCTATTGAAGACTAAGGATCAGGAAATTTATGCATTACAGGCAGAGGTAATTGAGGCGAAGAACAAGGCAGCACAGGTAGAAGAGCAGTTGCTGGCACAACAGCCGCAGAACAATGAATTAACACAGCAACTGCAGGCCAAAAAATAGAGGATAGACCAGAGCGCAATCCAGAGGCAGAAAGATTTGTCGGACACATTGTCGCAGTTGAGAACGGCGAACGAGCTGATGATGAAATCAAAAGATGAGTGAATAGCTCAACTATCAGCACAGCTCGAAGGTATCAAGGGCACCCAGAATGTTAACGATTTCAGAGCAGAGGCAGCTCAAATAAATGGCGCATTACTATCTCAGATCAGACTTCTATGCCGACAACTTACTAAGGCTGAGCCATTATGCGAAACATCCACAGCAGTATGTGAGCAGATAGAGAAAGCCAGAAATGAGTTAGATCAGGCTGAAGAAACCATATCCGATTATCTTGAGTGGCAAGATACTGAAGAGGGGAAAGCGGCAAACTTGCCCCGAATCTATGAAACGTACAAGGACATACTCTTCATGGAATGGAACACTCAGGTAATGAAAGCAGAAAGGGCGGCTTCAAGGTGTAAAATGATTGCCAGCAATATGATCGATCTAGTCAACGACACACTCTATTTGGCAAACATGATCTCCCAGTGCACACCTGGAAGCATAACAACAGCAAACATGATTGAACAAACAAGTTATCATGACTTGGAAGAACAGGGAAGGTTAATCGCTGGAGTAAATACTTTAACCTCCGACGCATATTGGCTCTTTCTAATCAAGCCACACACTCAAAGGTCGGCTCTCAAATGTTTAACAGATGCCCTCGGATGCCTGATCCCCGACATTCAGGATGCCACATATGATGCCCAGCTAACTTCGCGTCTCAACACTCCACCAGAAGTAGAGCCAATGCTGGCGATATGTCAGCTAAGGAGTAAAGGCAAAGAGGCCACCGAATGAAGCATTGCCGCCGACTGCCAGATCACCAAGAAAGATGGAAAAATATTTATGGATGCCAATTTAATAGCTTTTCAATTTTTTTTTAGATATTTAGATTAGCATAGTATTTATAGACCCTTTCATTGTTTTGGAAAGGGTCGTAAAATTTTGTAATAGACTTAAAGGCTGAAGTTTGCACTACTGTGCTTCGGCCTATATTCTTTTGTGAAACTCGACCAATGGTTCTTAATTTTGATTAGAAGGCTGTTTTATACAATTGCGCACGACTGTCTCTTGTTTGGAATGCTTTCTGATTTGAAGGAAGGACTGCGACATAGTAATTAATATACTGGATTGATCAAGCAGCTTACATGGTACTATTATCTGCATCTGTGTTCTTTCCTCTTATATGAATTGCTGTGTTATTATCTTTGCTATTGTTGAATACATGTATGCGCTATAACAGCAAATCTTCATTTCGTCTCACTATTGAATGTTTTGTGATTTGTCATCTTTTTTTACTCATGCATGTAGCAATGATATGAATGACTAAGTGTAGTAATTCGCTATTATCGCTCTGCATAACTAATTATGCAGAGCAATTTTAAATGTTTTAAACATCTATGCTTTAACGTTAGAGTCATCTATATGCCTGCCTTAAAGCACAAAGTATCAAACACTACGCTTTACAACTTGATAAGTCCCGAGATTAGATTATAGTTAGCATATTTCACTTATAGTTTAGTTGTTCGCTTATTACCATCCTATATCACAAGTCACTCATCCATCCCGCTTACTTATAATTCTTGGGAAACTGGTCCCATTATCCCCAGTCGGAGCCACTATTCCAAACGGAAAAGGAGCTGCACTAAGGTCCGGACCGGGTGGTTTCCCCAATGTTGTTGCAACGATTTTCGGGGCATCAACAGGATCCTGATTCATTAGAGAAGGCATTCAAGTTAGAAAGAAAAATGGAAAGCAAAATTATGGCAACCAGGAAGCATACCACTCACAATTATAAAGACGGAAGTGTTGTTGCCCCTAGTCTTCCACAACCTATAAGGTTGACACCAAAAAAATTGGAAGAAAAAATAGCAAAAGGGCTTTGTTACAGTTGTGATAGCAAATACACTAAAGGTCATAAGTGTGCTGAGAAGAAATTATTCTACATAGATTGTGAAGAGAAAGAAGAAAAGGAGAAAGAAAGGTCAAAGGAAGAGGATATACTCCAGGAAAAAAGCATAGATGAAGAACAAATAAATCTGACCATATCTTGTAATGCATTGGCAGGAATTACCACTCCTCAAACCATCAAGATAGAAGGACAAATCAAGAAGAAAAAGGTAATAGTGTTGATTGATTTAGGAAGCACCCACAACTTTATACATTGTAGGGTAGCAAAAGAATTGAATTGCTTCCTGTATCCAGCACCAGAGTGTGAAGTGATGATTGCAAATGGAGGAACAATAAATTGCTCTGGAAAGTGCCATAATATCAAGCTATCCATGGGAGAATATGTATTGACTAGCGCAATGCTTTCCATTCCAATGGGAGGTGCTGATGTTGTACTAGGAGTCCAATGGCTACAATCCTTGGGTACAATAGCTTTTAATTTTCAAGAACTTTTCATCAAATTTTCTACAGAAGGAAAGGAAGTTGAATTAAGTGGTATTGCAGGGAAACCAGGAAAGATAATCATCTCTAATGGTATGACAAAGCTTCTAAAAAAGGAGCAAAGAGGTGCAATTGCACAATTATGTTCGCTAGATGTTTCCACATCGGAATCGTCTATTTCTCCAGATCTCCAAAAAGTCCTGGACAATCATTCCAAGGTATTTGAGACTCCCAAAGGTCTCCCACCTATGCATGATCATGATCATGCTATTCATCTGATTGCAGGAAGTGTTCCTCCAAACATTAGGCCGTACAGATATCCCTATGTCCAAAAGAGTGAAATTGAATGTATGGTTGCAGAAATGCTAGAGGCTGGTATAATTCAACCGAGTCAAAGTTCTTTCTCTGCTCCAGTAGTATTGGTGCACAAGAAGGATGGATCATGGCACATGTGTCCAGATTATAGGGAGCTCAACAAGCTCACTATTAAAGATAAGTTCCCCATTCCTGTCATTGATGAATTACTGGATGAATTGCATGGATCAATTTACTTCACGAAGTTGGATCTTCGTTCAGGATATCATCAAATCAGAATGAAGATTGAAGACATTTCGAAAACAACATTTAGAACTCATGAGGGTCATTATGAAGTTTTGGTCATGCCTTTTGGCCTTACCAATTCACCTTCAACATTTCAAGGTTTGATGAATTCAATTTTCAAACCATTCCTTAGAAAATTTGTGCTAGTATTTTTTGATGATATACTAATCTACAGCAAGTCTTGGAAGGATCATGTTGAACATGTTGACAGGATGCTACAACTATTGGAGGAGAAATAATTATATGCAAAAAGATCCAAATGTTTCTTTGGAGTCCAGGAGGTGGAATATTTGGGTCATATTGTATCTCATGAAGGAGTTAAGGTAGACCCTAGCAAAATTAAAGCCATTAAGGAATGGAAAATCCCCACATCCATAAAGCATCTGCGAAGATTTCTTGGGTTGATAGGGTATTATTACAAGTTTGTTAAGAATTATGGGAGAATAGTAGCACCTCTAACAACATTATTGAAGAAAGATGCATTTTCATGGACTCCGGAAGCAACAAAGGCCTTTGAACATCTTAAAGAGGCAATGTTCCAAGCACCAGTCTTAGCTACATCAGACTTCACAAAAACCTTTATTGTGGAATGTGATGCTTCAAGAAATGGAATTGGTGCTGTTCTTATGCAAGATGAAAGACCCATTGCTTTTGAAAGTCGTCCAATCAATGGAAAGTTTTTAAGCAAAGCTATTTATGAGAAGGAAATGTTGGCAATACTCCATGCACTTAAGAAATGGCGACCCTACCTAATGGGAAGACACTTCAAGGTAAAAACGGATCATGATAGCCTTAAATACTTTTTAGAACAAAGGTTATCCTCTGAAGAGCAACAAAAGTGGGTCACAAAGATGTTGGGTTATGACTCTGAAATCATCTACAAAAAAGGGAAGCAAAATGTGGTGGCAGACACACTCTCAAGAAAGGATGAGGATGTGGAAGCATTGGTGTGTGCTATTTCTATTATCCAACCATATTGGATAAACGAAGCAAGGGAGGAATGGAAGAATGACGAAAAAGTGTGGGCACTTATTCAAAAGATACAACAAGATTCCAGTACGTCTGATACATTTAGCTGGCAAAATGATTCGTTATGGTACAAAGATCGCTTATACCTCTGTAAGAATTCCCAGCTAAAACAAAAGATTCTTATGGAATTGCACACTTCTCCCTTAGGAGGGCACTCAGGATTTCTAAAAACTTACCACAGGGTTAAGAAGGAATTTTTTTGGGATGGCCTTAAATGAGATATTCAAAAGTTTGTGGCGGAATGTTTGGTTTTCCAACAAAATAAAGTGGAAACAATTAAGACACCGGATCTATTACAACCTTTATCCATTCCAAGCCAACGTTGGGAGGAGGTTCCAATGGATTTTATCACAGGTTTACCCAAGTCTGAGGGAAAGAGTGTCATCATGGTGGTAGTTGACAGACTTACCAAGTATGCACACTTTTTTGCATTATCACATCCATTTAAAGCCAGTACAGTTTCTACTGCATTTATGGAAACAATTCAAAAGCTACATGGAAACAAAAAAGTTATTGTAAGTGACAGAGATCCAATTTTCACTGGAAATTTTTGGACAAAATTATTTTCTTGTCTTGGTACTCAGTTAGCTCATAGCTCATCCTATCATCCTCAATCTGATGGGCAAACTGATATAGTAAACAAATGTTTGGAAGGATATCTTCATTGCTTTGTATCTGATAAATAGACACAATGGGTCAAATGGTTGCCTCTAGCTAAATGGTGGTATAACACTTCCTTCCATACAACAACAAAAATGACCCCATTTATGGCACTTTATGGGTATCAACCACTATCCATCACATCATATTTAAGAGAAAATTCTAAGGTTCAGGCAGTGGAACATCACATCGAACATCAACAACAAGTCCTCCAACTCTTAAAGGATAACCTCGTGTTGGCACATAATAGAATGAAACAACAAGCAGATCAACATCGTAGTGAAAGAGGTTTTGATCTAGGTGGTTGGGTATTCCTACGGCTACAACCATATAAGCAAATGTCCCTCAAGCAAGCTAAGAAGGATAATAAATTATCACCAAAGTATTATAGTCCGTACAAGGTGTTGCGAAAAATTGGGACTATGGCATACAAATTGGAGCTTCCTGCAGCTTCTCGATTGCACCCAGTTTTCCATGTTTCATGTTTAAAGAAGGTTATAGGCAACAAGCTCCCAATTCAAACAATATTGCCAGAACTTGACGAGGAAGGAAAAATTATATTGGAACCAGAAGCAGTCATAGAAACAAGAACTTGACAGCTACGAAATCGATCAATTTCAGAGTATCTTATCAAGTGGAAGAACTTATCTGCTGAAGATTCCACATGGGAGGATGAGAATTTTATGCAGAAGTATCTTCAACTACTCAAGCGTTGAGGACAACACTTTTTTGAAGGCGAGGGGCATGTTGGGTCCCTATAATACTAGTGATTACCCCATTACTATTGTAGTTATACCCCTTATTAATATTGTTGTGCCCCTTATTGCCCCCATATTGTTATTACTGTGCCCCATAGAATCCCTCTATTGTTATTTTTGTGGCTTTATATTATTATTGTTAGGTCGGCTGGAATATATTGTGACTCCTTAGACTCCTATATATAGAAAGGAGGTTTTGTCATTTGTATCATCCAAGAATTGTTCATTTATGTAATGTAAAGGAGGTTGCCCCCTCGACGAGGCTGAATTCTAAGGCGTTGATCCATCTTTTCTATCTTTTCTTGAGCTGGTTTCATAACACTATGTGTAGCACTCTAACACTGATCGGGTGACCCCTCTCCAAAATCGCCCACGCCCAGAAGCGATGCGACAACCTCCTAAAACCACCTCCTCGCCATTCCGATAAACCGCCCATCCTTTATAAAAATATGAATTTCGCACCACTTTTGAATATTTGCCTGTTAAAGTCTTAAACCCCAAGAAACCATGTTTTAAATCCTTTTGCCCGTTTAAACTGTATAAGCCCATAAAACCCTTCAGCGCCACCCTGAACCTCTGCAATGCAACTCCACCTCCATTCACATCCAAAACACTGCTATGACCCCTTTCCCAAGCATCCCTGTGCAAATAAAGCCCATCAAGTCCCTTCCAGCCATTCAATGTTTTCTTAATTATTATTGAATTTTTCAGGTTATCAGCCGAAGCCAGAGCTTGGATAAACAGTTTTGATACTAGTCGCAGAACCTGTTTACTCCACCAGAAACCTGTTAAAAGCCGATATTCAGAAAAAGAAGACCAATATACAGGAACAGAAGATGAAGATAATCACACACAGAATAGAGAAAGAACTCATTCACACAGAGACATTGACTGTTTAAACAAAGGAACTAGACATAGTATACAGTCAAAAGACAAACGGATCAAACATACATAAAGTTGATCAATATCCATTACCATATGCTGATACATATAAAAACTAAATGGTTTACTGTTGAAATACATAGTAAAAAGTTAAAATGTACAGTAAAAGTAAAAACACAGTAAAGGATATTGACAAGTCATCAAAGTAAAAGTGTATTAGATGAAAGAGTATCAGTAAAAGTGTCTAAGATTGAAAGATCAAAGTGAAAAAAGATGAAATCAGAACAAAAATGGTACATTTTCCAAAAAATTCCTATTTCAGTCATAGTTTTACAGAAACTATTGTGGCCAATCCAAGATGTAGTTTGAGAAACTGGAGGAATTTCCCAGCAAGTCTGGAGGTGCAGAGGTAGACAGAGCAGCTGGTAGATAATATTCATCCTGCTTATTATCAACAGTGTTAGATTCATACTTGGATTTTCTTGACTTCTTGAGTGATTGTCCTCTTCCTTGATTTCCAACACTCCTTTTACCTCGGCCATTTGACCCGCCATTGCTTTGATTTCCTTGAGAGGGATTTTGATCATCATCCCAGTGTGAGTCCTTTCTCTCAGGGCACTCCCTTGCATAGTGACATGCTTTATTACAAATGTAACATCATCCTTTTCTTCCACCCTTAGCTCCAGCCTTTATTTTTTATTTAGTCCAAAAATTATTTCTTTTCTTAGCATGAGAAGAAAAGGCAGCAGGAGGACCTTTAGGTGTTTCTTGCTCTTCTATCCTTGTTTCTTCTTGAAGGCATCTTATCATTAATTCCTCGAGTCCAGTAATTATGTTATTGTTGAGAAGAGTAGTCCTAAACACGTACCATTCGGATGGTAATCCTCCAAGAGTCGTGAGTGCATTTCCCTATCAGTAATTATCTCCCTGATAGATGGGAGATTGTTCTTGATATCGGTGATTCTTAAGAAGTATGCTTGCATACTCTCATCTTTTCCATTCTTAATTTCCTTCAGCTTATTTCTAAGAAACAAGACTTGATTTTCATCATTAACTTTAAATAAACTCACCAGTCTATCGTAGATTTCCTTGGAAGTGTTCAAGTCGGAGATGTAGGCCACCAAGTGTTTGTTGATAGAGTCCCGGATGATATTCTTAGCTTTTACTTCCCGCTTGGTCCATTTGTTCCTAGTAGCAGCAGATGCATTTGATGGAGGCTCAACAATTCTGCATCTTACATGGTCCAACACTTCCTGTTCTTCTAATGTTAGATCAAGAGACATCTTCCATCCGTGGTAGTTAGATTTATCACGAAGCTTATCTTCAGTAGGGAAGTGTGTTGAGGACCCCATGAGTTCTTTTAGATAGCCTTGCCAACCTTCTCCGGTGATTGCTCTTGCTCTTGCTTGGGCTTTGTCTTCACCTCAGCTCTGATACCATGTTAAGTTATGGTATGTTCTATGCTTAGAGAAATTTACTTCTTTTTCTTATTATTATCCACAAATTAGCAATCACATGTACATTAAGTAAAGTGTAGATAGAACATTAAATGATCGACAGAAAAACAAGCCAAGACAAGAGACACAAGATGTGGCAGCTAGCTAGGGACAAACCCTAATATGGGGAAACACTTTGATCAAATATTCTTTTATCTTCAATAATTCAATAGAGAGAAATAGTACATAAATCTGATTTACATCAGTAGCAGCAAATCCTAGATCAACCCTCAACTAGGGCAGACAATATCTTGCAAACCGACCATCGGATCGACTTGATTCCTTCACCAAAAAATGCGGCCTTCCACAGAAAGTCAGGTTCACCTACAACGCAGTTCTGAGAGAGAGAAATATGGTCAACGCTGGTCAAACTTCCGATCTGCAGTTGCAGCCCTAAATTCTATGTCCTTCCTTCCACACGTGTGAGAGAAGAGCCTTTTTTGCACAAGAGAGAGAAGAGACTCTTTTCTGCGCAGGAGAGAGAGAGATGTGTTGAGATGTGAGTGTCCAAATGAGGAGGAGACCTTCTGTATTTATATGAAAACATTGGGGTTGAATAGATGCGACTATTGGGCTTCTGAGCCTACATAAGTTGTTGGCCGACTTAGACAATTAGTCCATAATCAAAATAAATTCATATCTCCATAAATACTTATCGGAATCGGATGATCTTTAGATCAATCCTACACCTCTCGATGAGAGGAATCTAGTAAAAATATTATTAGCCATGAATAAGATGACTCACATGGAGTTTGGCCCTAGTTGCCAATTTTAACACTCCCTCTCAACTAGGGAGAACTCCATTTTCAATTCGTCTGTCAGTCGCTACTATTCATCCATCAAATGCACTGCCTTGTACAGCTTGACCCCTGCTCTGCTCTGCTCTATTCTGCTTTTCCCTATTTTTATCTTCTCTTCTCTGCTATGTTCTGCTTTGCTCTGCTCTGCTTTGTCCGAATTATGAAGAAGAAGAAATGATCGAGGATGTATCATACCATCCTCCACTGACCCGAAGTCAGTCTCAGAGTGTGTACCACTGGTCCCAGACCAGTCCTCTACTGACCCGAAGTCAGTGTCATAGTGGGTACCACTCTCACTGGTCCCAGACCAGTATCATTGATCCCAGATCAATGAAGGTCATCCTAGCATAGGAAGTATGGTAGATACATCGATGCGTCCATCGGTACTACTATGATCCCTATCCTCATTTCCCTGCTCATTGATCTGATGAGAGGCACTTCCCATGAGTCCCAGACTGCATGGGTAGGATGCCTTGACAGGAGAACTAATCAATCCTGTCCACAAGAGAGCGAATCATCCTGTCCCACAAGAGAGTGAATCATCTTGTCCACAGGAGAGTGAATCATCCTTTCCACAGGAGAGAGAATAATCATATCCACAAGAGAGAAAATCATCGTGTTCCACAATCACCATCTAGAACACATCATCCAGGCCCACAGGAGTACTAATCATCCTGTTCCACAGTCGCCATGGGGTGTCACAGGGAAAGTTTGATCCTTTTACCCTGTACAAGGTGCACCACCAGGGGATGGTGAGTCACCCTGTGGTCATATGTCGCTCCAAGAAGTACCCTGCGCCCCCTCGGAGCTCCCAGAGCTCAATACATCATACAGGACCCTCATAAGAGGGTCTTTGAATGACACTAAGTCGTTCTCAAAAAGTTAGGAATTTGACCTTCCCTAGGGGCTTTGTCAGAATTTTGGCAACTTGTTCATCTGTATCGATATGTTGGAGCCTTATTGTTCCTCGCTGCACCATATCTCGAATATAGTGGTACCTGATATCGATATGCTTGGAGCGATCATGAAATACGGGATTCTCTGACAAACGAATCCCACTTTGGTTGTCACATAGGATCATGGTGGTATCCAATGTAAATCCAAACATCTCACTGAAGTGCTTTCGCAACTAGACTACCTCATAGGAGGCCATGCTAGCAGCAATATACTCTACTTCGGCAGTGCTCAAAGCCACCAACTTCTGCTTCCTGCTCATCCAGGATATAGAAGCAAATCCCAAGGAGAAACAACAATGGAATTGCTCTTACCATCCACCACATTGCCTGCCCAATCAACATCAATGTATCCAAGTAGTCTCACATCTCCGGTAGTGTATCTTAACCCATATGTAATTGTTCCATGAAGATATCTTAATAGATTCTTGGCACCAATCCAATGTATGTGGTGAGGTTCAACCATATGTTGACTTAGTGTGTTGACTGCAAAGCATATATCTGGATAGGAGTTCACTAAGAACATTAATGCTCCGACGAGTTGTCAATACTTGGTAGCATTTCGTAAAATAGGTCCAACAGCATTACCACTTAACTTCTTGAAGTCAAGCTCCATCGGGGTAGTTACAGGCTTGCAGTCTACCATACCGAATCTTTCCAAAATCTTCACCACATATTTTCCTTGAGATAGGAAAATTTCCCCTAGCTTCTGCCACACTTCAAGTCCTAGGAAATAGTGCATCAGTCCTAGGTCCTTCATTTCAAATTCAGAAGCCAACTCCCTCTTACATTTGTGAATGAGAGGGTTTGCACTTGTTAGGAAGAGGTCGTCAACATATAGCACCAATATGAGAGGTTTGTCATCTTCAACCTTAAAGTAAAGGTTAGGATCGGCTTCACTCCTAGTGAATCCCAACTTCATCAAGTAGCTATTGATACTCTCATACCATGTTCGGGGTGCTTGCTTCAGCCCATAGAGGACCTTCTTCAACCTGCACACATGAGATTTTCGATCATGAATCTCAAATCCTCTGGGTTTCTCCACGTATACCTCTTCTTTAATCGAATCATGCAGGAACGTGGTCTTAACATCCATCTGATGTAGATTCCATCCTTGTGTAGCCGCAAGGGCTATGATTAAACGAATGGTGGTATATCTGGCAACAGGCGCAAATATAGCGTCATAGTCTATACCTTCCTTCCATGAGAAGCCACGAGCGACAAAACAAGCCTTATACTTTCTCGTACTTCCATCAGCTGCATGCTTTATCTTGTAAAGCCATTTAGAGGTGACAATTGTCTTGTCCAAGGGTCTGGGAACTACTTCCCAGACATCATTCTTCATAATAGACTCATATTCTTTGGTCATAGCACCCTTCCATACTTGATGCTTGACGGCATCTGAGAATGATGAAGGCTCATTTTGTATGATCGTGCTCATGATGGTCAGGCATCCCTGATACCTATTTGGTTTCCTAGTTTCACGGAAGGTTCCTCGGGGTGTAGTGTGTCCTTTAGCATCTTCAAGTGTCCCCCTAAGCCATGAAGGCCTCTTCCTAGAAGAGGAAGGCTCAGGTGGAGGAGGATCAATGGGATCCATGGGTTCTTCCACATCAAGCATTGTTTCATCATCCTTTTCTTTCGGTTCCCTGGTGTCAAGTTCTTGAGAGCTCCTCAAAGTAGGAAGATTGTCCACCTTGCTGAGAGCCATATCTTCATCAAAGGTGACATCATGACTAATCACAACTTCCCTTTGACCGGCTACATAGATTCTATAGCCCTTATTATTTTCACTATAGCCCACGAAGATTCCTTTCTTTCCAAATGCACCTAATTTGTTCCTTTTCTCTTTCGGCACATGAAAATATATAGGGCTTCCAAAAATTCTAAAATGAGATACGTCAGGTTTCTTACCAGTGAAAATTTCTTCAGAAGTCTTGGAATCCAATGCTTGATGGGGGCATCAGTTTTGTACATATATGGTGGTGTTTGCAGCTTTTGCCCATAGAAACTTCGGAAGTCTTTGATCATGGAGCATAGCACGAACAACTTTCACAATCGTACGGTTCTTCCTTTCTGCCACACCATTCTGTTCAGGAGTGTATGGAGTAGTAGTCTCCCTCTTAATGCCAGCCTCTTTACAAAAGTTATGAAACTCATTAGATTCATATTCAGTTCCATTATTAGTCCTTAAGATCTTGATCTTCTTTTCGGTTTGATTCTCGATCAAGGCTTTGAAGTGTCGAAACTAGGAGAACACTTCATCCTTCTTTTTCAATAAATATATCCAAGTCTTGCGAGAATAATCATCTGTAAAAGTGACATAATATGAATATCCTCCCAAGGAGTTCACAGGCATCATACAAGATATGTCTGAGTGAACTAACTACAATATATCAGAGGTCTTGCTTTGGCTTGAGGGGAATGGTCCCCTTTTTAGCTTTCCTTCAGCACATCTAGGACAGACACCTTCTTGCTCCAATTTGAACTCGGGCATCCTGGTCACCATTTTCCTTACATTAGGTAGAGCTTTATAATGAAGGTGAGCAAATCTTCGATGCCATAGTTCCGACTAAAGAGATGTGTCACAAGACATGACACCTAGCAGACTTCCTCTGACCTGATATAATGAATCAACACGAAATACAAAAGTGAAATCATCTTTAATATTGTTTTTCCATGCAGGTAACTTGCCATTGTTGAAGGCCACCTTGTAGCCTTTGTCTTCCATTGCCGAAATGGACACCAAGTTCTTTTTTAGATCAGGTACATATAATACATCCTATAGGTGGATTGTATTACCTTGATCCAATTTAAGAGAGACATTGCCTACACCTTTCATGGGATATTTCATATTATCTCCAAGTACAATTTCCAAGTTGGTTTCTTTCTCTATCAGATTATGGAGAACTTATTTGTAACCAGTGAAGTGCCTTGAGGCACCACTATGAATAAGCCAATTTACCAGCAAGTCTGGAGGAGCAGAGATAGATAGAGCAACTGGTAGATAATATTCATCCTGCTTATTATCAACAGTGTTAGATTCATACCTGGAATTTCTTGCCTTCTTGAATGATTGTCCTCTTCCTTGATTTCCAGCACTCCTTTTACCTCGACCATCTGACCTACCATTTCTTTGATTGCCTTCAGAGGGATTTTGATCATCATCCTAGTGTGAGTCCTTTCTCTCAAGGCACTCCCTTGCATAATGACCTGCTTTATCGCAAATGTAACATTATCCTTTTCTTCCACCCTTAGGTCTAGCCTTTCTTTTTGATTTAGTCCCGGAATTATTTCTTTTCTTAGCATGAGAAGAAAAGGCAGCAGGAGGACCTTTAGGTGTTTCTTGCTCTTCTATCCTTGTTTCTTCTTGAAGGCATCTTGCCATTAATTCCTCGAATCCAGTAATTATGTTATTATTGAGAAGAGTAGTCCTGAACACGTACCATTCGGATGGTAATCCTCCAAGAGTCGTGAGTGCCATTTCCCTATCAGTAATTATCTCCCCGATAGATAGGAGATCGTTCTTGATCTCGGTGATTCTTAAGAAGTATTCTTGCATACTCTCATCTTTTCCCTTCTTAATTTCCTTTAGATTATTTCTAAGAAACAAGACTTGATTTGCATCATTAACTTTAAATAAATTCACCAGTCTATCGTAGATTTCATTGGAGGTGTTCAGGTCAGAGATGTAGGCCATCAAGCGTTTTTCAATAGAGTCCCAAATGATCTTCTTAGCTTTTACTTCCCCCTTGGTCCATTTTTTCCTAGTAGCAGTAGATGCATTTGATGGAGGCTCAACAATTTCACCCCTTACATGGTCCAACACTTCCTGTTCTTCTAATGTTAGATCGAGAGACATCTTCAATTTGTGGTAGTCAGATTTCTCACGAAGCTTATCTTCAGTAGGGAAGTGTGTTGAGGACCCCATGAGTTCTTTTAGATAGCCTTGCCAACCTTCTCTGGTGATTTCTCTTGCTCTTGCTTGGGCTTTGTCTTCACCTCAGCTTTAATACCATGTTAACTTATGGTATTTTCTATGCTTAGAGCAATTTACTTATTTTTCTTATTATTATCCATAGATTAGCAATCACATGTACATTAAGTAAATTGCAGATAGAACATTAAATGATCGACAAAAAAACAAGCCAAGACAAGAGACACAAGATGTGGCAGCTAGCTAGGGACAAACCCCAATATGGGGAAACCCTTTGATAAAATCTTATTTTATCTTCAATAATTCAGCAGAGAGAAATAGTACATAAATCTGATTTACATCAGCAGCAACAAACCCTAGATCAACCCTCAACTAGGGCAGACAATATCTTGCAAATCGACCGTTGGATCGGCTTGATTCCTTCAACAAAAAATGCAGCCTTCCACAAAAAGTCAGGTTCACCTACAAAGAAGTTCTGAGAGAGAGAAAGATGGTCAATGCTGGTCGAAATTATGATCTGTAGTTGCATCCCTAAATTATGCATCCTTCCTTCCACACGTGTGAGAGAAGAGCCTTTTCTGCGAAAGAGAGTGAAGAGACTCTTTTCTGCGTAGGAGAGAGAGAGAGATGTGTTGAGATGTGAGTGTCCAAATGAGGAGGAGACCTTCTGTATTTATATGAAAATGTTGGGGTTGAATAGATGCGACTGTTGGGCTTCTGAGCCTACATAAGTTGCTGGCCGACTTAGACAATTAGTCCATAATCAAAATAAACTCATATCTCCATAAATACTTATCAGAGTCGGATGATCTTTAGATCAATCCTACACCTCTCAACGATAGGAATCTAGTAAAAATATTATCAGCCATGAATAATATGACTCACATGGAGTTTGGCCCTAGTTGCCTATTTTAACAATATAGTGCCAAATAGATTCATTAGTTTTGAGTGTCCTTTATTTAAGTTCTATTAATGTAAAACAGTTTGAGATATTTGTAAAACTAATCTTGATATTTTTCAAGATATTTCACTTTAGAATTTGTATAAATACTTCTTCATTTGAAGTATTTTGGGGTGGATTCTTATACATTTCTATGGACTTATTTCTCTTAACTGTGAAATTCTATTGTATCAATGACTGGATCAGCTTGCTGGATCAAGGAATAAAGATCAGATATTTCACAGGATTCTTGTGTAAAGCGAAGTACAAATAAGTATTCTCTCAAGTTCAATGTTGTTTTTCTTTGATTTTTTCCCATAATCTTTTATGTATCTCTAAAAATCTGAATGTTATAACATGGAATGATATCTCAGAAATTGCTTAACTGCACTCTGTCTTGACCGTTATGCATATTGTATGTTTTCTTCACAAATCTAAGTTAAGGAATTCTTGATTGATCCTTAGTTTAGGTGATCCCTTGTGATCTATAGCAAAGGATTCTTCATTGCCCTTTGTTCATGATTATCCTTTGTTCTTCATTCTAACCCTGGTTTGAGGATTCTTAAGTGCCCTCTCACCCTGGTTAGGATCATTTCACCCATTAGGCCTAAAAATTTTCAATTTACTTACTAGCCTACCCTGTCAACATTCCATTTAATAATTTGATCGAGTTCTGTTATTCATTTGTTGACTCCATAGCCGAATGGCTTGAAGACCTTGCTCTATCCATCTGTTCCAAGAATTCCACCACCCAACCTTCAATTCAAAACCAAAATCCCAATGAACATTAAGAACTAGCCTAAAATCCCATAAGAAACAAAGCTAAATTATATAGAGAGAGCCCTCTCTGAGTCATAGGTTGGCTAGAGCCTATACTTAAAAGATTGGTTTGTGGTTACCTCGGAAATTTCTTTCTTTAACCTTGAGAAAGTTCTGAGTGATAACATAGTGGCGACTCTGCTAGGGAAGACTAATATTTTCTTCAGAAATTTTTTACAGGTTTAGATCTGATCTATGATGGTGGACAGTGATCAAACACACAAAGGTTAAAATCATCCACCTAGCGACTCCAAATCAATTTCACAATGAAGACTCCACTGGAGGAATGAACCTCAAAGAACAATATGAAAATATCAGGCTTTTAACTTGGATTGTTATCCAAGACATTATGTTCTTTCTCATCAATAAATTTTTTCAATGTATATTGTATTTTAGAGAAGATTTTAGATTAATTTTTTATTATTTTCCTTTAAAAGTTGTAGATATAAAGTTTCCTTACACATTTGAACAACAGTCTTCTAACTCTTATGAATATCATTTTCCAATTAAGGAGCATCAAAAAATCAAGACTAATCATACAATCCCTGTACATATTCCAATACCTTGTAAAGTTCCTGATAGATATAAGCTCCTCATGTTACCTCCTATACTCCATGATTTCCCTAACAACTATTACAAGTATCTCCCTAGGTTTGATGGAGAGAATGGTATCACTGCTCAAAAACATATTCAAGGTTTTGAGAATTATCTAGACTTATTTGAAATTGATGAAGATGATGTTATTATCAGGATTTTTTCTCTTTCTTTGCAAAGTAGAGTAAAGAGTTGGTTCAAGAATTTACCTATTGCAAGCATCTCAAATTTCCAAAAGTTTGTCAAGATTTTCCTTGATAGATGGATAATCAAAGTCAATCTTCTTGTAATCATAGAAGAATATAATCAGTTAAAAGGACAGCTAGATGAAACAATACAACAATTTTCAGACAGATTTAATCAAGCCTATTATTCAATGCCATCAAATATAAGACCTCCCCCTGATTCAGCTCTTTTGCATTACCCAAGAGAATTTGATCCAGAGATAGAATTTCAGCTAAGAGAAAGAAACCCCTCAACACTGGAACAGATGCAAAACATGGCAGTAGATGTAGAAGTTAATCTGCAAATTAGAAGAGAAAAGTTGAAAGCAGAAGCAGAGGAAAACAACACTGCAGAGGAAAAACTTGACATTTTGATGAAGAAAATAGAGGAAAGAATACATAATATCACCATGAAAGATGAATTTTCTGCTCAAAATCACCATGACACATTTATTCCACAACAAGAAGAGATTGAGAATCATGAACAAATTCCTACTAATTCCAACTACCATAGATCAAAAGATAGATTCATAAAGCAATATGTGGAGGAGAAGTCTCCTGATCTAATGTGTATGTTTGATGACATTACTTCTTTTGATGATTTTCCCAAATATGATCAGTATGATGATAATCATGTTCTTCAAATCCAAACTAACTTTACAGAGCAAACAGAAGCTAGTTTGGAGAATAAGGAAATCCAGTTTCACCAGCTTGAAAACAGTGACCATCTAATCCATGTCAGCTATGAAAGAGAAGAAGAAAGTGCAGAAAATTTGGAAATAAGTGAAGCTTCTTTGCCTCTTTGTTTTGAATCATTTGAGTTTTTAAAGGAAATGTGGTATAACATCTCTAAAGAAAAGGATGAGCAACTTGTAGAAAACTATGAAGTTCCATTCAAACCTATATGCAATAAGTTGTAGCATTCCTTCCAAGTTATTTATGATCCAATAGCTGATAGATTGGATGATAAATGCAATCAAAATTTTTCTCCATTAACAAACTATGAGAGTCAAAATCAAGATGATAATGGTTTCACCAAACAAACATTTCAATCAATAGAAGTATCATCACAAAGCTCATCTAAAAGTCTGCAGGGTGTTAAAGATAAAAGTGACATTTCAGTTTCATGGCATGGAAGCCATCCAGAACAATTGTGCAGTTGCTTAAATCAGTTGAAAAATAGTGTATATATTTTGGAAGATCCTTTTGTACAATTTTTAGAGCCTACAAAGGAAAGAAAGTATTTCTTTATCTTCTCATTGGTTGACAAGATTATATTTGGCTTTAGAACCTCAATTTTAATCACAAACAAGCCCAAGCAGCAAAATCTACCAATGTATATAATGCTTGAGTGGTTGAATTGGTTGTTTCATTTTACCTAACCAACAGTCAGAAAGTTGATTAGAGTAAGTAGGTAGGATTTCAGTTTGAATAAATTAAGTTTTCAACAACAACTTTATGTTAGATTAGATTTCAGTTTGCAGAAAAGGGTGTATTTTCAGTTCAAAAGTTTTAGTCACAAATATCATACAACAAAGCATATACATGTGTGGGATTGGCTCAATGGATCAGGCTACTAGTCGACGATGTTCTTGACATTTCACAAGGAAATGCCATCCTCAAGTGGAGCTACTGTTAGGTTCCTATACCATTAGGAGTCATAATTTTGAATGACTAAGGTTAAGCCTTATAATATTGTACATACCTTTGCTTTTTGCAAATGTTTTCCATATTATAAAAATTAAAAAATGTAAAGAGGGTATGTCCTAAAAGATAAATCAAAGGACAAAAAGAATAAGAGAAGGTCAAAAAAATGAAAGAATATGAACCCCAAAAACAAAAAGACCATGAAAGTGTGCAAGTCTAAATGCCACTACTATTTACTTTTATGCATAATAATGATTGTGTACGACTTGTTATTCATCCTGCAATCCATGGTAATCAAATAGTTTAATCTTGGTTATTCGATGCTTTGAATTTCATGTTTATAGATTAGAGAATAAAATCTGACCAAACAGTTCAATCTTGGCAGATCATAGTTAGGTAGAGAAAATAAAAGGAGCTCATAAGCTTAATCTAAGCCCTTGGATGATATAAGGTTAGAATTAGATAGATTTACTTTCCAAAAGAAAAATAGATGAATAAGAGTTTGCTAGCCTAAATGCACACTAAGAAATGAAGAAAATATGTTAGAGGTAAGAAATGGGTAAGTAGAAGAAAGGTTGTTGAACTGCAAAGTTACTTAGATCAAAGCACATGCATCATGCTTAGACACATTTTTCAACATGTATGGTCAACTATGGAGGCAAAGACAAAGTCTTATAAGTTCATATGGTTAACTCCCCTTCATTCACTTTTCCCCTTTACATGCAAAATGTTCTAAGTACTTTTAAACCTACAAGTCATAAGGCTCAGAGCATTTCTCTGACTTTTGGAGGGACCAGACCCTCGGCTTAATGACTTATGGACTCAAGTGCTAGAATCCCCTTCATAAACACATCCCCCCTTCATACAAGCCATTTCCCCTCATTACCCTAAGAAAACCCCTTTTCCTAAGTTTAAACTCCATTTACCTAGGAAAAGTAATAAAACCCCCATATAAACCCCTTTCCTAAGGTTTAAACCCAATTTACCTAAGCAAAGTAATACCCCCCCCATGTAAAACCCTTTCGCACAAAAAACCCACAAAAAAAGCCTTTTTTCCTAAGTTTAAATCTAAATGTGCAATCACATGCCTTTTACCCTTTTGACTTAAGAAAAACCCCACTCCACCATCGCTTTCATATTAAATCTTAAACATTATTATATAAATCCTCATATTAACCCTTTTCCCATATTAAAATAATTCCCTATATAAAATACCCCAACCCCTTAGTTTGAATAAAAACTATATAGAATACCCATTATCCCGCTATAACTCTACTTAGTCTACCTAACTCTGGTAAAACTTAAGTTAATCCCGCATTAGACTTCACCCGACTCCCTAATCCCTCATTTAGCTCGGCCCGATCACTTTTAACCCAAGGTTTAAGCCTAAACTAATCCCAAACCGCCGCGATTAAACCCTGGGCCCCCCTTCAATCCCCGTTCGTTTCTCCCCATGCAGCTCTCCCACCCGACTATCGTCTGATTTCCTCCCCACAGATCCAACAACCCAAAGCCATATCAGCCAAGCCCGATGGAGTGCCTTTACTCACCCGATAAAGTGGTTTTCCATCGACCCCCGATGGCTATGTGTTGCACTCTAACACTGATCGGGTGACCCCTCTCCAAAATTGCCCACGCCCAAAAGTGGTGCGACAACCTCCTAAAACCACCTCCCCGCCATTCCGATAAACCACCCATCCTTTATAAAAATATGAATTTCGCGCCACTTTTGAATATTTGCCCGTTAAATTCTTAAACCCCAAGAAACTTTGTTTTAAATCCTTTCGCCTGTTTAAACTGTATAAGCCCATAAAACCCTTCAGTGCCACCTTGAACCTTTGCGATGCAACTCCACCTCCATTCATGCCCAAAAGACTGCTACGACCCCTTTCCCAAGCATCCCTGTGCAAATAAATCCCATCAAGTACCTTCTAGCCATTCAATGTTTTCTTAATTATTAGTGAATTTTTCAGGATATCAGCCGATGCCAGAGCTTGGATAAACAGTTCTGATACTAGTCGTACAACCTGTTTACTCCGAGACTCGACCAGAAACCTGTTACAAGCCGATATTCAAAAAAAGAAGACCAATATACAGGAACAGAAGAGGAAGATAATCACACACAGAACAGAGAAAGAAATCATTCACACAGAGACATTGACTGTTAAAACAAGGAACCATACAAAGTATACAGTCAAAAGACAAACAGATCAAACATAAAGAAAGTTGATCAATATCCATTACCATATGTTGATACATATAAAAACTAAATGATTTACTGTTGAAATACATGGTAAAAAGTTAAAATGTATAGTAAAGGTAAAAACACAGTAAAGGATATTTACAAGTCATCAAATTAAAAATGTATCAGATGAAAGAGTATCAGTAAAAGTGTATCAGATTGAAAGATCAAAGTGAAAAAAGATGAAATCGTAACAGAAATGGTACATTTTCCAAAAATTTCTTGTTTAAGCCATAGTTTTGCATAAACTATTGTGGCCAATCCAAGATGTATTTTGAGAAACTGGAGGAGGTTTTTGTTCCTAAAAGGCCAATCTACAAAAACCGATCTCACTTTGTACACAGGTATTACAAAAAGTGAGATAAATGCATATCTTCACAGCCTATTTTTTGGACTGTGTAAAGTCCTGTTTTTGACATTGTTTTGCAGAGAATATTGTGAACATATGGAGCTGAATTTTGGGAAAATGAAATAGGTTTATCTCAATAACATACTTATCTACAATAACATATTTCACGTTTTACATATCTATATCGGATTGAGATATACAAAGGTATCACTAGACCCTAAGTTTGCAGAATTTATGGGAAAAATGCACAAAGGAAGGAGGCAGTTAGTGACTTGGAAACCTCTTCATCAATTAAGAGTTGTTATCAAATTCGAATTTCTCTTCTTTGTCACCCTCAATCCATAAATATAGTGCCAAATAGATTCATTAGTTTTGAGTGTACTTTATTTAAGTTTGATTAATGTAAAACAATATGAGATATTTGTAAAACCAATCTTGATATTTTTTCAAGATATTTCAGTTTAGAATTTGTATAAATACTTCTTCATTTGAAGTATTTTGGGATGGATTCTTATACATTTCTATAGGCTTATTTCTCTTAAGTCTGAAATTCTATTGTATCAATGACTGGATCAGCGTATTGGATCAAGGAATAAAGATCAGATATTTCACAGGATTCTTGTGTAAAGTGAAGTACAAATAAGTATTCTCTCAAGTTCAATGTTTATTTTTATTTGAGTTTTTCCCATAATATTTTATGTATCTCTAAAAATCTTAATGTTATGACATGGAATGATATCTCAAAAAATTCTTAACTGCACTTTGTCTTGACTGTTATGCATATTGTATGTTTTCTTCACAAATCTAAGTTAAGGAATTCTTGATTGCTCCTTAGTTTAGGTGATCCCTTGTGATCTATAGCAAAGGATTCTTCATTGCCCTTTGTTCATGATTATCCTTTGTTCTTCATTCTAACCCCGGTTTGAGGATTCTTAAGTGCTCTCTCACCCTGGTTAGGATCATTTCACCCATTAGGCCTAAAGATTTTCACTTTACTTTGCTAGCCTGCCCTATGCACATTCCCTTTAATGAATTGATCTAGTTCTGCTATCAATTTGTTGACTCCATAGCCCAATGGCTTGAAGACCTTGCTCTATCCATCTGTTCCAAGAATTCCACCACCCAACTTTCAATTCAAAACCAAAATCCCAATGAACATTAAGAACTAGCCTAAAATCCCATAAGAAACAAAGCTAAATTATATAGAGAGAGCCATCTCTCAGTTGTAGGGTGGATAGAGCCTATACTTAAAAGATTGGTTTGTGGTTACCTCATAAATTTATTTCTTTAATCTTGAGAAAGTTCTGAGTGATAACAGAGTCCGTGAATACTGATATTTTCTCTTTATAAAAGAAATTTCCCTACTATTTCTTTCGCTCCTCTGTCCCACAAAAGTTGATTTCTTAGCCCTTTTCCCAAACTCCCCCTTTCTTCACCCCAGTAAAATCAAGACAATATGGACAACTCAGGCTTGGGAGGATTTTCAACTCTGAATACTACATCAATTTTCTGATTATGAAGAAACGTTCGCTCGAGTTCCTCATCCCTCTGCCCCATTCACATCAAATTTTGGGCCCCTCTGCCTCATTCAAGTTAGTACACTCAGAGCTCTGTAATTGCCTTCTAATTTCCCAAATTGATTTCTCCATCTTTCGTTTTCTCCGTTTTGTCTCTCCAACATCTCTAGTTATCAAAATCACTTGGAATACGCATTGTTGTCACTCACTGCAAAATGTGTTTTCAGCAGTCCAAAGTGAAAAAGAGAAAAAAAGTTTGCAGTCATCTTCAAAGCCATAGAAGGACTCAAAGTCCAAATTGGACCCTCTCCATTAGAAAGTACTCTAAACAATCTTTCCAACAGTATGTGGAAGTCCAAAAATGGACTTCTTGATCAGAAGATATGGCCTGTTGAAGTTTAAAGGTTTTGTTGCCTTTGAAAGGAAGGAGAAGAGCACAGCAAAGGTCCCAGAGATGTTGCAAATCACAAATTGGAGGATCAAGCAGAAGGGCATATCAACGATCGCAATATCAGAGGTCATGGCATATTGGCAATCGCGACATTAGGTGTGTCGACGATTCACAAATTGGAGGTCCGACACATTAGAGGTCCTGCATATTGGTGATCAGACATCATAGAATATCAATGATCGCAATTTAAGGTCCCAACATTCAAGCATATCAACGATTGGCAATCGACGATTCTGGACATGACAACCTTTTAAAAGTTGTGACATGGAAAAGGTTAAATCGTTGGGAACACTGAAACAAGTTAAAAAAAGATTTCATCGCAAAACCAAAGGCAGGCAAGTCCTTTTCTCTCTCCTTTAGCAAGACGTGTAGCAGCATAGGATGGGCTCCGATAATGACGCGTGGCAACCAAAGATTGGCTCCAATAAGGACATGTGGTGGTATATAATTGGTTCCGATAAATCATATGTCATCTGACGTGGCAATATAAAAGGACACGTGGCAGGAAGTTCTGGAGTTTTGAGGAGTCCTATGGGGGCATATCCGGGTGCCACCTGTCACCACTCAAGAAGTGCCACGTGGCAGTGATAACGTCACATCATCAATCACACATCAGAGGTTGATGGATATTGGCACTTTACAATAGTGGACACTTGAAAAACACTGATAAAGGGGCTCTGATATAAGGCCTGGCCCACAGTCACGAGAAGATTCAAAGAACCAACGACACGGGGTTGAGGCAAAGCACAGAGGGCTATCAATGATTGGTGATCAATGAAACTTGATGTCCTGAATCCAGAATAAAACTCATATTGGAAACTGCCGATAAGGGGGCTCTTATATAATGGCTAGCGCACAGTTAGGAAGAACTTAAAGAACCATGGGCGTAGAGCAGTTTACAAAGGAATGATATCCACCGGGCAGGGACAAAAGGCCCTAGTGCCTTAAGGCTAAGCACCTGGTCACATCCCTCATTCCTATGGTTAGAGATGAGGCAAGGGCTAAGCAGGAGGGGCTAGTCATATCATAGGTTGGTAATTGACAGACTTGAATACTGCACCACTGTGAAGTCTGCGATATGGGATCACTCTGATAAGGAAGTATAGAGCTTTAAAGGCATAATGGGCTTGCAGTTGAGGTATTGAATGAAGGTATGGAGTGGTTGGATGTCGATATGGGCTAATCCTATAGCAGCCTCTGTAACAAGAAACCCTGGACAACAATGGCCATAGAAATGAATTTGACTACTTCGCATGCACGTCTTCAGAGAATAAATGGAGGTATGGGACTCAGGAAGACTTAATGGCTCAACATGGAGCCCCACTCAGTTATACAATGAAGGAATGCCAACTCGATCTCTACTTCTGCTCTATGATAAACCTCCACGGTTCATCGCTACCAACTCCAGAGTGTGGTGAAGTCAGGCAGTTAAGGCGAAATCGACAGGCGAACCAACCAAATAGCAAGAGAGGCACATCATGGCAAAGACATGGCCTGATCAAGGGAAATCTCAGGAATGGAATATGGATACTTTCTTCTAATCATCATTCAATTTTCATTTTCCTACTATTCTCTAATTTCCGTGTATTTTCAAGAAAGGAATAAAATCCTTTGTAATCATTTTGGGCAGTAGGAGATCGCATGCTGAGACAACTGGTCAATTAGACAACTGGTCCTTGGCTGAGATATTTTGTAACTGTTAATTCAAAGCTCCCCCTCTCCTTATAAATAGGGGGTGTTAGTGTCAGTATCTTCATCCCTCCATCAATGATCAAAATCCTCTTTTTGCATTACATTTTAGGTGTCTCATCCGATCATCTGCATTCCATTAGGTCATGGATCATCTGATGGCAGGGGTATATTACGAATTTTTCCCTTGTGATCTTTACCTGCTGGCTTATTTTCATAAATTCAAGTCATTTACAGTCATTTTATGTCTTTACATTTGCAAAAGTCGCCTTTTAGGATTTTAGGTCTCATTAGGTCTAGGGTTTGTTCTCAAGGTCTTGCAAAGGTTCAATAATGGTCAGTGTTAGCTACCTATACCAATAGGTTTCATATTTCATGATTGGCAAAGAAAGTTCCAAATATGCTCTGCTTTGGTGATGCAAAGATCCCATATTTCCATGAGAAAACAATGTGTGTATATAGCTTAATGTTGACTCAATTTTGATGGATGGTCCAATAGCCTAATCTGGATCATGCCATGTTTCAATTTTCTGTTGAAGAATAGAGAAAGAAGTCTGTCCAAACTGTTTAATCTTGGCAGACCAGTAGCTTAGGTAGAGAAGTAAGGTTCCCAACTGCTTAATCTGGGACCTTGGAAGCAATAAGGGTAGTTCTTAGATAGAAAATCAAAATAAAAAGCCAAAAGAAAAGAAAAGGCACATAAGGGTCTGCAAGTCTAAGTGTACCCTCCATGAAGAAACAAAAAATGCTAGGCAAATAGATGGGTAGGCAGATGGGGTTGCAGAAATGTTATTACTTCCAAATGAGTTTTGCTGGTCTAACACAAAGGAACATCAGTGCATAGAGAAGCTTCTCTTCTCCATCATGTTGCAGCTAAGAAAAGAGGCATGTCTAACTTCCTGTTTCCCCCCTTTCACATTCATAACTAACATCCCTTCATCAGTTGTGTTTATGAAAGAATTCAAGGTTTTATGTTGGTTCTTGTTCCTTTAAGAGCCACATTTCTTGTCTAAAAATCTTTTCATTTTGATCTACTTCCTAATCCAAGTTGTTTTCATATAAACTTAGTGATATCACCCCTCATTCACCTTTTTCCACTCATATTAACCCCTAACTTCTTATTATCTAAATCCCCTATGTTCCCCCTTTTCCTACTATTATAAACACTACGGTGTATAAACCCCAAGCATTCTATAAATATCCCTTCCCCTTGGCATTATAGCCATATGTTCACTGCCAGGGATTAAATTGACATCTGGTCAGTTTAAGAACCCTAAGCCTCACCCCTTTTTCCCCTTCAGAAGTCACTTAAACCTTTTAACCCCTCATTTGCTAAAGAAACCTTGTAAAAAAAAAAAAAAAAAAAAAAAAAAAAAAAAAAAAAAAAAAACCCCATTTTCACCCCTAGCCCGCTTCATTTGCAAAATACACATGAAAACCCACTTTTTCTGGTTTATCCAAAGTCTTGGCGCTATGCGCGTTTTTATAAAATTAAAAAAAAAAACATTGAAAAAACCATGCAAATGCGCCAAAGTTCTAAGGTCCCCGCCGGGCGCATTTACCAAAGAAAATATTATTTTAATCCCCGCCCGTACTCGTATCCACCTGGCAGCTCAACGATCCGTCGATCGTCAAATCGGGCCCTTTTCATCTGACGGCCCTCATGCATTTCGGACCGGCCCCGACGTCCGTGAATTACCTTCCGAAATTTGTCAGAGGGTGACGTCAGGCCTCTGCCACGCGTCACCCCCAGATCGTATCGGAGCCCCCTCTGACAATTCCGCTTCCGTATAGAAGGCGGTGCGATATTAAACCGCTAACCATTTCCGGTTTTGGTGAACCCGCCTTGCCAACGTCACTGCCAGCATCACTGCTACGTCATCACCGCGTCAGCGCCCCCGTCCGCCATTGCTCCACCTGTCCGCCACCTCACCATCCCCGTGGACCACTCTTAAGCCGCCACGTCACCTGATGACGTCATGCTGACGTCATCCGACCTTGACCCCACCCGATGACGTCATGCTGACGTCATCCAAAAAAAGCGCCAATGTTCCAAAAAATCCATATTTTGGCCAAAAATCCGCGTTTTTTGCACTTTTTGCATAAACGACTGTTGTTTCTTCTGCATGCATTTTACGTCCAAGCTCACGCCAACCTGCTGAATTCGACCTGGAGACCGTTGGCGCGCCAAACCCACCTGCATTTGTGACCAGTGCTGACAGTGTACCAGGTATTTATCCCTGTAAATCCCTCCTGCGCCTGGTTTTGTCTGTGAATCGCCTAAAATAGCTTAAAACACTGAAAAACACATAATTCACCGGCAAATCCTCTGTGCCTAGTCTCCATTGGCAACTGTAAGGTCGAAATTTACTTGCTAAGCCTTGTTTACCCGAGTTTTCACAAAACCTGCATTCTGTTCGCGCAATCGTGAACGGGGAACCCAAACTGCATCAATTTGCTGTGAAAAAGAGTTTTTTAGGCCAAGCATTGCCCTTTCAGTGCTTTGTGCAGTATTTCAATTGCTGCCTTTGCCATTTTATCCTCTGTTCCTCAGTAAAATCACCTCTCTTTTCAAAAAATACTCTTTTCTCTTGCTCTGCACAGTAACACCAGTTTATATACAAACAGAGTTTTAAAGTAACCATGGATGCACCAGTAGCACCTGTAGCCTTGAATGTTGCCCCTTTAAATGCCCCTCAGAGACAATTGGAATGGCAA
Source organism: Pinus tabuliformis (assembly GCA_031772625.1). Taxonomy (NCBI): domain Eukaryota; kingdom Viridiplantae; phylum Streptophyta; class Pinopsida; order Pinales; family Pinaceae; genus Pinus; species Pinus tabuliformis. The sequence continues at coordinate 678,796,087 of CM062809.1, read as the reverse complement.
CCATTAGCAGACCTGGATTATCAGATATCAGAAGAAATGCTAATGCACAGCAAGTACCACATCCACTTGTTAAATGAATTGAAGATTAAACATGAATGTGGAACAGATGTATTGGGTATTTGGGATTCTTTCCTCCCTATCTTCAAGCTCCCTCAGGTCAACCAGTTTCCTGACCTAATCCACCTATGTGTTGACTGCTATGACGCCACTCAGAGGGCTGTGATTGACCCTTCAGGTTCAGTTGTCTTCTATGTTACCCCTGAAGCCATCAGAGAGATGCTGCAATTCAAAACTGAGAAGAAATTAGTTCCTTTATCACTGATTGATCTGATAAAGCAAGGAGCTAAATTAACAGATGCTCAGGTCACCAAGCTAAATCAATTGTATATTGACTCTGACACTGTGATATACCCTCCTATTCCTCATGTATACCTCAACCAATTGGGCAGAGACCTTGTAGATATGATCAGTCCCATTTTGGGCTATAATTCAATTGAGTATGTTGATGAAACTGTGCTGGTAATCATGCTCATGTTTTCCCCTGGCAAGTCTCCAATCTGCTATGACTATGCCACCTACATATCTGATAAAATACATGAGCAACTGATGAACTTGGCAAGAGAAAGGGTGTTCAGATACACCTCCTACATCTACCATTTAATTTTGTATTATCAACATGAGAAATTTCATTTTGCCATGAAAAGAGTGGATGCACAAGGCAATCCAAGGTCAGTGGTTTATTGGTCTTCTGCTTTCCACTGCCTATCTAATTCTCCATACAATTATTGTGAGTTCATAGACCTCTTCATCCACCCAGCCATGTCTATGCTTATGAGCTCACCTCCTCCAAGACTAACTGATGAGATGCAGAGAGTTCTTCAGTTATCTAAAGCATACAACATTGGGGATTGGTACTATTACCAAAACCACACTGTCATCAGAATATATGGGTGTGAGTTTCTCCCATACAGATTGCCCAAATATGTGCCCATGAGACTGTTTGCCCTTGAATACTTCAGGCAATTTGGCAATGCTGATATACTCCATTTTTCAGGCAGAGGCAAGAAAGCACAGCTCAAGGTCAGGAACCAATTAGGCCACTTAATTTATAACAAAAGGGAGGAAGGTTGGCAAGAAGCAGACAGAATGCTAGAATCCCTTGGTCTACAGACCAGTTTCCTTTGGAAACCTTATGACCCCAATCACTTCATAACTTTAAGAAGGGTCAAGTATAGGTTGTCCGGTTATGATCATGTAAGGTTGCCTCACATAGAAAAATATGCTAATCAAGTAAAGTGGAGGAGAGGAACCTTAGAGGAGGCTGTCACACAAGAAGAATTAAATCAAAGAGCAGTAAGAAATCTGAGAAAGATGGCTGACCTAGAGCTTTGTTCACAGGTGTTTGCTCTTCCAAGAACTCAAGTGGGAGCAGCTGCCTCTTCCTCTACAGCAAATCAGCAAGCAGCCAAAGCTACTGGTCAAACCTCTAGCAAAGGCAAAGAAAAGGAGATGGAACCAAAGCAGCCACCTCATGAAGAGGTACAGCAGCAGGAAGTGCAGCAACAGCAACAGGTACAATAGCAACAAGAGGAGCAGCAAGAGAAAGAGCAGAAGGTACAGCAAGAAAACGCAGCTGAGGCCCCAATTTTCACTGAGCAGCAGCCACCACAAATTGTGCCTCCAAGGCAAGAAACAATAGTTGAAGCCTCAGTCCTTCAAACCCCACAAAAGGAAGACATAAGTAGAAAGAGGGACAGAGAGACTCCCCTCACCACATCTATAAGTCATGGGGAGAAAAGGCATAGAATGAATCCCCTCTCTGAGAAAGAAATGCCTATTGGGCAATCTTTGGGCATGGGCCCACCAAGCATGGAAGCATTCGCAAGCTCCTTCCAGCAGGAACAAGAGAGGACAATCGGAGGAGAAGTCAGCTCCTCAGGCCAGCAGGGAGGAGGTGAACTGGGCATAAAACAACAGTTCATTGACATAAAGAAGAGGAATGAGCCCATAAAAATACAGCTATATAATCATTTGTTGAAAATGGCTCCCACTAACCAGCAAAGGCTAATGTCTGCATATGATGTCCAGGAGGGCAAAATGATCATGAGCCACTTCATGCCAACTACGTTGCAACCACAGTCCCCTGCAGACTACTTGAGGACCAATCTTGAGGTTCTTGCCAAGGACATCCACCCAATGGATCAGATTGAATTGCATAAGCAAACGGGTGAGATGGTGTATGCCTCCTTGGCAGACAAAACGTTAGTGAACTACAGGCTGGAAAATAGCCTAAACAACACCACTGCCCAACTTGAGTTGGAAAGAGCATCCTCCCAAGCAAAGGACAACCGAATCAGAGCGTTGGAGGACATCATAATAGAGCTTGGGCATGATCCCAAGGACATCAAAGCCGTACAAGCACTGCTGAAATTGAGGGATGCAGATATGGCAGCATTAAGGAAAATGGTAAAAGTCCCAGCAACCATTCACCCACAAACTGGGGAAGTTGCCCAGCTGAGACATGACCAAGATGCAGCAGCTATGCTGGTATCATTATATAAACAGCTGATCCAGACACAGGAGAAATTGGGAGAATCAGAGGCTGCATAGGCTGCACTGCAGGCAGCATTACAACAAAAAGAAGGAGGACAAACATCTCAGCCTCCTCCAGAAATAATCAATTTGGAGGAACCTCCTCAAACTACTGCTCCTCCCCCTGAAAAGACTGAACAGGCAGCACCATCTACATCAGCACCAGCGCCAACAACAGAGCAGGCTCCAAGCCTGGATATGCAAAAGCTAAGGAGTGAAATCCAAGCCCTGGAGGCCCAAATGATAGAACTAAATGAAGCCAGGGAGAATCTAGCTAAGTTGAATGAAAAATATGATAAATCAAAGCAGACTGTAGCAGAAAAAGGGAGAGAGATAAAGGCTCTCAAAGAGAAGATAAAGGAGCTGGAGAAGGAGCTCACACTTGACAAAGTGATAGCTGAGCTCAAGACAGTCCTATGGGCCAACATTCGCCAATCAATCACTGATCAATGGCAGTATATTGAGACCATTCATGAGCAAATCGAGCTCATAGGGAAAGCACATAGAGAAATCCAAAGAGCAAGGGCATCTCTAGGCAATATGCCTGAGGTTGCCAACAGAATGATTAATGTGCTTAATAGCAGAACAAGTGCTCAGCTGGCAACAATGGGAATCTCCAACAAGACTGAGACCATTTTGCTAATAAAAAGAGTCCTAACACTAAGAAGCCTGGTACAAACACTAGAAAGAAGAACCCAGGATATGCAGACAGAGGTTAATAAGTTCATGGAAAAATTTGTGGCATTGCAAAACAGAGGTCTTCCTGGCTTACTGAACAGCACATGGAAACTACTCTCACATGAGCATTATGCCAAGAGGGTCAATACATTTGCTACTAATCAGATCACTGAAAGGCCCAGTACCTCAGAAGAAACAGGATCAGCAACAGGACAAAGTCTCTACAACAGGGTAGAAAACGTATTCTTTATAATGAATGAGATCAAACACTTGTTTGAAGTGCCTCCAAACTTCTACAAATACATAGAGGCAGATGAGACTTTAGAGGCAATTCTAAGACATCAATTGCCCACACAGGAATGGTGGGCTAAGACCATACAGTTGATATTATAGACAAGAAGCCATTCACCAAGTTTTTCATTTAAATATATAAGTTGTCATGCACAGGAAAATCTTGATAAAATCAGCGTGCATGGAGAAGAATGGGCTGAGCCAACTCAGCAAAACTATTCGGCCACCAAAGCAACACTGACAGTCACAGGTGATAGGGCCGAAAAGCTACAGGAGGACAGAGCTACAAAGACACGTCATTCATCATTTATAACAGAACGTTCTACCGACTCAGTGGCCTCCAAAGGTCAAAAAAGTCTTCTGACAGAATTGAAGAGCATTTATGTCGTATTCAAAGCTGTAATAACTTCTTATCTATTGTTCTGTACAAGTTGGTGAACATATTTATTTCTCAGATGACTCAACGCTTCAGATATTTTGTATGACCGTTTGTATATATTTCCCCCTCGCATAAGTTTGCAGGGGTTGTTGTTGATTTCTCTTCTAGAGTTCTTATGCTGTAAATTTTCAGAGAATTAATACAAAGCTGATGGAATTTCCAAAGCTCTGCGTTGTTTGAGGCATTGTGGTGTTTAGCTGAATGTTACAGGATTCCTGCGTACTTCATGGCACAATAAGTTTTCCTTAAAAACTTTTCGTTATATGTTTTGTTATCTTTTCATAGCGCATTCATGTTTCTGTGTTTCATAGTAAATGGCAAAGAAAAAGAATAGTTCCAGGATTTATTCACAGAATACCCTGAACTCAATCTATGCTGTTATAATTTTTTTTTTCTTCATTTATAGTCATAAGGTGTAATTCTTAACTGCTGCACCTCCAAGCTATATCTTTCACAGTGATTATTGTTTCAGGAATTCAAGTTTGCTCCTGTGCAATATATCTTTTTCTCACACCCCAGCTTAGTGAAAAATTCTTAATTGCTTTTCACTGGTTATATACATTTCACCATCACAATTTCAAGTTTGTTTCATGAAGTATTTAAATGGCCCTGTAGTTTCAACTACCCAACTCAATATTTCAAACAACCTGTAGCCACAGACTCCATTGCCCAATAGATTAAAACTATCTGAAGATTTCCACCTTAGGTACAGAAAGATATCCATCAACCAAAACATAAACCAAACCCTGAACTCATGACTAGCCTAAAATCTTCACAAAACAGAGACAAACCTTAAAGAGAGAGCCCTCTCTGATTACAGTTTGGATAGAAGCTGTAATCCAAAGATTGGTTATTGGTTACCCCGGCCGTATTCCCTTCGGAGTCAAAGGGAACAACCTGGGTGTTAACATAATTGGCGACTCCACTGGGGACTTCCTTAGGATTTTCTAATTACCAAATCTTGTCTAAGTCCTTGTAGACACAAAAATATTCCAAAAATATACTCAAAAACAGTTCAGAAGCTGGCTCCCAAGAAGAACCCACGATATACAAGGTCAAATCCTGACCCCAATCCACCAACTGTTTTTGAAAATCCTAACACAATCCCTAAGATCATTAGGAAGCAGCAAGGACAGGAAACTCTTGCTGATTTAAGTCCTGAGACAGCTTATCCAAATCCTGTTCCAACTCCAATCAAGGTTCTATTTCGATCTACCCTTGATTCCCCCAGTTCACCATCCACATCTCAAAGCCCTCCTTTCACACCTCCATCCACTGCACATATTCCCTTGACCAACGCTCTAGTTTCCACCGTTCCCACTACCCCTGTTGTACCAGTCATTCATGTTATCCCAGTTATCCCTGTCAACCCTATAAACCCTGCAAATATGGCTAATAGATATGCACCCCTGCAGTTGCCTGCTAATGCTGCAGCTCTACCTCAGGACTACCAATCCAAGATCTCATATTTTGACTCCACTGGCCCTTTCACAGCAATTCAGCATGCCAGAAGGATGCAAGACCATTTTGAGAACTATGAAATAGATGATGACAGTGTGAGAATGAGAATCTTTATTCAGAGCCTGACAGGGGATGTAAGAACTTGGTTTAGATCACTGGCTGTAAATACCATTACAACTCCTGATGAGCTTTATCAAGCCTTTACTAATAGATGGGAGAAAAAAAAAGATCCCCTGCACATACTTGGTGAATATGACACAATCAAACGAGGTCCTCAAGAGACCGTTTTGGAGTATTGTGCAAGATTCAACAATGTATACAACGCAATACCATAGAATTTAAGACCTCCTCCTGATTTAGCCTTGTACAAATTCCCTGATGGTTTTGACCCTGATATGGCATATCAGTTGAAGGAAAGAGCCCCTGAAACCCTTGAAGATGCCCAAAAGGTTGCTGTCACAGTAGAAGCTAACCTGATTGCCAAAAGAAACAGGGCAAGATTGGGAAAGAGAACCACCTTCAAAGAAGAACCCTCAGCCTTTGATCAAAAACTGGATGGAATACTCACTGGTATGAAGAGATTGGGCGATAGAGTAGAATCAGTTGAGAGAAAGTCATCATGGGAATCACCACAAAATAACCCTATCAGGAATCCCAATTTTAGGAGAAATCAAAACCCAAACGCTGGCAAGGCCGGTGCTGATCCAGACATAAGACCTTCTTTCCAGGAAAACTATACTGAGGCATCCACTTCCAATGAGCAAACAGATGACACCCACATTAACCTGATGGGCCTGAATGATGAGCAGCACGTTTTACTGAGTCAAGAAGATCATAAGGATGATGAAATTCAGCAAATCCAAACCAGGTCAGGTGAGTCATTTGACTTTAAACAAGGATATGACACAGCTGTTTATGAAGTTCATAAGCAATACAAGCTAAGAAGCAGAACTATAAATGTGACACAGCCTGACAAGACAAAGGGCACTCCACAGCCCAAGAAAGCTATTGTCACAGAACCAAGTGGCAAAACTGGTCCAATTACAGATGAGGTAACAGTTGAGGAAATAACTGAAACATCCCCCTCAAAACAGCAACCAGTAGATATGTCACCCTTGCACCCTAATCCAAGTAATACTCCTCAAGAGATGAGTAAGAAGGACAAGCCTCAAGATCAAGAAAAGAATCAAGAAGAAGACTTAGTGAACAAGGATAAGGCTATCACCCACAACACCAAGATCCCATCTGAAAGACCCTTTGACTTAGAAGCTGAAATTGGCAAATTGAAGGTAGCTATTCCTCTTTCGGAACTAGCCAAGCATGACATTTATAGACAACAAATTAAGAGGTCCCTTCAACTTACTCATAATAAAGATAATGTCAATGTGTTGGATGACACCCCAGAATTGCTTTTCGGTCCAGAGGTTGATGAAAAGATAGCAGTTACAGGGATCTTACCTTTCTATGTCAGCCTGCATGTTCATGATAAGATACTACACAATGCAATGTTTGACTCAGGTGCCTCTCACAACTTGATGCCTAAATCAGTCATGGAAAGATTGAATCTAGATATTACAAGACCATATAAGGACCTATTTTCATTTGACTCCAGCCAAGTTAAGTGTTTAGGTCTCATAAAAGATCTCTGTGTCTCACTCGTCCAATATCCCAATAAGACAATCCTGATGGATGTTGTAGTTGCTGATATCCCACCCAAATATGGGATGCTGTTATCAAGATCATGGGGGGCTAAACTCCAAGGTTCCCTACAATTAGACATGTCGTATGCAACCATCTCAGTCTTTGGTCAACCCAAGAGGTTATATAGAGAGTCACTTATGAAATACATGGTCAGCAGTGAAGAAAAACCTCAAAACTTTCCCATATATGCTGTCCATTCTGATATAGATTCATATATTCTCTTCAATGATAATTCAGGTCTTACAAATGATGATGAAACCAACACACTCAAACAAGATCAGGACATTAATGAACAAGCTACTGCTCTAGAAATAAAGCTGATCCAATCAAGTGATGAGACTGTCCTAAAAGACAAACTAAATGAAAAACCAGAACTTCAACTCACAATCCTAGATCACAGAGAAGTTATTAAGTCTCCCCTAGAACAAGAGATCCTATGGTTCCTTGAATTTGATGGGTCTGTCAACAAATTAGGGGCAGGAGCTGGAGTTTGGATACATAATGAACTTAAATAGTCATGCACAAGGTCGAGCCTATAGACTAAATTTCAGATGCACTAATAACATGCCAGAATATGAAGCTCTTCTACTAGGCCTCAAACAGGTAAAGTCTTTACAAGCCACAAAAGTTTCAATACTAGGAGATTCAGATCTAGTTGTCCAACAAGTAAAGGGTAATTTTGTCACCAATGACAAAAGACTGAGATCTTATAGATCTGCTGCCGTTGAAATACTAAACTCCTTCACCGAATTCCAAATCACCAAAATCTCTAGAGACCATAATCTTCATGCTCACAGTTTGGCCACATTTGCAAGTACCTGCAAGCTACCTTTTGAGCCCCACCATTGCTTTACAGCTGAGGTAAAAAACAGACCTTCTGTCCCAAACAATGTCAAGGACTGGCAAGTATTTGAAGATGATACACAAATAAATAATTTCTTGACCTTGCAACAAGAATTTGCAGGACTAAATATTGACATTGAGGGAGCAAGTCAATCACAAATACTTGAGGGAGCAAGTCAATCACAAATACAGAGTGAACAGAATAACAAGCCAATATCACCCAAAACAACTAACCAAATGCTACATCCTACAATCTTTAACAAAGACAACATACAAAAAATTCAACAAACCAGTTATGAAGAAATAGCTGCTACAGAGGCTGAGATCATAGAACTGAAAGACAATTTTCTTCCAACAGGCCTAACTCCACTAGAGGATATTTTTGACTCAAATGATGTCCCTAGAAAACCAAAAATGCAGCCCCTTAACTCTGCCATTGAAGAATGCAACATTGGAACTGTTGAAAAACCCAAGATAATAAAATTGTCTGCGTCCTTACCTCCTGATCAGAAGCCCAAATACATTGACCTTTTCAAAGAGTTTCAAGATGTCTTTGCATGGAGTTATGAGGATTTAAAATCCTATGACACCTCTGTTATCCAACACACCATCCCTCTCAAGCCAAATCAAAAGCCATTTAAGCAAAAATTGAGAAGAATAAACCCTATGCTTCTCCCTGCAATTGAGAAAGAAGTACAAAAAATGTTTAAAGCTGGTATCATAGCACCAATCAAGTTTTCTAACTGGATTTCAAATCTGGTCCCTACAAGAAAGAAAACTGGTGAAACAAGGCTTTGTGTTGATCTTAGGAACTTAAATCAGGTGTCCCTGAAAGATAACTATCCCTTACCTAAGATGGATCACGTCCTCCAAAGAGTGGTAGGAGCCTCAAGGATCTCATTACTTGATGGATTCTTAGGCTTTAATCAGATCCTAGTACACCCTGATGATCAAGACAAAACTGCATTCACAACCCCATGGGGAACCTTCAAATATGTAAAAATGCCTTTTGGATTGAAAAATGCAGGGGCAACATTTCAAAGAGCAATGGATATTGCTTTTGCCAAAGAAATTCATGACTTCCTTGTCATTTATTTGGATGACCTCACACCTTTCTCAAAATCAGATCAAGAACATTTGAAGCATTTGAGACAGATCTTCTTAACATGTAGGAAATATGGAATTTCCTTGAATCCAAAGAAGTCTCTATTTGGTTTGGAAGAAGGTAAGTTGTTAGGACATATCATTTCAAAGGATGGCATAAGAATTGACCCAGACAGGATACAAGCTATCTTACAAATGCCCCACCCAAGAAACATCAAAGAATTGCAAGCTTTCTTAGGAAAGATCAACTTCTTAAGGAGGTTTATCCCAAATTTAGCAGAACTGATCAGATTATTGAACAACATGCTAAAGAAGGATTCAAAAGTGAAATGGACAGTAGAAGCAAATCAAGCCTTTGAAGGTATAAAATTGGCCCTTACCCAAACCCCAGTCTTAACAAATCCTCAATTTGATAGAGAATTTATCATTTTCTCTTTTTCCTCCCAGCATACCATTGCTGCTGTTCTATTACAGAAAGATGACCAAGGAAATGAAAAACCCATTGCTTTCTTTAGTAGAGCCCTTAGAGATGCACCTCTGAAATATCAGATCATGGAGAAGCAAGCATATGCTTTAGTCAAGGCCATTAAAGACTTCAGGATTTACATCCTTTATTCCCATGTCATAGCTTATGTGCCAAGTCCCATTGTGAAAGACATACTCACTCAAGAAAACTTAGAGGGCAGAAGAGGAAAGTGGATTGCTAACATCTTGGAATTTGATATTGAAATAAAACCTACAAAACTGATAAAAGGGCAAGGTTTGGCCAAATTAATGACAGAAGCAAACTTCCAAGCCTTAGACATAAACCAGCTGGACAATGAACCGGAGCTGGCGACTCCAAAGATCAATGTAGCCTTTGAACAATCCCCTTGGTATTCTGATATCTGTTATGTGTTGCAAAACCTGTGTGCTCCACCAGGATTGTCCAGAACTAAGTGTAGGTTCTTAAAAATGAAAGCTTCAAGATTTTGTGTCATGGAAGGCAATTTATTTTGGAAAAACCATGAGGGTATACTGCTAAACTGCTTGATTGAGAATGAGACTAACAATGTTATGAAAGAATTTCATGCAGGTGAGTGTGGTGGACATTTGTATTGGAAGTCCACTGTGGATAAGATACTGAGGGCTGGTTATTATTGGCCCACGGTTTTCTCTGATGTCAAGAGATTCACCACCTCATGTCATAAATGCCAAGTGTTTGAGGGAAAGAGAAAATTACTGCCACTACCTTTGAGGCCTATTGCAACAGAGAGACCTTTTCAACAATGGGGCTTGGATTTCATTGGGGAAATTCACCTCTCATCTTCAGGCCAACATAGATGGATTCTAACAGCTACAGACTACTTTACTAAATGGATTGAAGCTGTTCCATGTAGACAAGCAAATGATTCCACTATCATTCAGTTCCTTGAGACCAATATTCTTTCTAGATTTGGCTGTCCTGATAAGATAATAACAGACAATGCTGCTGCCTTCAGATCTAAGAAGATGGTGAATTTCTGCCACAAATTTCACATTACCTTGGGCCATTCTACTGCATACTATCCCCAAGGAAATGGCCTTGCTGAATCATCAAATAAAAGTCTTGTAAACACCATAAAGAGGGTGTTGGAAGAAAATAAGAAGAATTGGCATAAGAAGCTTGTGAATGCCTTATGGGCAGATAGACTAACAACCAAGAGATCAATTGGAATCAGCCCATATGAGCTAGTCTATGGAATAGAAGCCAAATTTCCTTCATCACTAGGGGTCCCTGTTATGAAACTACTTCAAGAAAGTCAAGCTGAGCCTAATGACATGCAAAGAAGGATCAATCAAATAATATGTTTGCAGCAAACAAGAGAACAAGTTTTCAACAGGGTTCAAGTTTTACAAGAAAAATTAAAGAAAGCTTTTGATAGAAGGACTAAGGCAGAAGATTTTAACATCGGTGACAAAGTCCTCAAGTGGGATTCAAGAAGGGAAGATAAGGGAAAACATGGAAAATTTGATTCCCTTTGGAGAGGACCATTTGCTGTTCAAGCAGTGCAAGGAAATAATACTTACTTCCTTAGGAATCTTGATGAAACTGATTTGGATGAAGGTCCTGTGAATGGAAGGATGTTGAAGCACTATTTTGACTACTATCCATAAGTGCAACCTGAGTTTCACTTGTACATATCCAGGTGTATATATTATTTTCTGTTAAAAAAGTAAAAATGCAGTTCCTCAAGTTTTATAAGTTATCAGCAAAAGGCAAATAAGTTCAGAGATTTACCAAGATGGGAAGAGCACAATGTTGGCATTTCAAAGAGGAATACTCCAAGTTTTGATACAAGAAGTCAAGGGCCAAGGCATTCTGACCTGCTGTTCTTGGTCTTTCAAATGGAAAAACCATCCCCATGTGGAGCCACTTTTAGCTACCTATACCAATAGGTTTCATATTTCATGATTGGCAAAGAAAGTTCCAAATATGCTCTGCTTTGGTGATGCAAAGATCCCATATTTCCATGAGAAAAAAATGTGTGTATATAGCTTAATGTTGACTCAATTTTGATGGATGGTCCAACAGCCTAATCTGGATCATGCCATGTTTCAATTTTCTGTTGAAGAATAGAGAAAGAAGTCTGTCCAAACTGTTTAATCTTGGCAGACCAGTAGCTTAGGTAGAGAAGTAAGGTTCCCAACTGCTTAATCTGGGACCTTGGAAGCAATAAGGGTAGTTCTTAGATAGAAAATCAAAAGAAAAAGCCAAAAGAAAAGAAAAGGCACATAAGGGTCTGCAAGTCTAAGTGCACCCTCCATGAAGAAACAAAAAATGCTAGGCAAATAGATGGGTAGGCAGATGGGGTTGCAGAAATGTTATTACTTCCAAATGAGTTTTGCTGGTCTAACACAAAGGAACATCAGTGCATAGAGAAGCTTCTCTTCTCCATCATGTTGCAGCTAAGCAAAGAGGCATGTCTAACTTCCTGTTTCCCCCCTTTCACATTCATAACTAACATCCCTTCATCAGTTGTGTTTATGAAAGAATTCAAGGTTTTATGTTGGTTCTTGTTCCTTTAAGAGCCACATTTCTTGTCTAAAAATCTTTTCATTTTGATCTACTTCCTAATCCAAGTTGTTTTCATATAAACTTAGTGATATCACCCCTCATTCACCTTTTTCCACTCATATTAACCCCTAACTTCTTATTATCTAAATCCCCTATGTTCCCCCTTTTCCTACTATTATAAACACTACGGTGTATAAACCCCAAGCATTCTATAAATATCCCTTCCCCTTGGCATTATAGCCATATGTTCACTGCCAGGGATTAAATTGACATCTGGTCAGTTTAAGAACCCTAAGCCTCACCCCTTTTTCCCCTTCAGAAGTCACTTAAACCATTTAACCCCTCATTTGCTAAAGAAACCTTGTAAAAAAAAAAAAAAAAAAAAAAAAAAAAAAAACCCCATTTTCACCCCTAGCCCGCTTCATTTGCAAAATACACATGAAAACCCACTTTTTCCGGTTTATCCAAAGTCTTGGCGCTATGCACGTTTTTATAAAAAAAAAAAAAAAAAATTGAAAAAACCATGCAAATGCGCCAAAGTTCTAAGGTCCCCGTCGGGCGCATTTACCAAAGAAAATATTATTTTAATCCCCTCCCGTACTCGTATCCACCTGGCAGCTCAACGATCCGTCGACCGTCGGATTGGGCCCTTTTCATCCGACGGCCCTCATGCATTTCGGACCGGCCCCGACGTCCGTGAATTACCTTCCAAAATTTGTCAGAGGGTGACATCAGGCCTCTGCCACGCATCACCCCCAGATCGTATCGGAGCCCCCTCTGACAATTTCGCTTCCGTATAGAAGGCGGTGCGATATTAAACCGCTAACCATTTCCGGTTTCGGTGAACCCGCCTTGCCAACGTCACTGCCAGCATCACTGCTACGTCATCACCGCGTCAGCGCCCCCGTCCGCCATGGCTCCACCTGTCCGCCACCTCACCATCCCCGTGGACCACTCTTAAGCTGCCACATCACCTGATGACGTCATGCTGACGTCATCCGACCTTGACCCCACCCGATGACGTCATGCTGACGTCATCCAAAAAAAGCGCCAATGTTCCAAAAAATCCATATTTTGGTCAAAAATTCGCGTTTTTTGCACTTTTTGCATAAACGACTATTGTTTCTTCTGCATGCATTTTACATCCAAGCTCACGCCAACCTGCTGAATTCGACCTGGAGACCGTTGGCGCGCCAAACCCACCTGCATTTGTGACCAGTGCTGACAGTGTACCAGGTATTTATCCCTGTAAATCCCTCCCGCGCCTAGTTTTGTCTGTGAATCGCCTAAAATAGCTTAAAACACTGAAAAACACATAACTCACCGGCAAATCCTCTGTGCCTAGTCTCCATTGGCAACTGTAAGGTCGAAATTTACTTGCTAAGCCTTGTTTACCCGAGTTTTCACAAAACCTACATTCTGTTCGCGCAATCGTGAACGGGGAACCCAAACTGCATCAATTTGCTGTGAAAAAGAGTTTTTTATGCAAAGCATTGCCCTTTCAGTGCTTTGTGCAGTATTTCAATTGCTGCCTTTGCCATTTTATCCTCTGTTCCTCAGTAAAATCACCTCTCTTTTCAAGAAATACTCTTTTTTGTTGCTCTGCACAGTAACACTAGTTTATATACAAACAGAGTTTTAAAGTAACCATGGATGCACCAGTAGCACCTGTAGCCTTGAATGTTGCCCCTTTAAATGCCCCTCAGAGAAAATTAGAATGGAAACCATTAGCAGACCTGGATTATCAGATATCAGAAGAAATGCTAATGCACAGCAAGTACCACATCCACTTGTTAAATGAATTGAAGATTAAACATGAACGTGGAACAGATGTATTGGGTATATGGGATTCTTTCCTCCCTATCTTCAAGCTCCCTCAGGTCAACCAGTTTCCTGACCTAATCCACCTATGTGCTGACTGCTATGACGCCACTCAGAGGGTTGTGATTGACCCTTCAGGTTCAGTTGTCTTCTATGTCACCCCTGAAGCCATCAGAGAGATGCTGCAATTCAAAACTGAGAAGAAATTAGTTCCTTTATCACTGATTGATCTGATAAAGCAAGGAGCTAAATTAACAGATGCTCAGGTCACCAAGCTAAATCAATTGTATATTGACTCTGACACTGTGATATACCCTCCTATTCCTCATGTATACCTCAACCAATTGGGCAGAGACCTTGTAGATATGATCAGTCCCATTTTGGGCTATAATTCAATTGAGTATGTTGATGAAACTATGCTGGTAATCATGCTCATGTTTTCCCCTGGCAAGTATCCAATCTGCTATGACTATGCCACCTACATATCTGATAAAATACATGAGCAACTGATGAACTTGGCAAGAGAAAGGGTGTTCAGATACACCTCCTACATCTACCATTTAATTTTGTATTATCAACATGAGAAATTTCATTTTGCCATGAAAAGAGTGGATGCACAAGGCAATCCAAGGTCAGTGGTTTATTGGTCTTCTGATTTCCACTGCCTATCTAATTCTCCATACACTTATTGTGAGTTCATAGACCTCTTCATCCACCCAGCCATGTCTATGCTTATGATCTCACCTCCTCCAAGACTAACTGATGAGATGCAGAGAGTTCTTCAGTTATCTAAAGCATACAGCATTGGGGATTGGTACTATTACCAAAACCACACTGTCATCAGAATATATGGGTGTGAGTTGCCCCCATACAGATTGCCCAAATATGTGCCCATGAGACTGTTTGCCCTTGAATACTTCAAGCAATTTGGCAATGCTAATATACTTCATTTTTCAGGCAGAGGCAAGAAAGCACAGCTCAAGGTCAGGAACCAATTAGGCCACTTAATTTATAACAAAAGGGAGGAAGGTTGGCAAGAAGCAGACAGAATGCTAGAATCCCTTGGTCTACAGACCAGTTTCCTTTGGAAACCTTATGACCCCAATCACTTCATAACTTTAAGAAGGGTCAAGTATAGGCTGTCCGGTTATGATCATGTAAGGTTGCCTCGCATAGAAAAATATGCTAATCAAGTAAAGTGGAGGAGAGGAACCTTAGAGGAGGCTGTCACACAAGAAGAATTAAATCAAAGAGCAGTAAGAAATCTGAGAAAGATGGCTGACCTAGAGCTTTGTTCACAGGTGTTTGCTCTTCCAAGCACTCAAGTGAGAGCAGCTGCCTCTTCCTCTATAGCAAATCAGCAAGCAGCCAAAGCTACTGGTCAAACCTCTAGCAAAGGCAAAGAAAAGGAGATGGAACCAGAGCAGCCACCTCATGAAGAGTTACAGCAGCAGGAAGTGCAGCAACAGCAATAGGTACAACAGCAACAAGAGGAGCAGCAAGAGAAAGAGCAGCAGGTACAGCAAGAAAATGCAGCTGAGGCCCCAATTTTCACTGAGCAGCAGCCACCACAAATTGTGCCTCCAAGGCAAGAAACAACAGTTGAAGCCTCAGTCCTTCAAACCCCACAAAAGGAAGACATAAGTAGAAAGAGGGACAGAGAGACTCCCCTCACCACATCTATAAGTCATGGGGAGAAAAGGCATAGAATGAATCCCCTCTCTGAGAAAGAAATGCCTATTGGGCAATCTTTGGGCATGGGCCCACCAAGCATGGAAGCATCCGCAAGCTCCTTCCAACAGGAACAAGAGAGGACAATCGGAGGAGAAGTCAGCTCCTCAGGCCAGCAGGGAGGAGGTGAACTGGGCATAAAACAACAGTTCATTGACATAAAGAAGAGGAATGAGCCCATAAAAATATAGCTATATAATCATTTGTTGAAAATGGCTCCCACTAACCAGCAAAGACTAATGTCTGCATATGATGTCCAGGAGGGCAAAATGATCATGAGCCACTTCATGCCAATTGCGTTGCAACCACAGTCCCCTGCAGACTACTTGAGGACCAACCTTGAGGTTCTTGCCAAGGATATCCACCCAATGGATCAGATTGAATTGCATAAGCAAACGGGTGAGATGGTGTATGCCTCCTTGGCAGACAAAACGTTAGTGAACTACAGGCTGGAAAATAACCTAAACAACACCTCTGCCCAACTTGAGTTGGAAAGAGCATCCTCCCAAGCAAAGGACAACCGAATCAGAGCGTTGGAGGACATCATAATAGAGCTTGGGCATGATCCCAAGGACATCAAAGCCGTACAAGCACTGCTGAAATTGAGGGATGCAGATATGGCAGCATTAAGGAAAATGGTAAAAGTACCAGCAACCATTCACCCACAAACTGGGGAAGTTGCCCAGCTGAGACATGACCAAGATGCAGCAGCTATGCTGGTATCATTATATAAACAGCTGATCCAGACACAGGAGAAATTGGGAGAATCAGAGGCTGCACAGGCTGCACTGCAGGCAGCATTACAACAAAAAGAAGGAGGACAAACATCTCAGCCTCCTCCAGAAATAATCAATTTGGAGGAACCTCCTCAAACTACTGCTCCTCCCCCTGAAAAGACTGAACAGGCAGCACCATCTACATCAGCACCAGCGCCAACAACAGAGCAGGCTCCAAGCCTGGATATGCAGAAGCTAAGGAGTGAAATCCAAGCCCTGGAGGCCCAAATGACAGAACTAAAAGAAGCCAGGGAGAATCTAGCTAAGTTGAATGAAAAATATGATAAATCAAAGCAGACTGTAGCAGAAAAAGGGAGAGAGATAAAGGCTCTCAAAGAGAAGATAAAGGAGCTGGAGAAGGAGCTCACACTTGACAAAGTGATAACTGAGCTCAAAAAAGTCCTGTGGGCCAACATTGGCCAATCAGTCACTGATCAATGGCAGTATATTGAGACCATTCATGAGCAAATCGAGCTCATAGGGAAAGCACATAGAGAAATCCAAAGAGCAAGGGCATCTCTAGGCAATATGCCTGAGGTTGCCAATAGAATGATTAATGTGCTTAATAACAGAACAAGTGCTCAGCTGGCAACAATGGGAATCTCCAACAGGACTGAGACCAGTTTGCTAATAAAAAGAGTCCTAACACTAAGAAGCCTGGTACAAACACTAGAAAGAAGAACCCAGGATATGCAGACAGAGGTTAATAAGTTCATGGAAAAATTTGTGGCATTGCAAAACAGATGTCTTCTTGGCTTACTGAACAGCGCAGGGAAACTACTCTCACATGAGCATTATGCCAAGAGGGTCAATACATTTGCTACTAATCAGATCACTGAAAGGCCCAGTACCTCAGAAGAAACAGGACCAGCAACAGGACAAAGTCTCTACAACAGGGTAGAAAACTTATTCTTTATAATGAATGAGATCAAACACTTGTTTGAAGTGCCTCCAAACTTCTACAAATACATAGAGGCAGATGAGACTTTAGAGGCAATTCTAAGACATCAATTGCCCACACAGGAATGGTGGGCTAAGACCATACAGTTGATATTATAGACAAGAAGCCATTCACCAAGTTTTTCATTTAAATATATAAGTTGTCATGCACAGGAAAATTTTGATAAAATCAGCATGCATGGAGAAGAATGGGCTGAGCCAACTCAGCAAAACTATTCGGCCACCAAAGCAACACTGACAGTCACAGGTGACAGGGCCGAAAAGCTACAGGAGGACAGAGCTACAAAGACACGCCATTCATCATTTATAACAGAACGTTCTACCGACTCAGTGGCCTCCAAAGGTCAAAAAAGTCTTCTGACAGAATTGAAGAGCATTTATGTCGTATTCAAAGCTGTAATAACTTCTTATCTGTTGTTCTGTACAAGTTGGTGAACATATTTATTTCTCAGATGACTCAACGCTTCAGATATTTTGTATGACCGTTTGTATATATTTCCCCCTTGCATAAGTTTGCGGGGTTGTTGTTGATTTCTCTTCTAGAGTTCTTATGCTGTAAATTTTCAGAGAATTAATACAAAGCTGATGGAATTTCCAAAGCTCTGCATTGTTTGAGGCATTGTGGTGTTTTGCTGAATGTTACAGGATTCCTGCGTACTTCATGGCACAATAAGTTTTCCTTAAAAACTCTTCGTTATGTGTTTTGTTATCTTTTCATAGCGCATTCATGTTTCTGTGTTTCATAGTTAATGGCAAAGAAAAAGAATAGTTCCAGGATTTATTCACAGAATACCCTGAACTCAATCTATGCTGTTATAAATGTTTTTCTTCAGTTATAGTCATAAGGTGTAATTCTTAACTGCTGCACCTCCAAACTATATCTTTCACAGTGATTATTGTTTCAGGAATTCAAGTTTGCTCCTGTGCAATATATCTTTTTCTCACACCCCAGCTTAGTGGAAAATTCTTAATTGCTTTTCACTGGTTATATACATTTCACCATCACAATTTCAAGTTTGTTTCATGAAGTATTTAAATGGCCCTGTAGTTTCAGCAACCCAACTCAATATTTCAAACAACCTGTAGCCACAGACTCCATTGCCCAATGGATTAAAACTATCTGAAGATTTCCACCTTAGGTACAGAAAGACATCCCTCAACCAAAACATAAACCAAACCCTAAACTCATAACTAGCCTAAAATCTTCACAAAACAGAGACAAACCTTAAAGAGAGAGCCCTCTCTAATTACAATTTGGCTAGAAGCTGTAATCCAAAGATTGGTTAGTGGTTACCTCGGCCGTATTCCCTTCGGAGTCAAAGGGAACAACCTGGGTGTTAACAGTCAGCAGGCACATGAGGAGGTCAAATAAATTCTCAGCATCAAAACTTTCAATAATCACATGTTCACTAATTGATTTTTTCCTCAAAACTATGTTTTGAGGAAAAAGCAGAGTTTTCTATATTTTATGTACAAAATGTCATGTAATTTCATTTTTCCTATATGTAATAAGTCTGATATGTGGCCCTGGTCACCTTGCCAAGCTTCTGCACTCCAGCTCCTACAAAAGAGTCAAAAATTCAAAGCATTTAGTCCATCAAAGGCAAAAAACAGATTAAAATGCCAACACAGAATTTTAAAGCCAAAAGAGACAGGAACAAGGCCATCAGGATAGCCAAGCCATAAGCAAGAGGAACAAATAGAGCAAGAGGAGAAAACAGAGCCTATCGGAGCTACAAGAGAAGTAATATATGCCAAAGGTTCAGAATCCAAAGGAAGACCGCTAAGAGCAGTATAGCAGAAGAGCAGAGGACACAACAGAAGAGCAGTTAACATAGGAGTATCAAAGTGGAGCAGTATATTATATCCGCGGGTTCTATTAAGTGTCACCCCAAAAACCTCTGATTGCGATAATGTATGTGGAACCGATGGTCTTATTATATCGCACCCTAACGTTATATCGCATCCGCAGGAGGATCGTCCCGTTGGCCATCGGTGATGTCATGGGGTCAATATATAAAGGTTCCCCGAAAGCCTTGTTTTGCCGATTGCGATTATAACACGGACTCGATGGTCCGACTGTAACACAACTCAATGCAATATCACGTCCGTCGCTATATCGCAAGCCGTAAACTCTTGCCACATGAAAGCGCCGATTGCGATAAGGCTGTGGACCTGATTGGAACATTATAACAAGGCTTAATATAATACGCGTCCACTAGTGGATTGGCCATCGGCCATCGGCAATGCCATGATCTTGATATACAAAGGAAAAGCCCCAGTAGCCTTGATCGCCGATTGTGATTCATGTCGCAGACCTGATACAATATAGATGCGGGTGTAATATTTCTTGAAGTCCCCCCTTTAGCCTTTTTTTCCTATTTTTGCTCATATTTCCTGTGTATTTGTATATTTGGCTTGCGCATGGTTTGAAGGCAAAAATGCACTATAAAACGCACCCGATAGTTCAGGAGGCCTGAACGATAGTTCAAGAGGGTGAATCAAGCCGATTGCGACTGCGATAGGGACGTGGCACGGGAATGCCTCCAAAATCAGTTGCAAAGTGGAGCGACACATAGGGACAGTGGCGCGGCGCACAGGATGAAAAATGTCATTTTTTTTTGCTAAAAGCCTCTGTTTTTCGCCTAAGTTTTTTCTCAGTTTGACTTTTTTCTCTCTCATAGTCAAACTCATGATGTAATTTGATGTAACTTGATTGACTTTGATGTAAATATGCTAAAATTTCACTCATGGAGGTAGATACATCATGAAAAGGTAGTTTTGAACTGAATGAATCAGTTTCCTAGATTTTAGAGGCAAGCTGTTCCACTGCCTACTTTTCAGTTCTTAGTTTAGATCTTGTTGGAACAACTCCTAAACACATGAATTTGACCCCTAAAGCCTAGGATGAGTTGTTTGTTGCCTATATCTAGTACATCTTTAGTCATTTGTAAAAGGGGAAGTTGGACTCTTGTGAATGCTTTGAGCATTATTGTACATTCATCTATGCAGTTTGGTAAAGGAATAGACTAGGGTTTGCAGCATTTTGTGGAATTCTTGTGGCAAGTTGATTTGGTATTGTTTATTCTTCTGTAATTCAAGTTTTATCATATGTTTATGTGTGCCATCATCTCTTTCAGCATAATTAAATGAATCAAGTTTAAAGGTGGAATTCATTGGTGTTTCAGTGCTCTACCTTGGGGTTTATTTAGTTCTACATGTTTTCTATTGTTTGAGGAGGCCTCATGACACTTGCATGCCCTCTCCAGCTCCTCACCAATCTTAATACTCTCTATTTCATTTAATCCAAAGTACTAAACCATTTTCCTACCTCGCCCCATAGAAACCTCTGCAAGAATGTGTCCATTCCCCAGACCCAAAACTGCCTTTTACATCTGATCCAACAAACCAACATAAAACTCAATCAAATTACTCTAAGAACATACCTAGCCTAAAATTAGTTTTTATATCAGTCATCTCAAGCCTTCCTTGATAAATTTTCATTGAGATTGATAAGGAGAGAGCCCTCTCCCATCCTGGTAGGGCTAGCTAGTAGGTTAAGTGTGGTTTGATGTTACCCTGGACCTACCTTTCTCAGCCTAAGGTAGATTTAGGCCCTAACATAGTGGCGACTCCACTGGGGACAGAAAATTTTATTTGTTCATTAATGTTCTCTGCTTGATAGACTACAGGCGGAGCCTGAAGTTAGCCAAGAAGCCTTCGAGCTGCTCTCGCTTTATGAGTGCATCAGTCAATCTTCGGTTTAGTTTTATAAAATGAACATCTGATGTGAAAATTGCCCCAGTACATTAAACAATTCTAGACTTTTGGATGATGAGTTTGGAATTCAGTAGGATGACAAAATTGTAATGTCAATTTGAGTTTTTAGGAATAACTCAATACACTGGCTTCCAGAAGATACACTAGAGCCAATCCTGATCCTGATCCTCCTCCCATATATGAAAGCCCAAATCTCATTCCAAGACTTCTTCGTCAAGAAAGTTCTGTGATTCCTGTGTTTAGATCTCATTCATGTTCGGCTGTTTGTGAATATCTTGAAGATCTCCCATTTGACGAACATTTTGATCTATCGTTGTTTGAAACTAAGTCTGAAAGTGCAGTTGGTGCTAATGTTCTAAATCCAGAGTTTGTGCAACATCTTGAAACTGAAAGAGAAAATCGATCAATTGATACTTATATTTTGAATCTTCAAACTTCAATTGTGGCTACCAATATTCCCGAGTTCTTAGAATTTGCATCTGCTACTCTCGGTTCATCTGCTATTGTGTCTAGTTTGGAAATTCCTACTGAGCCTCCTTTTATTCCCACCATTCCCATGCAGCCCGCCATATCTGATCAGATATATGTAGTTTCTTCTCCCTCATCAACCCCTTCAACACCTCAAACATCAAATATTTCTTCACCTCCCTTGACACCTCATACACCGGCCACGTCAGCTGTTATCATTGTTTCAACTCCTCCTACATCCCCTAGGCCAGTTTTAATTCCACCTCGAGTGATGGCTGCGAGATATGCACCTCTTGATTTGCCACAAGACTTGAATGATATGCCTTCTGGTTATCAAAGGAAGATCTTATTGTTTGATGCTTCCCAAGGGATCACAGCACAACAACATGTTGATAGAATGAATGATTTCTTTGATCTTCACGAAATAGATGAAGAGGATGTGGCTATGAGATTATTGTGCAAACTTTTGGAGGCGAAGTGCAAAAGTGGTTCAGAGCATTGCCTGTAGGAACTATCAATTCATTGGCGGCTCTTCATAGACAGTTCCTGGATCGTTGGGAGGTCAAGAAAAATCCACTTCAAATCCTTTCCGAATATGAAAACATAAAGAGAAATGTTGGTGAAAGTGTCCAAGATTATTGTCTTAGATTCAATACTGTTTATAATGCTATTCCAGCTGAAATCAAACCTCCAATGGGGCTGGCTTTGATAAAGTTTCCCGACAGTTTTGATCCTGAAATGGCATACCAATTGAGAGAAAGAGACCTAGCTACATTGGAGGATATGCAGAAGATTGCAGTGAGTGTGGATGCAAATCTGCTAGCTAGGAGAGCTAGATCAAAGACCGAGAAGAAAGTGACCAGAAGAAGTTTCTTCCTTAGACCAAGTGCTTCGAAAGCTTGAGAAGGTATTTGATAGATTAATCATTGCTGATAAGCCTGAGACATAGATTAGAAATCCAAATTTTCGTGGTCAGTAGCAACCACAGTTTAGAATCAAGCAACGGGAACAAAGAGTTCAAGATGCATTGGCTCAACAACAAGTTAAAACACCATTGCAGCAAAACTTTGTCCAAGGTACTGAATTAGAGGACGATGAGACTCCAATAGGAGAGGAGAATCACTTTTTTACACCATATGGTTTGGCAATTTATCTTACCGAAGATGAAGAGTACTCAGAAAGTCCAGCTGTACAAAAAGATGAAGATTTTATATTGGCAAATGAAACAGTCCTAGAAAAGGAATCAAATGAATATCAGAGAGGATACATGAATGCATTGACAACGCAGCAAGGAAATACTCACTCAGGAGTAGGGATGTTCCTATCAATCCAATTCAGAAGCGGAAGGAAGCAACACCACCAAAGAATGATTCTCCAAATGTGCAAAAAAAGGGAAAGGAGCCAGCAGACCCTACTTCCAGCAAAGTACAATCAGCAAATGAAAAGTCAAATCAGCCAAGTGCAACGAATGAGAAGATTGAAAAGAAGGATGCTCCAGTCAAAGAGGTAGAGAAAACTACAGCCTTTAGCTTAGAAAATGAAATTGCTAAGTTAAAAGTGTCAATACCTTTGACTGAATTAATGAAGAACAACAGTTATAAAGGTCAAGGGGCGAAAGTGTTGAATATAGATCCTTTGTCTGATATATTAAATGTGGAAGATGACCAACCTGAACTTATCTTTGGTCTGGCGTTAGAAGGACAAACTGAGGATAGTGATGTAGCTCCTTTTTACATTAGCCTTAGATTGTATGATTATGTTTTGCACAACGCCATGTTTGATTCAGGAGCGTCTCACAACCTCATGCCAAAGGAAATTATGGAAAAATTGGGTTTGGATATTACTCGAAAGTATCATGACCTTTATTCTTTTGATTCTGGTAGAGTAAGATGTATTGGTCTTATTAAAGATTTGGTTGTAAGTTTGGATTAGATTCCAGCGAAAAATGTTCTTATGGATGTAGTTGTGGCCGACATTCCCCCTAGATTTGGCATGCTTCTATCCAGATCATGGGGTGCAAAACTCAAAGGGACATTGCAATTAGATTTCTCCTATGCCACTATTCCCATCTTTGGTCAATTAAGGAAGTTATATAGAGAGAAGAAAATGAAATATATGATCACAAGCAAGCAGAAACCTTTGAATCATCCAATTAATTATGTACATACATATTTAAAGTCTTTTATTCTTTATTATGACAGTGATTTCAATGATGTAAATAGTCAATTAATTGAAGTTGAAGATATACCAGAGATAACAGAAAATTTTAGAGCAGTACTTGATCAAGAGAGACAAAGGATTAATAGTACCGCCAAACAGTCAACTTTCCATCAGCAGTAGAAAATTGATGGACAACAGCGAAAGGTAGAAGAGCAGGCAGAATTCTAGCACTTGGAGGAAGAAGCCGTTTGTGGAGTAAGGACTTTGATGGAGTAGTAGGTAAGGAAGGTGCCGGAATTGGTATTTGGATACGCAACCCTGTTTTCCTACCAAATAAAGCCCCGATTAATGTATGAATTTGTTCATATAAATTGGCTTTTGATTGTTCCAATAATGAAGCCGAATATGAGGCATTAATTGCAGGCTTGAAAATCCTCAAGAAGTTGAATACAAATAAAATTTCAGTCTATGGCGACTCCAATTAGTAATCAAGCAAGTCAAGGGAGAATACCAAGCTAAAAATCCTCAAATGAGCGCTTACTGCAACGCGGTTTTAGATATTTTGAGGTTGTTTCCAGATTATACTTTAACATGTGTTCCTTGTGCACAGAATGTTATTGCAGATTCCCTTGCTATAGCAGCAAGTAACTTAAAGGTTCCGATCAATTCGAACAATAAATTTGAAATTCATGTGAAACATCACTCGACTATCCCTAATAATCAAAGATATTGGCAGGTGTTCAGGATGACAAAGAAATTGAAGAATTTCTGCAAAATAAAGGTAAATATCAAGATACTTCTATAGATGGCGAGCAAGATGACGGTGAACTAGACTTAGAGGTAAATCAGATGGAAGTTTTGCAGCTGAAGGAAAATGTCATCCCTAAAGGCCTTATACCTTTAGAGGAATTATTTGACCAAGATGATGTAACCCAGAAGCCAAGTTTGATGCCAACTAAAAAGGGAGTTGAAGATGTGAATATCGGAACAACAGAAAATCCAAAGATAGTAAAGTTTTTAAAGGCATTACCTCCTAAGGTAAAAGCAAAATACATTAGTTTATTGTCCTAATTTACTGATGTATTTGCATGGGATTATTCAGATGTGAAGGAATATGATAAAAGCATAATTCAGCATATCATTCCAATCAAGCCAAACCAAAAGCCATTTCGCCAAAATTTGAGAAGGATAAATCCAAAGTTGTTGCCATCAATAGAGAAAGAAGTGAATCGGTTGTACAAGGCTGGTATAATCATTCCAATAAGATTTTCAGATTGGATCTCCAATTTGGTGCTCGTACGGAAGAAGACAGGTGAGATTAGATTATGCATTGATTTCAGAAATCTAAATAAGGTGTCTTTGAAAGATAATAATCCATTGCCAAAGATGGACCACATACTCCAAAGAGTGGTTGGGGCATCTTGTATGTCACTGCTCAATGGGTATTCCAGATATAATCAAAATTTGGTCCATGAGGATGACAGAGACAAAACAACGTTCACCACTCCGTGGGGGACATTCCATTATGCCAAGATGCCATTTGGTTTAAAGAATGTTGGTGCAACATTTCAGCGGGCTATGGATATTGCCTTTGCAAATGAGAAAGATGTGTTTCTAGTTGTTTATTTTGATGATTTGACAGTTTTTTCCAATTCAGATGAGGAGGATCTTTATCATTTGAAAAAAAAATTCAGCGGTGTAGAAAGTATGGCATATCTCTTAATCCCAAAAAGATCTTGTTTTCCATGGATGAAGGGAAGCTTCTCGGTCACATCATATCCAAAGAGGGAATCCGCATCGATCCTGCTAGAGTGGAAGCTATTCACAAAATTGATTTTCCTCGTAGTAAAAAGGAGATCCAAGAATTCAATGGTAAGATGAATTTCTTACGTCGTTTTGTGCCAAATCTAGCTGAACACTTGAGGGAAATTACAAACCTGTTGAAAAAAGATAGTGTAGTGAATTGGATCGAATAAGCCATTAAATCTTTCAATTTGGTAAAGTTGGCTCTTTCTTCAGCTCCAATTTTGATCAGCCCCGATTATTGCCAAGATTTTATTTTATTTTCATTCACTTCAGAGCATACTATGGCAGTAATCTTAATGCAGAAAAGAGACCAGCTTGAGAAGCCAATTTCCTTTTTCAGCAGAACAATAAGAGATGCAACATTAAAATATAACATCATTGAGAATCAAGCTCTTGCCTTGGTGAAAGATTTGAAAGATTTTCGAGTATATATTTTACATTCTCATATTCTTGCCTATGTCCCTAACGCAGCCGTCAAAGATGTTTTAGTACAGATAGATCCATAAGGGAGACGAAGAAAATGGATCACAACTTTGTTAGAATATGATTTGGAGATCAAGCCAACAAAGCTCATCAAGGGGCAAGGTTTGACAAAATTGATGGTGGAGTCTAATTTGCATGCCTTGGGCATAAACTTGATTGTTGCCATGTCCGAAGAAGATAAGGATAGCTCACTTGTTCAGGTATCTGAAATTTTTATCCATTCCCCTTGGTATTCAGATATTCTATATGTGCTCCAAAATCTTTCACCGCCACCGGGAATGGCTAAAACCAAAAGTAGAACTCTAAAACTAAAAGCTGCTAAATTCTGTATTATGAATAATGCACTCTATTGGAAAGATCCCGGTGGTGTCTTGGTAAATTGTTTGGTTGCGGAAGAAGCAAAACAGGTCATGGATGATTTTCACAAGGGAGATTGTGGAGGTCATCTATTTTGGAAGACAACAGCCAATAAAATTTTGAAAGCAGGGTATTACTGGCCTACCCTCTTTGCTGATATGTATAAAACTATTACAAGTTGTCACGAATGTCAAATTTTTCAGGGGAAGAGAAAACTACAGCCTTTACCTCTTAAGCCGGTTGAAGTAAGTGCTCCTTTTCAGCAATGGGGTTTAGATTTCATTGGCGAGATTCATCCTACTTCTTCAGCTCAGCACAAGTGGATCCTCACAGTGAAAGATTACTTTACAAAATGGATTGAGGCGATTCCCACTCGACAAGCCACATATGCGGTAATAATTCAGTTTCTTGAAAATAACATTTTGTTACGTTTTGGTTGTCCTAACAAGCTGATTACAAATAATGCAACATCTTTCAAATCTAAAAAGATGATTGATTTTTGTGATAAGTATCAAAATACCTTGGGGCATTCAACTGCATACTATCTGCAAAGTAACAGATTGGCAGAATCTTCAAATAAATCGTTGGTTAACATCATTAAAAAGTTGTTGGAAATAAACAAAAAGAGTTGGCACAAGAAGCTTGTTAATGCACCATGAATAGATAGAGTAAGTCAGAAGAAATCAATAGGCATGTCTCCTTTCGAGATTGTATATGGTCTTGATACGGTGTTCCCAACATCTCTCGCAGTCCCGGTGGTAAAACTTCTACATGAGGTTGGCAGCGAAGAAGATCATTTACAGTGAAGAATAAACCAAATGATCCATCTACAGCAGACGAGAGAGGAGGTTTTCCATAATACCTTCAGGCTGCAAGAGAGAATCAAGAAAATTTATGGTCGGAAGGCAAAGTTAGATAAATTTCAAATTGAAGACATAGTGCTGAAATGGGATGCTAGAAACGAGGACAAAGGCAAACACGGGAAGTTCGAGAATTTGTGGAAAGGGCCATTCAATATCGTTGCATATCGGGGTCTAAATGCATTTCTGCTGAAAGAAATGAATGGAGAATATTGCTCAGGAGGGTCAGTCAATGGTCGGCTGCTAAAACAGTATTATCTTTGAAATGTTTTCAGCTGTCACATATATCATTGTACATACCATTTTATTTCCTTCATTGCAGTTGTGTAATGTCATCATTCACTTAGTTTGGGGCCCGAAGTGAAGGCTATAAAACTAAAGGTCTGATGTCAGTTTTTGGTTATTTAGTGTGGATTGTTTGAGTCAATCTTGAGTCAATGAGTCAGATTTCAGTGCTGAAATTGAGTCAGTTTTAAGTCAAGATATTCATTTTGGTTTGTTGAAGATATTGATTCCATAGCCCAATGGACGAAGCCCAGAAATCTGTAGTTCTTGGCACCTCCATGGAGCTACCATCCCCATTGGAGCCAATGTTAGTGTCGGTATCTTCATCCCTCTATAAGTGATCAAAATCCTCTTTTTGCATTACATTTTAGGTGTCTCATCCGATCATCTGCATTCCATTAGTTCATGGATCATCTGATGGCAGGGGTATATTACGAGTTTTTCCCTCATGATCTTTACCTGTTGGCTTATTTTCATAAATTCAAGTCATTTACAGTCATTTTCTGTCTTTACATCTGCAAAAGTCATTTTTTAGGATTTTAGGTCTCATTAGGTCTAAGGTTTGTTCTCAAGGTCTTGCAAAGGTTCAATAATGGTCAACAGGCACATGAGGAGGTCAAATAAATTCTTAGCATCAAAACTTTCAATAATCACATGTTCACTAATTTATTTTTCATAGTTTTCTATATTTTATGTACAAAATGTCATGTAATTTCATTTTTCCTATATGTAATAAGTCCGATATGTGGCCCTAGTCACCTTTCCAAGCTTCTGCACTCCAGCTCCTGCAAAAGAGTCAAAAATTCAAAGCATTTAGTCCATCAAAGGAAAAAAACAGGTTAAATTGCCAACACAGAATTTTAAAGCCAAAAGAGACAGAAACAAGGCCATCAGGATAGCCAAGCCATAAGCAAGAGGAACAAATAGAGCAAGAGGAGAAAACATAGCCTATTGGAGCTACAGGAGAAGTAATATATGCCAAAGGTTCAGAATCCAAAGGAAGACCGATAAGAGAAGTATAGTGGAAGAGTGGAGGACACAACAAAAGAGCAGTTAATAGAGGAGTATCAAAGTGGAGCACTATATTATATCGACGGGTTCTATTAAGTGTCACCCCCAAAACCTCTGATTGCGATAATGTATGTGGAACCGATGGTCCTATTATATTGCACCCTAATGTTATATCGCATCCGCAGGAGGATCGACCCATCGGCCATCAGCAATGTCATGGGGTCGATATATAAAGGTTGCCCGAAAGCCTTGTTTTGCCGATTGCGATTATAGCACGGACCCGATGGTCCGACCGTAACACAACTCAATGCAATATCGCGTCCGTCACTATATCGCAAGCTGTAAAGTCTTGCCACATGAAAGTGCCGATTGCGATAAGGCTGTGGACCCAATTGGAACATTATAACATGGCTTAATATAATATCGCGTCCACTGGAGGATTGACCGTCGGCCATCGGCAATGCCATGATCTTGATATACAAAGGAAAAACCCCGGAAGCCTTGATCGCCAATTGTGATTCATGTCGCAGACCCGATACAATATAGATGCGGGTGTAATATTTCTTGAAATCCACCCTTTAGCCTTTTTTGCCTATTTTTGTTCATATTTCCTGTGTATTTGTATATTTGGCTTGCGCATGGTTTGAAGGTGAAAATGCACTATAAAATGCACCCGATAGTTCAGGAGGCCTGAACGATAGTTCAGGAGGGTGAATCAAGCCGATTGCAATTGCGATAGGGACGTGGCATGGAAAGGCCTCCAAAATCAGCTGCAAAGTGGAGCAACGCACAGGGACAGTGGTGCAACACACAGGATGAAAAATGTCATTTTTTTTTTGCTAAAAAATTATGTTTTTCGCCTAAGTTTTTTCTTAGTTTGACTTTTTTCTCTCTCATAGTCAAACTCATGATGTAATTTGATGTAACTTGATGGAATTTGATGTAAATACGCTAAAATTTCACTCATGGAGGTAGATACATCATGAAAAGGTAGTTTTGAACTGAATGAATCAGTTTCCTAGATTTTAGAGGCAAGCTGTTCCACTGCCTACTTTTCAGTTCTTAGTTTAGATCTTGTTGGAATAACTCCTAAACTCATGAATTCGACCCTTGAAGCCTAGGATGAGTTGTTTGTTTCCTATATCTATTACTTCTTCAGTCATTTGTAAAAGAGGAAGTTGGACTCTTGTGAATGCTTTGAGCATTATTGTACATTCATCTCTGCAGTTTGGCAAAGGAATAGGCTAGGGTTTGCAGCATTTTGTGGGATTCTTGTGGCAAGTTGATTTGGTATTGTTTATTCTTATGTAATTCAAGTTTTATCTTATGTTTATGTGTGCCATCATCTCTCTTTCAGCACAACTAAATGAATCAAGTTTAAAGGTGGAATTCATTGGTGTTTCAGTGCTCTACCTTGGGGTTTATTTAGTTCTACATATTTTCTACTGTTTGAAGAGGACTCATGACACTTGCATGCCCTTTCTAGCTCCTCACCAGTCTTAAGACTCTCCATTTCACTTAATCCAAAGTACTAAACCATTTGCCTACCTCGCCCCACAAAAACCTCAGCAAGACTGTGTCCATTCCTCGGACCCAAGACTGCCTTTCACATCTGATCCAGCAAACCAACATAAAACTCAATCAAATTACTCTGAGCACATACCTAACATAAAATTAGTTTTTATATCAGTCATCTCAAACCTTCCTTGATAAATTTTTATTGAGATTGACAAAGAGAGAGCCCTCTCCCAACCTGGTAGGGCTAGCTACCAGGTTAAGTGTGGTTTGATGTTACCCTAGACCTGCCTTTCTCAACCTGAGGTAGATTTAGGCCCTAACAGGGGGAAGAAACATTTAATAGAGGTTCTAGATTTCTGCACCTGAGAGGTCCCAATTTTGTGATTCCACTTTTAATTCTATTTACCTATTCATGAGGGACTTGAGCTATATCTTGTTAAATGTAATGGATTGGTGATTTGGATTCTTGAAGGATTAATGAAACTCTTTGGTGATTCCAATCAGACCAATGTGCAATATGTTTCCCCTTTGTTGATTGCTTCACGTATGTTTTTCTCCCTCTGAAATAATGTAATGAAGCTACCGGTTTCACTCTTATTCATGGATGTATATTTTGTTGCTAAGTAGTAACAATACTTGTGGTAATTACAGATTTACTTGTGTTATTCAGTAGCCAAAAATACTTGTATGAGCACAGATTTACATATGCTAATTACTGACAAATGTATTGAAGATGTATAGATCTTGGGACCTTAATTAGCGTTGCACTGTTTCTACCATTCCACCTCTTCAGTCTTCCATACTTCTGTTGGAACATTGTTTCTTCGGATTTTGTCTTGTTTTCAA
Organism: Pinus tabuliformis; assembly: GCA_031772625.1. NCBI lineage: Eukaryota > Viridiplantae > Streptophyta > Pinopsida > Pinales > Pinaceae > Pinus > Pinus tabuliformis. The sequence continues at coordinate 678,765,079 of CM062809.1, read as the reverse complement.
CCCTATGCATCGAGTTCCCTCCTCTCTGTCCTCTTCTTCATTTTACTACAATGCCAATATTATAGCTAGCTATTGTTGTGTGTTAGCCACCAAAACCAAACATTTCTATCTGAGACTAGCCCAATTTATCCTCTGTGTATTTAAATCCATGTATTTGCTTGAGTTTACCTTGATGAAGAACCATTGAACCAAGCCCCTTGAATTATCTTTTCAAACTACGTGACAATTGGAGTGCAGCAGAAATCCCAACTAATAATATTCAAAAGCACTCCTCTCTTAAGATGCCTTAGGCACTAGTCTACAATCAACCTAGAGATTGTCTCTAGGAGGCTTCTATATCCGATAGAAAAAACGACAACACACACCACTCTTCATACGAATAAAAAAAGACACATCAACGCTTGTTGAATAAAAATTATTTATTTCACACAAAAGAGAGAATTTTGATCTAAGAATGACTTTTCTAGATGAAAGTAAACATCATTTGAGATAACTTCAAATTAAATTTATATTTTAATAACAAAGTTAAATAAATATTAATATTATTTTTATATATTTAAATTTAACTTAAAGTGTTAAATTAAATTATTCACTCAATTTAAACTTCTTTGGAATAATGATATATGACTACGATACTCATTATTCGTCAGTGACGCTGTTGATTAGTATAGGGAAATGGAAAATGTTAGATTAATATATTAAAAAAAATATTTTCACTAGATAAGTTTAGTATAGGAGAATGGAAAATGATGTGATCTTAAATAATTCCATAATAAAATAATATATATAATCTATTTAAAAATATATAAATATAGTAGGGAATTGAAAATTATATGATTTTAAAATATTTTATATTAAAAATAGTAAAATAATAAATATAATTTATTTAAAAATATATAAATATAATTTATTTTAAAAAATATTTAAATTAATTAAGTTTAAATTAAAAATTTGAATTTATATTAGTAAAATTATTTGAAAAAATAATTAAAATAGATCATCATATCTCATTATTAAAATAGATCCATATCTCCTTAGTAAAATTGTTTGGAAAAAATAGTTAAAATAAATCATCATAGCTCAAATAAAACATTTAGAGTCACTGCGGGTGGCCATTTTAACCCTATCCCAAAAAATCGGAAAAAAATATTGAGATTTCTTTTCCTTATTACCCTTCTTTGCTTCTGTGCCTAAGTCAAGCCTTTCAATGTTAAATTTTCGAAATGCATATCGCCATCTTTCATTTCCCCGGCCCACTTTGAAATGCACCCTCTTCTCAACGTTCCAACGCACACCGTTTGGAATTTGATTTGCAACGTACACGTCTTCGTTCATTGGAATGTATGTAACATAATTTTCACGGAAAGTTGTTTTTAGTGTGATTTTTTGGATTTTAATTGAGGTTAAATTTTGATTTGGGTTATTTAAATTGGTTTTTTAATTTTATATATGGATTCAGTGTCTTCAAGAATTTTAGAGCATATTGATTGTGTAGAGATTACTCATCAAGCTTGTGATTTTAATAAATTCTTTTGCATATAGATTACCCCCACGCTATGGAGATGTTTGAACGATATTTGTAACGGCTATGCCGTAAAAAAAATTCTGCTGGCTTCGGCCATATAGATTGTAAAAATCTGCGGGCTTCGGCCATATGATGATTTCTCTCTGAAAAAAAAAAATAGATTACCCATCAAACTTGTAATTTCAATAAATTCCTAACAAATTATAAAAAAAATTAAAAAAACCCACCAAAAATACTTCCAAAAAATACACTAAAAACAACTTCTTCTTTTTTTTAATTCAGCTACAAGAAATTTTGGCTTTCCGCCCCTCATTCGAGTGGAGTCAATTCAATACGTTCATACTCAAGTCTAGTCAAGTGGTTTCTTTGCACCCCTCGTGTCGATTTCTTCGCCCCTGTCACCACTCAACTCAACTCCATTTTCAACACACGCGTCTTAAAGTGAAGTCAAGTCAATGCATGCAGTTTTTTCGCCTTGCTCAACTCAAATACGTCCGTAATTGCCTATAAATTTTTATGACACCTATTTATAATTTTAATATTATCTATTTAAAGAGCTATGTTCATAAAGTCGCATGTACTTTCATTTTATATATTAAATATTTATAATTTTAATTTTATCTCAGTGATTATTTAATGTATTTATTTATGAATAAACTAAATTGAATTCATATATATATCTTTTTATTAATAAACAAACAAATTTACATAGTTAGTTTATATGAGTGGGGCTATGAAATCTAGGAATTTTTTTTTCAAAATATTACATACGGTAAATATTTTAGATAGCAGTGTAATACATAGATAGTTTGGAGTATATTTAGGTTATAAAACGACCATAACATAATTTATGGTGCTTTATATATGTTTACTTTTCTTTTTTTCTTATAACTAAAAGGTAAGTTGAAGATAGACTAACACCAAAGTGGTAGCAATCAAAGAAGATTTAGAAGACAAAGACATTTATAGGGTTTATTGGAGCAATTTGAGAGGTTGTAGATTTGCCACGAGCTAGAATACCTTAGTCCTAGCTAGACGATGCACAATGTTTCTGTGTTCTGCTTGTAAATAATCTAATTATAGAAGAATTTCACTTTTGGCTTCGTTCCTTTCTAATAAGATTTTCTAACAAGGATTTGATATGTCAGTATAATTCGATAGTTTAGAGGTATTGGTTTTGTCTTCATATGATATGGTCAATGTTTGACACCTAGTTGGAAACAAAAGCAAATATCTTAGCATTCTGTTGTAGCCGCTACAACAACACCCAAAATTTTTGGGCATACACGATATTTTGGGTCCGCCTCTGCTCGCTTCAAGCCATTAAGGTTATGCTCCATTTGTTGATTGGTTAATCTCCCCATGACCTGTTCTTATTAGACCCTGTCGATGCACTCGCCCGTGTAGTTGTGCGACATATATTGCATTCTTTTGCCATGTTTTATCTCACACATTGACCCTACCATTGCATTAAGGTTTTGGAGGTTTGATTTATTTCCCATGACTTCAGAGATTATCCCTACATAATATGCCTTTCAATCACTAGTTGCATTGTGTGTGGACAGACAAGACTTCAACCTAGCTTTCATTGTGTTGACCATACTAGGGGAGTGATCCCCTTCCTGTTTTAACCTAATTCACATCCCTCTGAGGGTGCATTCCCATCGACATTGCAGGGCTTCATGGAAGAAATTATTGCATGTCATATAACCCTAGGTTCATGATTTGTTTCCCATCTCAGCATGTGCATTAGGTTTTATAACAAGGCTCTCGTTCCCATGTATATTTGAAGCCCTAGATCGTTGTAATCAATAGTCCAACTGTGCTTCACATTTACATGGTCATAAATGTTTCAAGGAACTCGCTCTATGAGTGCATCATCACCTTGGGCATTATGTAATATCAAAATCAACTGCAATTGATAGATCCATGAAAGGACTTATATTTTGAGTTGGCCTCCAAAATTTAGCATGCTTTTATCAACCAATATAATTTATAACATCTTAGTTTGGATCACTTATTGTTTAGGCTCCTCAAATGAATTATTTTATTTACTCATTTGTTTTTAGATGAAAATATCACTTTTGTAGACTGACTCATTTTCATCATGTCTTCTTTTCAGGAAATCGGTTGAAGATGACATGGAGATACAATGAACTATGCTACAGTTGCATCAAGTAGTGCCCTAACATGGAACCGCTAAGATGCTCTGATGTCGGAGGTTTTAAATCTCCGTACGAACCTAATACACTCTTTCAAGGAGTTTAAGGAAAACAAAGGGTGAATATGAGACAAAACACTCTTTAACTTATGACAGTTCTTTAATACATGCAATGATGGATATTTGAAATTAATAAATGGGTTATGCTTTTGATTTGGAACCATCATAATGCACTTAGAAGTCGTATGGGAGGTATCTTTGCTGAGAAGGATTAGAAGCCATGAAAAGCCAACACACACTCCAAAACGATGCATGCGGGCATAAATAATAAAGGGCGTGGAATGTATGACTAAAGGTTTCCATATGAGAGTGAGATTTATGTATGATCCAGATGGCTCCAGACACATGCAGAAGTCCCAAAGGACTCATAAAGGGTCAAAATTCAAAGTGGTTAGATTGTTCCCAAACCAACACCAGATCGAAGTGCTTGTCGCCCTGATTCCAACGGTGTGAACAGTACCCAAATCCAAGCTCGTATGGAGGAGCTAGAGCTAGTCAAAGTTTTCATATGGGCGAGGTTTAATGGTCCTACAAATTGACCGAGACCCGATGCATGAAATCCAGCCATCGGGCAGGTGAAATTGTTGCCTCTTCAAAATGCCCAATGACCCTTAAATTCGTGGTAAAAAAACACATGTGACCCTTAAACTGCCACTTAAAACAAACAGTGTGCCAAAATGGATATATGCTCACCAGTTTTGGCAAGGGCAGGATTTGATCCCCCGACCCTTGTGCCTCCAACAATCTGCCCTAACTAATGCGCCAATGATACTTATTGGAAAATTCGCTCGCCATTGTATACTTAAACCTCATTTCTGCAGAGCGGAGGGGGGAGGCTGGCGCGAATTTCCAGAATAATAATATTTTAATTATTGAATTGAGGCTTTTGTGATCCATATCAAGTTTATGAGAAAAAATTATTCGGCGTAAATCACATGATGTTACATTTGTCGACGTGTTTCGAACCAACTAGTGTGGTTCATCGTCAGGACAAGTTGAAGAATCAGATCTAGGCTGCATGTTAAATAGTCAGAGAAGAACATCCAACAACTATATTTGACCAGGCAATGACTATATTGAACTGGTAGGCTAGACCTGCTAACGGCTATATTTGACTGGGAAACGGCTAGTCAGACTGGACCAAGCGATAGGGATAGGAGAGCATAACCATATTTAATTAAAAATTTATCAATAAGAGTTAATCACATATATGAAAGTTAGTCAAATATCAAATAAAACTAGGTAATATATTAAATAAATAAGTTAAAGTTACAGATTTAAATAATTATTAAATCAATAGTAAGTTAGTTATACTATTATTAAATTAAAAAGGGGTTTAAATTTATATATAATTAAATAGTTAATGGGAAGTTAGTTTAAAACCTATGAATTTACATTAAATATACATCAAAGTTATATAATTAAATATTTCATATTTATTTAAATATTTAGTTAATTAATTGTAAGTTAGTTTTATATTAAATTACTTGATTGTCATTAATCGATCTTATTAATAAAGCTATTAAAATAAATTAATTTAAGTCTTATATAATAAGAATAATTCTTTTATATTTTAATTTTTGAATAAATTATTAGGAAATTCTCATCACTTTCTAATATTTATATTTTTTAAAATATAAATTAATAAGTCTGCAGGGCAGTGGAACCCTGATTCTGGGACTTGGAGTAGTGTGAAACCATGACACAGTTCCAAGAGGCAGAATGATGGCATGCTTTTTGAGACAGAACTTTTGCAGAGAATCTTAAGATGCTAGAAATATTCCTTGGGAGGTAAAAATTCATTTTGTTAAAATGTAATGAAGTTTATTGTCATTTTCTCATATTTTCGTAGGGAACACAATGGTGAGGTTGAATTCGCCTTTTGAGCAGCGGATTTGCAGATTCCCAACAGAGGAGAATCTTCAAGAATCTAAAGGGAATCTTCCAAATTCCTTAGAGGCTGAAATTTCCCAGATCCAGAATGCAGCCAACTTTATACTCATTCTTCTTAGAATTTCGCAAGGATCTCAGTGGCGAGATCAATTTTTTGATTTGAGTTGCAAATCTCCAGTCAACCCAGAGGAGGGAATCTTTGGAGAATCATAGGGGAATCTAAATTGATTCCTACAGGCCCAGATTTTGATAGTGCCAGAATTCAGAAAATGGATAGTCAATTTTACACCTCTCGATGACAAAAATTTAGTGGTGTAGTCAATTTTTGTAGTTGAGCCTTCTATGTTTCAGACATTTTCTAGATTGGAGCGATGGTGTCAGATTTCAGAGTGTGGACGGTCGATTCTATGCCATTTGACGCCACGATTTCGATGGTGCATTCAGATTCAGCAGATGAGTATTCTATTCTTCAGCGAGTAGCAGAGTTGAGGTATATGAAGTGTTGTTGTCATGTACTTATTTGATCATTTGTTGTGAGATGTATTATGTTTTTTCGATTCATGCTTGATGTATGATGCAGAATCTTTATTTCTATTTCATATGGGATGTATTCATCATGGATTGTTATGTATGTTTTGATGAGATCCCTTTGATGCCATGATGTCAGGATAGTCATTGTCACCATGTCTAAGTTTATGTCATGCTGATAGGAGGTCTGTTGTGAGTGATAGTTCCTATAGTGGAATGTCTCGTGGAGAGACTTTTCCACTCATGTAGAGGGAACATGTCCTTGTATGACAAAAAACATAGTCTATGTACATCTTCACCATTTCCAACACTGAATGAAGTGACCACCACCATCTTGACGCCGGACCCGGAGACATAGTCCACACTGGACAAACTCCGTTATCAATGTCTCACGTTTATGATTTGCTTATCGTCATTATGTTTCCATTTCCTTACAACATGCATATATGTTCATTTATGCTCTTTTAAATTCAATTCTAACTACATCATGAATGAAAAAGATCTTGGTTAAATCTAGAAGTTGAGTCAACTCAGATCAACGTACCATCAGAAATATGTGTCAAATAAGATGTTTAAATGAAATGGTGATGGAAATCCATTCTAGTTTCTCACATGTGCGCAATTAAAAGAAGTGATTTTAATTGGTTTTTCTCACCAGACTTTTTCCTCTATACAGGAAGCCTTCTCTTGGTGGAGCTCCCAATGTTCCTCCAGGCGATCCCTTTTTGTTCTCACTTGCTGGTTCCTTTGGACTTGGAGGAATGACTGCATCTTCAAGAACTCCAGCCGGCCCCTTGCTTCTATTTTGACTTCCATTTCAGACTACATGCCCTCATCGGAGTAATCTCTGGCTTTAATTTTCATATGGGGGGCCGTTTTTTTTGTAGGCAACATGTGTTTATCATCTGTGTTTTTTTTATCCATTTTGGACGATTCTGTAGATTCTGTTCCTCATCCTTTCTGCTAAATAGCTTCCCACAAGCTTTCTCATGAGCCATTTATCTTGGTTTATAAACTATCTCGAGGGCTCTCAAGCTTTTATCCAGGAAAATCTATCTATTTTCTGTATGAATTGTGGATCATGCTCTCCATATATGGAACAGTATTCTGATGGATTGTGGCTCCATCGAATCCCATGTATCAAGATCTTTATATTTTCTTAATATAATCCATTATGCTTTTCTCTCTGAAAAAAAAATGATTTCCGGTTATGAACCAACAATGGGCATAAAACGAGACCACTTTGTGGGGAGAAGAATCGATAATAGAGTTTCGTATTTACCATCTAGGGCACACTAATCTTGTAACCCACCAACGACACCAAGTGATTACAAAGGGGAAATATGCGTTGATAAGGCACTAAGGCAACAAATATCGGTACTAAAGCATAGCGCCTTGACTCCATGTGATAAAATCGTACAACATAAATAGTGGCTAATTTATTTGGCACAAAATGATAACTCCACATGCATAGCTCTTCGTAGTCACGTGTCTCATGTATCCTTGAAAATTGGATTATCTCCCAACGCATAACAAGGGGTGGTGTCAACAACGCGTGAACTCGGAAGATAGATAACTAATGTATATGAGAAGAAGGTGGTATTGTGGGGACAATAATAAAAACTACTACCCGTCAGAAAGACTAAACATGCTACCACGTTTTAGAGAGGAACCTTTGTATATACCCTCAGTAGTGTCACAAAGTGCGAGGCCTTTTTGAGGTGAACGTGGGGTGAAAACGTAGCTTATGCCGACACCCAGAATAGGAATTTATAGGCTTGGATTATGAGAATTGCATGCATCTTTGTTTGTCAATGGTCAAATGTTGAGGAGCTGCATGCACAAGCATATGATATTGGTAGGAGAACACCCAACTCTGGATCAGTTTGAAGTTCTAGTGTGAAGGAAACCATCAATCAGGATAGCGTAAGGAATGACCAACTAGTTTGAGAAACTGAGTCTGCGAATCACATCCTTACCTGCGAATCAGCCATGTCTTCCTTTCTGGTCATATTGGGTCTGTAATGCCTCTTGATTACTGTTAGCTACCTATACCAATAGGTTTCATTTTTCATGATTGGCATGGGAGGTTCCAAATATGCTCTGCTTTAGCGATGCAAAGATCCCATATTTCCAAGAGAAAACATGTGTACATAGCTTGATGTTGACTCAATTTTGATGGATGGTCCAACAGCCTAATCTGGATCATGCCATGTTTCAATTTTCTGTTGTAGAATAGAGAAAAAAGTCTGTCCAAACTGTTTAATCTTGGCAGACCAGTAGCTAGGTAGAGAAGTAAGGTTCCCAACTGCTTAATCTGGGACCTTGGAAGCAATAAGGGTAGCCTTAGATAGAAGATCAAAAGGAAAAAGCTAAAGAAAAGAAAAGAAAAGGCACCTAAGGGTTTGCAAGTCCAAGTGCACCCTTCATGAAGTAACAAAAAATGCTAGGAAATAGGCAGGGTAGGCAGAGGAAGGTTGCAAAAAGCTAAATCCAAGGACACCACTTGGAGTAAATCAAAGTGGCCATCAGCAGGAAAGGCAAGAGAAGTGGCCTAAGTGGCAAAGGGTTAAATCATCACTAACTTCCCTCATCCCCTTCAAAGTTTCTTACTAACCTCACATGAGCACTGCAGGATCTGCCTGATCAGTCCTCCTTATACTCTTCATTTGTACAAAGTTCATGTCATGAATGACTTTTGTCTATGAAAAGAAGCCACATTTCTTGTGTAAAAATTCTTTTCATTTTGATCTACTTCCTAACTAAGTTTGAGTCCCAAAAAGCTTAGTAAACACCATTTCCCATTCTCATTCCCCCCAGTACTAACTACTGACTGTATCTACACTAAATCCCTTATGTTTCCTTTCCCCCTATTATTATAACACCATGCTGTATAAATCTCAAGCAATGTATAAATATTCCCCCTTTTAGCACTATAGCTAAATAAATTTGTTAAGGGAGACATTAGTCCACTAGGGACTATGGTCAACCCTGTCATGGGATTGCTCTAACCTCTGGTTAGAGTAATAACCTCCCCCTAAGCCCTCCCCTATTTTCAAAAGCTTCATCAAAAAAACCTTTTTCCCTCTGCTCAAACCCACTTAAACCCTTTTTTCCCACAGATTAACCCAAAAACCCGAAAAAACCCACAAAAAACCCAAAAAACTATAGTCCCGCGCCCAAATATTAAATTGAATATTTAAATGGTCGGGCAGGGCCCAACCCGAAGCTGCGCGACAGACGGCAGTACCCGCCAGCCGTTGATCGTCCGCCGCCCCCGATCCAACGGTGGGCGGTCAATCTCAGATCCCGACTTGCCTCCCTTTAATGTTCGGGGAATGGCGGTATTGGGGGCCGTACCCGGGACACGTGGCATGCACTGGGGTTGTTCGGAGGCCCCCCTCCCCGATACCGCCTATCACCAAAGGTGGTACGGGGAGACCGCTTACCGCCTCCCTGATACCGCCCATCCGGCCCACGTCACCCTCACCTCATCCTGATGTCATGCCACTCCGCCCGCCCCCGCGCCTCGCGGCCCTCCACGTAGCCCTGCCACCGCATCCGCCCGCCACCGTGTCTAGCCACGCTGGCCTCCAGCTCAGCGTCCACGTCACCCTCCGTACCCGGGCCCGCCATGACGTCATTCTGACGTCATTGGCGGAAAAAGCGCCAATGACCCTTTTTGTCCAAATTTGCCATTATAAACGCCCAAACTAGTCGTTTGTTGTCATTTTCACGCGAAGAGGACGCAGCCGTTGTCAACCTGTTCACCGCGAAATTGCCTCCCAGCCATCAAATTCAAAGTTGCGGCCGCTTTAACTTGGAAATTCAGCTGCAGTGAGCTCTCCTTGTTCGGCCCGAAGGCGTTCCGTGTTATTTTTCCAGGTATTCACCGCAAGTTCTTTGTTTCGCCCCTATTCATGCCATTTTTATGCGAATTCTCCCATAAGCATTGGTCAAATCCTAAATTGCACTCTGTCTGCTACTTAATTTGCCATTAAATCCACCTGCATTACCCTTTGCCCCGAGAATTCGGTATCAAAACGATAATTCACGGTTGAAAATTACAAATTCGGCCTCGAAGTTGCCCGGCATTATTCCCTTTTGCCGGGTGGAGGCCCAAGGCTGCATATCACCAAATTGAAGCCCGCTCACCCTCTGCAATCATCCTTATAAATTCACAATCCCTGTGAATTTACCAAAAAACAACAGAAACAAGTCTGCCAAGCCTGCTTATTCCACTGAAAACAAAATTTCAAGCATTGTCTGCAGTAAGCCTGTCACTCAAGCTTTGGTGAACCTTGCAAACTATTGTAATCACCTTGTTCAAATTCAGACTACATAATGGCTGCTCCTGCACCCACATCTCTCAGTGTGGCTCCTATAAATGCACCAAATAAAGACCTGGAGTCCTTGCCTCTTGCTGACAGGGACTACCTTATCGAAGACTTTGTGGGTAACAGGGAGTGTTTGCAGACCTACAGGAAATTGAGAGATGACTACCTGAAAGGCAAGGATACATATGGGATATGGGAATCAAATCTGCCACACTACTGTCTCCCCTCTGTCAACATTTTTCCAGAAGTTATCCGCCTATGTGCTGAAAATTATGATGTACAGCACAGAGCTGTTAAGTCTCCATCTGGGAGCATCCTCTTTCACATTAATTCTGAATCCATCAATAAGATGCTCAACTTTGATCAAACAGAGCTGTTGTTCCCTTTTTCCATGAATTATCTGTTGGACACTGGTGCCAAGATGACCGGTGAGGATATTCAGAAAATTACCAAGACATTTATGAAGCCTGAATGCCAGCCCACAGGGCCACCTCCCTACTTGGATGTCTATTTTACTGAGGTAGGCAGACTTTTGTTGGACATGATTGCTTATGTGTTGGGATACAGAACCAGTGAGCATGTGGATGAAACAATGCTGGTATTGTTAGCTGCTTACAGCCCAGGCCAGCCCCCTGCCCGCAAATATAACTTTTCCAAGTTCATAGCTAACAAGATTCATGATCAGTTGTGCAAAGTAGACAGACAGGGTGTCTTCAAATATTCATCTTATATCTACCACCTTTTCATGTACTATCAGTTCGAGGTTTTTCCATGCTACATCAAAAAACTGGACTCTAAAGGGGAAAGAAGATCTGTTATCTTCTGGACATCTGTCTACCACGAAGTACAAAATTCACCCTATTCCTATTGTGAATTTATTGATCAATTTGTATACCCTGTCTCTTGCTTATTGATGAGGTCCCCTCCTCCCAGAATATCATTTGAAATACAGAAGGTCCTGCAGCTCTCCAAGAATTACAAAATAGGTGATTGGTACCTATATGAGGATCATACAGTCATCAGAGTCTATGGCTGTGAGATCTGTCCATACAGGCTCCCAAAATATGTGCCCATGAGGATATTTGCCTTGGAGTATTATAGGCAGTTAATTCACTCTGACCTCACTCACTTTCACAGCTCTAAAAAGAAAGCCCATCTCAAGTTCAAGGACCACTTGGGCCCCTTCATCATGAATAAAAAAGAAGGATGGAAAGATGCTGACCTAATCCTCAAAGACAAATACAAGCTATCACACAGCTTCCGGTGGGTCCCTTATGACCCTGAAGGCTTCATTACTGCTAGAAGAGTCAAGTACAGGCTACTAGGTTATAAGCATTGCAAATATCCACATATTGAAAAATATGCCAACCAGCAAGAATGGCAGCAGGATACTTTAGTTGAAAAATTAACTGAGGAAGAAATAATGCAAAAGAATGTCAAGGAATTGGAAAAGACTCTTGACCTAGATTCTGTGCATCAGGTACCCTTCAAACGACCGCACTCAGCAGGAGAAGGGACCTCGGCCACAACAACTGCACCAACCACACGGGCACCTCCTACAGCAGCACCAGGTACGGACAAAGGGAAAGGAATAATGGGTGCTGAAGAAGAAACAGTGAAAGAAAAGCCTGCCCCTTCAAGTGAGCAACAAGAGCAGCAAGAGCAGCAACAAGGGCAGCAACCAGAACAGCAACAAGGGCAGACTCCCCCTCCAAAAACTGAGCTACCAGCAACTCCAATTTTGCAGACCCCAGCACATGAGGAGAGGGGTATGAAAAGAGATAGAGAAGAGTGCACTCCTACTAGTGGATCCTCCCAGCAACCGGGGACCAAAAGGCAAAGGCTTGACTCCCCAGAGGTAGAAGACATCACTGAAGATGTCCTTGACAGTTCAAGGAAAGACAGGGAGGGCAGCCAACATACAGGTACAAGCTCCTTTCAGCAGGAGCAAGGATTACAACTTGGTTTGGAGGTGTCCTCCTCCTCTCAGCAGAGCAAGAAGCCCAAAAGCACTAAGGCTTCTTTCAAGCAAATAAAGGCACAGAATGACTTTCTGAGGGTGGAAGTCTATAAACAATTTCTAAATGCAACACCAGCCCAGAAAGAAAGGCTAATGTCTGTATATGACATTCAAGAGGAGAAAATGATCCTCAGTCATTTCAAACCTACAGTGCCCCATCCAAAATCAGCAGCAGATTATGTGAGGACAAGGGTGGAGGTCATGGCCAAAGACATCCATCCCATGGACAAAATTGAACTCCACAAGCAAACTGGAGAGATGGTTTATGCAACCTTGGTGGACAGGGCAACCATGGCCCATGAACTAAAAGAGTCACTGAAAAATACCAACACTCAGCTGGATTTTGAGAGAATGTCCTCCCTAGCCAAAGATAACAGAATAAAATCAGTTGAGGAGATCATTATCTACCTAGGACATGATCCTAGCGATCCAAAGGGTGTAAAGGCCCTTATGAAGAAAAAGGAGGATGACCTCAATGCATTGAAGAAGAGGTTGAAGCTGCTGCCCACAGAACACCCTCAAACAGCAGAGCTATAAAAGGAAAAGCAGGTCGATGAACAACTGGACCTCATAATGCAGCTAAACCAGAAGGTCCTCGATTTGGAGAAAGAGCTTGAAGGAGCATTACAAGATAAGCAGGGAGAATCCACATCCCAAGCTCCTCCAACTACTTCAAACACTGCAACAACTACAGAGGTAGCAGTGGCTCCCACAACAGAAGCAGCAACAACAACAGTTCCGGATTCCAGCCCAAGTGTGGAAGAATTGACTAAGGCCATCAAAGAAATGGAGCTCCAGGCAAATGAGATAAAAAAGGCCAAGGAAAAATTGGCAGAACTAGATGCCAAATATGATAAATCAAAAGTGACTGTGGTAGAGCAAGGCAGAGAAATAAAGGCCCTCAAAGAAAAGATAAAGGCCTTAGAGAAAGAGCTAAATCTAGAAAGTGCCATGGCTGAAATAAAAAGAATTCTATGGGCCAAAATTGGCCAATCTATCACTAAACAATGGAGGTCAATTAAAACCATACATGAGAAAATGGATTTAATTGGCCAAGCGCAGACAGAGATTCAGAGGGCCAAAACAGTGCTAGGAGACTGACCTGAGCAGGCCAATAGAATGATTGATTTTTTGAACAGGCAAGAAAAAGAGGAGCTGGCAGCCATCGACATTGTCAACAGAACAAAGGCTGTCCTCATAGCTAAAAAGGTGCTAACTCTCAGAAATTATGTACAAACTGTGGAGAGGAAATGTTATGAAATACAGGCTGAGGTGGATGAGTATAAAATCAAAATGGCAGCACTGCAAGCAAAGGGACTGCCCAGCCTACTAAGCGGTGCAGGAAGACTGATATCCCGAGACCAATTTACCAACAGGATGGCAACTTATAATGAAAATCAAATTACTGCATCTGGCAGTACTTCTGAGGAAACAGGCCTCCAACAGGACAGAGCCTATACAATAAACTTGAAGGTCTGTTTTTTTATTGAAAATGAGGTAAATCACCTTTTTGAAATTCCTCCAAATTTTTACAGATATACAGAAGCCGATGAAACTTTAATAAAGATTCGAAGACATCAAATGCCTAAGGAAGATTGGTGGCAGGCAATGCTTCAAATTTTGCCACGATAGCCTCATTTGCTCAGTCACTGCCAGCTCCAACTCACTAGAAGACAAACAGCAGAATCAAGTCAGTATTTAAAGCAGCTGAAAGGTGACTCAGCACATTGGCAACGACAACTAGCCCAAAGGATAAGAAAATACACAAATTTTGGACAGCGTATCCTTAGCCGACTCCAACAGCCACCAAGTCAACAGTTTCTGACTATTTTGGACAGCTAAAGCACTGAAGAGTTATTACAGCATTAACTTTCTCAGCTACAATGCTCCAGGAGTTAGCATAACATTAATGAGCCATTAACTCTTTCCCTTGATATTTTCTCATGTAAATTTTGTATATATACCCCCCTTGGCAACGCATTAGGGGTTGGTGATTTTCACTCTGAGGCAAATGTATTGTATACTTTCAGTTTATCTAATACAAAGGGCTAGACCAGTTCAGTGATTTCCTAAAAATTTGATGTCTGGCTGATGCTATTCATGCTGATGCAGAATTCCCGTGCTGTCTGATGAAATAACAAGTTTTCCTCAATCTCTGTTTTGTCTTCTTATGTTTATTAAATCATACTCATGTTTCACTGAACTAGCAGTAGAGAAAAAGAATAGTGCAGGATATGTTTGGTTACACCTTGTGCTCAATTTTTACTGCTGTAAATGTTTTTCTTCAGAATTAACCATGGACATGAATTCTTAACTGCTCGTGTTTCCATTAATTCTATAAATATGAATGTTTTTCTAGAAATACTTCACTACTTCTAAAATAATATTCTCATTGTTTCTCCTTATCAGATTATTGGAAGATTCTTAATTGCCTTTCATAGCCTGGATACATCACCCTCAATCACAATTTCAGAACATTGTTTCTCAGACACTAATTTGGCTCTGCAGCATCACTACTGTATCAACACAGCATATCAGACAAACTAAAGGACCACTGACTCCATGCCCAATGGACTAGTGCACTCTAATGAGCATATATATATATTTTGACTAAAGTCATCACCAAACACATTTCAAAAACAAAACCTTGAACATCACAGCTAGCCTAAAATACTATCCAAACAAAGTTAAAACATAAAGAGAGAGCCCTCTCTTGTCATAGGTAGGCTAGAACCTATGACCCAAAGATTGGTTAGTGGTTACCCCGGCCGTATTCCCTTGGGAGTCAAAGGGAACAACCTGGGTATTAACATAATTGGCGACTCCACTGGGGAAAAAGAATATTTTTCGACTGTTGTCTGTCCCCAGACAGTGGTTCAAAAATCCTGAGTAGTCCCTTGAAACAGTTCCAAAAATATCCTAAAAATACCAAAAAGAAGTTCAAAAGCTGGCTCCTAAAAGGAAAACAAGGCACACGAGGTCAAATCCTGACCCAAATCCTCCTCCTATTTTCGATAACCCTAATCTGATCCATAAAACTCACAAAATCCAAGAGGAATGGGAGCAGTCTCCTGAATCCAACCCTGAGGCAGTTCAGCGCAGTTTTATCCCCACCCCTGCTAAACCTACTATTCACCCCCATACCACTCATTCCTCCCCCTCTTCATCATCCACTTCACAAAATATATTGTCAACACCTAACACACAAACTGCCATTGTTGTTCCTGTTGTTCCAGTTGTCCCACTTATCCCACCAAATATGGCAAATCGTTATGCACCCCTCAAGCTGCCTAACAATCCTGGGGCCATGCCTCAGGATTACCAGGGTCAAATAACTTATTTTGACGGAACCAGTACATACACTGCATTACAGCATACTAAGAAAATGTAGGACTACTTTGAAAACTATGAGATAGATGATGATGATGTAAGGATGAAAATTTTTGTGCAAAGTCTCACAGGTGAAGTGAGAACATGGTTTAGAGCACTGGCTGCAAATTCTATGGCTAATTCAGCTGCCCTTTATCAATCCTTCCTAAACAGATGGGAGCAGAAAAAGGACCCTCTGCACATTCTATCTGAATATGACACCATAAGGAGGGGTCCACAAGAAACTGTTTCGGACTATTGCACTAGATTCAATGCTGTCTATAGTGCCATTCCTCAAAACCTCAGACCACCACCTGATCTAGCATTAATCAAGTTCCCTGATGGATTTGATGCTGATATGGCATATCAATTGAGAGAAAGAGCCCCTGCTACTTTAGCAGACATGCAAGACATAGTAGTAAGTGTGGAAGCAAATTTGATTGCCAAGAGGAATAGGGCAAGAACCGAAAGAAGAACTACATTTAAAGAAGAACCCTCAGCGTTTGAACAGAAATTGGATGCAATCATTAAAGGTATGGATAGACTTGGGGACAGAGTGGAAACCATAGAAAGAAAGTCATCATGGGAAGGGCAAACAAGCAATGTAAGAAACCAAAACTTTAGAAAAACTCAAAATCCCAATGTTGGAAGGACTGATCCTGAACAGCAGGTCAGACCCCCTTTCCATGAAAATTATGGTGAGGCTTCTACATCAAATGAACCCAATGAAGACCCTCACATTAATCTAATGGGTTTGGATGGCGAAAATCAAGTCTTTTTAACACAAGAGGATCATAAAGATGAAAACATCAAACAATTCCAAACTAAATCAGGTGAGTCATTTGATTTCAAACAAGGATATGATACAGCAGTCTTTGAAGTTCATAAGCAATACAGACTGAGGAGTAGAACAATAAATGTGACACAGCCTGACAGAACAAGGGATACCCCACAGCCTAAAAAAGCCATTGTCACAGAACCAAATGACAAAACTAGTCCAATTACAGATGAGGTAACAGTTGAGGAAATAACTGAAACATCCCCCTCAGAACAACAACCAGTAGATACAACATCCTTCCAACATAATCCAATCAACATTTCTCAAAAGACAAGTAAAAGGGATAAGCCTCAAGATAAAAAAGAGAATCAGGAGGAAAACATTAAGGATTCCATTGAAAAGGAAAGGGCTATTAACCAAAATACCAAGACCCAACCTGATAAACCTTTTGACTTAGAAGCTGAAATTGGAAAGTTAAAGATAGCCATTCCTCTTTCAGAGTTGGCCAAACACAACATCTATAAACAACAAATCAGGAAAACCCTTCAACTCAATCACAATAAAGATGATGTCAATGTGTTGGATGATACCCCAGAACTACTTTTCGGCCCAAAGGTTGATGGAAAGACTGCAGTTGCAGGAATCTTACCTTTTTACGTCAGCCTGCATGTTCATGATAAGATATTACACAATGCAATGTTTGACTCTGGTGCTTCTCACAACCTGATGCCCAAATCAGTCATGGAAAGATTAAATCTGGATATTACAAGACCGTATAAGGACCTATTCTCATTTGACTCCAGCCAAGTCAAGTGCTTGGGCCTGATAAAAGATCTCTGTGTGTCACTTGTCCAATACCCCATTAAGACAATCCTGATGGATGTTGTAGTTGCTGATATCCCACCCAAGTATGGAATGCTGTTATCTAGATCATGTGGGGCTAAACTCCAAGGTTCCCTGCAGTTAGACATGTCATATGCCACTATCTCTGTCTTTGGGAAACCAAAGAGAATATACAGAGAAACACTCATGAAATACATGGTCAACAGTGAAGAAAAACCTCAAAATTTTCCCATATATGCTGTCCATTCTGATATAGACTCATATATTCTCTTCAATGATAACACAGGTCCAACAAATGATGATGAAACCAAGACACTTAAACAAGATCAGGACATTAATGAACAAGCTGCTGCTCTAGAAGTCAAGCTGATCCAATTAAGTGATGAGACTGTCCTAAAAGACAAACTAAATGAAAAACCAGATCTTCAACTCACAATCCCAGATTACAGAGAAGTCATTAAGTCTCCCCTAGAACAAGAGATCCTATGGTTCCTTGAATTTGATGGATCAGTCAACAAATTAGGGGCAGGAGCTAGAGTTTGGATACATAACAAGCAGAACAGTCATGCAGAAGGTCGAGCCTATAGACTGAATTTCAGATGCACAAATAATATGGCAGAATATGAAGCTCTTTTACTAGGCCTCAAACTAGTAAAGTCCTTGCAAGCCACAAAAGTTTCAATCATGGGAGATTCAGACTTAATTATCCAACAAGTGAAGGGAAGTTTTATCACCAATGACAAATGGTTGAGGTCTTATAGGTCTGCTGCTGCTGAAATACTAAACTCCTTCACTGAGTTCCAAATCACCAAAATCTCTAGGACCCACAATCTTCATGCTCATAGTTTGGCCACATTTGCAAGTACCTGCAAACTGCCCTTTGAACCTAAGAATTGTTTTACAGCTGAGGTAAAACACAGACCTTCTATCCCAAACAATGTTAAAGATTGGCAAGTATTTGAGGATGATATACAAATAAATAACTTCTTGACCTTACAACAAGAATTTGCAGGATTAAACATTGACACTGAGGGAGCAAGTCAATCACAAATACAGAGGGAATAGAATAACAAGCCAATATCACCCAAAACAGCTAACCAAATGCTACATCCAACAATTTTCAACAAAGAAAACATACAAGATATTCAACAAATCAGTTGTGAAGAAATAACTGCTACAGAGGCTGAAATCATAGAGCTGAAAGATAATTTTCTTCCAACAGGCCTAACTCCATTAGAGGACATCTTTGACTCAAATGATATACCTAGAAAACCAAAAATGCAGCCCCTTAATGCTGCCATTGAGGAATGCAACATTGGAACTATAGAGAAGCCCAAAATAATAAAATTGTCTACATCCTTACCTCCTGATCAAAAACCTAAATACATTGACCTCTTTAAAGAGTTTCAGGATGTCTTTGCATGGGGTTATGAGGTTTTAAAATCCTATGACACCTCGGTTATCCAGCATACTATCCCTCTCAAGCCTAATCAAAAACCATTTAAGCAGAAATTGAGAAGGATAAATCCCATGCTTCTCCCTTCAATTGAAAAAGAGCTGCAAAAAATGTTTAAAGCTGGCATCATAGCACCAATCAGGTTTTCTGATTGGATTTCAAATTTGGTACCTACAAGAAAGAAAACTGGTGAGATAAGACTTTGTGTTGATCTTAGAAATCTAAACCAAGTGTCCCTCAAAGACAACTATCCCTTACCTAAGATGGATCACATTCTCCAAAGAGTGGTAGGAGCCTCAAGGATCTCATTACTTGATGGATTCTCAGGTTTTAATCAAATCCTAGTGCATCCTGATGATCAAGACAAAACTGCATTCACAACCCCATGGGGAACTTTCAAATATGTAAAAATGCCTTTTGGATTGAAAAATGCAGGGGCAACATTCCAAAGAGCAATGGATATTGCTTTTGCCAAAGAGATTCATGACTTTCTTGTCATTTATTTGGATGACCTCACACCTTTCTCAAAATCTGACCAAGAACACTTGAAGAACCTAAGGCAGATCTTCTTAACATGTAGGAAATATGGAATTTCCTTGAATCCCAAGAAGTCTCTATTCGGTTTGGAAGAAGGTAAGCTGTTAGGGCATATCATTTCAAAGGATGGCATAAGAATTGACCCAGACAGGATACAAGCTATCTTACAAATGCCCCACCCAAGAAACATCAAAGAATTGCAAGCTTTCTTAGGGAAGATCAATTTCTTAAGAAGGTTTATCCCAAACTTAGCAGAACTGATCAGATTACTAAACAACATGCTAAAGAAGGATTCAAAAGTGAAATGGATAGTAGAAGAAAATCAAGCCTTTGAAGGTATAAAATTGGCCCTTACCCAAACCCCAGTCTTAACAAATCCTCAATTTGATAGAGAATTTATCATTTTCTCTTTTGCCTCCCAGCATACCATTGCTGTTGTTCTATTACAGAAAGATGACCAAGGAAATGAGAAACCCATTGCTTTCTTTAGTAGAGCTCTTAGAGATGCACCTCTGAAATATCAAATCATGGAGAAACAAGCTTATGCTTTGGTCAAGGCCATTAAAGACTTTAGGATTTACATCCTTTATTCCCATGTTATAGCTTATGTGCCAAGTCCCATTGTAAAAGACATTCTCACTCAAGAAAACCTAGAGGGAAGAAGAGGAAAATGGATTGCCAACATCTTGGAATTTGATATTGAAATAAAACCTACAAAACTGATAAAAGGGCAAGGTTTGGCCAAATTGATGACCGAGGCAAACTTCCAAGCCTTAGACATAAACCAGCTGGACAATGAACCGGAGCTGGCGACTCCAAAGATCAATGTAGCCTTTGAACAATCCCCTTGGTATTCTGATATCTGTTATGTGTTACAAAACCTGTGTGCTCCCCCAGGATTGTCCAGAACTAAATGCAGGTTCCAAAATATGAAAGCTTCAAGATTTTGTGTCATGGATGGCAATTTGCTTTGGAAAAACCATGAGGGTATACTGTTAAATTGCTTGATGGAGAATGAGACTAACAATATCATGAAATAATTTCATGCAGGTGATTGTGGTGGACACTTGTATTGGAAGTCCACTGTGGATAAGATACTAAGGGCTGGTTACTATTGGCCCACTCTTTTCTCTGATGTCAAGAAATTCACCACCTCATGTCATAAATGTCAAGTGTTTGAGGGAAAAAGAAAATTACTGCCACTTCCTTTGAGGCCTATTGCAACAGAGAGACCTTTTCAACAATGGGGCTTGGATTTCATTGGGGAAATTCATCCCTCATCTTCAGGCCAGCATAGATGGATTCTAACAGCTACAGACTACTTTACTAAATGGATTGAAGCTGTTCCATGTAGACAAGCAAATGATTCCACTATCATTCAGTTCCTTGAGACCAATATCCTGTCCAGATTTGGTTGTCCTGATAAGATAATAACAGACAATGCTGCTGCTTTTAGATCCAAGAAGATGGTGAATTTCTGCCACAAATTTCACATTACCTTGGGCCATTCTACTGCATACTATCCCCAAGGAAATGGCCTGGCTGAATCATCAAATAAAAGCCTTGTAAACATCCTAAAAAAGGTGTTAGAAGAAAATAAGAAGAATTGGCATAAGAAGCTGGTCAATGCCTTATGGGCAGATAGACTAACAACCAAGAGATCAATTGGGGTCAGCCCATATGAGTTAGTCTATGGATTAGAAGCCAAATTCCCTTCATCACTAGGGGTTCCTGTTATGAAACTACTTCAAGAAAGCCAAGCTGAGCCCAATGACATGCAAAGAAGGATCAATCAAATAATATGCCTGCAGAAAACTAGAGACCAAGTTTACAGCAGAGTTCAAGTTTTACAAGAAAAGTTAAAGAAAGCTTTTGATAGAAGGACTAAGGCAGAAGATTTCAACATTGGAGACAAAGTCCTCAAGTGGGATTCAAGAAGAGAAGATAAGGCAAAACATGGAAAATTTGATTTCCTTTGGAGAGGACCATTTGCTGTTCAAGCAATACAAGGAAACAATACTTATTTCCTTAAAAGTCTTGATGAAGCTGATTTGGATGAAGGTCCTGTGAATGGCAGGATGTTAAAGCACTATTTTGACTACCATCCATGACTGTGGCCTAAGTTTCCCTTGTACATATTCAGGTGTATATATTACATTCTGTTAACATGTAAAAATGCAGTTTCTCAAGTTTTATAAGTTATCAACAAAAGGCAAATAAGTTCAAAGATTTACCAAGATGGCAAGAGCACGATTTTGGAATTTCAAAGAGAAATACTCCAAGTTTTGGTAGGAAAAGTCAAGGGCCAAGGCATTCTGACCTGCTGTTCTTGGTCTTTCAAATGGAAAAACCATCCCCATGTGGAGCCACTGTTAGCTACCTATACCAATAGGTTTCATTTTTCATGATTGGCATGGGAGGTTCCAAATATGCTCTGCTTTGGTGATGCAAAGATCCCATATTTCCAAGAGAAAACATGTGTACATAGCTTGATGTTGACTCAATTTTGATGGATGGTCCAACAGCCTAATCTGGATCATGTCATGTTTCAATTTTCTGTTGTAGAATAGAGAAAAAAGTCTGTCCAAACTGTTTAATCTTGGCAGACCAGTAGCTAGGTAGAGAAGTAAGGTTCCCAACTGCTTAATCTGGGACCTTGGAAGCAATAAGGGTAGCCTTGGATAGAAGATCAAAAGGAAAAAGCCAAAGAAAAGAAAAGGCACCTAAGGGTTTGCAAGTCCAAGTGCACCCTTCATGAAGTAACAAAAAATGCTAGGAAATAGGCAGGGTAGGCAGAGGAAGGTTGCAGAAAGCTAAATCCAAGGACACCACTTGGAGTAAATCAAAGTGGTCATCAGCAGGAAAGGCAAGAGAAGTGGCCTAAGTGGCAAAGGGTTAAATCATCACTAACTTCCCTCATCCCCTTCAAAGTTTCTTACTAACCTCCCATGAGCACTGCAGGATCTGCCTGATCAGTCCTACTTATACTCTTCATTTGTACAAAGTTCATGTCATGAATGATTTCTGTCTATGAAAAGAAGCCACATTTCTTGTGTAAAAATTCTTTTCATTTTGATCTACTTCCTAACTAAGTTTGAGTCCCAAAAAGCTTAGTAAACACCATTTCCCATTCTCATTCCCCCCAGTACTAACTACTGACTGTATCTAGACTAAATCCCTTATGTTTCCTTTCCCCCTATTATTAAAACACCATGGTGTATAAATCCCAAGCAATGTATAAATATTCCCCCTTTTAGCATTATAGCTAAATAAATTTGTTAAGGGAGACATTAGTCCACCAGGGACTATGGTCAACCCTGTCATGGGATTGCTCTAACCTCTGGTTAGAGTAATAACCTCTGGTTAGAGTAATAACCTCCCCCTAAGCCCTCCCCTCTTTTCAAAAGCTTCATCAAAAAAACCTTTTTCCCTCTGCTCAAACCCACTTAAACCCTTTTTTCCCACAGATTAACCCAAAAACCTGAAAAAACCCACAAAAAACCCAAAAAACTATAGTCCCGCGCCCAAATATTAAATTGAATATTTAAATGGTCGGGCGGGGCCCAACCCGAAGCTGCGCGACAGACGGAAGTACCCGCCAGCCATTGATCGTTCGCCGCCCCCGATCCAACGGTGGGCGGTCAATCTCAGATCCCGACCTGCCTCCCTTTAACGTCCGGGGAATGGCGGTATTAGGGGCCGTACCCGGGACGCGTGGCATGCGCTGGGGTTGTTCGGAGCCCCCTCCCCGATACCGCCTATCACCAAAGGTGGTGCTGTTAGACCGCTTACCGCCTCCCTGATACCGCCCATCTGGCCCACGTCACCCTCACCTCATCCTGATGTCATGCCACTCCGCTTGCCCCCGCGCCCCGCGGCCCTCCACGTAGCCCTGCCACCGCATCCGCCCGCCACTGTGTCCAGCCACGCTGGCCTCCAGCTCAGCGTCCACGTCACCCTCCGTACTCGGGCCCACCATGATGTCATGCTGACGTCATTGGCGGAAAAAGCGCCAATGACCCTTTTTGTCCAAATTTGTCGTTATAAACGCCCAAACTAGCCGTTTGTTGTCATTTTCGCGCGAAGAGGACACAGCCGTTGTCAACCTGTTCACCGCGAAATTGCCTCCCAGCCATCAAATTCAAAGTTGCGGCCGCTATAACTTGGAAATTCAGCTGTAGTGAGCTCTCCTTGTTCGGCCCGAAGGCGTTCCGTGTTATTTTTCCAGGTATTCACCGCAAGTTCTTTGTTTCGCCCCTATGCATGCCATTTTTATGCGAATTCTCCCATAAGCATTGGTCAAATCCTAAATTGCACACTGTCTGCTACTTAATTTGCCATTAAATCCACCTGCATTACCCTTTGCCCCGAGAATTCGGTATCAAAACGATAATTCACGGTTGAAAATTACAAATTCGGCCTCGAAGTTGCCCGGCATTGTTCCCTTTTGCCGGGTGGAGGCCCAAGTCTGCATATCACCAAATTGAAGCCTGCACACCCTCTGCAATCATCCTGACCAATTCACAATCCCTGTGAATTTACCAAAAAACAGCAGAAAAAAGTCTGCCAAGCCTGCTTATTCTACTGAATACAAAATTTCAAGCATTGTCTGCAGTAAGCCTGTCACTTAAGCTTTGGTGAACCTTGCAAACTATTGTAATCACCTTGTTCAAATTCAGACTACATAATGGCTGCTCCTACACCCACAGCTCTCAGTGTGGCTCCTATAAATGCACCAAATAAAGACCTGGAGTCCTTGCCTCTTGCTGACAGGGACTACCTTATCCAAGGATAATTTTAGGGGCGAATGTTCGCCCTTTGGCGAAATTAAGGGGTTTTAAATTTTTATTGGGCGAATATTTTGTATCATAGACATTTTTATAAATCACCTCAAATAGCCCACCTTATTTTAAGGGAGAGGGTAAAAAAGGTAAATTTAGCCCTTGAAATTAGGAGTTACAACCTTCCATTCGCCCATTTTCAAGAATAGGTTTTACTTAAGTGAATCCATTCGCCCATTTTCAACAATAGGTTTTATTTAAGTGAATCCTATGGGCCAAATACCATATTTATAAAAGAGGTATAGTAAATTAATAAAAATATAAATAAATGAGAGGTATGGTAAATAAATAAAACATTTTTTATATTTACTCCATAAGTAACCTGGTGTAAACAAATAAAAATATAAGTAAAGTGGAGGTATGGTAAATAAATAAAACATCTTTTTATACTTACTCAAAAGGTATGGTAAATAAATAAAAATATAAATAAACTAGACGTATGGTAAATAAATAAAACCTCTTTTTATATTTAGTCCATAACCCTCATTCAATGTATGAAGGCTCAAGAAAGAGGTTTTATTTAAGTGAATCCTATGGGCCAAATACCATATTTGTAATAGAGGTATGGTAAATTAATAAAAATATAAATAAACGAGAGGTGTGGTAAACAAATAAAACATTTTTTTATATTTACTCCATAAGTCACCTTGTATTTACGAACACCCAAAAAATGGGTTATATTTAGGTGAAACCTATGGGCAAAATACTATGGGACAAATACCATGAACTAGATTGTTATTAATACCACGCAAAAAACCATTATTAACCCTAATATTAGAATTAATAAAAATAAAAATGGCACATGGTATTGACCCATGGTATTCACCAAAATGGCACATGGTATTGACCCATGGTATTCACCTGGAATGTAGCCTATTTAAATGGGGGAATTAAACCAGCATAGATCCATCTTTACTCTGGATCTACTAACCCCTGAGAGGTATCAAATATCGTGATATGCAAACTAGCATAGAGTGAAAAAATATTTGATCTTCTTGGGGCTTGGTCAAGAGTAAAAATGGATGTCGTAATTTAATGTAGGTTAAACATTTTAGCTTGGTTAAAATAAAAAATAAAATAAAAATCAACTATTAATTTTACTAATTTTTATAAGTTACTAATAATAATTTTTAAGCTTCAGGTTTATGATAACCCATGGTATTGACCCATGGTAATACCATGGTATTCATGTGAGCATAGACTATTTAAAGGGGAAATTCTATCGTCTTAGATCCATACAAAGTTTTATTATTTAGTGAAAGACTCGCCAAGATCTTACAAGATTTTATAATTGAGTAAAATATTCGCCATGCCTGGTGAGAGGTTCGCCAAAAAATTATATATACATATTATATTATTGATAAAATCGCCTTCCATTTTTCCTATATACCATGGAGATTCGCCCATTTATTATATTTACAAATTTAGGGGGGGTTCTTAAAATTTTCCCTGACCTTATCCAAGACTTTGTGGGTAACAGGGACTATTTGCAGACCTACAGGGAATTGAGAGATGACTACCTGAAAGGCAAGGATACATATGGGATATGGGAATCAAATCTGCCACACTACTGTCTCCCCTCTGTCAACATTTTTCTAGAAGTTATCCGCCTATGTGCTGAAAATTATGATGTACAGCACAGAGCTGTTAAGTCTCCATCTGGGAGCATCCTCTTTCACATTAATTCTGAATCCATCAATAAGATGCTCAACTTTGATCAAACAGAGCTGCTGTTCCCTTTTTCCATGAATTATCTGTTGGACACTGGTGCGAAGATGACCAGTGAGGATATTCAGAAAATTACCAAGACATTTATGAAGCCTGAATGCCAGCCCACAGGGCCACCTCCCTACTTGGATGTCTATTTTATTGAGGTAGGCAGACTTTTGTTGGACATGATTTCTTATGTGTTGGGATACAGAACCAGTGAGAATGTGGATGAAACAATGCTGGTATTGTTAGCTGCTTACAGCCCTGGCCAGCCCCCTACCCGCAAATATAACTTTGCCAAGTTCATAGCTAACAAGATTCATGATCAGTTGTGCAAAGTAGACAGACAGGGTGTCTTCAAATATTCATCTTATATCTACCACCTTTTCATGTACTATCAGTCCGAGGTTTTTCCATGCTACATCAAAAAGCTGGACTCTAAAGGGGAAAGAAGATCTGTTATCTTCTAGACATTTGTCTACCACGAAGTACAAAATTCACCCTATTCCTATTGTGAATTTATTGATCAATTTGTATACCCTGTCTCTTGCTTATTGATGAGGTCCCCTCCTCCCAGAATATCATTTGAAATACAGAAGGTCCTGCAGCTCTCCAAGAATTACAAAATAGGTGATTGGTACCTATATGAGGATCATACAGTCATCAGAGTCTATGGCTGTGAGCTCTGTCCATACAGGCTCCCAAAATATGTGCCCATGAGGATATTTGCCTTGGAGTATTATAGGCAGTTAATTCACTCTGACCTCACTCACTTTCACAGCTCTAAAAAGAAAGCCCATCTCAAGTTCAAGGACCACTTGGGCCCCTTCATCATGAATAAAAAAGAAGGATGGAAAGATGCTGACCTAATCCTCAAAGACAAATACAAGCTATCACACAGCTTCCGGTGGGTCCCTTACGACCCTGAAGGCTTCATTACTGCTAGAAGAGTCAAGTACAGGCTACTAGGTTATAAGCATTGCAAATATCCACATATTGAAAAATATTCCAACCAACAAGAATGGCAGCAGGATACTTTAGTTGAAAAATTAACTGAGGAAGAAATAATGCAAAAGAATGTCAAGGAATTGGAAAAGACTCTTGACCTAGATTCTGTGCAGCAGGTACCCTTCAAACGACCGCACTCAGCAGGAGAAGGGACCTCGGCCACAACAACTGCACCAACCACACGGGCACCTCCTACAGCAGCACCAGGTACGGACAAAGGGAAAGGAATAATGGGTGCTGAAGAAGAAACAGTGAAAGAAAATCCTGCCCCTTCAAGTGAGCAACAAGAGCAACAAGAGCAGCAAGAGTAGCAACAAGGGCAGCAACCAGAATAGCAACAAGAGCAGACTCCCCCTCCACAAACTGAGCTACCAGCAACACCAATTTTGCAGACCCCAGCACATTTGGAGAGGGGTATGAAAAGAGATAGAGAAGAGTCCACTCCTGCTAGTGGATCCTCCCAGCAACCAGGGACCAAAAGGCAAAGGCTTGACTCCCCAGAGGTAGAAGACATCACTGAAGATGTCCTTGACAGTTCAAGGAAAGGCAGGGAGGGCAGCCAACATACAGGTACAAGCTCCTTTCAGCAGGAGCAAGGATTACAACTTGGTTTGGAGGTGTCCTCCTCCTCTCAGCAGAGCAAGAAGCCCAAAAGCACTAAGGCTTCTTTCAAGCAAATAAAGGCACAGAATGACTTGCTGAGGGTGGAAGTCTATAAACAATTTCTAAATGCAACACCAGCCCAGAAAGAAAGGCTAATGTTTGTATATGACATTCAAGAGGAGAAAATGATCCTCAGTCATTTCAAACCTACAGTGCCCCATCCAAAATCAGCAGCAGATTATGTGAGGACAAGGGTGGAGGTCATGGCCAAAGACATCCATCACATGGACCAAATTGAACTCCACAAGCAAACTGGAGAGATGGTTTATGCAACCTTGGTGGACAGGGCAACCATGGCCCATGAACTAAAAGAGTCACTGAAAAATACCAACACTCAGTTGGATTTTGAGAGAATGTCCTCCCTAGACAAAGATAACAGAATAAAATCACTTGAGGAGATCATTATTGACTAGGACATGATCCTAGCGATCCAAAGGGTGTAAAGGCCCTTATGAAGAAAAAGGAGGATGACCTCAATGCATTGAAGAAGAGGTTGAAGTTGCTGCCCATAGAACACCCTCAAACAGCAGAGCTACAAAAGGAAAAGCAGGTCGATGAACAACTAGACCTCATAATGCAGCTAAACCAGAAGGTCCTCGATTTGGAGAAAGAGCTTGAAGGAGCATTACAAGATAAGCAGGGAGAATCCACATCCCAAGCTCCTCCAACTACTTCAACCACTGCAACAACTACAGAGGCAGCAGTGGCTCCCACAACAGAAGCAACAACAACAACAGTTCCAGATTCCAACCCAAGCGTGGAAGAATTGACTAAGGCCATCAAAGAAATGGAGCTCTAGGCAAATGAGATAAAAAAGGCCAAGGAAAAATTGGCAGAACTAGATGCCAAATATGATAAATCAAAAGTGACTGTGGCAGAGCAAGGCAGAGAAATAAAGGCCCTCAAAGAAAAGATAAAGGCCTTAGAGAAAGAGCTAAATCTAGAAAGTGCCATCGCTGAAATAAAAAGAATTCTATGGGCCAAAATTGGCCAATCTATCACTAAAGAATGGAGGTCAATTAAAACCATACATGAGCAAATGGATTTAATTGGCCAAGCACAGACAGAGATTCAAAGGGCCAAAACAGTGCTGGGAGACCGACCTGAGCAGGCCAATAGAATGATTGATTTTTTGAACAGGCAAGAAAAAGAGGAGCTGGCAGCCATCGACATTGTCAACAGAATAGAGGCTGTCCTCACAGCTAAAATGGTGCTAACTCTCAGAAATTATGTACAAACTGTGGAGAGGAAATGTTATAAAATACAGGGTGAGGTGGATGAGTATAAAATCAAAATGGCAGCACTGCAAGCAAAGGGACTGCCCAGCCTACTAAGCGGTGCAGGAAGACTGATCTCCCGAGACCAATTTACCAACAGGATGGCAACTTATATTGAAAATCAAATCACTGCATCTGGCAGTACTTCTGAGGAAACAGGGCCTCCAACAGGACAGAGCCTATACAATAAACTTGAAGGTCTGTTTTTTATTGAAAATGAGGTAAATCACCTTTTTGAAATTCCTCCAAATTTTTACAGATATACAGAAGCCGATGAAACTATAATAAAGATTCGAAGACATAAAATGCCTAAGGAAGATTGGTGGCAGGCAATGCTTCAAATTTTGCCACGATAGCCTCATTTTCTCGGTCACTGCCAGCTCCAACTCACTAGAAGACAAACAGCAGAATAAAGTCAGTATTTAAAGCAGCTGAAAGGTGACTCAGCACATTGGCAATGACAGCTAACCCAAAGGATAAGAAAATACGCAAATTTTGGACAGCGTATCCTTAGCCGACTCCAACAGCCACCAAGTCAACAGTTTCTGACTATTTTGGACAGCTAAAGCACTGAAGAGTTATTACAGCATTAACTTTCTCAGCTACAATGCTCCAGGAGTTGGCATAACATTAATGAGCCATTAACTCTTTCCCTTGATATTTTCTCATGTAAATTTTGTATATATACCCCCCTTGGTAACGCATTAGGGGTTGGTGATTTTCACTCTGAGGCAAATGTATTGTATACTTTCAGTTTCTCTAATACAAAGGGCTGGACCAGTTCAGTGATTTCCTGAAAATTTGATGTCTGGCTGATGCTATGCGTGCTGATGCAAAATTCCTGTGCTGTCTGATGAAATAACAAGTTTTCCTCAATCTCTGTTTTGTCTTCTTATGTTTATTAAATCATACTCATGTTTCACTGAACTAGCAGTAGAGAAAAAGAATAGTGCAGGATATGTTTGGTTACACCTTGTGCTCAATTTTTACTGCTGTAAATGTTTTTCTTCAGAATTAACCATGGACATGAATTCTTAACTGCTCATGTTTCCATTAATTCTATAAATATGAATGTTTTTCTAGAAATACTTCACTGCTTCTAGAATAATATTCTCATTGTTTCTCCTTATCAGTTTATTGGAAGATTCTTAATTGCCTTTCATAGCCTGGATACATCACCCTCAATCACAATTTCAGAACATTGTTTCTCAGACACTAATCTGGCTCTGCAGCATCACTACTGTATCAGCACAGCATATCAGACAAACTAAAGGACCACTGACTCCATGCCCAATGGACTAGTGCACTCTAATGAGCATATATATATATATATTTTGACTAAAGTCATCACCAAACACATTTCAAAAACAAAACCTTGAACATCATAGCTAGCCTAAAATACTATCCAAACAAAGTTAAAACATAAAGAGAGAGCCCTCTCTGGTCATAGGTAGGCTAGAACCTGTGACCCAAAGATTGGTTAGTGGTTACCCCGGCCGTATTCCCTTGGGAGTCAAAGGGAACAACCTGGGTGTTAATAATTGCCACCGAGGCGATGAAGATCTTATCTTTCTCATGCCACGAGAGAAGTGGAATCCGTTATTGGAGCATTAATCGGGGTGCACGCACAGGATACCTCGAAGTGCTTTGCATCTTCCATCCCCGGTACTAATTTTTTTGGTCATTTGCCTCTATCAACCCTTAGAGCAATGGAACATGGCCAAGAATAAGCGTTTGACCAGTCTTGCTCTTGAAGGCCTCATTGTTACATTAGCTGCTTCTGAGGAAACAAAGATGGTCACTCTCAATTGATTGGTGCATTACTTCGTCACAAATGTGAAGAATGATACCTTAAGGTGGTGCTAAAATCAGATTACAAAGAAATAGAGTTGCATCCTTTCCACTGGTCGTCAAGTTTCACCCCATGGATTCAACACTTAAACAAAAGATGTGACCCAACCCTCAACGCGTCTATGCGATCTCTCCCAATTTTTTGGTTCGCAAAATCACACCTAAGGTGAGGCTCCATGGAATGTGACCTATCTGAATTGCGACTGTGTGACCTCCAGTCAGTTATACTTCTGCCTAGGTCGCTAGGTCGCACCTCGGGAAAGGCATCAGAAATGTGACCTGCACTCAATTGCGATTAAGCGAGCTACACAATTCACTAAGTCGCAG
Source organism: Pinus tabuliformis (assembly GCA_031772625.1). Classification (NCBI taxonomy): domain Eukaryota; kingdom Viridiplantae; phylum Streptophyta; class Pinopsida; order Pinales; family Pinaceae; genus Pinus; species Pinus tabuliformis. The sequence continues at coordinate 678,733,895 of CM062809.1, read as the reverse complement.
CCTCAAGAAATAACTAAATATGCAATCCTTCTCCAAGTCGCTAGGTCGCAGGATCATGCTTGAAAATGGACATCAACCTATGCTCTCTCTCTCCCATGTGACTACAGGATCTGCTGCCTACAGCCTCTACTCATATGTTGTATTGAGACATCATCGAGTGGAATGATCAACATGTTTTACCCAAATTACTGAGCCGATAAGCAAGAGAAAATTCAAGATTTGCATGGCTAGAAAGGACCACCAATCAGATTGTATTCGCTTGAATACACGCAACTCCCCCTCTTCGAACAATATGCATTGGCACATCATATGAGGAGCACAGGAGGTTTTCATAGCGCCAAGGAACAAATAAATCGCATGAGGTTTTGTTTTCAACATAGACAAAATCAACTTTGTCGACAAACGTCCTAAGGATGCTTATCGGCTATTATTGCACAAATTTGATGCTATAATGAGAACATGTTTACATTCTTATTTTAAGAAAGTTTAGGAGAAAGTCCCAACAAGTTCCACAAGAGAATGCATTGCAGGGGCCTGATGGGAAACTATGAATGGGACCAAACAATACAAAAAAGACCCTCCACGAGTCTACTCAAGTTCAAAGAAGTTAACCTCTTGCATAAAGAGTCTTAGATCTGAAAACTGGTGATACTACATGCCTATTGGTACTGTAGGACCATGCGGCTATATTCAACACTTGTCCTATGAGTAATAGGAGGTTTATGAATCAAAAAATGATTGAGGAATCCAAGAGGACCCTCCAAAGGAAGCATACATTGAAAATACTGTGGCACAAAAATTGACCACACATGGGTCTTCATTAATTATTTATTAGTGTCATTCTTTCAACTAGTTGGTTTCATTTCCAATATCATTCTTTGTTTGAAATTGTGTTTGACCAACATTACTTTCCTGCAGGTAGAAGGAAGAGAATTAAATGTTGGTTTATGCATAGGTATTAGGGTTTCTCATGGAGCTTAAATAACTAATGTTTCCTTCAGAAAGTAAGATGGTCTCTTCCAAGTTCCAATAACCTTTCAATAAATTCAAAGGCACATCACCGGGATATGGATAAATGCAAGTGAGGCATAATGGAAATAAAATAGGTCTACCTCGAGTTTGAGCATCTGAATCATTGTAACATATGGGTAACGAGCATTTTAGGGTTTCCAAGAACCCTCTACATCCTCTTCCTCCCTCTCCTTCATCGTAATGTAGATATTTCCCACCATAATGACAACAAATACATTGAGACTAATTTGGGAATGTAACCATCATTGGAAGTAAGTAAGCTCAAGAGTCATGAGGGATGCTAAAAGGTCATGAGGGGAGGTCAAGGGTCATGCGGATGGGTATGGCATCGGACCAAGTGTCGATATGGTGTTCAACAATGGTGGGACCAAGTCTAGAAATTTTAGTATAAGACCAAGCAAACACATAATGAAATTCCTTGAATAACTTAGTGTAAGCATCAAGTTCTTCTGAGGTTCACTGTGCCCCCAAGACAATGTTTTCTTTGACCCTTGGTTTGTTCGAGATTCTTATTTTAATGGTGGGGGAAATGTTAGTCATATTTCCTTCTTCAAAAGCATCTACTGCAGGAATGGGATTTTTGAACCAATCGACTTCACTGTTATGAAACCAGCTCACAAAAAGATAGGAAAGAAAGATCAACGCCTTAGAAATCAGCCTCTTCGAGGGGGCAACCTCCTTTACATTACACAAATGAACAATTCTTGGATAATACAAATGACCAAAACCTCCTTTCTATACATAGGATTCTAAGGGGTCACAATATAATCAAATCCGACATAACAATAGTAATATATAACAGTAGTGGGCTTCTATGGGGCACAATAATAACAATATGGGGACAATAGGGGACAACAATAACAATAAGGGCTACACTAAAAATAGTAATGGGGGAATCACTAGTATTATAGGGACCTAACATGCCCCTCCCCTTCAAAAACGTGTTGTCCTCAATGCTTGAGTAGTTCTGGATGATTTTGTATAAAGTTCTCATCCTCCCATGTGGAATCTTCAGTGGGTAATTTCTTCCACTTGACAAGATACTCCGAAATTGATCGATTTTGCAGCTATCGAGTTCTTGTTTTTGTGACTGCTTCAAGTTCCAATATGATTTTTCCTTCCTCTTCAAGTTCTGGAAATATTGTTTGAACTGGGAGCTTGTCACCAATAACCTTCTTTAAGCATGAAACATGGAAAACTAGGTGCACTCGAGAAGCTGTAGGAAGCTCCAATTTGTATGCCATAGTACCAATCTTTTGCAACACCTTGTACGAACCATAATACTTTGGTGATAATTCATTCTCCTTCTTAGCATGCTTGAGGGACATTTTTTTATATGGTTGTAGCTGTAGAAATACCTAGTCACCTATATCAAAACTTCTTTCACTGCGATGTTGATTTGCCTGTTGTTTCATTCTATTATGTGCCAAAGTTAGGTTATCCTTTAAGAGTTGGAGAACTTGTTGTTGATACTCGATGTGATCTTCCACTGCTTGAACCTTAGAATTTTCTCTTAAATATAATGTGATGGACGGTGGGTGATATCCATAAAGTTCCATAAATGGGGTCATTTTTGCTGCAGTATGGAAGGAAGTGTTATACCACTATTCAGCCAAAGGCGACCATTTGACCCATTGTGTTTGTTTATCAGATACAAAGCAATGAAGATATCCTTCCAAACATTTGTTTACTATCTCAGTTTTCCCATTAGATTGAGGATGATAAGATGAGCTATGAGCTAATTGAGTACCAAGACAAGAAAATAATTTTGTCCATAAATTTCCAGTGAAAATGGGATCTCTGTTGCTTACAACAATCTTTGAGTTTCCATGTAACTTTTGAATTGTTTCCATAAATGCAATAGAAATTATACTAGCTTTAAATGGATGAGATAATGCACAAAAGTGTGCATACTTGGTAAGTCTATCAACTACTGCCATGATGACACTCTTTCCTTTGGACTTGGGTAACCCTGTGATAAAATCCATTGAAACCTCCTCCCAATGTTGACTTGGAATGGACAAAGGTTGTAATAGACCCGTGGTCTTAATTGTTTCAACTTTACTTTGTTGGAAAACCAAACATTGCGCCACAAACTTTTGAAATATCAGATTTAAGGCCATCCCAAAAAAATATCTTCTTAACCCTGTGGTAAGTTTTTAAAGATCCCTAGTGCCCTCCTAAGGGAGAGGCATGCAATTCCATAAGGATATTTTGTTTGAGCTGGGAATTCTGACATAGGTATAAGCGATCTTTGTACCATAACAAATCATTTTTCCAACTAAATGTATCATATGTACTAAGAACTTGTTGTAACTTTTGAATTAGTGCCCACACTGCTTCGTAATTCTTCCATTCATCCCTTGCTTTGTTTATCCAATTTGGCTGGATAATAGAAATGGAACAAAGCAATGCATCCACATCCTCATCCTTTCTTGAGAGTGCATCTGCCACAATATTTTGATTCCCTTTTTTGTATATGATTTCAAAGTCATAACCCAACATCTTTCTGACCCATTTTTTATACTCTTTTGAAGATAATATTTGTTCTAAAAAGTATTTAAGACCATCATAATCCATTTTTACCTTGAAGTGTCTTCCCATTAGGTAGGGTCACCATTTCTTAAGTGAATGTAGTATTGCCAACATTTCCTTCTCATAAATAGCTTTGTGTAAATACTTTCCTTTGATTGGATGACTTTTAAAAGAAATGGGTCAAGTTTCTTCTTGCATTAAAACAACACCAATTCCATGTCCTAAGGCATCACATTCCACAATAAAGGTTTTTGTGAAGTTCGTCGTAGCTAAGACCAGTGCTTGGCACATTGCCTCTTTAAGATGTTCAAAGGACTTCGTTGCTTCTGGAGTCCATAAAAATGCATCTTTCTTCAATAATGTTCTCAGAGGTGCTGTGATTTTGCCTTAATTCTTAACAAACTTGTGATAATACCCTGCCAACTAGAGAAATCCTCGCAAATGCTTTATGGATGTGGGGATTTTCCATTCCTTAATGGATTTAATTTTTCTAGGGTCTACCTTAACACCTTCATGAGATACAATATGGCCTAGATATTCCACCTCTTGTACTCCAAAGAAACATTTGGAGCTTTTTGCATATAATTGTTTCTCCTCCAATAGTTTGAGCACCCTGTCAACATGTTGAACATGATCCTTCCAAGACTTGTTATAGATTAGTATATCATCAAAAAATACTAACACAAATTTTCTAAGGAAGGGTTTGAAAATGGAATTCATCAAACCTTGAAATGTAGAAGGTGCATTGGTAAGGCCAAAAGGCATGGCCAAAAATTCATAATGACCCTCATGAGTTCTAAATGTTGTTTTCAGAATGTCTTCAGTCTTCATTCTGATTTGATGATATCATGAACGAAGATCCAACTTGGTGAAGCAAATTGATCCATGCAATTCATCCAATAGTTCATCAATGACAAGAATGAGACATTTATCTTTAATAGTGAGCTTGTTGAGCTCCCTATAATCTGGACACATGCGCCATGATCCATCCTTCTTGTGCACCAATACTACTGGAGCAGAGAAATAACTTTGACTAGGTTGAATTATACCATCCTCTATCATTTATGCAACCATACGTTCAATTTCACTCTTTTGGGCATAGGGATATCTGTAAGGCCTTATGTTTGCAGGAACACTTCTTAGAACCAAATGAATAGCATGATCATGATCAAGAATAGGTGGGAGACCTTTGGGAGTCTCAAATACCTTGGAATGATTGTCCAAGACCTTTTGGAGATCTGGAGAAATAGATGATTTCGATGCAGGAACCCCTGGTGAAAATAATTGTGCAATTATGCCTCGTTGTTCTTTCTTTAGAAGCTTTTTCATTCCATTAGAGCTGATTATCTTTCTTGGTTTCCCTGCAATACCTCTTAATTCAACTTCCTTTCCTTCCGAAGAAAATTTCATGAAAAGTTATTGAAAATAAAAGCGATTGTACACAAGGATTGTATCCACTGGACTCCTAGTACAACATCATCACCACCCATTGGAATAGAAATCATTGGGCTATTCAATACATATTCTCCCACAGATAGATTGATATTATGGCACTTTCCAGAGCAATTTATGGTTCCTCCACTTGCAACCATCACTTGACACTATGGTGTTGGATATAGGAAGTAATTCAATTCCTTGGCTATCTTACAATGAATAAAATTATGGGTACTGCCCGAATCAATCAACACTATTACCTTTTTCTTCTTGATATGTCCTTCTATCTTGATAGTTTGAGGAGTGGTAATTCCTGCCAATGCATTACAAGATATGGTCGGATTCATTTCTTCTCTCTCTAGGGATTGTTCATGGTGTATATCCTCTTCTTTTGACATTTCTTGTTCCTTTTCTTCTTCCTCTTCACAATCTATGTAAAATAATTTCTTCTCAGCACACGTATGACCTTTAGTGTATTTGTCATCAGAACTGTAACAAATCCCTTTTTCTCTTTTTTCTTCAAATTGTTGGGGTGTCAACCTTGTAGGTTGTGGAAGGCTAGGGGAAACAACACTTCCATCCTTATAGTAGTGAGTGGTAGGCTTCCTTGTTTCCATAACTTTTCTTTCCATTTTTCTTGCCAACTTGAATGCCTTCTCCAATGAGCTAGGTTCCCAAAGGAGAACCTCATGTTGGATGTTATCCTTTAAAGTCCTTATGAACACATCAATCCTATGCTCCTTTGGAATATCTATTACCCTTATATTAAATTTTTGGAAGTCCTCAAAGTGCTCCATCGTTGAACCCTTTTGTTTGAGGTTTATCAATTGGCTAAAAAAAGTGTTGCTTTTTGTATCCTCATAAGGTGCTATCATTTCTTCCGTAAAAATTGCCCAACTGACAATTTGTTTGCAAGAGAAAAGCCATCAATACCATACAGACTGATTTGGTTTCAAATATAAAGTTGCAATGCATACCTTTTGTGTGTTTTGCACATTATGGAGATTGAAAAATTGCTCCATCTGTAGTATCCATGTTGCGGGATCCTTGCCATCAAACTTCCTCATATCGATATTTGGAACATGGTGGGTCTTCAGTCCAATGTTAGAGTCTATGAAATCATGATTAACATTTCTTTTGTTCTCATCATGAGTTTCCTTTACTACCCTTTCACCATTAGTAAGCATTTCTTGAAGAAACTTAGTCAGATCTATTTTCAAATCTTCCATGTTGCCTTTCAGTTTTTCTTCTATACCATCCATCTTAGCGTCCATGCCATTCATCTTAGCTTCCATTCCATCCATATTAGCTTCCATGCCATCCATCTTAACTTACATGCCATTCATATTAGCTTCCATGCCATTCATCTTAGCTTCCATGCCTTTCTTTAAACCATCAATCTTAGCTTCTATTACCTTTTGTGAGAGTGAAATTTGTTGCACTTGGTCTTGTAATTTTGATATATCATGTTGCATTTCTTCCTTTTCTTTACGATTCATGCTAGAGATTTCAGGTTGCTTACTAGGTGTTTCCATTTTCTTTCTTCGGGTCATCAATTAATAATAATTATGCTTCACTATGCCCTTTGAACTTCAAACTAATTTTTCAACTCAAACTTATGCAAAATTTTAAAAAGACTACACACCTTTTCGGGAGTCTACAAAAACTATAAATTCCTCATATCATATCTCCGTAAATATAGTGAGACAATATCTGAAATTCGGACCCGAGGTTCAGAACGATTTTGGCTCAATTTTTTATTTTTTTAGCTTCTGAAACATCATGAAAAAAAGGTTATACTGAAAATTCTATGATGACCTGTTTGGAGCAGCGAAACCCTAGAATCCAAAGCTCTGATACCAAATGTTATGAAACCAGCTCACAAAAAGATGGAAAAGAAAGATCAACGCCTTAGAAATCAGCCTCTTCAAGGGGGAAACCTCCTTTATATTACACAAATGAACAATTCTTAGATGATACAAATGACTAAAACCTCCTTTCTATATATAGGAGTCTAAGGGGTCACAATATAATCAAAGCTGACATAAAAATAATAATATATAACAATAGTGGGCTTCTATGGGGCACAATAATAACAATATGGGGACAATAGGGCACAACAATAACAATAAGGGCTACAATGACAATAGTAATGGGGGAATCACTAGTATTATAGGGACCTAACATTCACCATATATGAAGTCTTTGGACTCCACAACATATTGGTCATGGGTCTGTTGAGGAAGGAAGTACACATGATGTTGCATATCATCCCAAGGGTAATCAGGGGTGCTCATAGATTCCATGATGTCTTTTTCAGAATGGAAGATGGGCAGATTGAAGGAAGAAAGACCACATGATGGCGAAGAGATACCTGAAGCATCTTCATGAGAGACAAGGTTCACATATGCATCGTCAAGGTTGGGAGACATATCACTAGTAGATCAAATATCTGCCGATGTTGAGACCGAGGTGTTCATCGAAGAAGGTTTAATAGAAACATAAGAGGAGACATCAAGGGAGTTCCAAGGAATCACTCTCATGGACGACTACAAGTAGAGAATAGGAGCGGAACTATTTGTCATCTTGACATTAGGGGGAGGGATCACAATGGGGGTTTGAGAGACCTCCTATTTTGGTGTAGTAGCGGGACCAAAATCCGTAGGTAAAGGAGAGGTGGACTCATTACTAACGACCTCTAATTATCAAAGCATTTGAAGTGTATCACGAAAATATTTGAGACAGGGATAGTCATTGAAATAGTGGCCATAGTTATCACACAAATCACATGGGTGGTTTGTGCATAATGATAAGATATTCTCAGTTGAACTATGTAAGGTGACATGGACCTCAGGAATGTTAGGATTAGGGAAGGTATGAGTGACCACATCCTTAACATGAGGAAGTTTAGGATAGTTATTGGTATCATGACCGACAACATCACACAAAGCACAAGGAGGAAGAAGCTTTGGCAGCTTAGTAGGAGTTGGAGTTTCAGGGGGGACCTTATCTTGGGTTCCCTTCTTTCGGGCTTCCCCCCCCTTGCAAGAGTCTTTCGTAACAAGAGTAGGATCATGTTGAGGTTGTTTTGGAACTGAAGCATAGGTAGGGGTAGGAACAACTGGTTGGACCGAGGTCAAAGCAATGTAACGTTTCAATTGATTGGGTGGAGTGTTTGCAAGGGGATCGATGTAGTAGACTGGGATCCCCAAGGTAATATTGGTTAAACTCAATGTAGCCATGAAAGGTGTAGAATACAATCGAGGAGTTGGAAACAATAATAGTATTTGACTGGAAGGAGATGTAGAAAATCCTATAGATTCACAAGCTAATGCAATTTTCTAAAGAAAGAGACAAGAATCTACTTCTACTCTTTACAGCGGAAGCCCATAAACATCGAGCAAACAATAATCAATAGAGGAAGAGAATCAAAGGACCATAACACAATAAATATCTGGGGAAAGCCATAGCTCAAAACCCCACTATCTATTTTGTATTAATCTGGAAAATCAAGATGAAATTACAATGCTTTTTCTCTCTAGAACAATCCCATCACTCAACAAATTCAATCTCCAACTCATAAGAAAGCTCAAGGCCAAATATTAGCCTCTTCACAAGCTCTCCAAGTCTCTATTCCAATGTGTAATTCCTATGGAGGATAGCTTGTATTTAAAGGAAAATAAAGCCTCTAAAAATAACACAATCCCTCAAGGATTAGTTCCTGATTTCATCCACTATCAGTACAACTAAGCAACATTTAAAACAAATAGTACATTGTCCCTGCACTCTAGTCTCAACTGGGTCTTAGAGTTGACATGCATGAGTTTCTTATGAGTAAATATTCAGTTAACTAGAGTAGCACTAGCAGAATTCATTATTGTGACCACTGATTGTTAACTCACTATTACTTATATCAATTAGTTTGAGAACTAATTTAACTGAATTGGATCATGAAACTGAGTCTTCTATTTTACAACTCACAATTAACTCACACTAGACTCCTACAAAGTAGGGATAACATATGCATGACTTCCAAAACACTTACAACTCGAATTTCCTATGTTAAGTAAGTTTAATAAACTTAATTTAACTATTTTAAGTTGTTATGAGAATAGAATTCAAATTTAATTCATAGTTTAATTCATGAACAAATTAAAATGGAATTTCTTGTTTCCATTTCTCAACACTCCCTCTCAACAAGAAAGGGATTATCAACTACCTCGATCTTGTCTTGGTGAAACTTGAATTTACATCATGACAATGCCTTTTTCAAGATGTCAGAATCTTTCTCCTCAGTAGGAATGTAATCTAACAACATGGTCCACCTCAATACACATCTCTGAGATGATGATACCATATATCAATATGCTTAGACCGATCATGAAAGGCTGGATTTTCATAGAGTTTGATATAGCTCTGATTATCACAATAAATCACTGTCAGATTCATCTGTCGACCAAACAAACCAACCAATATCTTCCTCATCTATATAGTCTCACATGTTGCCTGACTTGCATCAATGTACTTTTCCTCTACCGAACTGAGTACAACCAATATTTTCTTCCTGTTGTAACAAGAAACTGTCGCTGACCCAATACTAAAGATCCCTCCTGATGTGCTCTTCCTGTCGGATGGACTCCCTACCCAATCTTCATTTTTGAAGCCTTTAATCTTCACTCCCTCTGTCTGCCTATACCATAAACCAAACTGAGTAGTGCCTTTGAGATATCTCAATACATGCTTTTCCACCTTCCAATACAGCTTGGTAGGCCTAACCATCGCTTCACTAAGATGGTTAATTTCATAACACATATCTAGTCATGTGTTCACCAAGTACATGAGTGAACCCACGAGCTTCCTATAAATAGTAGCTTCCACTACTTACCCTAAAGTAGCATCCTCATTCCTGCTGTTACCATCTAGATGGGGCTGTTACCATCTAGAGGAGTCTCCATGGGTTTATTGCTCTCCATGTGGAATCTCCTAAGTATCTCGGTTGCATAATTTCCCTCAGATATAAACAAATCCCCATCTCCCTGACATACCTCCATGCCAAGAAATAATGCATAAGCCCCATGTCCTTCTTGTCAAACTCTCTTGCAAGGTCCTCCTTGTAAGATTTGATGAGATTCTCATCATGTGTTAGTATAAGATCATCTACATAAAGTACAATGATTAACATCTTACCTTCCACCACTATGTGATACAGGTTCACATCTACTTCACTCTTCGTGAAGCCTAACCCAGTGAAGTAGCTATCTATCTTGGTGTACCAAGCACAGGGTGCTTGCTTCAGCCCATACAATGCTCTCTTGAGTCAACACACATGCAACTCATGGTCTAAGGTTTCAAAACCTTAAGGTTGCTCTATGTACACATCTTCCTCAATCATGCCATTGAGGAAGGTAGTCTTCACATCCATCTGATGGATCTTCCAACCCATATGTGCTAATAGTGCCAAAATATATCTGATTGATGAGTACCTTACAACAGGAGTAAAGGTCTCATCATAGGCAATCCCCTCTACCTATGAAAATCCACGGGCCACAAATATGGCCTTATGCTTCTCCACACTACCATCTTCAGCTTTCTTTACCTTGTAAAGCCAACAGGAGCTCATAACTAACTTTTCCTCTGATCTCGGTACCACATCCCAAACACAATTTCAAACTATGGAGTCATACTCCTCCACCATTGCATCAACCCAAACCGACTGTTGCACTGCTTCCTGAAAGGAATATGGCTCTATCACAACACATGCACCCATAAGTTCCATGTATCCAGTGTACCTCTCTGGTGACCTCCTCTATCTACGCTGAGAAGAGGGTGCTCCCAGATTCTCCCATGCATCATCTAACAATCAGTCAGCCTCTCTAGTGCGCTTTCTTCCCTCTTTGGAAGAATCTACCTAAGTGGATGTCTCCACTCTCTGAGCCTATGCATGTGGATACTCCACATCAATCTGAGGTCCCTCAACCTTAGGAGCTAAAATCTACTCATCTACATGTAGCTCAAGCTCCCTCTCAATGGACACTCACATGGCCTTCTCCTCATTGAATCTGATATCCTTGTGAACCATTGTCATCTAATTGGTCGGTATGTACACTCGATAGTTGTGGGGTGTATCAGTGTACCCCACAAAGATCCCTAACTATGTTGTTGGCTCAAGCTTCTTCCCTGCATCTTTGGTCACATGGAAATAAACCAATGACCCAAAAATCCTGAAGTGACCAACATCTAGACTCTTATCGGAATAAGCCTCCTATGGTGTCTTCGCTCAAGTATCCGATGTGGGCTATGATTCTGTATGTAAACCGTTGTGTTGCATGCCTTAGCCCACAAGTGTAGTGGTAGGCCTTGATCATGAAACATCACCTTTGATGCCCCTACTATGCTCTTGTTCTTCCTCTTGGAAACCCCATTCTAATGAGGGTTATGGCGTGCCGTCAACTCTCATTTAATCCCTTCTGCTGCACCAAATTTCTTAAACTCATTGAAGACATAATCACCACTTTTATCACTCCGGAGAGCTTTAACCTTATTGCAAGACTCTTTCTCTACCAATGCTTTGAAGTTACAAAACTTTGTTAAAGTTTGATCCTTTTTCTACATAAAAAATACCTATCATTTATGAGAATATTCATCAACAAATATAACATAATACCTGTGTTTGGTCGTGTATGTTGTCGAGAATGGTCCACACACATCTGAATGGAATCTCTCCAGAATAGACTTTTCTCATCTGTCTCTTTCTCAAGAGGAAGACTTGGTGTATTTTCCCAAAGTACAACCCTTGCATGTATCAACTTGCTCAAGCGTACCTTTGGAAGATGGTAGATATTGGCTGCAATATCTTTAAAGACCCATGATGTAAGTGCCCCAATTGCTTGTGCCAAAACTCATTGACGTCTCGGCTCAACATATTTTCCACTTTTGAACTCAAGGCAACACAATCCTCCACCTCTATATTATAGAGATTATGAACTCGAATCCCTATCTTCTTTACTTGACCCGTGGCTATGTGTCGAAGGAACACCTTTCCTTTTAAAAATATCACATCATAGCCTCTATCCTCAAGCATGGAAATGGATACCAAGTTCTTCATCAGTCCGGGTACATGCGTAACATTTTTCAAGGTGAGTGGAGCCGCATTCTCCCTCTTAAAATTTATATTACCCACACCAGTAACACTATACTTATCGTTATCACCCATCTCGATATGCATATTGAGATATTTCTCCTCTAGTTCACTGAATAACTCTTTGTCACTAGTCATGTGGAAAGAAGCTCCACTGTCTAAGTACCAGACACTTCCCATCATTGAAGACACCATGCATGCAATGAGGGAAAAGTCCAATTCGAATTGGGAGGCTAAAGCCTTACCCACCGCTCCTCTCGAGGACCTCTCCTTGGACTTCTTTAATGGAAAATTTGTAGCAAAGTGACCCATCTTGTGATAATGAAAGAATTTAACTTTCGTCATGTCCTTCTTCTTACCTCCATGATAAGAATATGAATTGGAACGAGAAAATTTACCTTTACCCTTCCTCACCTTAATCGCTAAGGCACAATTCCCTTCATCATTAGTCTTTGATGAAGATCCATCCCTGGTGTTCCTCCTGATATCATCCTACATCAAATCCGACCATAGTCATTAGCTTCTCCCAATCATTGATAGAGTCCTGATAACTATGCCAAATATTTGGGAGTCCAAGAAGAGAAAGGCTCACCATATCCTTCTCGGAAACTGTGATTTCAACACTTCCATGTTCATCCTGACATTGAGTGAACTTGGTCAAGTACTTTGGAATCGTCTCGCCTTTATCCATCTTGATTTTACAAAGTTTATCCTTCAGTGCCAACTTCCTTTGATCACTGCTATTTTGATACAATTTTGTCAATGTTTTCCACATAGCATGTAGAGTTTCCTTGGCATGGAGACTCGTGACAATGTGTTCTTGAACTCCCTCAAGGATTATTTGCCTTGCCTTCGCCACACACTTCTTCCATTCAGCCAAGTTTTGTGCATCCATAGCTGCTGGCTTGGGGACTTCTTGATCAATGAATTCCTTCAAGCCATTATCTTCTAGTACAACCTCCATCCTGTCCCTCCAGACTATAAAATTTGAGCTACCTTCCAAGGCATACTCAAGCCTCAACCCATGGAACTCCATCTGCCAATCCCAAAGTATGTATTGCAAATTCGACTTTCACCTGTAACCGAGAAACTCAAAACTTTAAAATCTCCTCTAGAGAGCTGATTTTAAATCAACGATATCTCCCTCATTCAAACTCTAATTCGGTCGATTTTGTTTTTGAATTTGGGTATCTTTTCCGAGGGAATCCAGATCCACAATTTGTTTCTAAAAACTTTGCACAAAATTTTTCATATCTTCTTTGCAAACTCTCGTCCCAAAAAAAAATCTTGCTCTGATACCATGTAGAAAATCCTGTAGATTCACAAGCTAATGCAATTTGCTAAAGAAAGAGTTAATAATATACTTCTACTCTTTATAGCGGAAGCCCATAAGCATTGAGCAAACAATAATCAATAGAGGAAGAGAATAAAAGGCACATAACACAATAAATATTTGAGGAAAGCCACATCTCAAAACCCCACTATCTGTTTTGTATTAATCTCGAAAATCAAGATGAAATTACAATGCTTGGTCTCTCTAGAACAATCCCAGCACCCATCAAATTCAATCTCCAACTCGTAAGCATGTTCAAGGCTAAAGCTTAGCCTCCAAAAATAACGCAATCTCTCAAGGATCAGTTCTTGATTGCATGCACTATCAGTGCAACTCAAAAAAATCTAAAACAAATAGTACATTTTCCCTGCACTCTTGTCTCAACTGTGTTTCTCAGAATTGACATGCATGAGTTTCTGATGAGTAAATATCCCGATAACTAGAGTAGCACTGGCAGAGTTCAGTAGTGTCACCACTGACTATTAACTCACTATTAGTTCTCTCAATCAATTTGAGAATTAATTTAACTGAAATGACTCTTGAAATTGAGTCTTCCATTTTACAACTCATAATTAACTCACACTAGAATCCTACAAAGTAAGGAGAACATATACATGACTTCCAAAAGAATTCCAACTCGAATTTCCTAAGTTAAGTAAGTTTAATAAACTTAATTTAACTATTTTAAGTTGTTGTAAGAAGAAATTTGGCGTAAATCACATGAGGAAAGACCTTTGTCGACGCGTTTCGAACTATTATGGATCACAGAAGCCTCAATTCAATATTTTAAGTTGCTATGAGAATAGAATTCAAATTTAATTCGTAGTTTAGTTCAAGGATAAATTAAACTGGAATTTCTTGTTGCCATTTCTCAATAGGAGAATGGTTTGGAGGAACTGCTCTCTGTAATGGTTAAGTCCTGGGGGAGTGATTCCAGGTGGAAATGGATTAGGAGAGACACTTATAGAAGGAAATGACCCTTGAGGAGTAATACTGACAGGCTGGGTTGAGTTAGGGAAAATAGGTTGTGGAGGTGTGATCTACTGTGAGGGCATGCCAGACCATTTGTGGGCGGCCCGTGATGCTTGGAGCACGAAAAAACTCGATGAGATAGGCTTAGAAGGGGTAGGAATGTTGAAAATAGCAACAAGAAATGATAAAAATAGAATCCATATATTCCAATTTTAATTTTTCCTTGAATTAAAATTGTGAATTAAAATCGAATTTAGTCTCACTAGCTGCTTGGAAATAATTAATTAATTCATTATGGATTAATTAGTTGGAGAAATTCAAGTTAGATGCCTTTCTGAAGTCATGCAATAGTTATCCCTTAAATTAAGGAGATTATCCCTTAATTAAGGAGATAAGATTGAGTTATATTTGAGTTGCAATTAGTTAGCTCAATTTACTGAGTTAAGTCCAGTTATATTAGTTCCAAACTGTTTGAGGAACTAATTGTGAGTTATCAGTGAGTTGATGCATGCATGCACTCCACTAGTGTACTCCAGATAACTGAATATTCCCTCATCAGAAACTCATGCATGTCTATTCTAAGAAAGACCTAGTTGAGATTAAAGACAAGGATAGTGTACTATCAGTTGCATGTGTTTTCCTATAAAGGAAACTCATGCATGCAGTCAAGGTAAGGTTCCTTGAGGATTGTGTAGTTCATACACGGTGTGAGATCAATGTGAGAGATCAGTTTTCCACTTGGTTGGGGAAGATCATCCCAGAGGAATAGTGCAAGGAAATAGGAGCTTTGAGGGTAGAGTGGAAGGCTTGTGAGAAGCTTTGATTGCCTGTGAAAATCCAGGAGGATTGTACTGAGAGCTGGCTAGCTATGAGAGCTAAGGCTTTGTATAATTCCTATGTATTTCCACCTTGTATGATAATACAAATAGTGGGATTTTTAGCTGAGGCTTTCCCCAAAGTATTTTCATGTGTATTGTGCATTGATTCTTCTTCTGGTTATATGTGTTCAACTCGATCTTGCTCAATCTTTAAGCTTCCGCAAATTGCTTGATAGTAGAAGTAGATTATAGTATTTTGCTTTGGTTATATTGCATTATCGAGTTAATCTACAATCAGATTGTCTACATAGTCTCAGAGGGAGATTTGTAGAGAATTTGCAGAATTTATACATGGTATCAAAGGCTAGTTTATCGGAGCTGTGAACAGTATATGGAGAAGAGAATTCGAAGTTTGAAGTTCGGGGTTGCAGTTGCAAATTAAATTCTTATCATACTTCAAGGTTGGCCAATAGCGTTCTATGGCTTGAGACTCGAGTATGCCTTGGAAGGCAGCTCGAATTACATAGCATGGAAAGATCGCATGGAGGTTGTATTAGAAGATAATGGATTGAAGGATTTCATTGATCAAGAAATCCCAAAGCCAGGTTCAACTAATGCACAAGAGTTGGGTGAGTGGAAGAAGTGTGTGGCGAGGGAGAGACAGATCATCCTTGAGGGAGTTCAGGACCATATTGTCTCAAGTCTCCATGGGAAGGATACTCCATATTCAATTTGGAAGACATTGAAGGACCTCTACCAGAATAGTAGCGACCAGAGGAAATTGGCGTTCAAGGATAAGCTTCGAAGAATCAAGATGGATAAGGGCGATACTATTTCCACATATCTGAACAAGCTCATCACTTGCAGAGATGAGCTTGGAGGTGTGGGAATAAATACTTCCGATGATGATATGGTGAGCCTCACTCTCCTTGGCCTTCCAAAGAGCTGGAATAGCTACCAGGACTCTGTGAATAGAAGGGAGAAACTACCGGATTGGGAATGACTGTGGTTGGATCTGATGCATGAGGAGATCAGGAGGAGCACTCGAGATGGTTCTTCATCCAAGGATGATGATGAAGAAAATATGGCCTTAGCGAGTAAGGTAAGGAAAGGGAAGGGGAAGGATTCCCATTCCAAATCGAATTCTTCTCATGGAGGGAAGAAGGGTGACAAGTCTAAAGTGATATGCTTTAATTGTCACGAGATGGGACATTATGCGACTAATTTCCCATCGAAGAAGTCCAAGAAGGGATCCTTGGAAGGATCGGAAGGTGAGGTATTAGCCTCTCAATTCGAAATAGACTTTACTGTCATCGCATTCATGGTGTCATCGATGATGGGTTGTGTTTGGTATCTTGACAGTGAAGCTTCATTCCACATGACCGGCGATAAAAGTTTATTCAATACCTTGAAGGAGAAAGACCTCAAGATGCACATAGAGATGGGTGACGATGGAAGGTACAGTGTTTCAGGAGTGGGCACCGTTGCTTTTCAGAGGGAGCATGGAGCTCCTATCACCTTGACAGATGTGAAGTATGTGTTTGGACTAAAGAATAACTTGGTATCAGTCGCGGTGTTGGAGGACAAAGGCTACGATGTTGTCTTCAGTAAAAGAAAGACGATCCTTAGACACATCACCACGAGACAGGTGAAACAGATCAATTCACGAGTCAAGAACATGTATGCTCTTGAGGTTCAAGATGCATGCAAAGCCTTGAGGAGAAAGGCAAATGTTAGAGACTTGGTGGTTGAGAGGGAGAGTAAATTACCTCTCAACATGCAGCCCTAGAAGAAGTCTTAGAAAATTGTCGAGGAACCACAATTGGAGAAGTGGGAAGACGGATCACATGCAGCCATACCTCCAGGTGTAAGGTGGGGCGATGTGAAGTGATAGTCCCAAGAAGGCTGAAATTGGGTAGGGTCCATTGAGAGGTTTTATCTCATGGATCATACCTTGCTATGGGAGCCCAAAGTACATAGTAGCAGGAGGAATTAGTGGGATTGATGCAATCAGAGATCAAAGTGACAAAGGCTAGAGCAATCAGATACTGAAGAGTGCAGAGAAGGATTGACAACAATGCAGAAAGGCAGAGTCAGTCGGAGCGCAAAGTTTTCAGTTGACAGAGGCAATAGCAGTCAGAGACTTTGATGAAAGATGCATCATATTGATTCAGGTTGGATGTTTTTCTTTTTGTTTCTGGAGTTGTTGGAGTAACAACACTAAAGAGAAGTGTTGCATGCATAACATTCCAAAGGTTCACGATCGGGATCGAGTTGAATTCCTTTCATGTTGAGAGGGAGTGTTGAAAATAGAAGCAAGAAATGATAAAAATATAATCTAGATATTCCAATTTTAATTTGTCCTTGAATTAAAATCGAATTTAGTCTCACCAGTTGCTTGGAAATAATTAATTAATTCATTATGGATTAATTAGTTGGAGAAATTCAAGTTAGATGTCTTTCTGAAGTCATGCAACAGTTATCCCTTAAATTAAGGAGATTATCCCTTAATTAAGGAGATAAGATTGAGTTATATTTGAGTTGTAATTAGTTAGCTCAGTTTACTGAGTTAAGTCCAGTTAAATTAGTTCCAAACTGTTTGAGGAACTAATTGTGAGTTATCATTTAGTTGATGCATGCATGCACTCAACTAGTGTACTCCAGATAACTGAAGATTCCCTCATCAGAAACTCATGCATGTCTATTCTGAGAAATACCCAGTTGAGATTAAAGACAAGGACAATGTACTATCAGTTGCATGTGTTTTCCTATAAAGGAAACTCATGCATGCAGTCAAGGTAAGGTTCCTTGAGGATTGCGCAGTTCATACATGGTGTGAGATCAGTGTGAGAGATCAGTTTTCCACTTGGTCAGAGAAGATCATCCCAGAGGAACAGTGCAAGGAAATAGGAGATTGGAGGGTAGAGAGGAAGGCTTGTAAGAAGCTTTGATTTCCTGTGAGCATCCAAGAGGACTGTACTGAGAGCTGGCTAGCTGTGAGAGCTAAGGCTTTGTATAATTCTTATGTATTTCCACCTTGTATGATAATACAGATAGTAGGGTTTTTAGATGAGGCTTTCCCCAAAGTATTTTCATGTGAATTGTGCATTGATTCTTCTTCTTCTGGTTATATGTGTTCAACTCGATCTTGCTCAATCTTTAAGCTTCCGCAAATTGCTTGATAATAGAAGTAGATTATAGTATTTTTCTTTGGTTATATTGCATTATCAGGTTAATCTACAGTCAGATTGTCTACATAGTCTCAAAGGGAGATTTGTAGAGAATTTGCAAAATTTCTACATGGTACCACAGGCTAGTTTATCAGAGCTATGAACAGTATATGGAGAAGAGAATTCTAAGTTTGAAGTTCGGGGTTGCAGGTGCAAATTGAATTCTTATCATACTTCAAGGTTAGCCAATGGCGTTCTATGGCTTGAGACTCGAGTATGCCTTGGAAGGCAGCTCGAATTACATAGCATGGAAATATTGCATGGAGGTTGTATTAGAAGGCAATGGCTTGAAGGATTTCATTGATCAAGAAATCCCAAAGCTAGGTTCAACTAATGCACAAGAGTTGGCTGAGTGGAAGAAGTGTGTGGCGAGTGTGAGATAGATCATCCTTGAGGGAGTTCGAGACCATATTGTCTCGAGTCTCCATGGGAAGGATACTCCATATTCAATGTGGAAGACATTGAAGGGCCTATACCAGAATAGTAGTGACTAGAGGAAATTGGTGCTCAAGGATAAGCTTCGAAGAATCAAGATGGACAAGGGCGATACTATTTCCACATATCTGAACAAGCTCACCACTTACAAATATGAGCTTGGAAGTGTAGGAATAACTACTTCCGATGATGATATGGTGAGCCTCACTCTCCTTGGCCTTCCAAAGAGCTGGAATAGCTACTAGAACTCTGTAAATGGAAGGGAGAAATTGCCAAATTGGGAACGATTGTGGTTAGATATGATGCAGGAGGAGATCAGGAGGAGTACTTGAGATTGTTCTTCATCCAAGGATGATGATGAAGAAAATATGGCCTTAGCGAGTAAGGAAAGGAAAGGGAAGGGGAAGGATTCCCATTCCAAATCGAATTCTTCTCATGGAGGGAAGAAAGGTGACAAGTCTGAAGTTAGATGCTTTAATTGTCACGAGATGGGACATTATGTGACTAATTGCCCATTGAAGAAGTCCAAGAAGGGATCCTCGGAAGGATCAGAAGGTGAGGTATTAGCCTCTCAATTCGAAATGGACTTTACTCTCATTGCATGCATGGTGTCATCGATGATGGGTTGTGTTTGGTATCTTGACAGTGGATCCTCATTCCACATGACCACCGATAAAAGTTTATTCAGTACCTTGGAGGAGAAAGACCTGAAGATGCGCATAGAGATTGGTGACAATGGAAGGTATAGTGTTTCAAGAGTGGGCATGATTGCTTTTCAGAGGGAGCATAGAGCTCCTATCACCTTAATAGATGTGAAGTATGTGCCTCGATTGAAGAAGAACTTGGTGTTAGTCGTGATATTGGAGGACAAAGGCTACGATGTTGTCTTCAGTAAAGGAAAGGCATTCCTTAGACACATCACCATGAGATAGGTGAAACAAATCAGTTCATGAGTCAAGAACATGTATGCTCTTGAGGTTCAATATGCATGCAAAGCCTTGAGGAGCAAGGAAAATGTTAGAGACTTGGTGGTTGAGAGGGAGAGTAAATTACCTCTCAACATGCAGCCCCAGAAGAAGTCTCAGACAATTGTGGAGGAGCCACAATTGGAGAAGTGGGCAAAGGGATCACATGCAGCGATACCTCCAAGTGTGAGGTGGGGTGATGTGAAGTGATAGTTCCAAGAAGGCTAAAATTGGGGAGGGTCCATTGAGAGGTTTTATCTCATGGATCGTACCTTGCTACGGGAGACCAAAGTACATAGTAGTTGGAGGAATCAGTGGGATTGATGCAGTCAGAGATCAAAGTGACAAAGGCTAGAGCAGTCAGATATTGAAGAGCGCAGAGAAGGATTGACAATAGTGCAGAAAGGCAGAGTCAACCGAAGCACAAATTTTTCAGTTGACAGAGGCAATAGAAGTCAGAGACTTTGATGACAGATGCATCATATTGATTCAGGTTGGATGTTTTTTTTGTTTCTGGAGTTGCTGGAGCAACAACACTAGAGAAAAGTGTTGCATGCATAACATTCCAAAGGTTCACGATCAGGATCAAGTTGAATTCCTTTCTTCTTGAGAGGGAGTGTTGAAAATAGCAACAAGAAATGATAAAAATAGAATCCAGATATTCCAATTTTAATTTGTCCTTGAATTAAAATTGTGAATTAAAATCGAATTTAGTCTCACCAGCTGCTTGGAAATAATTAATTAATTCATTATGGATTAATAAGTTGGATAAATTCAAGTAGATGTCTTTCTGAAGTCATGCAACAGTTATCCCTTAAATTAAGGAGATTATCCCTTAATTAAGGAGATAATATTGAGTTATATTTGAGTCGTAATTAGTTATCTTAGTTTACTGAGTTAAGTCTAGTTAAATTTTAAAACTGTTTGAGGAACTAATTGTGAGTTATCAGTCAATTGATGCATGCATGCACTCAACTAGTGTACTTCAGATAATTGAAGATTCCCTGATCAGAAAATCATGCATGTCTATTCTGAGAAGGACCCAGTTGAGATTAAAGACAAGGATAATGTACTATTAGTTGCATGTGTTTTCCTATAAAGGAAACTCATGCATGCAATCAAGGCAAGGTTCCTTGAGGATCGTGCAGTTCATACAGGGTGTGAGATCAGTGTCAGAGATCAATTTTCCACTTGGTTGGAGAAGACCATCCCAGAGGAACAACGCAAGGAAATAGGAGCTTGGAGGGCAGAGAGGAAGGCTTGTGAGAAGCTTTGATTACCTGTGAGCATCCAGGAGGATTGTACTGAGAGCTGGCTAGCTATGAGAGCTAACGCTTTGTATAATTCTTATGTATTTCCACCTTGTATGATAATACAGATAGTGGGGTTTTTAGTTGAGGCTTTCCCCAAAGTATTTTCATGTGTATTATGCATTGATTCTTCTTCTTCTAGTTATATGTGTTCAGCTCGATCTTGCTCAATCTTTAAGCTTCTGAAAATTTCTTGATAGTAGAAGTAGGTTATAGTATTTTTCTTTGGTTATATTGCATTATCAGGTTAATCTATAGTCAGATTGTCTACATAGTCTCAGAGGGATATTTGTAGAGAATTTGTAGAATTTCTACAAGGAAATGGGCCATAGTAAGCACCAAGCAAAGCAAAATTTTTATAGACTCTTGGAGAGACATATGAGACATTCTTATTTTTAGCCATGGAAAAAATGTTGGACTAAGGTGAATTCTGGGCTTTTGGATCATAGTACGTCAACAGATCAATTGTGACGATCTTTCCATTGTGCGGAAATCACATTTTACGATGAACCACAGATGCAAAAGTTGACATGGAATAAGTATAACTATGAGGCAAAAGGATTTTATAGTCTAAGGGGGAATTAATGACTTCAATGTCAATACAAATGATCTTTCCAACAATTATGACTAGGCGATTGCAATATAAGCCAACGGGTTGTGAAGGATGACCAACCCATGCACAAAGAGTGATGGTGGATGTGGATAGGTCAGGGGAACCAAATTTCTTCCAAACACTAGCAACCATCACTAAGGTGGATCCACCTTCATCAATGATACACCACCGAACAATGGTGTTTCTAATGGACACTGGTATTTGAAAGGCAACGAATGAAGGTAAGGCAGTATTTCCAACTTGTCAACATGAATGAAAATAATCTGATCATCTTGAGGATCCACAACACCTAGATAAAATATTAGATATTTTCGTTGTGATGGGCATGTCTGGATGACTTCCACCATTGACATGGCAGTAGGAGACTGCGCCAAGTCATCTACTATGTTATATATATGGGTGGCTTTGGTAGAAGCAACATTTCAATGTAACAAACCTTTGGGGATCTTGGGGATAACCTTGACCTTAGGTGGAGGGATCTGTAAGGTACCGTTGGGTGATGATAGAGGCTTGGTGGAAACTTTGGGTTGGGACTCAGTCACAGACTTAGCGGGTGAATTGTCATACTAGCCTGATAGAGTCTGAAGGTTGACTTGCTCAGTATCTACCTCATCATAATTTATCATGAGAATATGGTAATCATGGTGACTAGATGGTGGAGTTGGTTTAGATTCCTGACCTTGTTTAGGTTGGGTAGCTATGTATCCTTGGTGAGGGAAAGGATTGGTAAGCACGGTTGGTTGAGATGAAGCAGGAGGGAGGAGGAGTGGTGGGCTGCGATCCTCGAGAAGATGCTTGAGCTTCCCATACTTGCCACATATGCGGTAAAAGAGGACACTCATGGGTATAATGACCATATATGAAGAAACTTGCACAAGGTTTTTTCATGTAGAGACCCTTGATATTCTTGGGATGACTTCCCTATTGCTGGGTTGCGAGACTAGGTTGAGGACCTTGAGGGGCATTGGGTGGAGGACCCTGGTTCCCATGGTTACCTTGAGACTGCTAGTTTCTATTACCCTTCCACTTGTTCCTTTTCTTGGGGTTATGGATTAGGTCCACTCTGCTGAGCATACACTTTTCCTTGTGGAGGGAGTGGTTGCTGCAGCGAAGGGGAAGCAGGCATGGGGGGCTGGGGTGCTGGTGTCAGAGGAGCTAGAGCATTAGGTTGTGCATATTGAGCATTAGGTTGTGCATACTGATAATAAGAAGATGGGGAAAAATTGGTATAAGTTGGTGGTGCAACAATTAGATTTGGCATCTCTTGATGCGGATGGGGATATTAATATGGCTTGCTGGGACCTAGATAAGGATTGCCCCGAGGAGGATTGGGGGAGGGATAATTGTAAGTGGAATTGGTCCCTCCCTTAGGTGGACCATAACTCATTTGAGGTGGAGCATATGGTTGTGGGTGTGAAAGTGTTCAAACTATGCCATCCATGACATGAGATGCCCCTCATGCATTAGTAGCACCAGGCCGAGGAAAATCGGGGATGACAGTGTAAATGTAACATGACTGGGTGTAAATCAGATCAAATTTTATTTGGAGTGCCTCTTCCTCAAACTAGGGGAAGTGAGAAGCAACATATTTGTAATGGGGGCCAACAATGATGTAAGGAACCAATCCATATAGACTCGGTATTCGAAGTTAGGAGCTGTACAAATGCTCCTCCTTCTACACCATTCCTGAGCATAGTCGGAAAGGTGAGTTGCAGAAGTTTGACGGAAAGAAGTCAAAATTTCGGTACTGGTATCATAACGAAGAGGTAAGTGGAAATATGAAAGAAAGGTTTTGGCAAGAGTCACTAAACTGGAATGGGTTTCTCTGGGTTGGTTGACATACCACTTAGCAACACCTCCAGTGAGTGTGCGTTGGAACAAAACAAAGATAGATGGAGTATTCAGTAATGGAATTTGATGAAAACCACATATGGAAGGAGCGAACATGATTAGTTTTATCTTCTCCAAGATTACCTTCAAACTTTGGGATGTATGAAGGGAGTTTAGTAGGCATTGTTGACCATGTGGGATCATGGAGAAGAGGATCATTGATAAGCTGGCTAAAATATGGGAGATTTAAACCAGCCATAAAAGGAAGCAAGGGACTAGGAGTGACCACACCGGTGGGGGTTCCACTGGTGGGGGTACCCTAGTTAGCATCTGGGTTACCACCCTGGGTTCCTACACCCGCATTAGTGCCTGACATGGTGGTAATATGGGGTTGATAAGACGTAGAATCAAAGGATGAACAGGATGAATCAACAGAATTAGAATTAGAATGATTACTCGATGGAGGATGTACTCTAACTCGATAGGGAGGAGTAATATAGCCTAACTATAATTGAGGTTTAAGACCTTGAATTCGATGCGACAAATGCTTAGGAGGCATAATGATGCCTAGTCTAAAGAGTGATGATAAGAATAAAAGAGAATCAAACAACAAGAAAACACCTAGTGTAGTGGTGCCAAGTGTAAACTAACTATTTTAATGATGTTACTCTAATACAAGAAAACATCTCCTATCAAAGAAAAATACCTCTAACATATAGGTGATCTAAATCCTCAAATAATCATAGATCTACTATTTCATATGGCCTTCCAAAGAACTTCTTACTTGACGAACTCTATTACCTGCAAATAGAGCTATCCAAAGAAAGGTGGGGTAGAGGATCAACTGCTTCCCACAGCAAGTTCCATAATGTGTTTTCCTAAGATTGGTCACTATGGTTATCTTCATCCCACGGTGGTGGTCGAGTCTTGATCTTCTTGGTAGTCAGCTACAGCACGAAATTCCCTCCACAGGTTGGGTAGCCCTAAGGATAATTGCTCGCACAATGATGTAGCCTAACCCCCTTTGAATCAGGTTTCTGATGCACTCTGTCTTTGATAGTGGGATGGTGAAGGATTTTAAGCTCCCTAATATGTCAACTTCTATGTCTCGATGAAAGTGACTGATGGGTGTTATTGGAATCCTATCCCACTGACCCTACACCTACACTACAAAGATTGTTTGGCCCTGACACCCAAGTGGGTTAATCTATGTTTGTTGATTTATTAAGGTGTAGTATTTCAAGTCTTGGCTTGGCGGTGTTAACCAAGCTCATGTTCGCTTAAGGTGTGAGTGTGTAAAAATGATGTTTTAAGTGGATGAGTTAATTAAGCATGTTTCATGATGCAATGTGTTGTTGAAATGTTGTAAATAAATATGAAAATGACAAAAAAAATAAACAGCCAATCAAGCATACAAAACCCCACCCACAAGGGCTACTAAGCAGCTATGCAAGAGAGGAAAAAAAGATACTCAAAGACACATAAAGAGGCAAAAAAAAATCTAATGTCAAGAGACTGGGATCTAAAGGCTCTAATATGTTGTAAATGATGCAGACAAAAAAAAAAATTAGAGGTGAAAAATGTTGCAAAGGATAGGTGTGAAGCTCTAAGACCTAGGATGCTCCAAGGGATCCTACAGGGGAAAAGGCCAACCCAAACTCTAAAGGGAGAAATAGGTAAAAGAAACCTATCCAACAAATATAAAAACTAATGGATAAGATCTGAAAATCAGTGGCTGAAAATGCTGAAAAACCCTAGACTCCTCACTTAGCAAATGTCTTCCTAACAATGTGGAGTTGTACTCTAAACCCTGGGGGGCTTTTCCTTCCTCAAAGAGACAAATAAAGTGGATCTAGGCCTAAGGGAGACTGAAAATAGGAATGAAGTACCCAAACCAGTATGTAGATAACACTCTTGACAATTTTGTAAAAAATTTGAAAATTTTCCGGAAAAGTTCTAAAATGTAGTTCTAAGGAAAACACAGTTTTTTGGCCAAAAAGTGCACTCTACAACTCACTTATGGGGCTGAAAAGTGTGCTTTGTTCCTGGGACTCATGGTCAGTAGATATAACACAAATATTGTGGTCCCCTGCTCGACTGGTACTCATGACTTGCGGAAAACACCAGAAAGCAACCAAAATCTGAAAATTTGACAAAATAGGGTTTAATACTATAAATAGAAATTGAGAAGCTAAAAATAGCTGTATAAAACCCTAATTTTTTAGAAACTTCAGTCAACCAAGAACATTGTTATCACACCAGTGGAGTCGTCAATTCTTAGTGTGAATTTTCTTGGAAGGTGTACCAAAAACACTTCACTTAAGTCACTAGGTGACAAGTGACTCTAACAACAATTTGATGGTTGCTGTCGATTCAGATCTGCAACTGAAATAGAAAACCTGCAGTAAAAGTAGATATGATCCAGAATAAAAAGAAACAATATTAAATATCCAATATAATAACCCAATTGGAAAGACTTTTGAATGAATAAATATTTTATTAATAGCACCTGATGAAGGAGGTCTACAAATGGGTTTGCAAGTCCCCCTCCGTGGGATGGGCCCTTTGATGTCCTTGATGCTTGAGAAAATGATTCTCTCCCTCAATATGTGAAAAACCCAGACAAAAACTGTAGAACTCAAAATGGGAGCTCAAAGAAAGAAGACGATAATGTTGATGATGATTATGATCATGGTGAAGAATGAATGAAAAACCTCCTATTTATAACAAAGTATGGAGTTAATCTCAAAAATGGAGAATAATAAAATAATATCAACCAAATTTAGATCTAACCACTTGGGATACATTATTATATTTATTGGAGAGGAAAAAGATATTAAAATGGTTAAATATATTTATTTAGAAATAATTAACAAATAAAATGATTTATTAATTATTTCGTGAGAATTAAGAAAGGTGTGAAATCAAAATAATGATTAAATATTGATTTATTTAAATATTCCTAAGGGATTTAGTGAAATGTGATAAAGAATAATTATTTAATAATTATTCTTAGATAAAATTAAATAAATAATGATTTATCTAATTATTCTCATGGGACTTTTCTTATTTAAATTAGAAAATAAATTAATGAAATTGGTTTACTAAATTATTTTCCATAGTGAAAGTGATTTTACTATGGAAAATTAAATCTACATGGTGTATTTGGATCCATTTAGTTAGAAATGACTAGGTGATCATTTCTTGGTGATAATAGAATTCTTAAAAATAGAAAATATAAAATGACGAGAAACACAAAACAAATACACAAAGATTTTCCCCTGGATCCCAAAATGGGGACTACTAGATTGATTTTTTCATTATGTTCCTTTTAATGATTGAACAGACATATATATATATATATATATAATATATATATATATATAAATATATATATATAAAATAATATATATATATATAATATATATATTATATATATATATATATATAATATATATATATAATATATATATATATATGTTGAAGCATTCATAAACCCCAATCCATTAACCATGGATAAGAACAAAACTGTAGTTCCCTTGACTAGATCTACAATATACCATGGGAAGAAAACCATCATGCCCAAAACCGTATGCAAGATCCATGCACAAAACCATAGATAGGTCCGCCCGGTAAGCCTAGTGGCAAGGTTTGGTATTCCTGTGCCACCTCACATGTTTGCTGCTTTGGGATTTCCTAATAATGATGGCTAGAAAAATGTTATTCAAGCATAAACATTATTTCTATGCAAGGTTTGCCCATAGTGTCACTTCCCCCTCCCCCTCTTGAGGTTAACATTCCACATCATGCACAATCAGTTGCTTCACATGCTGTGTCCACTCCACGAGTATCACCTTATCCTTTTATTCCTGTTGATCAGCCTCCTCTATCAGCCAGTCAAGCTTCTAAACAAACTAATATACTTTCTCAGCCTATTGCTTGGTCCTCCAAGCATGTCATCAAGCCCTCTCAACCTACTGCTAGTGACAATAAGAAAAAGGCTAAAGTCACTAGATAAATTTCTTCCCATGGTTCCTTAAATTTTTTCACATCCTGTCCCCACTAGCAGGAGCATCAGGTTGAAAGTGCTCCTTCTCATAGATTAAAATGACAGTGCATGGATATTTCTGGTTTTATGTTTATGCAAAAATGGATTTTTCTTTATTTCATCTACTGTTTGGCTTCATTTATCAACATTGTTTTGTATAGACTTATGGCAATTTTGTACATTTATATTGATGATTTACAACACTTATTTATGTGGATGGAATTTTTTGAGGGTTTTTTATGATGGATATATTATATGTTACTTGAGGTTGCACATACATTTTGGAGACATATTCATATACAGATAATCATGATGATGGAGAGACAGGAGTATTTGGGGAGGAAAAAGGAGGTTATATATGGTTGTTTGATGATATTTGTTTCACCATGAATATACAATTTTCTTGGAGGCACAAAGATAATGTGTATTTATGCATGTTTGACGACAACATTAGTTAATTTATTTACTGAGATATATGGCACATGTGATTTACAATAATTGTATTATTATGGTTGAAATGAATATTAAATGACTTATTTTTATGGAACAAGGAGTGTCCCACCTACTAGGAAACTTAAATATAATAATTTATAAATTTAATTCTATTTAATTTTCCCTTTAGAACTCCCACCCTTGACCTCTAATAAAAACTTAATTGGAAAATATATTATAATTAATTACCCAAGTAGCTCAATTACCAAACCACTTTATGGAGGCACAAAAGGTGAGGGGGCTATGCATGAGGAGACAAAATATTGCAATGAGAAGTATGACTAGGTTTAATTTGTCATTCATTCCTTCTAGTTTCAATATTTTGTGAGATATAAGAAGAAAAACCAATAGGTGGCACTAGATCATTTTGGAAGGGAAGATATTGTATAATGAGCAATTCCACTCATCCTTTGGACATATTATTTTAGGTAACTTTATTTTTTATCATTTTACTTGTTGTTTGAAGGTTTAGTCTTTATTTATCTAGTGCTAATAGCCATTAATTTTACAGAGAAATAGGTTGAATAACCTTATATGAAAGCATCTGAAGGTGTTTTAAAGGTTGTCTCATCTTATTTACTTTTCTTTCCTAGACTTCTACATATGATTTTTTACATTGCAGTTGTTTAGAATATGATTTGGTCAATGGTTCTTCATAGGAATTTGTATTTTATATTATGTTGTACTCACATATTTTTTGTTAATAAAAATCATCCTCTTTTCTCTATACTTTCTATGTATACTTCTTGCAAAATTTCATATTTTTTATTGGCAGTTTATTTTCTTTAATCTGCAAATTAACACAGTGAGGCTATATGATGTTTTGAGGCCAAAAAGTCTTAAAATATTGAGAAGTTTTCTACTTCCCATTTTTATGTTTTTATTTATGTTCATAGATATAATTTTCGTATTTCTATTTTCGAACTTTTTATAAAATTTCATGCATTATTCTATAAATGTGTAGCTTAATTATATTTTCTGCTTATATTTCTTCTAAATAATCTCCCAAAATCATAATAAATTTGTAAATTCTCTCTTAGTCAGTCACAACAAAGGGCATAAAATATTGTGTAGACTTGTCCCATTATCTCGCTCACGCTAGTGAGATTTGAGGGGTTGGTTAAGAGAAGAATAGAACTTATCTTTGATCAACATCTACCTTCCTCCCTTCCTCCTTCTGTTGTCATGTTTCATTATTAGGAAAAAATGGAACATATTCTTTGAAAATAGGCTTCATTTCTTAAGGTGACTCAAATGCAGTAGAATGGAATCTCAAAAGGCCAACCTCTCAAATGCCTCACAAGGCTTAAGAAAATTGATAGATAGGGCTTCATCAAGATGGTAGGGAGAGAGAATAATATCAAAATAGGAATCGAAATTGGATGTGCACGCATTCATGAGACTATCAATTTCTCTCTCTCTATCACTCTTATATCTATCATTTTCTCTCCCCCCATGTCCTCCCTCTCTCTCTACCTCCCCATATACCTCTTTATCCCTCCTTCCTCTCTCCCTCTATCCCACCTCCATCTCTATATATATCTCCCTTTTTATCTCCTCCTCTGTCTCTATCCCTTACTCCATCTCTCTCTCATTTCCTCACCCCTCTCTCTCTTCCCTATAACTTTGTCTCTATCTCCATCAATCTCTCTTTCTCTCCACTCTTCCTCTTCCCCCCTCTCTTCTCTCTCTCCACCCCACTCCCTCTCTTTCTCATTCTCTCTACCCCCTCCAAATTTCCTTCTCCCTCCATTATCACTCTCTATGTCTCTCCACCTTTTCTCTCTATCTCTCTCCTCTTCCATTTCTCTCTCATTTTCTCTCCCACTATGTTCCTCCTCCAACTACAACTCTATCTCTCTCTCTCTCACACACACACACCATCTCTCTTCATCACTCCTCCATCACTCTCTATGAATATTTCTCTCTGCCTCTCATTTCTTTATCTCTCTTATTTCCTTTGCCTCCTACCAATAGCTCTATCTCTATCTCCCCCACTCTCCTTTCTTTGTCTCTTTATCTCACACCCCACTCTCCATATCTATCTCTCTCCCCCCTTCCTCCCTCTCTCTTTCTATCTATCTCTCCCTTATCACTTGTCTATCTCTCCATTTGTTTCCTCCTCCCTCTTCTTCCCCATATATATTTTCTATTTCCCTCCCTCTCCCCATATCTATATGACTCTCTCTCTCTCCAACGTCCCTACCCATATTCCTCTCTCCTGCCCCCTCTCTCTCCCTTTCTCTCCCTCTATATCCCCCATCCAGCCCTATCTTTATCTACCTCCCTATCTCCTTCTCTCCCTCACTTTTTCCCTGTCTCTCTCCCTCTCTCCCCCCCCTATTCATAGATTTATCTCCCTCCCTCTCTAATTATCCCCCTCCCTCCCTACCTACCACCCTCACTCTCTTCCTCCCCCCCCCCTCTCTCTTTTCCCTGCCTCTCTCCATCCCCTTATCTCTCTCCACATTTATATTTTTCTATGTGTGTCTTTCCCTTCCTCCCCCATTCTCTCCCCTCAATCTAAATCTTTATCTCCATCCATCTTCCCTTCTCTATCTCTTAGTCTAAACCCCCTTTTTCTCTCTTAATACATATCTATATCTCTCATTATATTTATTTCTCTACCCCCTCTCTCCCCATGACCCACCTTCTCTCCCTTTATCCTTCTTTCCTTCTCTATATCCTCCCTCCCTCTCTTCCTTTCTAATTTCTCCCTCACTCCCTCACTCTATCTCCCTCTCTCAACCCCCTTCTCTCTCTTCAGTCTATATATATCTTATTCCATCCCTCTCTCCCTCTCTATCAACTCCTCTCTCTCTCTCTCTCTCTCTCTCTCTCTCTCTCTCTCTCTAGCTCTATCTTTATCTCACACTCTCTCTCCATCTCTCTTAGTCTCTCTCACTCCATTCTTCACAACAACCCCCATCCAACTTAATCTCTCTCTCTCTCTCTCTCTAATCCCATCTCTCTCTCCCCCTTTATATTTTTCTGTATCTCCCTCCCTCTCTCCTTCTCTCTCTCTTCTAGTAACTTGCACACTATCTCTCTCCTTCTTGTCCCCATCACTCTCTCACTATCCCTCTCCCTCTGTCCCCCATCTCTCTCTCTCTCTCTCTCTTGAAATCTCCCTCTCTCTATCTCTCTTTCTCCCTCTCTCTCCCCACTTCAACTATATATTTATCTCCCTTGCTATGTCCTTATATATTTCTCTATCTAACCACCACCCTTCCCCCCTCGATTATCCATCCCAGATATATTTGTCTCTATCTCCCTCCATCTTCCTCTCACTCTCCATATCTCTCTTTCTCTCTCTCACCCCTTTTATCCCTCTCGCCTCTCTTTCTCTCTCTCTCTTCTTATTTCTTATATATATACTACCCCCCCCCCCCCCATCTTTATCTCTATCTCTATCTCTATATCCATGCCGTTCTAATTATCTCCCTTCCTCCTTAACTACCATAGCCCGTCTCTCCCCTCCCCCCTCTTTCTCTCTCTCTCTCTTGCTATCTATATATATATATATATATATATATATATATAATCTTCTCCCCCCTCTATATATATCTATATTCCCCTCTAGATCTATCTCTATCTCTATCTCCCTCCCTCTCTCTCTCTCTCCAACTTTGTCTTGATCTACCTCCCTATCTTCTTCTCTCTCTCCCCTCATCCGGATCTCACATTCTCTCCCTTCCTCCCCCATCTCTCTCATTCTCTCCCTTCCTCATCCCCCTTTCTACATTTCCTTATCCATCCCTCCCTCTCACCACCTTTCTTTATTTCACCCTCCCTCCTTCTCTCCCTTAGTCCCTCCTCCACAACAACCCCCCTCCAAACATACACACACACACACTCTCTATAACTTCCATATCTATCTCTATCTCCCTCACTCTATCCTTATCTATTTCTCACTCCCTCTCTCCCTCCCCCAACCCCCATCATCTCTCTATGTCTTACTCTCTCTCTCTCTCTCTCTCTCTCTCTCTCTCTCTCTCTCTCTTCGGGGCCTTTATCAACCCCTCCTTCACGACAGCCCCAATAAAACTATGTCTCTTTTCATCCTCTATATCTCTCCCACAAATCTCGATGCCACCTATTTTTTCTTCACTCACCCACTCATTCTTCCCCACCCTCTCTCTCTATCTCTCTCTCTCTCTCCTAAACCTCTCTCACTTCCTCTCTCCCATTGCCGCTCCCCCCAAGCCCCACCTCAAGATGCATACATGTTTCTTGTAGCAAGAGCACATGCATATTCCTAGTGGCAAGAGCACATATGTGTTCCTAATAACAAGAAAACATAAGTGTTCCTATTGCTAGAACCATGCGCATGCTTTTAACGCTAAGAACGTGTACACTATTTTATTATTTATTTATTTATTTTTCGATAAGGATCTTACATGCAGGATGCATCGGTTGTTTTGAATACATGTCAAAATCATAAACATGGTAGTTTTGTGTTCAAAATCATAAACATGGTGGTTTGGGCTGCAAATACATCAAAACATCATTTTTTGACAAACTCTATATATATCTCTAAAATTGACATTATTTTTCTATATGTCAAGCATATCCTTCGTGTATGAGACTATAGATACATATAGAAGTCTTATTTATGTAGATTCGAATTATACATTTTCTTGAAATAGTAATAGTGTTTACTATTTTTAGTAGAATTTTCTCTTGACATATATTAGAATATTAAAATAAATTCCTTGCTTATTTCCACTATACTTTTTGTTTAACCTTAGCCATTTAATGAATTTTTTTTTATGGTGCACTAGTGGACATTGAGACTTCCAATATGGAGGAAAAAAATTAATATTGTTTGATAATGTTATGTCTCTTTTAGGTTGCACTAATGGAAGGCCTAATAAACTACAAGGCAGCCTAAAAGGAAGGATCTTAACATTAACAAACAATCTTCATTTTTTTCTCCATATATACATATTTCAAAAAAATAGTTGTCCATAAGAACATTGTATTCTCTACAACTCTACATTTTTTTGTAACAAGATTTCATTATTAAGTTCTCAAAGGTTTCACTAATGGAAACATATACATTATATTTTGCATGAAAAATAACACACCAATATTAGGAAGACTCAAAATTCATATAGTATTCATATAGTTAAGCACAATCTCTATACATAAAAAACTATATATTTGGAAAGCTAAGCCATTTTCCTACATTTCCTCTTTTTACAACCATCTTCAAATTCATTGCATAAGTACCTATATTCATCCCTTGAAGTTAATATATGTCCACTAGTCGATGTCCACTAGTCGACATTGGAGTCCACTAGTCGATGTCATTGCATAAGTACCTATATTCATCCCTTGAAGTTAATATATGTCCACTAGTCGATGTCCACTAGTCGAGACAAAATTGGCTGAAAAATATACATGAACAAAGGCCAAAATGTAATATAGTGAAACTACTTCATATGTTTTCACCACAATATTTTTATAAATTTCTTTATATGATATATATAATTTTTCAAACCATGTATAATATATACATAATTGAGATTGAAATATTTTACACGCTGAAATATATTATATATAAACCACATCATCCACGTTAAAATAATTTTTTTTATAACAATATATCTTGAAATATATGTGAATATTACTCAGTCATCCACATTGAAAATTTTATAAAGTTGATATAAAATAAACTAATTAACATAGATATTTAAATAGTTTATTTATGTTTTTTATTGAAATATTTTTAAAAGTATAAAAATTATACATTTTATTTACACTCAAAACTAACTATATATATATCTTTTTAAAATTATTTTAGTTATTTAAATTGACATAAAATTATGTCACTTAACATGGATATCAAAATATTTATTTAGGGTAAAGAGTGAGAAATTATTAATGTTTTATTATATATTTTGATTATATCCCACAATTTTATTTATTTATTTAGTGAACAATTTATGTTTTTTTAAGAGGACACATGTCAATTCTAAGTTAGCACGGAAACGTTTATGCATCTGGGTCATATTGCGTGGTAGAATGCTCTTAGGCCCAAATGATAATAATATATTAGTGCGTACCATTAATATAGATTTGTGTTACATTTTTCTTCTTTTTCTTTTATGTTTATATAAAATTATGTATTACATTATATATTTAAACCATGATATATAGATGTTAAACATGTTTATAGATATGTTAAATATATTTATAATTATAATTATCATGTAATTTGACTCACATGGGGATTTGAAACTTGAATCTAATGGTTTACATAATGCTTCATAACACAACTACCTTAAAGTGAAAGCTTTATTTTCATATACAATAAAGTGAAATCTTTGGGCTAGTAAGCCCATTCTAAGTAGGGAATCGATACACCCCAAAAAAGGGGCGTGGTATGTTTGGGACATAACCCAATGATTAGCTCTTTTACATAACACAAAGATACTAACCACTCCTCCAAATCCAATCTCCATTCCTATAACCAATGCTATCAATGATATATTTTCATTGAGTTGACTTAGCATCCCACTGTTACATTACTTTTGCTAATAGCATTATCGGCTTTTCTTGCTTTCCTTTCATTTTCATTGCATGAATCTAAAGGACAACCCCATAAGCACTTATTATTTTGAAATGAAGTTACATTGAAAGTAGAAAATTGTGTCCCTGTTGGGATTCTCCCGCAAAGCGTGTTTGATGAAACATCTAGAACAGCCAACTCGTGTAACTTAGAGAGCTCTTCAGGAATTGGCCCACTCAAATTATTATTTGCCAAATCTAACTGCTCCAAAGTAGATATTTTACTAAGAGTTGCAGGTATTTTCCCTTCCAATTGATTCCAAGATAAATTCAACAACCGCAAGTGGCTCATACTTCCTATGCTTGCAGGGATTTCTCCTGTAAGATTATTGCAAGACAAATCAAATATAGTGTTTGTAGGCAAGAGATATGACAACTCATACTCAAACCTTTTCATATCAATTTCTATTTCTTCAAATGAAGCATTGTGAATTGACACATTTGAAAATTGGGAGAGTCTCTCAAGATGATTTGGTATGCTTCCATTGAATCTATTGTTGGATAAATCCAACACATGCAATTTGGTGAGATTTGTCATGTGTTGAGGAATACAACCATGCAGATTGTATATAACCAAGGCTTAAAACTCTCAAGTCATGAAAAAATGTCAAGTACAGAGGGAGTTCCCCTGTCAATCCATTTCTCCTTAAATCTAGATGACGAAGATGGGTACAATGGCCAGAGATGTGGGTAGTACACCAGATAAGTTGTTAGAATGAGCAGAGAAGACTTTCATATTAGTGCAATTCCAAAGCCATTAGGAATTGACCCCTTCAAGTTGTTTCTGATAGATCTAATACTGCAAGTGAAAGAAAATCATTTGGAATACTCCCGAAAAGCTGTTGTTATATAAAGAAAGGTACTCGAGAGCCTTTAAGTGACCTATGGTATATGGGATGAACCCATTTAACTTGTTTGAATCCAAATCTAAGGATTGTAATGAATGAAGCTTTCCTATGGCTCTCGGAATTGTCCCTGTAAGATTTTTGTTTGAAAGATCAAGCTCTTCAAGGTTCCTTAAATTGTAATAGCTTCAGGGATGCTACCAGTGAGCTTGTTTTTAGAAAGATATAGGGTGGTCAATTGAGTCAATTTGGTAAGGGCAACAGGGATCTACAATGAACTTGTTTCCAGAAAGATCTAGGTCGGTCAATTGAGTCAAATTGGCAAGGGCTACAGGGATGCTACCAGTGAGCTTGTTTTCATAAAGATATAGGGTGGTCAATTGAGTCAATTTGGCATGGGATATAGAAATGGGACCACTCAGGCGTTTTTCAGAAAGATCTAGGAAGGTCAAGTGAGTCAATTTGCCAAGGGCTACAGGGATGCTACCAGCGAGGTTGTTTACAGAAAGATCTAGGGAGGTCAGGTGAGTCAAATTGCCAAGGGCTACAGGGATGCTACCACTGAGTTTGTTTCCAGAAAGATCTAGGTTGGTCAAGTGAGTCAAATTGCCAAGGGCTACAGGGATGCTACCAGTGAGCTTGTTGTCAAAAAGATCTAGGTTGGTTAATTGAGTCAATTTGCAAGGGATATAGGAATGGTACCACTGAGCTTGTTTCCAGAAAGATATAGGTCGGGTCAAGCGAGTCAAATTGCCAAGGGCTACAGGGATGTTAACCAGAGAGCTTGTTTTCAGAGAAAGATCTAGGGAGGTCAAGTGAGTCAAATTGCCAAGGGCTACAGGAATGCTACCAGTGAGCTTGTTTTGAGAAAGGTCTATGGAGGTCAAGTGAGTCAAATTGCCAAGGCTTCAGGATGCTAACCAGTGATATTGTTGAAACCAAGACTTAAGAAGGTCAATAGTCAATTGTGGAAAGGCTTACAGTGATGCTACCAATGAAATTGTTTCCACAAAGATCAAGAGTGGTCAATTGAGTCAAATTGGAAATGGCTACAAATATATTATTAGTGAGCATGTTTGAGGAAAGTCTAAGTAAGTCAACGTGGTCAACTTGGCAATGTTTTTAAATATGCCATCACTAAGA